>BSWB01000007.1:107682081-108417081 GCA_033239125.1 Fagopyrum homotropicum
GGAAGGTGTTACTAAAGTGGAATAGATCACCGGATAAGTCTCACTACTCACAAACTCCAAACCAAAATCTCCTATTACCGGTTAAGTCTCAAGGTACTAAGGTAAGGAATTATAATCTCAAACCAACACACCAACTAAGGGAATAGAATCAACCTTTACCGGGTAAGTCTCAGGCTAACTCACAAAGATGGGATGAAGGCACACTCAAACCCCAATAAAGGATAAACCTTTATTACCTACACTTATGATCTTGGGTAAACAAACTAAGGAATTACCAGGTACGTCTCATCCTAGGCTTGCATTGAACCAGGAAAGGTGTAATAAGAATAGGATTCGGCAAACTCTAACACTTAACTCTCAGTTTTGGATCAGAAAGGTCACCTCGGTCAGTCAAGTTCCACCCCGGCCGAGATGTTCATCGACTGAACGAGATGTTCTAAGGTTAAGGATAAAGACTCGAGCTTTCAGGGTCCTACTGGGATTAAGATTATTCTATCATTGTCTTTCCCACAACTTTTAGTCAATTACCCTAGAATCGCACAAAGAAATTAGCCACTCATCATCATGAAAGCAATAATCAAATATATGGGAAGAGAATGAATATTTGAACACAAAAACCTTAAGAACAAGGCTTCAATAACTGAATCAAATATCAAACAAAATAAGCGTTTCTTGGATCACAAATCCAGCAAGACAAATCAACAAGAAGGGAATCTAAGAAAGTCTTACAAAACCCTTCACAAAAGCTATAATAAGCTATCAATCCTTCCTAGATTGATCTTCAATCTTCCTTCCTTCAAAACTCTGGAAAAAATCTCTTAGTTGCTGGATACTATCAGTCCTCTAAGCATGGTTGAACTTGTGGAAAATCTAACCCTTTATATAGGAGAATTATCTTCCAAAGATAAAATATCTTAAAAAGATAATTTCCTAATAAAATATACCCATATCTCATAAATAGATCCCTAAAATATATTATCTTCCTTCCAGAAATCCAGCCCAAAAATATAAGATCTCTCCTTCCAAAAATAAAAGATCTCAGCCAATTAAAATATATCTCGCCGCGTCAGAGTGTTCGCCTCAGTCGGGGCGCTCCTCTAGATCACCTCGGTCGAGGTGGTACTGTAGCTGACCGAGGTGACTCTAAACTGAATGTGAAATCTCTCAAATTTGGTCCAAAGTAAATCTTTAATCCATTTCCATGCTTCCTGGATTCTTCCTCAAGCTCCTGAATGTAGCTTCAATGACTCCTTAACTCTTTTAGCTCCATTTTGATGCAAAATGTGCCATTTTACCTACGATTACAACGAAACTTGGTGTAGACCTCGATTCCCGCAAAGGTAGATGAAACGACAATATAATCACAAAATATACATCCAAACATGCAGATTATTAAAGATAAAACGTCTAAACAGGTCCCAAAATATAGACTATAATTTATGCTATCAAAATACCCATACTTGTCCCTTACTTGTCCCCAAGCAAGTTCCAAATCTTGAGTACAAGATAGAATGGATTATAAGTCATAAAAATCAATGAAAAGTATTTCAAAACATTTAGGTGGTGTGCTCCAATCATAGATCACTCTAAGAGAATGCTTCATGGAATTTAAAATCAAAACATACTCAAAACATTTTATAAATATAAGAAAGTTGTTCATCTTTGCATAAAATCATAGAATGCATAATAAATCATTATTATCGAAATCAATCATGTATAATCCAGTTTAAACCACCAAGTCAATCAACAAGCTCGAGGTCTCAAGGTCTTTTCAAAAGAGAAAGTCAAGAAACGCGTGAGGGTGGGATGTATATAGGGAATGTGGTGCTAGAATCCGGGAAAAAGGATCTTCACTTCACTTTGCTTCGAATTTCAACATCTTCCACCAATAAGCTTTGCTTATTTTTACCTTTTTACTTTTTGGGATGCATGGACAGAGGTGCACAATAACCGAAGCCTAGGAGATCAGCAATCATCAATTTCTCGAGATGCCTCAAACCCTTGATGCACATACCATGACCCGTTAGGAATATCACTCAATCCAACTTTGGCAAGACACAAACACCCGGCTATGTGAATGGTGCTGAGTTACTCATCATCATGATTGACTTCCCCAAACCTATTTGTTTTTTTCTAACTTCCGGCCAACATCTCAACTTTTCTTTCACTTGCTTTTCACTTGCTTGCTTCCAAATTCCCGGATAGGTAAAGGGAGGTAAATATGTATATGAGGGGATAAGCATGATCAAGAAGAAGAGAAGAGAATGAATTGCCTTAATCATCCTAGGAAGAAAGTGAGAGAACTCATCATGTGGTGTCAACCTTCAAATTCAACATAATTTGGATAAAAACAAAGTATTAAACATGCAACAAATTTCAAACAAAGCATTTAGCAACTTAAACATATCATAAAACCTTTCAAACATATAAAGATTTCAAAGCCAATTTGCAAACAGAATCTTCATCGAGGTCATATCCAGATAAGAAGCACAAAAATCGTTTCGTAAACTGTCTCAGTTAAACCACCTCGGTCGAGATGTTCTAAGTCAACCGAGGTACTGGACCTCGATTGGTAAGAATCACATCGGTCGAGGTCATAAATTTTTTTTTCTTAACCAGTTTTGACGTTTTTCTCAATCAAATAACCTGTATGCATGTATGTAGTCTCAGATAAACACATAGAGCAAGATAAATCAGTAATATCCGATAGAGTCATACAAGCATACACATAATGTCAAATCATACATCCACATACCCCATACTTGGGACACATTGTCCCAATGGGTCAAAATAAGTCTGAAAGAAATGTACTCACCGGACATAAGCTGAGCTGCATAATAAATAAATAAAATAAATCCCTGCAAGCTCTAGTCCTGATTTGCTGGTGGTGGTGATGGATATGGCACGTACGGGTGCTAGGATGGATCAAAGGGGTAGCCCATAGTGTGCTGGAACTGTATCTCCAACATCTGGCGCTGGTAGTGCTGGCTCTCCCTCATCTCCAACATATCTAAGGATAGAGCGGCGTAAGAGTCGATCATCTGATCCGTCAACTTGTCTATCCGTCTGTGAGCTACGGGATCCCGCTGTCTGCGGAATCTGCGCCTGGCAGGATGTGATGGTGGTGCAGCTGCCTCCTCCTCAGTCTCCTCGTCGTCTAGATCGACGAATGGTATGCTGGGACCGGTTGTGTCCGTCCATGTCTCCATGGCAGCACCGCCATCGTTCTCCTCATCCCCATCCTCCTACACTGGAGTTGTTGCGTCTCTAGCGTCCTCAATGTATGGAGTTCATGTTGTGGACCAGTACTGAGGATTGTAGACAGAAAACTAGGATGACCACCTAATACCCTGAGGGGCAGTCTGCTCCCAAGGCATCGCCACATATGGCGTAGTAAGCCATGAGGAACCAGAATCCTCCTGGTGATCATCTCTTGCAGCCCTAGCGGCTTGGCAGCCGCCACTAGTGTACAAGCACTCAGATCCAATCCCATCACTGTAGCTATATGGGTCACTAGACCTCCGCAGCAGATGTCTCCTCTCCCCTTTGCCTTGATCCGGTGCATATCCTCAACTAGCAAGGCACCGAAATCAGACACACCTCTAGTCACCATGCAAAACAGACTCAAAAGTTCCCCCTGTTTAACCTTCTGGGGCGTCTCAGTACGCGCCAGAAGTGTCTCACTGAATATCCTATGGGCGAGTTTGAAAGCGAGGTGGAAGATGATCCGCTCCCTGGAGTCTCCAGGTCTCCACCTATCTGCATGCTCAACTACGTGAGCTATTTGTCCTCAGAACTGGCGAGCTACAGCTCGAGAGGGGAAATCAGTAACTGTCGGGGTCGGGAAGCCGAAGACCTCTCTCCACTAGTCCATCGGTACTAGGTAATTCCGGTTCAGCAACCGGTACTTGATGGCCTGCTCTATAGGTAGGTGAGTCACAGAGCTCACAAACTCTAGTGTGGGCTCAAGGTAGGCCGGAGCTCTGATCTCCAGAAACTGCTCCAGCCCTACCATCGAGACGATCCGTCTCAAATCCTCCGCAATATGTAAACAATCAAAGGCGGAGATGTCCAAAAACCGCGGCGCAACCACTGGGTGCGTACAGATGCGGTCGTAGTCGGCCTGGTGACGCTCGTGTATCACCGGTACAAAAGGCCGAGAAGAAGAAGGAGAAGGGGAGGATCTATCTCTCAGGACAAGCTGTCTGTCAGATCTAGAGCTCATTTTCTCTCTCTCTATTAGAGCACCTCGGTTGCTACTCAGAGCTCAAGAATCACCTCGGCCGAGGCGCAGGTCGACTGGACCGAGGTGCGAAGCTGTTCGATTTCAACTCTCTGGAATTCAGTTCTTTTCCCCTAATATCACTACATATTGTTCCTAAGGGGTAATTAATCTTTTTCCAACAAAAATAATTGGCAACCAAAGCCAATTTCTTCCAAAATCTGTAAAAGATGAGAAGTTAGGGTTTTTGGTTTTGTTACCCCAAATTCGGTGGATTCGAGGCGTTTTTGTTGTAGTTTCTTGCTTGCACTTTGTTCCTCTAGCCTTTCCTCTTAGAAACGAAGCAAAAAACGTCAAAAACGAGTGAGAATCGAAGAAGCGACGTGAGATTAGCGCCGCGGTCGAGAAGGTGAGGAAGGGAAGAGAGAGAGAAACCGTTCCCCTTTTTATACCCCTCACTGAATCTGCTGTCACCTCGGTCGAGGTGGTCCCGACTAGACCGAGGTGTCTGAACCGAGGTGGAATGTGTTAGCCCTAGTCGCCTCGGTTGCTCAAGAATCATCTCTGTCGAGATGCTGTGACAGCAACCGAGATGTGTCTCAGTCAAACTCCGTCTTCTCAATCTCTCGAACTTCTGTCCTTCCAGTGTTGCTCCTGGGTTGCATTCCTTCCTTAGAGATTACCTGTTTTCTGCCTAGGACGCCAAAAACAAAGCAAAGCAAAGCAAAAGCAAACTATCTAAAGCTAGACAAGAAAAGGGAAAAGAAAGCAATACCTTGGGTTGCCTCCCAAGAAGCGCTTGGTTTAAGGTCGCTAGTTGGACTGTACGGCATCTCTAAACAAGGTATAGCGGTGCAATCTCCTCAACCGGGACTTCCGGTTTGTATTTCTTAAGTCTATGACCATTGACCTTGAATCTTCCACTTGTTTCTCCCCAGATCTCGACTGCACCACAAGGGAAAACATGTTTCACAACATAAGGTCCTGTCCATCTAGACTTTAACTTACCGGGAAAGAGGCAAAGGCGGGAGTTGAAGAGTATAACTAAATCTCCTTCTTTGAACTCCTTAGGGATGATGCGCTTGTCATGCCATTTCTTTGTCCTTTCCTTGTAGATCTTGGCATTCTCATAAGCGTTCAAACACAACTCCTCCAGCTCATTGATATCCAATAGCCGCTTCTCACCGGTTTCCTTGATGTCGAAGTTCAACCATTTGATTGCCCAATACGCTTTGTGTTCTAGCTCAACGGGCAAATGGCAAGACTTCCCATATACTAGATTATAGGGGATGGTGCCAATGGGAGTCTTGAATGCGGTCCTATAGGCCCAAAGAGTGTCGTCCAACTTCATGGACCAATCCTTCCTCGTCCTAAAGACGGTCTTCTCCAAGATTGCTTTAATTTCTCTATTTGACATCTTGACCTGTCCACTAGTTTGAGGGTGATAAGGGGTTGCTACTTTGTGGGTTACCCCATACTTTGATAGAAGTGCCTTAAACTTCCGGTTGATGAAATGTGTTCCCCCATCGCTGATGATGATGCGTGGAGTCCTAAAACGTAGAAAGATAGTCCTATTAAAGAACTTCACAACCACCATGGCGTCATAGTGGGAGAGGCAATGGCTTCAACCCATCTAGAGACGTAGTCGACAGCTAGGAGAATGTAGAGGTTTCCTCCGGATGATGGGAAATGTCCCATGAAATCAACTCCCCATACATCAAAGATCTCAACCTCCTGTATGTTATTGAGTGGCATCTCGTTCCTCCTAGATAAGTTCCCTGTTCTTTGGCATGCATCACAAGAGACAACAAACGTTTGCACATCTTTAAATAATGTAGGCCAAAAGAAACCGGAACATAATACCTTGGCGCACGTTTTGTGAGCGTTAGCGTGCCCTCCACAAGGAAACGAGTGGCAACGCTGTATGAAGCTAGTAACTTCATCTTCCGTAATGCATCTTCGAAGCATCCTATCCGGACCTCTCTTAAATAGTAGAGGTTCATCCCAATAGTAATGGCGTACATCTTTGAAGAATTTCTTCCTTTGAGCGTACGTCAATCCGGGTGGTGTTTTCTGGCAAACAAGATAATTGACAATGTCAGCATACCAAGGCCCTTTATTATCAGAAGTTTGGTGGAGAAAGTGTTCCACCAACTGAGGATGAATTTCAGAAAAGGGAGTAAGAAGTTTGTTATTCTCAGTTGACATCATCTCGCTTGCGACCTCGGTCGAGGTCGAGAGAGGGTGACCGAGATGTTCTTCAGTCAAGAACACCTCGCTTGGTCCAGAAAGTGCCTCGGTCGAGGTACTGCAACTGGGACCGAAACTGGAGATTCTCTTCTCCTAGATTAATTTTTCAATCTTAGCTATTGGATCTTCTTCCAGTGCCCTTAAGCTCTGTATATCTGCATCACAAGAAGCATCTATACCTTCCTCCATTAAGCTAAAACTAATAACTCTCTCAAGTGGATCATTAATAAGGATAGAGCTCACCAATTCTCTTGATTCTTCTTCATCATAGATGTTGAAGATATCTTCTCCCAGCGGCTCTCCTTTCATTGCCGCAAGTTATGCAAACTCAACTTGATCACCGCCAATGTTGAATTGCAACTTGGCGTTCTTACAATCCACATTGCAACCCGAAGTTGCTAGAAATGGTCTCCCGAGAATGATAGGAACAGGATAATCTGCGGGAATGTCAAGCACAACAAAGTCTATAGGTAAATAAAAGTTACCTAACTTAACCGGGACGTCTTCCAAAATGCTCACGGGATGGGTAATGGAGCGGTCCGCCATCTATAATCGTATCTTCACCGGCTTGGGCTCTCCAAGTCCGATTCTCACACATAGCTCCAGTGGGATGATGCTCATGCTGGCTCCTAGATCACACAACGCCTCACAAGTGACATCCCCAACTTGAATGGGAATGCAAAATGAACCGGGATCCCTTAACTTGGGTGGCATCTTCTCCTTCATGATTTGAATGAGCTCGGAGGATTTAGATGTCATCCTTACATCACCAAAGTCTTCCAACTTCCTCTTCCTTGATAGAATTTCTTTCAAGAACTTTCCATAGGCGGGCATCCCTAGAATAGCATCAAGGAAAGGGATATTAATATGTAGTTTATTTATCAAGTCAAGGAACTTACCAAAGTGCTTGTCTAGATGTGCTCTGGCCCTTGACTGGGGAATAGAAGTGGTGGTTTATATGCAGGAGGCGGGACATAAACTTCAGTTTTGTCCGACTCTTTCTGTGGCTCCACCTCGGATGGTATCTCGGCCGAAGTGTTCTTCGTCTGTACCTGGACCGAGGTGTTCTTAACTAGCATCGACCGAGGCACTAGATCTGCAGTTTTCAGTCCACTTCTCGTCGTTACTGCCATGATCTGTCCCTTGGGGTTGCTCTCTGTCCTTGTTGGAAGCTTCCCTGGATCTCTTGGCGCTTCATTCGCCTTATTAAAGAATTGTTGTTCTAAGGCTTTTTGAGCCTTCGAAAATGAATTCATGGACGTCTCTATAGCATTGAGCTTGATCAAGATAGCCTCCAGCACTGCATCTTTCTTCTCTGGCTAGGACGAGCTTGATCCAGGCTCTTGGCTCTTCAATGGAGTAGAAGAAGAAGAAGAAGAGAGGAAGGGATTAGAAGAGTTGTTTGAATTGGAGTTAGAGTAAGAGTTACCCGAATTTTGATTGTTTAGCCTCCAATTATTGCTGTTGGATCCTCTATTGTTGTTGTAGTTGTTGTTCCGGGAACCGTTGTTGTTGTTGTTCCGGTAACCATTGTTGTTCCTTGAGCCTTGATACCATTCCTCCTCTTTCTTGGTGTGAGCAACCAAAAGTTCCTTTAATTGCTTCACATCATTCTTGAGGGAGGTAAGTTGATTATCATTTGATGGAGCTTCTTGGAAATTAACTCTCTTAACTCCATTTTCAGCTCCTTGGTGTGAGTACTTCTCCATGTGCAAAGCTTGTTTATCAATGAATTCCCAAGCTTCATCAATCGGCATGTCCATGAATGTGCTGTCAGATAGTAGTTGAAGGCTGAATTGGGCAGCTCCATCCAATCCCTTGAAGTAAATCTCCAACAACTCTATCTTTGGAATCCCATGATGTGGGCAATCCAAAAGAACATCTTTAAATCTCTCCCATGATTTGGACAAACTCTCCTTGTCCTTCATGATGAATGCGTTGATCTTCCCTCTCATTTCGGCTGTCTTGGAGGGGGGAGAAGAATTTCGTTAAGAACTCCGTCGTCATTTCCTCCCAAGTGTTGATCTTTCCGGGAGGAAGAGATTGGTACCAATTAAGCGCCCTGTCTTTCAAAGAAAAGTAAAAAGGCCTTAACTTGTAATTATTATTTTCCACTCTTGAAGGTTTCAAGGTCTCCATCAAGATCTCATAGTTTTGTAGATGTTAATGTGGAGATCCCTTTCTAGACCTCCGAACTGGCATTGGCGAATCATGGAAAGAACTTGCGGTCGAAGTTCATAATCATGCTCTGCTGGATCTCCTAGGTTGACTCCTGGACGACTCACTTGTTGGTTTGGGTACATCCTCTGTCCTAGGGTTTGTGGAATGCCTGCAAAAAGAACATTTCGGATTGGCATCCGAGGTGGAAGTATCTCGGCCGGGGCAGCTGGAGCGGGGTCCTGCCTCGGTCGAGGGTCCGGTCGATGCAGAATCTGAGCTCGTAACTCAGCCATATCTACTTCAATCTCTGCAGCTCGGGTGCGATTTTCCTCCCTTTCGTGCTGTAGTTCTTCCCTTTTGAGGCGCAGTTGTTCCATTGCCTCCTTCAATTCGGCCTCAAGATCGCGATTGTCTTGGTTGGCCATTTTCACTTCTTTCAAGCGTCTCTTATGTGTCTTTTCTGGTTCGGGATCGTAAGTAACGATTTCCTTCCCAACACGGGTTCTTCGCATAAACCTAAGAAAAAGAACCTGCGAAAGTCACTCAAGTAGAGTGGTTAGTAATAACAGGGGCAACAACCCCGAAAGACAACCGCAACCGACTTGGTCTAGACCAAGTCCCCGGCAACGGCGCCAAAAACTTGTTCGCTTCAAACGGTGTGTGAAAGCTTTAAATTTATAACCCAAGAAGTATGCTTAAAACAAGGATGCGAACCCGCAGTGTACGGGTCAATCGTAGTAAAAGCAAGAATTCCGGGGTGTCGATCTCAGGGACTTAGGTGAAACAAAGCAAGTATAGATTGTCAATATTGCAACTAACCACAAAAGCAATTAAAGCAATCAAAGATGATAATATAGTCAATTAAGGAAATACGCAAATTCTAGGGATTAAAGCATCTAGTTGTGGTTCCAACTCAAGATCTCAAGGTAAGCGGACAAAGCTGAGATTTTGCAAAGGGAAGGTGTTACTAAAGTGGAATAGATCACCGAGTAAGTCTCACTACTCACAAACTCCAAACCAAAAGCTCCTATTACCGGTTAAGTCTCAAGGTACTAAGGTAAGGAATTATAATCTCAAACCAACACACCAACTAAGGGAATAGAATCAACCTTTACCGGGTAAGTCTCAGGCTAACTCACAAAGATGGGATGAAGGCACACTCAAACCCCAATAAAGGATAAACCTTTATTACCTACACTTATGATCTTGGGTAAACAAACTAAGGAATTACCGGGTAAGTCTCATCCTAAGCTTGCATTGAACCAGGAAAGGTGTAATAAGAATAGGATTTGGCAAACTCTAACACTTAACTCTCAGTTTCGGATCAGAAAGGTCACCTCGGTCAGTCAAGTTCCACCCCCGCGGAGATGTTCATCGATTGAACGAGATGTTCTAAGGTTAAGGATAAAGACTCGAGCTTTCAGGGTCCTACTAGGATTAAGATTATTCTATCATTGTCTTTCCCACAACTTTCAGTCAATCACCCTAGAACCGCACAAAGAAATTAGCCACTCATCATCATGGAAGCAATAATCAAATATATGGGAAGAGAATGAATATTTGAACACAAAAACCTTAAGAACAAGGCTTTAATAACTGAATCAAATATCAAACAAATAAGCGTTCCTTGGATCACAAATCCAACAAGACAAATCAACAAGAAGGGAATCTAAGAAAGTCTTACAAAACCCTTCACAAAAGCTATAATAAGCTATCAATCCTTCCTAGATTGATCTTCAATCTTCCTTCCTTCAAAACTCTGGAAAAAATCCCTTAATTGCTGGATGCTATCAGTCCTAAGCATGATTGAACTTGTGGAAAATCCAACCCTTTATATAGGAGAATTATCTTCCAAAGATAAAATATCTTAAAAAGATAATTTCTTAATAAAATATATCCATATCTCATAAATAGATCCCTAAAATATATTAACTTCCTTCCAGAAATTCAACCCTAAAATATAATATCTTTCCTTCCAAAAATAAAAGATCTCAGCCAATTAAAATATATCTCGCCACGTCAGAGTGTTCGCCTCGGTCGGGGCGCTCCTCTAGATCACCTCGGTCGAGGTGGTACTGTAGCTGACCGAGGTGACTCTAAACTGAATGTGAAATCTCTCAAATCTGGTCCAAAGTAAATCTTTAATCCATTTCCATGCTTCCTGGATTCTTCCTTAAGCTCCTGAATGTAGCTCCAATGACTCCTTAGCTCCTTTAGCTCCATTTTGATGTAAAACGTGCCATTTTACCTACGATTACAATGAAACTTGGTGTAGACCTCGATTCCCACAAAGGTAGATGAAACGACAATATAATCACAAAATATACATCCAAACATGCAGATTATTGAAGATAAAACGTCTAAATAGGTCCCAAAATATAGACTATAATTTATGCTATAAGTAAGGTGTTTCAAAGATGGATAGATCACGGGGGAGGTCTCACTATCCACTATTCCAATCCAATGAAGCTTAACACCGGGTAAGTCTTAAAGTTTCAATGGAGAAGAACGATAGTCTAAAACCAACCACTCAACTTAAGGGCATAGAATTAACCGTCACCGGGTAAGTCTCAAGTTAACTCACAAAGGATAAGATGAAGGCTTACTCAAATCAAATAAAGGGTTTTGAATCCTTTATTACCTAGAACTTGTAATTGTTGGCAACCAAGCAAGGGAATCACAAGGAAGTCTCTTCACAAGCAAGGATATAGGTTAGAATGGTTCAACAAGGCTAGGGTTTAGGCAATCCTTAACTTTGGTTAAAGGACAAAGCAAAACGTGCACGACAGAGGAAACCACTGGTGGATCTTGGGAAATCTCAGCCGAGATTCTCAAGAACCCTTATGGAAACGTCTTTGCGGCGGTTATAACGCAGCTCTCAAGATTCAATCTTTTTGTAAGGATCAATATATTATCATCTAAACCACAACCATCAACTTGTTGTCCTAGAATAGTAGGGGGTTTAGCCAACAATCATTATATCAATATCAATAATCACAAAAGAAGTTAAGAAAGGATGAAACCAAGAAAACACGATAATCTCCAAATAATCAATCTCCAAATATCTCAATGCAAATCAATCCACAAATAATCTCCGTTCTTATGTTCAAAGAAGGGAAAATCAAAATCCAGAAAATCTCACAAAATATCTCTAATCTCCAGGAATGGGTTGACAATCTCTTTCCAAGTTGCGAATCCAAAAGCTCTTTAATGCCGTCTATCTCGCCTTACGCGTCCGTCTTCGGATTGTGTAGCCAAAGTCTCGAATGTAGTAAGCGCGAGAGCCGAAAATGTTGCAGCAACCCCCTCTTTATAGGATAGAATCAAGGTTAGAAAAAGATCTCGGTTTGGCTGCTGACGTGGAAACCACGGTCTAGTACGGAAGAAATATCGGCTGGGGAATCTCTGACAATGCCGTGGTTTCTTCTCTGAGGCGTGTTTCCTCTTTGCTTCCTCCAATACTTGACTTTATACTTTTCCTTAAGCTCTCCAATGCTTTCCATGGAGGTTCACGTCGATCGGATGTGCACTAATGCTCTCTTTCCACTCCAAATCAGCTCCAATTCACCTGAAATCATCATAAAGCTTGTGTAGATCTCGATTCTAGCATAATAGGTGAATATGACCATAAATTCTACTAATGTATGCCAAAGTACATTAAAGAAGGGGAAAAACTACCTATATGCACATCTATACTATCGTCATATTTCATGCTATCAAGATGGCCCCTTATCAGTTTGATTACTAGGGTTTTCCAACTCAACCCTTGTGTTTTTGGAGATAGTTTGACGGCACCAATATGAACAACTTTGATTTCTTAAGGTTGTGGATGGTTGGCCTAGGTTTAGGATGATGGTCTTCTCTCTTCTCCAATCAACACAAAAAACAAAGAAAATTAAGCTCAAGTAGACTCTAAAAGAGTATGAAGAAAAGAATCAATGTGGACAAGACTCAAAAAAGACTCAAAAGCAAAATACTCAAACCGTCAATGGTAATAGCGATTTCAAACTCTCAATCAGTTGTGTTGTGATACTAGTTTTGATACGGTTGAGGCCGCAATGAATTGATTCTAGATTGGAGTCCTCCAATGGACCTTCAAAAGATGCAAATCTCGAAGGAACATGAGATTAGAGTCAATGATGGCGAGATCACGCAAAACAGAAAACAAAGAACGAGAATGGCGTAAGATAGATGCAATGGGGAGAGAGAGAGAGAGAGATAGATTTGGAATGGACGATGATATAGATCGAGAAGAACAAATGAACACACAAAAATTCAATCAAAGGCTCAATTTAACCTTACACAAGTCTTCAAATTGAGAGAAACACAAGGGACTACACTAGGAGCAACAATTTCTCAGGAGGTTAACACACACAAGAACAGCCAAGCAAGGACTCACAAAAATTCAATCAAAGGCTCAATTTTTTATTGAATGGATAAAATGAGAGCTTGAAGTTGTTGCGTTGGTTTTTCAATTAAACTATTCTATCTAAAAACTGAAGCTAATGGAGGCTTTTATAGGTATAGATGTAAGATCCCAGGTTTTTGCCTTCACAGTCCCCGCGGTGAAGAAGGCCGCCTCTACAGCTGATGAGATCCGCCCCTGCAGATTTGCTACAGATCGCGCCGATCTGTTTTCGTTCGTTTTTATCTTTCTTCCATTGATAGAATATCCGATATTCCATCTTATGGGCCGGTTTCCTTGTTTTCTTTCTAACCCTAGACGCCCTTTCCGTCTAGCGTTCCAGCCCTCCCTATATATTCTCTTCTTTCTCTCCTTTTTCCCGTTCCTTGTTATCATCTTCAAACCCTAGAGAGATGCAGCCGTCCTTTGCTTCATGCAACTTCGCTGAACGTGTAAGTTCATTCCTTCCTGGTTCTTCCTCACGTTCTTACAGTGTTGCATGTCTTCTCCTTCTGTTTTGGTTTCTTTCTTGAGTTCTTTTCTTTTCTTCTTCTCCAAGGATCAAGCATGAGCCTTGATTCTTGTGGAGTGTTCTGTTGTTGACCCTTCGTTGTTCTCAGGCTCTCTGGAGTTGAGTCTTGACGTGTTGGAACCAAAAGTTCAAGCTTTGGTTTCCCTTGATGTGAGTTCGGTTGAAGAGGATCCCGACAGAGCTTCTGTCAGTGCAGCCGCCCCTACGCCTGCACCAGCCGCCCCTGCGCCTGCACCAGCCGCCCCTGCGTGTTGCCGCCCCTGCATCCTTATCAACCGCCCTTGCGGTTTTCTCTGTTGTGACTCCCGTCTTTGGTGAGTTGCTTCTTTCCTTCCTTTCCTCGTTCCTTTCTTGGTTCCTTGTGTTTGTTCCTTGTCCCCTGAGTTGCTGTAAGACAGGGTTGAGCCCTTAGCTTGTGGAGATCTCTTAGAGATCGTTGAGACTAGAAGTTATAGACTTTTAGCAGCTGTTTTGTTCCTGATCCGTGTTGCTTGTTCGTATAGGCTTTCCTTGCTCCTTTCCTGAGGGAAATTGAGCTTTCTCCTGAGTTGTTCCTGAGTTGTGTTGATCTTTTTATTTATCTTCGAGTGAGGTAAGTCCCTTGGACTTACTTAGCTTCATTCCGCGTATTAGTTGGATTGTTTTGGCTTGTTTACGTTGCTATCATATTTATAACGGATAATTAGAAATAGGATTCACCCTTTGTTACCCTTAACTGGCCCTAGTGTATTATAACCGGGCGGTGACCACTTGTCTAGTTCTACAGGAGACTAGAATGTGCTCTTGCAACCCAGACCCGTAGGTAACGGATAGTACTGATCTATTCCTATTGGTAGACAGAAGCGGAGGGGAGTTTCGGGAGATTCTCGTGTGACAAAAGAAGTTGAATTAGTAATGGATAACCTTAATGAAAGATAATAACCGGTTAATGTGTGAGCATGCTATGTGTTTTCTTTACCTTATGTGTGTTTGTGCCTTTACACTCTTGCTTATACCTAGAATGTTAGCTAACGGTTTATACCGTCGTTGTAGATGTTCCGCAGGTTCAGGATGCTGCTGGGTGATCCAGAAGGCGTAGTCAGCCGGGGTTCCCGTACATTATAGGACGGGATCGGGTTTTGTTTTTCTTTGGTTGCTTCCTTTTGTTTTGAACCCGGCTGTGGAGCTTTTGGGTTTTCTTTTGGTTTGAACCTTTGGTTTTTATATTGAGTTTTGTTTTCATTCGTCTGTGCCTTGTTGTAAGATCTATTTGTTGTTGCTACTCTAAGTGTCGGTACTCATTGTGTGGTCCTAGCCCTTAGCGCTTCAAGTTCCCAGAACTTGGGGTGTTATAATTTGGTATCAAAGCGAGGTTGGCAACAATGTCACTTGAAATCTTCCAAAGGTCAGATGGATAAATAAATAGAACCCGCAAGGGGTCTAACGTTATCAAAAGGGGTTTTGTTTTTAACCTTTCGATCTGGGATAGATGTACGGGCGACCACCACTACCTCCACCGATCTTAGCAGGGTAGTTTCTTTCTTGTTGGCCTTTATATGTGCTTTTTCTGGACTTTTGCTTTAGCTGTAGCGTGGCCTTATATCTATATATGTAGTCTTATATATCTATCCTTATAGCAGATGGCGCGTACTAGAGCTACATTTGCTATAGGGCGAGGAAGGGGTTGACCACTTCCACCTACCGTCCGTGGACGAGGGTGTGCAGGAAGACCTCCACTAGCTAGAGGTCGGGGCCAAGCCCCAGTTGCCGATCCACCTACCGTTGAGGCATTTGCTAAAGAGATTGCTAAGAGCATTGTTCCTGAGGCTGGAAATGGGACCGCTGCTAGGTCTGGAGCACAGAGAGTGCCATCAACAGAGTCCGCACAAGTGTCTATCGGAGCTTCTGCATTTTGCGACTATGTGTAGAGGGTTGAGGAAGCTATCAGGACTGGAGGACCAGCACCCGTGCCGCCAGTTCCTGGAAGGTCAGCTAAGGTTTCGTAGAGAGTTACACAAGCTGTTGCCCCGCCTGTTGGAGTTGCTGAGGTTGTTAGAGCGCCGGCTGATGGAAAAGAGCCAAAGCCTGATAGTTGGTTGAAGGCTTTTGATCAGCTGAAGGTTCCCGTATTCATGGGAAGAACTGGCTTAGAGGTGGAGCAGTGGCTAGGATAGGTGGATTCTACCATGGAGGCAGATACGTTGCCCTGAGGGACGTCGAGTCAACATAGCATAGATATTGCTGAAGGATTAGGCTCATTCTTGGTGGAGGACCATTCGTAGTAAGGTCACCAGTTATGAGCAGATGAAGACAGTGATCAGGGGTCGCTATTGCCCTGTAGCCATGAGGAGAGACCGTCTTTAGGATTTCCTCGAGGCTGGATTCGAGGATTTGCCTATTGTTGAGATAATCCTCAAGTTTCAAGACGAGTTGGCGTTGCTAGGTCCGTCCGTACCACCGGAGGATCAGCATGTTTACCTATTCTCTCGGAGGTTGAGAGAGTCAACACGCTCTTATCTTACTGGTTTCCGTTGTGAGTCTTTGACGGACTATCAGGATAGCGCTTCTGCTTATGAGAGAGACCGACTGGGTCAGAGGAGAGCTTCTCAGACAGGAGGTCCTGAGAAGAGGCAGAAGACTGGATCCGCTAGTGCTGGAGCTGGAGCAGCTGGTTTTGGGCGTAGTTAGACACCTGGACGTTCTAGTTTCCAGCAGAGTTCTAACAGAGGACGGCAGTGTCATAACTGCGGAGTAGATGGACACATCTGAGCTGACTGCAAAAAGCCAGCGGTGACTTGCTTTTCTTGTGAAAAGCCCGGACACAGAGCTGCGTTTTGCTGTCAGGGCAAGGCGCTATCTCAGCAGGGTTCTTCACCTGCCAATGTTGTTGGAGGAGGACAGAGATCTCAGTAACAGCAGCAACAGAAGAGAGTTCCAGGTTCTGCCGCTCCTCAAGGTTCCACTCCGAGACAGGGGAGAGGTAGAGGACGTGTGGGTGGATCTGCAAACACCCGAGATGCACCAGCCCGAGTTTATGAGTTGAGGAGTGCTGTAGAGCCAACAACGCCAACAGCTACATGTACCATTCACATTAATGGTTTTCCTGTCAGAGTTCTTTTCGATACTGGTGCTACGCATTCTTTTATATCTGATGCATGTGTAGATAGATTGGCCTTAGTTACTTTAGAGGGTAGACCCTTCTTTATAGGATTACCCGATGGGGTAAGATACGAGGTACGCGAGAGATTCGCGATTGCCCTATTAGATTGGAAGGTCGCGATTGGCCAACTAACTTCTTCGTCATGTACTTAGTACATGAAGAAGTTATTATGGGCATGGATTGGATGGATCGACATCGAGTAGTTTTGGACATCGGCAAGAGGACAGTGACGGTAACTACAGATTCAGGCCATGTTGAGATTTTCCGAGGATGGGATCTCGGGAAGACTGGTACAGTCATTAGTGCGGTTTGAGCTGCGAAAGTTATCAGTCAGGGATGTGAGACTTTTTGGTGCTATGCCATGAAGGATAGTACTAATCCAACTTTGGAAGAGATTTCAGTAGCTTGCGA
Organism: Fagopyrum homotropicum; assembly: GCA_033239125.1. Taxonomy (NCBI): domain Eukaryota; kingdom Viridiplantae; phylum Streptophyta; class Magnoliopsida; order Caryophyllales; family Polygonaceae; genus Fagopyrum; species Fagopyrum homotropicum. The sequence continues at coordinate 107,699,201 of BSWB01000007.1, forward strand.
GTTTGCTGACGTCTTTGAAGAGCCATCAGGTTTACCTCTGATAACACGATTTATGACTTAGGTTTAGGTAATCATTTAGATAGATTTCTCGCTCATTCATGCATGGTTTAGCACTAGTTCACGACGTTTGCACTCAATTCACGTATTTTGTCGAGATAGACGTCTACACGGACTTGTGCATTGCTTTGTAGGTATTTTGGGAGATTTAGGAGCTAAAACGATACGTTTGAGGATCGTTCATCAAGATGACACACCCTCGGACTCATTAGGATGCAAGCTAAAGGCTAGGGAGGACTCATGGAACCTTGCCAACACAAGCCATGCACCAAATCGAAGCTTAATGATCAAAGGCAAAGCTGAAGCACAAAATCACGGTCCACTGGCACACCACGGCCGTGGAAATGCCCGTGGATTTTGCCAGGTTTTCATGACATCTGTGCCACGATCTCTTGGCCAGCTCTTGCAAAGTTGTAGTATAAAAGTGGTCCTGCATTGGCTAAGAGAATCATCTTGGAACAGCTCTCCATTATCCACTATCATCCAATCAAAATATTCTCTCAACAAGAAGATTCTTGGGAAGAAGGAGGTAGAAGGAAGCTACCATTGGAGAAGAGCTTCATTGGAGAAGAAGAACACACCATTGATAGATTTTGATAGCCTTGTAGTGAAGAATTTCGGAATCGATTTCTAGAGTTGTATGAACCATTTGAACCTTCTTTGAGAAGGGTTGTGAGTCATTCTAATTCCATTTTTCAGCTTGGTTTTGTTTACTTCACTTGTTCATCTCTTTCTCTTCATTATCTTGCAAATGGAAGCCATGATTTTATGTTTGATGATTTTGATTGCTATGATGAATGTTGTAGGCTAAATAGATGTGATTCTAGGGTAAGGAAAGGATGGTTATGGCTAGGACTATGATAGGATGGACTTAGATTAGCCCTTGGATGACTCACTTGCTTGGACGTAGTCTCTGTTAGGATCCACGGTTTGTTCTTGCCAAACCACGGCCGTGGACTTGGTAGAACACCCCGTGATTCTCCCTGGTTCGATGGATCTAGCTTTAGATTGTTATAATGTTGAAATCATAGTGTTTGTTGAGTTAAATCTATCCTAGGGTGACCTAGTGTTAGCAACTAAGTGTTAGGAGAGACTTACCCGGCAATCCTTGCTCTTAGATTCCAAAGATGACAAACCCTAGGTAGTGGTGAGCCTCATAAGCCGCCATTGGACTAAGTGTGCTAGGATAGTTGCTTAGGACTAACCCTTTCGAGACCTACCCGGTAAGAATAGGTTAGATCTCTAGGTGACAATCCGGTTTGTGTAGAATCCCGTCCCCTAGGTTCTTAGAGACTTACCCGGTGATGAGACCTTAGGGATGGATTAGCGGAACATGAGACCTACCCGGTGATTGATCCCAATCTAGAAACACTTACTCCCAACATATCATAGTTAATCCAAGGAATGATTAGATAGTTTGAGTCCTATGCCATAACCGGAACTTCCAACCCCTAGAATCCGTTTCTCTCTTTGATCTATATCTTGTTTTAGCTTGATTGTTTGTGTTGATCGTTAGCATAGTTGATTTGTTTATTTTGCATGCTTAGTGATCCTTGATTGATCACCTAAAAACCAACCAAAAACATTGAAATCTTCATTTCTTTATTTCTCTCTCTTGTCTTAACCTAGATCTTCACTAAACTTAAACATAAATCGAATCAATCTCACCTTAGTCTTTGTGTTCGACCTCGGAATACTATCTCTACTACAAACGTCCCGTACACTGCGGGTTCGCTAGGAGTTAGGATAAATATAACGAGAATATAAATTTAAAACCCATTGCGTATCACATCCTGAGCGTAACAAGTTTTTGGCGCCGTTGCCTGGGACTAGGTCTAGATTGAATCTATTTTGTGATTGTTTATAGTGTAGATCTTTCTTGTTGCTTTTGATCTCTTTTTGGTTTGTGTCTTTGCTTTTCAGGACATCTCACTCTTTAGGTGTATGCGAAGATCTCGTGGTAAGGATTTAGCTCCATTCGATCCCGAACCGGAGAAAATCCTTAGATCTAGATCCAAGAGCATTAAAAAGGGGAAAGAGATGGCCGGAAGAGATCTCCAAGCTGAGTTGGATGAGGCTTTAGAGCAAATTAGGATAAGGGATGAAGCTTTGGAGAATGAAATGAGACTTGCCAATGAGAGGCAAGAGGCAACTAGGAGGGAGATTGAGGAGATTAGGCAAGCTCTTGTGCAAAGAGAGCTTAACCGTCAACAACCTCCTCCACCTCCACCACAACCGCAGCCGGCGGCGGTGAATATTAGGGTTGTGCCCATTGCTATGGAAGAGCCACAAACGTTGGGGCAACGAATGGATCCGGCACAAAGAGCACACCGTCCGGGTGTGCACTTAGGAGATCCCGCGGCCCATGATTACGAACTCCGCCCTCAAGTTCTACAAATGATCCGGCATAATCAATTTGGAGGGATGGAAGGAGAGTCTCCTCATCAACACTTGATGAATTATGAGATCTTGATGGAGACTCTTAGACTGCCAAGATTGGAGAGCAACAACCATAAGCTTAGGGCTTTTTCCTTCTCTCTTAAGGATAAAGCCTTGGCTTGGTATCAATCTATTCCACAAGGGCGAGTTGGTACTTGGTAGGAGATGACAACCGAGTTTTTGACTAAGTTCTTCCCACCTTCCAAGACTACCGAATTAAGGGGGAAGATCAATGCCTTCGTGATGAAGGATAGAGAGAGTTTGTTCAAGTCTTGGGAGAGATTCAAAGACCTTCTCCTAGATTGTCCACACCATGGCATACCGAAAATTGAGCTATTGGAGATCTACTTCAAAGGACTTGATGAAGATAGCCAATTCAAGCTCCAATCTCTTTCCGGTGGGACTTTCATGGAGAAGCATGTAGATGAAGATTGGGAGTTTATGGAGAAGCAAGCTCTAGTGATTGAGAAGTACTCCCATAGGAAGAGTGAAGGGAGAAAGGCGGGAGCATATGAGGTGAGTGAAGTCACCATGAGCAACTTCAAGCTTGACGCCATCAACAATGAATTGAAGTCTTTGAGGGAGTTGTGTGCTACAACTTTGAAAAATCAAGCAACTCCTCACGTGCAAGTGCAAGCAAATCTATCTTCCAAGGAGGAAGATGTGAATTACATGGGAAGGGGCAATTACAACAATTATCAAGGCCCAAGGAACTTCAACAACAACCGGCAATTCAACAATTACCGGCCCAACCACAACCATCCCGGATTTTCTTACTCTAACCCGGATGGAGCCTTGAACCCTCCCGCTTCCACAAGCACAACTCCACCACCAAAAGCTTCACAAGAACCTCCACCCGGATTTACTCAACCTCCAAAGGATAGGACCGAAATGATGTTTGAGCAATTGCTTGGAAGGTTGAGTGGTCTTGAGAGCACCGTGACTTCAATTTCTAAAGCTCAAAAGGTATTGGAAGCACAAGTGTTCCAAAAGGCGGGTGAAGCCCATAGAGTTCCGGGAAAGCTTTCCGGAAGAACCGAAGACAACCCAAGAGGTCAAGTGTTGGCTATCACTACAAGGAGTGGGTTGAGTATGAAGGATCCTTTGCCCAAAGAGAATGCTAAAGGGAAACAAGGGGTGATAGAGGAAGAGACTTTGCAAAGAGATGGAAGCAAGAGCAAGGATGTAGAGCCAGCTTATGTGGCACCACCTCCATACAAGCCACCACTACCGTTCCCACAATCACGAGCAAGAGCTCGCTTGGACAATCACTTCGGTAAGTTCCTTGAACTAATGTCTAAATTGCATATTAACATTCCGTTCATGGATTCTATTTTAGGAATGCCGGCATATGGCAAGTTCTTGAAAGAAATACTCTCCAACAAAAGGAAGTTGGAGGAGTATGGGGAGATAAGAATGACCAAGAGATCCTCGGAATTGATCCAAACGATGAAGGAGGAGATGCCTCCCAAGCTAAGAGATCCGGGTTCCTTTTGTGTCCCAATAGGAGTGGGAGATGTGAAGTATGAAGCCCTTTGTGATCTTGGGGCAAGTGTAAGCATCATACCGCTTAAACTTTGCAACAAGGTTGGGCTAGGAGAGCCGAAACCGGTCAAGATGACCCTCTATATGGCGGACCATTCTATCACTCACCCGGTTGGGATCTTAGAAGACATTCTGGTGCAACTAGGAGGATTCTATGTGCCAATTGATTTTGTTGTCTTGGATATTCCGGCGGACTACCCGGTTCCCATCATCTTAGGAAGACCTTTCCTAGCCACTTCCGGATGCCTAGTGGATTGCAAGAATGGGACTCTCTCCTTTAACATTGGAGAAGAGAACATCAAGTTCAAGTTGTCCACAATGATGAAAGGGCCAACCCTTGATGAGGATGTCTTCAACATAGTCGAGCAAGAGGAATCTAGAGAAGTTGTGAGCTCGATCTTGATTAAGGATCCCTTGGAGAAGGTTCTTACCTTAAGTATGATGGAGGAAGGTGTTGAGGAGGCTTGCAATGAAGTGACCAATGCCTTAGAAGCATTAGAAGAGGAGACAATGGCTCAAATTGAAGGCCACGAAGAGGTGCTGAACAGCTGTGACTTCCACGGGCGTGGAAGTGGTTCCATGGCCGTCAAACTCTTTGTAAAGCCACAGAAAATGAGCCAGGTAAGGTCCACGGCTGCGGACTTGGAGCAAACCGTGGAGTTGGCCGTGGTTTCCCCTGAATCAGCCCTTGATGATGATCAAGCTTCTAGGAGCCTTGGAGGGTCTTCATTTGCTTTGGATTCATCTCATCCAACCTTATTTGGATCGTCTACACTCAATAAAGGTCCTCCTAAACTCGAACTCAAACCCCTCCCCTCTCATTTGAAGTATGCTTTTCTTGGTGATAATTTAACATATCCGGTGATTGTTAATGCATCCTTGAGTGATGATGAACTTGCTAAGTTGTTGCATGAACTAAGATTGCATAGGAAAGCCATTGGCTATACTATTGATGATTTGGTTGGCATTAAGCCTTCATTGTGCATGCATAAAATATTGATGGAAGATAACCACAAACCCTCTATTGAACATCAAAGGAGATTGAATCCTATAATGAAAGAGGTAGTCAAAAAGGAAATCATTAAGTTGCTAGATGCGGGGATAATCTACCCTATCTCGGATAGTAAGTGGGTTAGTCCCGTTCATGTAGTACCTAAGAAGGGTGGAATGACTGTAGTGACCAATGAGAACAATGAACTAATCCCAACTAGGACAGTTACGGGGTGGAGAATGTGTATTGACTATAGGAAGTTGAACATGGCCTCTAGGAAAGATCACTTCCCTCTCCCCTTCATTGACCAAATGCTAGAGAGGTTAGCTCAACATTCTCATTTTTGCTACTTAGATGGCTATAGTGGATTCTTCCAAATCCCTATCGACCCCGATGACCAAGAGAAAACCACCTTTACATGTCCATGGGGTACTTTTGCATATAGGAGAATGCCATTTGGGTTGTGTAATGCACCCGCCACCTTCCAAAGGTGTATGATGGCTATCTTTTTGGAATACATTGAAAATATCATGGAAGTGTTCATGGATGATTTCTCTGTTTATGGTTCTTCTTTTGATAATTGCTTGGCTAACTTGTCACTAGTATTGTAAAGATGTGAGGAGACAAATCTTGTCTTAAATTGGGAAAAATGCCACTTCATGGTAAGTGAAGGTATTGTGTTAGGACACTTGGTGTCTAACCGTGGCATTGAGGTTGATAGAGCCAAGATTGAAACGATAGAGAAGTTGCCACCACCTACCTCGGTGAAGGGGGTAAGGAGTTTCTTAGGGCATGCCGGTTTTTACCGGAGGTTTATTCAAGACTTCTCTAAAATTTCTAAACCTCTCACTAACCTACTAATGAAAGATGTTGATTTTGTCTTTTCCAAAGATTGTCTTAAGGCTTTTTGTAGGTTGAAGAACGCCTTGATCTCCGCACCTATCATGCAACCTCCGGATTGGAGCCTACCATTTGAGATCATGTGTGATGCGAGCGATGTAGCCGTTGGGGCTGTTTTAGGGCAAAGGAAAGATGGGCGCACTCATGCTATTTATTATGCTAGCAAGACGCTAGATGATGCCCAACTCAATTATGCTACCACCGAGAAAGAGTTGCTAGCGGTGGTGTATGCTTTTGAGAAGTTCCGCTCGTATCTTGTTGGAGCGAAGGTCATAGTTTATACGGATCATGCTGTGATCCGTTACCTCCTTACCAAGAAGGATGCCAAGCCTAGGTTGATTCGGTGGATCCTCCTTCTTCAAGAGTTTGATTTGGAAATCCGGGACAAGAAGGGATCCGAGAACTCTGTGGCGGATCACCTTAGTAGACTCCCACCATTGGAGCTTGAAAGAGATGACATCCCGATTGATGATTCGTTCCGGGATGAGCAATTGCAAATGGTGGAGGAATGCTTGTTCCAAGTGTCTAGAGGAAGCGAGCCATGGTTTGCCGACATTGTGAACTACTTAGTGTGTGAGGAAGTGCCTCCCGGTGACACATGCCCAAAGGAAGAAGTTCTTCAAGGATGTGAGGCACTACTATTGGAGTGAGCCACTTTTGTTCAAAAGAGGGCCGGATGGAATGTTTAGAAGGTGCATACCGGAGGATGAGGTGGAGAGTGTGATCCGCCATTGTCATTCCTTGCCATGTGGAGGGCATGCTAGCTCACACAAGACATGTGCGAAGGTGTTGCAATCGGGCTTCTTTTGGCCAAGTTTGTTCAAGGATGTGCAAAGCTTTGTGGTAGCTTGTGATGCTTGCCAAAGGACGGGCAACATCTGAAGGAGGAATGAGATGCCCTTGAACAACATACAAGAAGTGGAAATATTTGATGTGTGGGGTGTGGACTTCATGGGATCATTCCCTTCTTCATGTGGCAACCTCTACATCCTATTGGCGGTTGACTATGTTTCGAGATGGGTGGAGGCAATCGCTTCTCCTACAAATAACGCCAAGGTTGTGGTGCGGTTCTTCAACCGAGTGATCTTTCCTAGGTTTGGAACACCAAGGGTGATCATAAGTGATGGAGGGAAGCACTTCACCAATAGGAACTTTGGGGCCCTTTTGGCTAAGTATGGGGTGACTCATAAGGTAGCAACACCTTACCATCCCCAAACTAGTGGCCAAGTGGAGATCTCCAACCGGAAGATAAAGGCCATTCTCGAGAAGACGGTATCTAGAACTAGAAAGGATTGGGCTATGAAGCTCAATGATGCCTTGTGGGCATATAGGACCGCTTCCAAGACACCAATTGGCACTACTCCTTACAAGTTGGTCTATGGCAAGTCTTGCCACCTTCCGGTGGAAATAGAGCATAGAGCGCATTGGGCCATCAAGTGGCTAAATTTTGATCTCAAAGAGGCCGGAAAGAAGAGGTTGCTTGATATGAACGCACTTGAGGAGATCCGGTTGGATGCATACGAGAATGCCCGGATCTATAAGGAGAGGTCCAAGCGGTGGCATGACAAGAGGGTCATCCCCAAGGAGTTGAGTGAAGGAGACCTTGTCCTTCTCTTCAACTCAAGGCTGCGGCTCTTTCCCGGGAAGCTCAAATCAAGATGGACCGGGCCATATGTGGTGAAGAAGATCTTTCCCCATGGAGCTATTGAGATAGGAGGGGAGCATTGTGAAAACTTTAAGGTGAATGGGCACCGGTTGAAGAAGTATATCCCGGGAACTCCGGTGGATATGATTGCCCCACTTTACCTTGAGTAGACGCCCCCGAGTTTGGTCAAGCTAATGACCTTAAAGAAGCGCTTGGTGGGAGGCAACCCATTGGTAACGTTTTTCCCTTTCTCGTTTTGTTTTTGTTTTAGATTTTTCTATCTTTGTGTGTGTTTTGTGTGCTTTGTGTGTGCTAGAACCTTAGTAGCATTGGAAGCCTTGCTTGGCATGAGAATGATGATGATGAACCCCTCATCAATTATGGGTGGAGCAGACGCGGAACTTGGACGGCTAGCGGTGCCTAGCGCGGGTCCCGACGCCTTGATGAACACTTAGAGCTCTCTACCATGGTTGATAGGATCATCCAACATCAATTCACTTGAGCAATCCCAAATACCATAGCAAACCACTTTCACATTGTGAGAACCTTCTTTCACTCTTCTTTACTTCATTTACACATTGGGGACAATGTGTTTCTAAGTATGGGGTGGGGTTTGCATGATCCTTTGCATGATGAGCATCTAGGGTAGCTTAACATTTTCACATGTCTTGCATTGCACATATTCATTTCGAAAATCCCATAAAAATTCAGAAAATTTAAAAATTTTTGTGCTTTCTAGGCTTGAATATGACCCTAATGATGAATCTTGTCTTGTGGATTGGCTATGGATGGCCTTATGTGTTAAATTGATGAATGCATATGTGGACTCTAAGTACTTCTCTTGAATTCCATGGATGATTTGTGATCATGATGTTTGCCTAGGATGGATTGAGTATTGAAGGTCGAAGTTACATGCTAGTTCTTGCATACCATCTAGGAATGAATAAGGCAATTCATCTCTCTCTACTTCTCATCTTAATCATGATTGTTTGAGCACCTCAAATTGATATAAATTTGACCTCTTTTGACCCATCCGGGAATAGGAGCATGATAGTGTGTTGATGTGTGTGAAAAGCAAGTATGGGGTGAAGATGTTGATGAAAGAATATCATGCATAAAATGCTGAAATCTTTGTGAAAGTATAGCCAAAAATATAGGTCTGGGGACGTTGGTTTAAATGACAAGTAACTCGGTACACTTCACATAATCGGGTGTTGGTGCCTTGCCAAAGTCAAATAAACCAATAGTCCTAACGAGCTTTGGTATGTGTGCCCGGTGTGGATGCACCTCGAAAAATAGAAAAAACCCGAGGATGGCTAATCACCAAGGTTTCGGCTTTTGTACACCAATGCCATTGTCTCAAATATAAGTGAAAGAAAAAGAAAAGAAAGAAAAGATAGAGAAAAGTATACACTTGAGAGAAGTTGATCGAGGACAAGATTGTGGAGTTAGTTCCATTCCCGGATTAGCACCACATAACCTAGAAAAATCCCCACCTAATCACAACGTTTCTTGGCCTTTTAGTTCATAAGACCTTATGACCTATTTGCATGTTTGTAAGACTTAGTAATCTAGATTGGATATTCTCTTGATCTTCTTGGTTTCTTCATTTTTACATTTCATGCATGCTTTGAGTTAAGTACAATTGTCTTTTCATGCCTTCATTTATTTGATGCATAATTGCTCGTCCGTTGCCATAAATCTTGATAGCTTGTAGAGAGAATTTCGGAATCGATTTCTAGAGTTGTATGAACCATTTGAACCTTCTTTGAGAAGGGTTGTGAGTCATTCTAATTCCATTTTTCAGCTTTGTTTTGTTTACTTCACTTGTTCATCTCTTTCTCTTCATTATCTTGCAAATGGAAGCCATGATCTTATGTTTGATGATTTTGATTGCTATGACGAATGTTGTAGGCTAAATAGATGTGATTCTAGGGTAAGGAAAGGATGGTTATGGCTAGGACTATGATAGGATGGACTTAGATTAGCCCTTGGATGACTCACTTGCTTGGACGTAGTCTCTGTTAGGATCCACGGTTTATTCTTGCCAAACCACGGCCGTGGACTTGGTAGAACACCCCGTGATTCTCCCTGGTTCGATGGATCTAGCTTTAGATTGTTATAATGTTGAAATCCTAGTGTTTGTTGAGTTAAATCTATCCTAGGGTGACCTAGTGTTAGCAACTAAGTGTTAGGAGAGACTTACCCGGCAATCCTTGCTCTTAGATTCCAAAGATGACAAACCCTAGGTAGTGGTGAGCCTCATAAGCCGCCATTGGACTAAGTGTGCTAGGATAGTTGCTTAGGACTAACCCTTTCGAGACCTACCCGGTAAGAATAGGTTAGATCTCTAGGTGACAATCCGGTTTGTGTAGAATCCCGTCCCCTAGGTTCTTAGAGACTTACCCGGTGATGAGACCTTAGGGATGGATTAGCGGAACATGAGACCTACCCGGTGATTGATCCCAATCTAGAAACACTTACTCCCAACATATCATAGTTAATCCAAGGAATGATTAGATAGCTTGAGTCCTATGCCATAACCGGAACTTCCAACCCCTAGAATCCGTTTCTCTCTTTGATCTATATCTTGTTTTAGCTTGATTGTTTGTGTTGATCGTTAGCATAGTTGATTTGTTTATTTTGCATGCTTAGTGATCCTTGATTGATCACCTAAAAACCAACCAAAAACATTGAAATCTTCATTTCTTTATTTCTTTCTCTTGTCTTAACCTAGATCTTCACTAAACTTAATCATAAATCGAATCAATCTCACCTTAGTCTTTGTGTTCGACCTCAGAATACTATCTCTACTACAAACGTCCCGTACACTGCGGGTTCGCTAGGAGTTAGGATAAATATAACGAGAATATAAATTTAAAACCCATTGCGTATCACATCCTGAGCGTAACAACCTCCACAAAGGAGTGTAGCTTTTGGCATTGATCTAGAGCCCGGTACGAGACCGATCTCTAAGGCTCCTTATCGTATGGCGCCTATCGAGATACTTGAGTTGAAGAAGCAGCTTGAGGAGTTAGCAGAGAAGGGCTTCATCCGCCCAAGTGTATCTCCTTGGGGTGCACCAGTTCTCTTCGTCAGGAAGAAGGATGGGTCAATGAGGTTATGTATCGACTACCGAGAACTGAACAAGGTGACGATCAAGAACAAGTACCCATTGCACCGTATCGATAATCTTTTGGATCAGCTGCATGGAGCTTTAGTGTTTTCGAGGATCGATCTGAGATCAAGATATCACCAACTGAGGGTGAGAGAGCCAAGACGGCATTTCGGACTAGATATGGACACTACGAGTTTGTAGTGATGCCATTTGGGCTCACGAATGCGCCCACAGTTTTCATGGAGTTGATAAACAGCATCTTCATCGACTTTCTAGACCAGTTTGTAGTTGTCTTCATCGACAACATTCTGGTTTACTCCCGCAGTAGAGAGGAGCATGCTGGACACTTGAGGATCGTTCTTCAGGTCTTACAGGATAGAGAGCTCTACGTCAAGCTCTCTAAGTGCGAGTTTTGGATGTCCGAGGTAGCATTCCTTGGTCACATTGTTTCAACTGAAGGGATCAAGGTAGATCCGGCAAAGATTGAGTCAGTAGCTTCTTGGCCGCCACCTAACGTTAAGGAGGTTCGCAGCTTCTTAGGATTGGCAGGCTACTACAGATATTTTGTTGAGGGCTTTTTAGTTATCGCCCGACCGCTCACTTCCTTGCTGCGGAAGTCTACGAGGTTCGTATGGTCCGAGTCGTGCCTGCGGAGCTTCGTGGAGCTAAAGAAGAGATTCCTATCTTAGCTCAGCCAGAGGGCATTGAGGATTTTGTGGTTTACAGCGACGCATCTAAGTTGGGCTCACTACAAAAAATAATTACTTTTGCGACGGAACTTCGCGTCGGCTAAAAGCGTTTCTGCCGTCACAAATGGACTTTTGCGACGGCATTGCATCGGCAAACCCGCCGTCGCGAAAAGTGCCGTCGTAAAAGGTTTTTGCGACGGAATATGCCGTCGTACCTTTTTGCGATGGCTGTTTGCGACGGAGGTTCCCGTCGCAAATTTATTAATAGAAATTAAAAAAAACTATATATGCGACAACAGAAATTGCCGTCGCAAATTTATTCAAAATAATTTAAAAAAATGAAATCTAACTAATCAACAATACAAATTACTATGAAATATAAATAATCAATGGTACAAATTAATTGAAATAAAAAATAATCCGTTTTTACAAAACAATTATTCGTAACAAAACACTACTTAACTCACATTAATGTTATTCGTAACAAAATACTACTTAACTCACATTAACTAATTAGGCATTCCTAAATTCCTATTTATTCACATCAATGTTGTGTCCATAGAGATGTAATAGCTTCACATGCTTCATCCGCTCTTGAGTAGCATCTCCAATGACATTGTAGTGTGCCTGTAACAACTGGATCATCAAGCCCAAAATAAGACATTAAAGATTTATATGATGGCATTGTTATTTGCAATAGGTGACACATCATAACCTATTATCAACTGTAGAAATGATCATATACTTCATTACAACAAATAGATTTGTACAGCAAGGTCGGCTATGGAAATGACATAATTTCCATTGTCAAGCACTCTTTCATCTTATAGTAGACATCAGAATTGTATAGCAAAGTACCTGATACTTGGTTTTTCTTCTAGTTGCTCAGGTTTTTCTTCACAATTATAGTAAGAAGGTACTTCACAAGTCAAAAGTTTTGCTTTTGCTAGCTTTAACACACTCCCTCGTGCTATCAAAAATCATGTCTATAATGAAAATGAGATCTTGGTTTGCAACCCACAAATTAGTACAATATAGAACCTATATTAGTATATGGCAAGATTTTATAATGAAAATGAGATTTTTGATGTATATTGGGGTACAGAAACAATCATTTGAAATCATAAAGCAATTCTATTCATTCCAACATTGCATTGACACAACTAATGTTTAGAAAGCAAAAGGTGACTCAAGCCAATGGAATCTTGCCGGCCTAGGATTATTATTCCTAAAAAGAAACAAGTAGTCCTCAATCAGATGAAATATGAAGAAGCATTTAACTAGAAAGAGAAAAAAAATATGTTTATGATGCATTTTACTTGAACAAAGACAAAAAGTTTAGGAAGGGATAGAGATTGTTTAAAATTCTATCTTCTAAGGAATTACTGTGATTTGGAAATCTTTGTCTAAAATGCATAATTCTAGGCTGTAATTTTAAGCATAACTTTGGAAATATGAAATTAGAACTACAAAATGATATGTTTAAACAAATATCGGAAATCCTGTAATTCTAGCATAATTTAAGGCAGGCGATAGAGGGGTAAGACAACCAGACACGCTTACGCCTCGCCTTATCACACACTGGGCACAAGAACTCGTAATATATTAATTGTCAGAATAAAAAAATCCCGAAAGCGTGTCCATTCTAGTTGTAGTTTTTTCACTTGTAACACACCATCCATGTTGCTAAAGACATCTACGTAGAAGGTGTTAAACCGACACAAAATTACAAAAGAACCCTATAAGGTTCACAAATTGCATGTCATACAGTCAATGACTACTCGTTACTGCAGATTACACTTCAGTTATTAAATCAGAAGGCCAATGGGAGGGCTTCACATATAAGAATTACACATCCAGAAATCATCCCACCACACAGGGCATATATTAAGAGGATAATGCACTCACAAAGTCACATTAGAGTCATACAAAAATCATGCAGAAATATGATAAGTTACTAGATCCTAGCAAGTCCACGCCATTTTATTTATTATATTTAAAAAAGATGAAAGAATGGTTTGAATAATATGAATTAGTCGGTTTCCTGGTGTTGGTGGACACCACTGAGAGTTACATAGTAAAGCTCATCTAAAACACCTAGTGTGTATGATATGCAACGGTCAGGAGACTCAATGATATGTTCTGGAGATTGTTTTGCGAATTCCTGATAAAAGTCGATTTACAAAGTTAGTTATCATTATATGTTTTGCGGTTCTTTGTTATTGAATGAATCAATATCTTTTAGGGACAGCTTGATGTAATGTTTTGTGGTTGACAACATTGTGAAGGCATGATGAGATACCACAACTAAAGAGCTTCAATGTGACAGACTGACAGATATAATGTGTAACAAATCAAGTCCAAACAACTACTCTTGGACAAAGCAAATTTTACACAATAATATTATCACTTACCAGATCGTTAATGTTAACTCAATTGGGTATTTAAGAATCTCTTGAGATACGATTAGAGAACACTAATCACATAAACAATTGAAACAAGAAAAGAGGCAAGTGAAAGTATATAAGATATAGCAACCCAACCTGCTCTTGTACGCAATTATCAAAATGTGAAGACATTGAGCTTGAGCTTGCAGTATCACCTGGGCTCTTTTCAAAAGAAGATTGCGTCTTCCATAACCATTTACCTTCCTCCATTACCTTAAATCGGAGCTGTCAATACTCAAACACCAGCTGCACAATATCTATTGACAACTATGCAATAGTAAGTGACACATTCATCAAAGATCAGTGCAACTCGAAGAACCCTAAAATTGGAACAATAAACACATTCTATTTGGTTATTGTAATCCTAAAATCACCAGAAATTGAAGCAACCCATCAGAGACTCAAATAAAAAATGGTTGTTTACTCATTTGAATATTTGATGGTTCCAACGGGAAACTGGTAAGAATCAACAATATAGCCATGAATGTTGAATCAATCAGATCCCACCTCTAGTGGCTCTGCTTGAGTTCTTTAGTAGCAAACGAGCTTAGAACACAACTGTTTTGAGGGGAAACAGTTGTGTTCAACAAGTAAGACCACTGGGACTTTGAGGGGAAACAGCTGTTTTGTTCCTAATAGTATCGTACAAGTTCAACAAGTAGTTCAGCAAAATAATAGCGTAAAATGAGTTCAAATTATTTCAAAAGCACTAGTTCAACACAATGATTGTTTCTAGTAAAATTAAAGTAAGACCACTGGGACTTTGTCTAGCTACTTGCACTAATCCAATGCAAACAGACCACACACTAGAGATTAAGTTAGTCTAGACATGGAAAATCAAATTTAGCTACTCTAAGCATCATATTTTACTAAGTAGATTAAGGCAATAATGGAACACAAACTTGCATCTCAACCTACCCCTTACAAACCAATTCAATGTCAGTAGAAACATATTAGAGAAAATTACAGCCACCTAACAATCTAGTTTTACCATTAGCATATCTTATCACCAACAATCAAACAATCTTGCTAGCTCAACACAAAAGGAGATTCACTTGTTAAAATAGATTTGAAAAGCAAGCATCTCAACAGCCAAACCTCAAATTTGCAAATTAGCATAAATCTTTTCACAACTTCAGAATTCCAAATCCAATTGTGTACTACAAGACTGGACGGTATTAGTGGCGTGGAAAGCGAGCGTCGTTTTGTCGATTGGGAGCAACGGTCATGGGAGAATGTAGAAAAGGGGATTCTTCCCTAATTTTAGAGGGCCTTGTATCAAAAATTCAGATTTCCTAATTTTATAGAATTGCTCAGGTTACTCTCAAAAACTCAAATTACACAGAGAGAAGTGGACATACTGCATATGGAGTTGTCATTCGGTGCCTGCTGAGTCCGGTGTTGGGTGAGGGAGGATCGAACTGAGAGCCGGCGGAGTTGTGTGTTAGAGGATGAGAGAGGATCGAATCTAAAGAGGAGCTGCGGCTCAGGTACACAAAGACGAATCTGGAAGAAGACAAGTAGAACGAGGATAAATTAGTATCAAACCAAAATATACTAACGGAGAGAAGAGAAAGGTTGTGTGGAAGAGAGAACGATGACGAACTAGGGTTGTGATTGCCAGTTCTAAATAAAAAAATTAAAAAAATTATCAAATTAAAACAAATTAGATACTTAGATTATTAGCGACGGGATGGCTTTGCCGACGCAAACAAAACGACGGTAAATCGAGAGGTCGTTCTGCCGTCGCAAAAAATGATCAATGGCGTCGGTAAATACATGCCGTCGCAAAGGCTCGTCGCAAATCTAATTATTTTTTGTAGTGGCTTGGGATGTGTTCTGATACAGAGGGAAAAGTGATCGCTTATGCGTCTCGACAATTGAAGACATACGAGGAGAGTTACCCTACCCACGATCTTGAGTTAGCTGTTGTTGTTCATGCTTTGAAGATTTGGAGACACTATCTTTACGGAGCCACGTGTCAGATTTTCACAGACCATAAGAGTCTAAAGTACATATTCACTCAACGGGAGTTGAATAACTGCCAGCGCAGATGGTTAGAGTTGATCAAGGACTTTGATCTTGAGATCTTATACCACCCGGGAAAGGCTAACGTGGTAGCAGATGCTCTCAGTAGGAAGACTTCCCGGCAGATGGCTATCGCTAGACTAACAGCTCAACCACAGTTACAGCGAGATTTGGCATGGCTAGAGATGGATATCTACTTCCCAGGTTCTGACAGCCAGTTGTCCACCTTGGAGTTAGTACCTGATCTATTGGCCGAAATCCGACAGAAGCAAGAGAGTTGCCCAACTTTGACACAGATCCGAGACCGGATGTCTCAAGGAGAGGCACCACAGTTTACAGTTGGTGCTGACGGAGTTTTGAGACGCCAAGAGCGTGTTTGTATGCCGTCAGATCGGGAGTTGAGACAGAGGATCCTTCAGGAGACTCACTCTTTACCTTACTCAGTACACCCTGGTGCGAGTAAGACGTCTCAAGATGTCAGACGCTCTTTCTGGTGGGGAGGTCTGAAGCCAGATGTGATGAGATATGTAGCTCAGTGTGCGACCTGTCAACAGGTCAAGATCGAGCATCATAGACCAGGAGGCGAGCTACACCCACTTCCCGTCCCTCAGTGGAAGTGGGAAGACATCTCTATGGATTTTGTAACCGGCTTGAGACCGAGTCGTGGTTTTGATGCTATCTGGGTCATAGTAGATCGACTGATGAAGACCGCACGTTTCATTCCGATCAAGGAAACGTGGCCGGTGAGTCGATTAGTAGAGGAGTTCACGAGACAGATAGTGAGACTTCATGGAGTACCTAGGACTATAGTCTTTGACAAAGACGGACGGTTCACTTTGAGGTTCTGGCAGCCAGTTCATGCCGCCCTAGGTACGAGTCTACAATTCACGACTGCTTATCATTTGTTCGCTCCAAACGGTGTGTGCAAGCTTTAAATTTATAACCCTAGACGTAAGCTTAAAACAAGGATGCGAACCCGCAGTGTACGGGTCAATCGTAGTAAAAGCAAGGAATTCCAGGGGTCGATCACAGGGACTTAGTGAAACAAAGTCGATATCGGTAAGCTTCGTAAATACTAACCACAAAAGGTGATCAAAACAATCAAAGATGATAAAGAAGTCAATAAAGGAGATATGCAATTCTAGGGATTAAAGCATCTAATTGTGGTTCCAACTCAAGATCTAAAGACAAGCGGACAAAGCTGAGATTTTTGCAAGGGAAAGGTGTTACTAAAGTGGAATAGATCACCGGGTAAGTCTCACTACTCTCTAATCCCAAACCGTAACTCCTATTACCGGGTAAGTCTCAAGGAATTAAGATAAAGAACTATAACCCCAAACTAACACACCATCTAAGGGAATAGAATCAACCTTTACCGGGTAAGTCTTAGGCTAACTCACAAAGATGGGATGAAAGCACACTCAAACCCCAATAAAGGATAAACCTTTATTACCTACACTTATGATCTTTGGTAAACAAACAAAGGAATTACCGGGTAAGTCTCATCCTAAGCTTGCATTGGACCAGGAAAGGTGTAATAAGAATAGGATTTGGCAAACTCTAACACTTAACTCTCAGTTTCAGATCAGATAAGTCACCTCGGTCAGACGAATTCCACCCCGGCCGAGATGTTCATCAACTGAGCGAGATGCTTAGGGTTAAGGTAAAGACTCGAACTTTCAGGGTCCTACTGTGATTAAGATCATTCTATCATTGTTTTTCCAACAACCTTCAGCC
Source organism: Fagopyrum homotropicum (assembly GCA_033239125.1). NCBI lineage: Eukaryota > Viridiplantae > Streptophyta > Magnoliopsida > Caryophyllales > Polygonaceae > Fagopyrum > Fagopyrum homotropicum. The sequence continues at coordinate 107,716,797 of BSWB01000007.1, forward strand.
AATCACCCTAGAATCACACAAACAGATTAGCCACTCATCATCATGAAAGTATTAATCAAATATATGGGAAGAAGGAGAATAATTAAACAAGAAAACCTTAAGAGAAAGGCTTCAATAACTGAATCAATTATCAAAACACAAGCGTTCCTTGGATAGAAATCTAACAAGACAATGACAAAGAAGGGAATCTAAGATGATCTTACAAAACCCTTCAAAAGCTATAAAAGCTATGAACTTCCTTCCTTCAATCTTCCTTCAACCTTCAAAAAGGTTCTTCAAATCTCCCAACTGGAGTATGGCTGTAGCGGTGTATTAAACACAATCGATGGTATAGCATGATATGGATTTGTGGAAAATCCAACCCTTTTTATAGGAAAATTACTCTCCAAAGATAAGATATCTTAGAAAGATCTCTTCCCATAAAAATAGGTAAAATATATGATCTAGTATATCCTCTTCCTTCCAGGAGCCAAGCCCAAAAATATAAGATCTCCTTCCAAAAATAAAAGATCTCAGCCAAGAATAAAATATTCTCGCCGCGTCCCAGGTGTTCGCCTCGGTCGAGTCAACTCTTCTGGATCACCTCGGTCGAGGTGGTAATGTAGTCAACCGAGGTGAATCACAACTGAATGTGAAACCTCTCAAATCTGGTCCAAAGTAAATCCTTAAACCATGGCTATGCTTCCTGGATGTAGCTCCAATGACTCCTTTGCTCCTTTTGCTCCTTTTTAGTCCAAAATGTGCCATTTTACCTACGATTACAGCAAAACTAGGTGTAGACCTCGATTCCCGCAAAGGTAGATGAAACGACAATATAATCACATAATATACATACAAACATGCAGATTATTGAAGATAAAACGTCTAAACAGGTCCCAAGATATGGACTATAATTCATGCTATCAAAATACCCCATACTTAGCCCTTGCTCGTCCCCAAGCAAGTTCCGCATATAAAATACAAGATAGGATGGATTATAAGTCATAAAGGTCAATGAAAAGTCTTTCAAGAACATTTTAATGGTGTGCTACAATCATAGATCACTCTAAGAGAATACCTTATGGAATTTAAAATCAAAATATGCTCAAAACATTTTATAAATATGAGAAAGTTGTTCATCTTTGCATAAAATTATAGAATGCATAATAAATCATAATCATCGAAATTAATCATGTATAATCCAGTTTAAACCACTAAGTCAATCAACAAGCTCGAGGTCTCAAGGGCTTTTCAAATGAAAGGTCAAAGAAACGTGTGAGGGTGGGATGTATATAGGGAATGTGGTGCTAGAATCCGGGAAAAAGGATCTTCACTTCACTTTGCTTCGAATTTCAACATCTTCCACCAATAAGCTTTGCTTATTTTTACCTTTTTACTTTTTGGGATGCATGGACAAAGGTGCACAATAACCGAAGCCTAGGAACTCAACAATCATCAATTTCTCGAGATGCCTCAAACCCTTGATGCACATACCATGACCCGTTAGGAATATCGCTCAATCCGACTTTGGCAAGACACAAACACCCGGCTATGTGAATGGTGCCGAGTTACTCATCATCATGATTGACTTCCCCAAACCTATTTATTTCTTTCTAACACTTTCGGCCAACTTCTCAACTTTTACTTCACTTGCTTTCACCACTTTGCTTGCTTCTAAATTCCCGGATAGGTAAAGGGAGGCAAAAATGTATATGAGGGGCTAAGCATGATCAAGAAGAAGAAGAGAAGAGAATAAATTGCCTTGGTCTTTCCAGGAAGAAAGTGAGAGAACTTATCTTGTGGTGTCAACCTTGAAATTCAACATAATTTGGATAAAAATAAAGTATTAAACATGCCAAAAATTTCAAACAAAGCATTTAGCAACTTAAACATATCATAAAACCTTTCAAACATATAAAGAGTTCAAAAACCAGTCAGTAAACAGAAATCATCACTGAGGTCATATCCAGATAAGAAGCACAAAAGTCGATTTCAAAAACTCTCAGTTAACCCACATCGGTCGATGTGTTCTAGGTCAACCGAGGTGAAGTACCTCGTTTGGCCAGAACTGCCCCGGTCGAGGTCAAAATTTTTTTTTTTATAAACCAGTTTTTTGACGTTTTTTTCAATCAAATAACCTGTATGTATGCACGCAATCTCAGATAAGCACATAGAAGCAAAATAAGATCATAAATATCAAGAGTCATACACAATACATCACATAAGTCAAGTACGTACATCCAAATACCCCATACTTGGGACACACTGTCCCAGTGGGTCAAGATAAGTCTAAGGAAAATGAAATACTCACCGGACATAAAGCTGAGCTGCATAATAAACAAGAATGAAAATCCTACAAGCTCTCAAAAATCCTGATCCGGTGGTGGTGGTGGTGGCACGTACGGATACTGAGATGGGTCGAATGGATAACCCATAGTCTGCTGAAACTGGATCTCCATCATCCGGCGCTGATAGTGCTGGCCCTCTAGCATATGATGCGTCCAGCTGTCGATCTGTCGGTGCTGGGCGGCAAATCTCTCATGCATGTCGACAGTCAGCGCAGCATAAGAGTCTATCATCTGATTGGTGAGGTCATCGATCCGTCGATGAGCAGCTCGATCCCTCACCTTGCGTGCTCTATGCCTAGCTAGGCGTGATGGTGGTGCGACCGGCTTAGCCTCAGTGTCATCATCCAAATCTATGACCGGCACACTGGGTCCAGCAGTATCAGTCCCTGTATCCATGGGAACTCCACCCTCAGGAACCTCATCATCATCCTCAGTCTCCTCCTCATCCTCCTCCTCAGCTGGTGCAGCAGCTGCTGCTGCTGCCCTCGCATCCTCTATCAATGGGAGCCAAGCGGTCTGCCAGTAATGAGGATCATAAATTGTAAATTGGGCTGACCACCTGATCTCCTGCGGTGTAGTAGGCTCCCAGGGCATGGCAACGTATGGTGTGGTGAGTCCTCGGGGAACCAAAATCCGCTGAGTGATCATCTCCTGAAGTCCGAGCGGCTTGGCAGCCGCCACCATAGTACAAGCGCTAAGATCCATATCCTAATAGCTCGCGATGTGGGTCACAATCCCTCCGCAGCAGATGTCTCCCTTCGCCTTGGCCTTGATCTTGTGCAGGTCCTCTACCAACATCAAGCCAAAGTTTGGGATCCCCCCAGTCACCATGCAGTACAAGTTGAAGAGCTCCCCTTGTCGGACCTTCTGGGGTGTCTCAGTACGCGCCAGAAGTGTCTCACTGAAGATCCGGTGGGCCAACCTAAAGGCTAGGTGATAAATCATGCGCTCCCTGGAGTCTCCAGGGCGCCATCTGTCGGCGTGCTCGACAATGTGAGCAATCTGGCCCCAAAACTCCCTAGCTACAGACCTGGAAGGGAAATCAACAGCAGTGGGGGCCGGGAAACCAAAAATATCTCTCCAATGATCTAAGGGTACTAGGAAGTTCCGGTTTATCAACCGGTACTTCACAGCTCGCTCTGTGGGGAGGTAGGTGAAAGAGCTAACAAACTCTAGGGTGGGCTCTAGGTAGGCAGGTGCACGGATCTCAGTAAACTGATCTAGCCCTACCGTCGAGATCATCCGTCTAAGGTCTCCATCCACCTGGAGACAATCAAAGGCTGACACGTCCAGGAATCATGGTGCAATCACTGGACAGCCTGAAATACGGTCATAGTCGACCTGGTGTCGCTCGTGGATCACCGGTCGACGAGGTCTAGAAGAAGAGGAAGAAGGGGAAGGGGAGTGTCTATCTCTCAGGACAAGTCTCCTATCAGAACTCATCTTGCAACAACCTGTCAGACCACCTCGGTCAAACTGACACTACTCAAGAACACCTCGGTTAAGGCACAGGCCGATTGGACCGAGGCGAAGTGCTGCGCGATCGATTCCCTCAAAAATCCAGTTATTTTCCCCCAAAATCACTACAACTGCTTCCTATGGGGTACTTAATCTGTATTTCAGCAAATGTGGGGCAACCAAAGCCCAAATCGAAGCAAATCAGCGAGGTTAGGGTTTTTTCTAATTTTACCTCGTTCGGCCGTTTCGGTTCGATTTCTTTGCAGATCTGCACTTGCAACACAATTCTCTACGCTTTAATCGCAGTTTGGAAGCGAAAATCTTCGAAAATGAGCAAGAATCGGAGAGGCAAGGTGAAGAGGGTGCCGCGGTCGAGGGGGTTAGGTGGAATGAAGAGAGAGAAATTCCCCCCTTTTATACCCTTTTTGGAACTGATGTCACCTCGGTCGAGGTGGTCTCGACTGGTCCGAGGTAAAACTGACCGAGGTGGATCTTCAGAAACCCTAGTCGCCTCGGTTGCTCAAGAAACATCTCGGTCGAGGTGCTCTGACAGCAACCGAGATGTGTCTCAGTCAGACTCCGTCTTCTCAAATTCTCGAACTTTTGTCCTTCTAGTTATGCTCCTGGTTTGTATTCCTTCCTTAGATGTCACCTGCTATCTGTCTAGGATGCCAAAAACAAACAAAGCAAAGCAAAAGCAAACTATCTAAGCTAGACTAGAAAAGGGAAAAGAAAGCAATACCTTGGGTTGCCTCCCAAGAAGCGCTTGATTTAAGGTCGCTAGTTGGACCGTACGGCGTCCCTATGTGTGATGTGAGGTGCCCGCACCCCATACTTCACCTCCATCATGGGGTGAAGTAAGTAAATTGATGACATGAATTATGTACCATTATATTCATGCATATTGTAGAAGATTGTCTTAGTTTGCCTTGCATTTAGAGAGATTTTGTGTGCCTTTTATGTTCTATTCAATCATTTGTCGGAAATAGAGGTCTACACGAGTTTTTGATGAATTATAGGTAAATGGAGTGGAATTGAAAGCAAAAGCGGAGCAAGGAGCATCTAAGGATGTTAAGGAAGCTAAAGGAGTCTTAGAGGGATCACAAAGAGCTAAGGAATTGCAAAGGAGAAGCATAGAAGACGAGCCAAAAGAAGAGCACTTTCTGTTGAAGAAAATCGTGCCAATATGCATATAAATCGGACGATTTTCTTCCCTAGAAATCGAACGGTTTTGTGTATAAATCGACTGGGTCGATTTCACTTGTTTTTCGGCCAAATGAAAAGACGACACAAAGCCCAATTCTTTTGGGTTGGAGGAGAGTTTTGCCAAACGGCCCATTTGCAAGAAACTATAGGTGAGAACCCTAGGAACGAAAACGGGGAGGCCGCAGCGGGAAATCTTTACACGTTTGAGAGAGATTGAAGATTCTTGGAGAAGGATTGAAGGACTTTTTGCCGGGAAGCCAATCTTGATTCTTGTTTGTGAGATTTCTTTATCCATTGAAGCAATTGTACTTTTTGAACACGAATTCGAGTTACTTAAGAGATACATTGATTAGTTTCGAGGATTGTTTACAGATTTGAAGGTTATTGAATTTTTATTCAAGATTCGGTTTTATTTGCGATATTTCACTAAATCTTTAATTTGATTCGATTTTGAAAATGGTTGGCTAAAACCATTGTGATTCTGGGGAGAATAGTTGATGATTAAGGCTTAGATGATGATAGACTGAACTCATTCAAACATTAGGACCCTGAGAGTTTAGATTTTAGTTTTGCGATAACAGGAAAATCGGACTGTTCTTGAGTAAATCGGCCGATTTCCTTATGAACAGCAGGATTTATTCTTCTGACGAACTTTAATTGAATCAACCTTTAACCAAAACTAGTCCTTGCCTAAATCCCAACATTGATTAACCTTTTTAACCTCTAATAGAGTGTATGAAGAGATTTCAAACTTGATTCTACATTTAATAGATTAAGGTTATAAGATTTGGGTAATAAAGAGACTCAACATCTTTTATTAAGATTCTAAGTGTGCTTTCTAATCTTTACTTTGGAGAGTCATATCCTGGAGTTTTAGATAGTTAGTTTGAATATAATTCTTATCTTTAGATCTTTCTATATTGCAGCCTCAACAACCCTTATAGAGAGAATCTTTAGATTAGCTATATAGGTTTCGGAACTTCACCGTACGATATCTACCTTTGAACATTTAATCTTGGCAATATAAACTCTTTCCTATATCTATAGAAGTGTCTTGAATCAAAAGCCGAAATCGGATACTTGAATCCTTGGAATCATTTTACCCTTATTTGATCACAAAAGCTTTTTGCATTCTTGCTAGATAATTGGAATTGAATTTACTCTCACCAAATCCCTGAGTTCGACTTTGGAATTCTTACCTCACTACAGCTGATCCGTACACTGCGGGTTCGCTTTGCTTTGAGTTCTAGATGTAAATTTAAGACTTTGACGCACACACTTTTTGAGCGAACAAGTTTTTGGCGACGTTGCCGAGGATTTGGTCTAGACCAAAATCGGTTTTCGGTTGTCTAGCTTGAGAGCTCTTGCTCTTGTGATTTGTTTTGTCTACTTGAGTGATCTTTGTAGGTTCTTTAGGTATATGCAAAAGACTAGATCCACTAAAGATCTAGTTCCTTTCGATCCCGAATTGGAGAAAACCTTGAGAAGAAAGTTGAAGGAAAAGAAAATGGCTGAGAACAATGAGAAAAACCTCCAGGCTGAACTGAACGAAGCTCAACGCCAACTTCAGTTGAGTGAGAAAGCACGAAAAGATGCTGAAACGAGTCATCAATTTCAGATTGATGAACTAAGAGCTATGATGTTGGACATGAAGTTGGAATTGAACGAATCCAGGAAGAAGAAGAAAGTCAAGACGCCAACTAAATCCATTAGAAATGACTCATCCGATGATGAAGAGATTGATCCGGACATGCCGGAACTTGAGGAGATCGATCCATTACTTCGTCCTGTTCAAAACACCCCAAAACCACGGGTTGTTCCTCGCCTCCCAACTAGGGATGTGAGAGTTGCTAATGACGGTGATAGACCCCGAACTTTGGGGCAACGGATGGACCCAATTCAGCAACCACGCCGTCTAGGTGTGGACTTCGGAGCACAAGACATCCAGGAGTTTAGCTTCTCACCACAAGTCATCACCATGGTTCGCCAAAGTCAATATGGCGGAGCAAGTACTGAATCTCCACACCAACACTTGCAGAATTTTGAGATTCTCATGGAGACTATGAAGCCAAAGAAGGCTGCTACAAGCAATTACAAGATCAAACTGTTCTTCTTTTCTTTGAAGGACAAGGCTCTAGCTTGGTACCAAACACTTCCAGCTGCAAAGCTGGCTACATGGGAGGAATTGTCTTCGGAATTCCTCACCAAATTCTTTCCGCCATCCAAAACGGCGGAATTGAGAGGTAGGATAAATGCTTTTTCTATGAAACCTAATTAAAGCTTGTTTCAATCTTGGGAAAGGTTTCAAGATCTCTTGTTGGATTGCCCACACTATGGCATTTCAAAGCTGGAATTATTGGAGATCTACTACAAAGGATTGGATGTGGAAACACAATTCAACCTCCAATCTCTCTCTTGTGGCACATTCATGGACATGAGAGAGGATGATGCTTGGAACTTCATTGAGAAGCAAGCCCAAGTGATTGAGAAGTATTCCCACCGGAAGGTGGACTCAAATAGCCGGAATCAAGGCGATTCGGGAGCTAAGTTGAACCAAGCTACTCAAACACAAATATTCTCCCTCAATAATGAGATCAAAGAGTTGAAGGAAGTGCTCAAAACGAGTCTTCAAAAGACTAAGGAGCAAGAAGCCAACTACATGGGGAGAGACAACAATCAAAGAAAATGATAACCGGAACTCCAGTTGGAACAACAACAACAATAACAACCGGAACTCCAATTGGAACAACAACAATAGGAACTCAAATAACAACAATTGGAGGTCAAATCAGCAAAATCCAGGTAATCCTTACTCTCATGCTGAAAAGGCTCTAACATCTCCATCTTCTTCTACTCCTTTAACAAGCCAGGAACAATCAAGCAGATAAAACAAACCCGATCCCATGCTAGAGACGATCCTAGGCAAACTACAAGGGTTGGAGAGCTATATAACTTCGGTTGATAAAGCTGACAAAGCTTTGGAAAGCCAAGTGTTTAACAAGGCCGGAGAAGTTCCAAGGGACCAAGGGAAACTTCCCGGGAAGACGGAAGATAACCCAAAGGGAAGGGTTATGGCGATCACTACTAGGAGTGGTATAACAACTACCGATCCTCAACCTAAAGTAGTTGAAACCACCACTAAAGAAGGAGAAGGAAAAGAGAAGGAAGATATCTATGTTCCTCCTCCCGCCTACAAACCACCTCTACCTTTTCCTCAATCTAGAGCGCGTGTACGCCTAGATAAACATTTTGGTAAGTTTGTTGAACTTATGAGTAAGCTGCATATTAATATACCTTTTATGGATGCAATTTTAGGTATGCCAGCTTATGGGAAATTCCTCAAGGAGATCCTCTCTAACAAGAGGAAATTGGAAGATATCGGAGAAGTCAAGATGAGTATGGAGTCATCCGAACTCATTAAGACTATGATGGAGAATATGCCACCTAAGCTCCGTGATCCAGGATCCTTTTGCATACCCATCACTTTGGGAGAAGCTACTTATGATGCACTTTGCGACCTTGGAGCTAGTGTGAGTATCATACCACTCGCTCTATGCAAAGCAGTTGGTCTAGGAGAGCCTAGACCGGTGAAGATCACACTCTACATGGCTGATCGTTCCACCACTAAGCCGGTTGGGATACTAGAAGACATTCCGGTAAAACTCGGTAAGTTTTACATTCCTATAGATTTTGTCGTTCTTGACATCCCTGCAGATTATCCGGTTCCCATCATTCTTGGGAGACCATTCCTTGCAACATCCGGATGCATGGTCGATTGCAAGAATGGCCAGCTATCTTTCCATATAGGTGAAGAGAAGGTAGAATTCATACTCTCTTCCTTAATCAAGGAGCCAGCCTTGAGAGACAATGTTTTTGATATTTTTGATGAAGAAGAGTCTAGAGAGGTAGTAAGTTCAATCTTGATGAAAGACCCTCTTCAAAAGGTTCTTAGTATGAGCATCATGGAGGAAGGAGTGGAACATGATTGCAATGAGGATGTGAAAGCATTAAATGATGTGGAGGAAGAACTAGGAACAAGAATTGAAGAACTAGAATTAACTCCGGAAACTGTGAAGAAAATCGACCTGCATAAACCAAATCGTCCGATTTGTGAAAAGGCAACACGATTTCTGTCAACAGAAAGAAAAATCGACCTAAATAAACTAAATCGTCCGATCTGTGAAAAGGCAACCCGATTTTTGACAACAGGAAGAAAAATCGTGCCTCAGATCGACCGATTTACTTCAGGGGAGGTCGATCCAGTGGGAAAATTTCTGGATTCTCCAAACTTCACCGCAGCTGTTCTCGACTCTAATGATGCATCACCCCCACCTCTAGAGACCTCTCCCACAACATCCGAAGACCACGATTCATCATCAATCAAGGCACCTCCATCATTAGAATTGAAGCCACTCCCCATGCATTTAAGGTATGCATTTCTTGGCATTAATTCCACATATCCGGTCATAGTCAATGCGAAATTGAATGATGCTGAACTAGAGAAACTTATGCATGTTTTGAAGCAACATAGGAGAGCATTAGGCTATACTATTGATGATTTAGTGGGAATAAAACCTTCCCTATGTATGCACAAAATTCTAATGGAAGAGGATTACAAACCTTCACGCCAACCTCAAAGACGGTTAAATCCGGCAATGAAAGAGGTTGTGAAGAAAGAAATCCTTAAGCTACTTGATGCAGGTATCATCTTTCCTATCTCCGATAGCAAATGGGTGAGTCCAGTACAGGTAGTACCAAAGAAAGGATGCATTACCGTTGTTGCCAACAAAAACAACGAACTTATCCCCACACGGACAGTTACAGGGTGGCGAATGTGCATCGACTACCGCAAACTGAACGTGGCCACTAGGAAGGACCACTTCCCCCTTCCTTTTATCGATCAAATGTTGGAAAGGTTAGCCCAACATTCTTACTTTTTTTTATCTAGATGAATATAGCGGTTTCTTTCAGATTCCAATTCACCCGGATGATCAAGAGAAGACGACTTTTACGTGCCCATGGGGTACGTTTGCTTATAGAAGAATGCCATTCGGTCTATGCAACGCTCCAGCCACCTTCAAAAGGTGTATGATGGCAATCTTCTCCGAATACGTAGAGATATCATGGAAGTCTTCATGGACGATTTTTCGGTATATGGTTCTTCCTTTGATAACTGTCTCTATAACCTTCACTAGTTCTTAAGAGATGTGAGGACACTAACTTAGTCTTAAATTAGGAAAAGTGTCATTTCATGGTCACCGAAGGGATTGTGTTAGGTCATCTAGTATCACAAAGGGGAATAGAGGTTGGTAGAGCAAAGATAGAAACCATTTAGAAGTTACATCCCCCTTCTTCGGTGAAAGGAATTAGAAGTTTCTTAGGGCATGCAGGCTTCTATAGGAGATTCATAAAGGATTTTTCTAAGATTTCAAAACCCTTAACTAATCTTTTGATGAAAGACGCAACTTTCGAATTTTCGAAAGATTGTTTAGATGCTTTTTGCAAGATCAAAGAAGCTTTGATTTTAGCACCAATCATTCAACAACCCGATTGGACTCTTCCTTTCGAGGTCATGCGCGACGCAAGCGACGTCGCTATAGGAGCCGTACTTGGACAGAAGAAAGATGGTCGCACTCAGGCCATCTACTATGCTAGCAAAATGCTAGATGAGGCTCAATATAATTATGCAACCACAGAAAAGGAACTTTTAGCCGTAGTATACGCTTTTGAGAAATTCCGTTCCTATCTTGTAGGTGCAAAGGTGATAGTCTATACGGACCATTCCACAATTCGCTACTTATTCACGAAGAAGGATGCGAAGCCAAGGCTTCTAAGATGGATCTTACAATTACAAGAGTTCGATTTGGAGATTCGTGATAAGAAAGGATCGGAAAACTCCGTTGCCGATCATCTTAGTCGTCTTCCGCAACTCACCGGCGAGACGGATGAACTTCCTATAGACGACTCATTCCCTGGCGAGCAGCTACACGAGATTGAAGAGTGTCTTAAACACATCTCAAAAGGTAATGATCCATGGTTTGCTGACATTGTGAATTACCTTGTTTGCCAGGAGATTCCACCCGGACTTTCATATGCTCAAAAGAAGAAGTTCTTTAGAGACGTCCGGCATTTCTATTGGAACGAACCTCTTCTATTCAAAAGAGGTCCCGATGGCATTTACAGGAGATGTATCCCCGAAGATGAGGTGGATAGTGTCATCCGCCATTGCCATTCTCTACCATGTGGTGGACATGCTAGTTCCCAGAAGACTTGTGCTAAGGTACTTCGCTCCGGCTTCTTTTGGCCTACAATTTTCAAAGATGTGCAAAAGTTTGTTGTTGCTTTTGATGCTTGTCAAAGGATAGGTAATATATCAAGGAGGAATGAGATGCCTCTCAACAACATACAAGAAGTAGAGATTTTTGATGTATGGGGCATCGATTTTATGGGACCTTTCCCATCTTCATGCGGTAACCAATATATACTTCTTGCCGTAGACTACGTCTCAAGATGGGTAGAGGAAATCGCTTCTCCTACTAATGATGCAATGATAGTGGTGAAGTTCTTCAATAGAACGATCTTCCCAAGGTTCGGAACTCCCCGAACCATCATTAGTGACGGAGGAACGCATTTCACGGCCCGTCGATTTGAGACTCTATTGGCTAAGTATGGGGTGACCCATAAGATAGCTACACCTTACCATCCGCAAACTAGCGGACAAGTTGAGATTTCCAATAGAGAGATCAAGGGAATTTTAGAGAAAACCGTCTCTAAAACAAGGAAAGATTGGTCAATGAAGCTTGATGATGCACTATGGGCGTACAGGACAGCCTTCAAGACACCAATAGGTACGACTTCCTATAATCTTGTCTATGGTAAATCCTGTCATCTTCCTGTAGAGATAGAGCATAAAGCCTATTGGGCTATCAAGTGGCTCAACTTTGACATGAAAGAAGCCGGAGAGAAGCGGCTCTTAGACATCAATGAGCTGGATGAGATCCGGCTAAATGCGTATGAGAACGCAAAGATCTACAAGGAACGGACAAAGCGTTGGCATGATAAGCACATCATTCCAAAAGATTTGAAAGAGGGAGACCAAGTCCTTCTATTCAACTCAAGGCTTCGTCTATTTCCAGGTAAGCTTAAATTCCGTTAGACAGGACCTTATGTAATTAAACGAATTTTCCCCCATGGTGCAGTTGAAGTATGGGGTGAACAAAGCGGAAGTTTCAAGGTTAATGGCCAACGGTTGAAGAAATACACACCGGAAGCTCCGGTCGAGGAGATAGCTCCTATCCTCCTCCATTGAACACAAACCATACACCGTCCAGCTAAAGACGATAAATCAAGCGCTTCTTGGGAGGCAACCCATGATAGTATAGTTTTTCCCTCCTTTCATCACTTAGTTAGAGTAGATTAGTTGCTTTGTTTCTTTGTTTTCGCTTTTTATTTGTTCCTCGATGCACTCTTGGTTTGTCGTGTCATTAATCGCAAGAAATTAGGTCCAAATTGAAAGATCCATGGAGAAAGGGAGCATAAATCAGTTAAATCTTCAATTTCCATGAAGAATAAGGAAGGAAATCGAGCTGCACTAAGTTAATCGTTCGATTCAGGAGCATAGCAAGTCGATTTTTGGCAACAGAAAGAAAAATCGACCTGGAAATCGACCTGCCAAGAAAACTCGTCCGATTTTCTTTGAGTTCAGAGAAAAATCGCCCCGACGATTAAATCGAACTTATAAATCGGCCGATTTACTTCACAGTTTCTCGACCCTATATAAAGACTTAAACACTCGATCTTCCTCATTCCAAAACCTTCCACTCTCGATTTCCCTCTCTTAATCATTTTGAGTGATTCTTGGCTCCAAACTGAAGCATTTTCAACAAGGAACAAGGATCTACCAACAACAAGCACGGCAATCGACTCCTCCGTACGGAATTCAGGTTTTTCATTCCAAAACCTAAGTTTCTAATTCGAAATTGAAGTTTGCTTAGGAAGTGTTTGTTTGCTGAAATTGATTAAGGAATCTGCTTAGGAATCACTATAGGAAACTGTATGTGGTGATTGTTAGAATAGAACTTTACAGAATTGTGAGAATCGTAGAAATCGACAGAAAAATCGACCTAACCCAGAAAAATCGTCCGATTTTTGTGAAGAACAGGGCGATTTTTTGCTACAGAAATGGATATTGTGAAGAGAATAACTAGAAATACGGGGAAGAAGAAGGGATCTTCTTCCAAAGCCCCTCCCCCACCTCCACCACCACCTCAAAACATTCCTAAGCTTCCCCCTCCCCTATCCAAACACAAGAAACGATATGAACGCATCTTAGATCGCCCATTCACCCCTCCTTGATACATTGTGCTAGATGACTTAGATTCACTGTTTGTTCGAGAGGATGTCGATATGATGCTTGATAGAGTTGGGCTAAGACAGTTTGCTACGATTAGGGAGGATGCCTATACCGAGATCACCTTAGAGTTCCTTAGTACATTCGAGCATGATCCTAGAGAAAGGATGGTTACCTTCCGCCTTATGAGCCATGATCATACTATGTCTATTGCTGCTTTTGGAGATTTGTTTGGTTTTGCTTATTCAGATGCAGGCACATTTGCGAGAGGTGTTAGTGCTAGTGACTTTTGGGAGGCTATTTCAGTGGGTGAATATGGAGGAGATAAGTGGAGACCCGAAAGTTCTAAGGAGACTATTATGTACAACCTCTCCTTTAAGGTAGTACATAGGATTCTTAGTGAGAGCCTATTTGCACGGACAGAGACTCCACAGAAGCTCAAAGCTGATGAGTTTTTCATTCTATATTGTATGACATCCACCACCATTCCCGACATCTCTACCATGCTTGTTGACTATCTAGGAAAGATAGCCAACAAAGCTAAGGGCGATATTTGTGCAGGAGGTCTTGTCACTCATGTGGCTAAGACATTGGGATTAGACTTCTCGGGATGCACTCTAGCTAAGAGTGCCCTTTCATTAGGCTCACAGCGGTTGGTTGTTCGACAGGTTTTGATTCCTCGAGGGAGAGGAACCCTTCATGTGCCCATGCCATGGCACAAGGATCCGAAGAAGAAACCATCCGAGATCATTTGGAAATCCGAATACACTATTCGGAGCACAAGGAACTGGAAAGAGACGTTCGAGTTGATGCTTGAGGAGTTCTCTCCTCCTACTTACTATGATGATGATGCAGGTGACTCTGAGGAGGAGGATGAGGATGGAGGACAGGAGACCATGCTAGAGTTCGAGAGTGACACCCATAGTGGTCATGCCACGGACGCCATGGACACCGATACTCATGGTGCAGGACCTAGCCGGACTAGTAGAGGCGATGAGGAGACGGAGGATGACATGCAGCCACCTCGCCGCTCATTTGCACGTGCCCCAGGACATGGACGAGGACGTCGACCTCCCCGTCACTTTAGGGAGCTAGTCTCTAGTTTCCAGAGCCTCAACACCGACTATCACGCTCTCCACACCGACTACGACACCCTGAACACTCAGTTCAGGAACTACAGGCAGGAGACGGACGCTAGGCATTCATCCTACGATGGCTAGATGAGAGACTTATACTTCCACCAGTTCGGCCACTTCTACGATCCTAGTGCACCGATGTATCCTTATCCACCACCTCCACCACCGTCAAAGGATTGAGCTTCCACTTCTTTTACATTGTAAGTATTTTTTTTCATCTTATGCTTGATTTTCACATTGGGGACAATGTGGATGTTAAGTATGGGGTGGGGGTACTTACAATACCTTTTGTTTCATCTTAGCACTTTATGAACTTTGCACTACTCTTGATGATTTGGCTTGTAATAACTCTTGCACTACTTGCTTTCCACTATGACACTTGCATTTGCATGATCGTTTTCAAATCCTATGAATTTTCAAAATTTTTGTGCTTCTTATGATGGAAATGACCTCTATGATGAGAAATGTGTATGTGGATAGGCAAAAAGATGGCTAAGTTGTGTTGAGATGTTAATCATAGCATGAATGAGTTTACTTTTGTTACTTGAACACATGAATAAGTTATATGATTTAGTTGTTTTTGATAAGAGAATGAAATAATAGTCGAAGCTATATTGCAAGTTCTTTTACATCATATAAGGATGACTAAGGCAATTCACTTCTTTTCTTTTCTCATATCTTGATCATGCTAGCCCCTCAATGAAATATGTAACCCTCCTTTTACCATCCGGGAATTAGGATAAGTGATAGAAAAAGGCATGTTTGATGTGGGAGGGCCAAGGAAAATGTATTAAATGAAAGTGTAGAAATTCATAAGTTTGGGGACGTTGAACATGAGGATGAGTAACTCGGCACCATTCACATAGCCGGGTGTTTGTGTCTTGCCAAAGTCCAATTGAACAACAAGTCCTAACGGGATATGGTATGTGCATCAAGGGTTTGAGGCATCTTGAAATTGAGAAACGCCGATCTCCTAGGCTTCGGTTTTTGTGCACCTCTGTCCATACTCTCAAAAAGTAAAGTATAAAGGAAGCAAAGCTTTCTACATGCGAAGCATGTGCGGTGAAGTAAAATTTTGAAGGTATTATGTTGTTCCTCTTTCCCGGATTAGCACCACAATTGCCAAAAAGAATTCCTTCCCTTAATACGTTTCTTGGACCTCTCCTTTGATTAGAAGACCTTGAGACTTTTATGCATGTGTTTAAGGCTTCATGGCTTAGATTTGTTTGACTTTGATTACCTCTACATCTTTATCATGTCCTTTATTTGTGTTTTCAAGAAAGGAAAGGAAGTTAGTTCATCTTATAGTTATCATTGATACATGCTTTGCCTTCTTATGCCTTGAAATATCACTTTGAGGGTGATCCAA
The DNA here is from genome assembly GCA_033239125.1 of Fagopyrum homotropicum. Classification (NCBI taxonomy): domain Eukaryota; kingdom Viridiplantae; phylum Streptophyta; class Magnoliopsida; order Caryophyllales; family Polygonaceae; genus Fagopyrum; species Fagopyrum homotropicum. The sequence continues at coordinate 107,732,643 of BSWB01000007.1, forward strand.
TAAGAAGCACTACCAAAAGAAAAGTTTTTGAGTTTTCATACATATATAATCCATGACATCTTGTATTCTAAATTTGAGTCTTGCTTAGGGACAAGAAAGGGGCAAGTATGGGGTATTTTTGATGACATGAATTATGTACCATTATATTCATGCATATTGTAGAAGATTGTCTCAGTTTGCCTTGCATTTAGAGAGATTTTGTGTGCCTTTTATGTTCTATTCAATCATTTGTCGGAAATAGAGGTCTACACAAGTTTTTGATGAATTATAGGTAAATGGAGTGGAATTGAAAGCAAAAGCGGAGCAAGGAGCATCTAAGGATGTTAAGGAAGCTAAAGGAGTCTTAGAGGGATCACAAAGAGCTAAGGAATTGCAAAGGAGAAGCATAGAAGACGAGCCAAAAGAAGAGCACTTTCTGTTGAAGAAAATCGTGCCAATATGCATATAAATCGGACGATTTTCTTCCCTAGAAATCGAACGGTTTTGTGTATAAATCGACTAGGTCGATTTCACTTGTTTTTCGGCCAAATGAAAAGACGACACAAAGCCCAATTCTTTTGGGCTAGAGGAGAGTTTTGCCAAACGGCCCATTTGTAAGAAACTATAGGTGAGAACCATAGGAACGAAAACGGGGAGGCCGCAGCGGAAAATCTTTACACGTTTGAGAGAGATTGGAGATTCTTGGAGAAGGATTGAAGGACTTTTTGCCGGGAAGTCAATCTTGATTCTTGTTTGTGAGATTTCTTTATCCATTGAAGCAATTGTACTTTTTGAACACGAATTCGAGTTACTTAAGAGATACATTGATTAGTTTCGAGGATTGTTTACAGATTTGAAGGTTATTGAATTTTTATTCAAGATTCGGTTTTATTTGCGATATTTCACTAAATCTTTAATTTGATTCGATTTTGAAAATGGTTGGCTAAAACCATTGTGATTCTGGGGAGAATAGTTGATGATTAAGGCTTAGATGATGATAGACTGAACTCATTCAAACATTAGGACCTTGAGAGTTTAGATTTTAGTTTTGCGATAACAGGAAAATCGGACTGTTCTTGAGTAAATCGGCCGATTTCCTTATGAACAGCACGATTTATTCTTCTGACGAACTTTAATTGAATCAACCTTTAACCAAAACTAATCCTTGCCTAAATCCCAACATTGATTAACCTTTTTAACCTCTAATAGAGTGTATGAAGAGATTTCAAACTTGATTCTACATTTAATAGATTAAGGTTATAAGATTTGGGTAATAAAGAGACTCAACATCTTTTATTAAGATTCTAACTGTGCTTTCTAATCTTTACTTTGGAGAGTCATATCCTGGAGTTTTAGATAGTTAGTTTGAACATAATTCTTATCTTTAGATCTTTCTATATTGCAGCCTCAACAACCCTTATAGAGAGAACCTTTAGATTAGTTATATAGGTTTCGGAACTTCACCGTACGATATCTACCTTTGAACATTTAATCTTGGCAATATAAACAATGTCCTATATCTATAGAAGTGTCTTGAATCAAAAGCCAAAATCGGATACTTGAATTCTTGGAATCATTTTACCCTTATTTGATCACAAAAGCTTTTTGCATTCTTGCTAGATAATTGGAATTGAATTTACTCTCACCAAATCCCTGAGTTCGACTCTGGAATTCTTACCTCACTACAACTGATCCGTACACTGTGGGTTCGCTTTGCTTTGAGTTCTAGATATAAATTTAAGACTTTGACGCACACACTTTTTGAGCGAACATAAATCTATCAAACGCTCCAACAAGTGTAAGTGCTCATCGGGAAATGAATAGTCTATGGGTGGACTATCCTCCTCGCGTGAAGATGCAGGTAGCCGGCTGAGGTGATCCGCAACAGAATTTTTGGATCCCTTCTTGTCGCGGATCTCTAAGTCAAACTCTTGAAGTAAGAGAATCCATCGAATAAGGCGTGGCTTGGCATCTTTCTTAGCAAGCAAGTAACGAATGGCTGCATGGTCGGTGTAGACAATGACTTTCGCCCCCACTAAGTAGGAACGAAACTTCTCGAAAGCATATACAACCGCCAACAGCTCCTTTTCGGTGGTAGCGTAGTTGCGCTGGGCTTCATCTAGCGTCTTGCTAGCATAGTAAATGGCGGTGGTCCGACCATCCTTTTTTTGTCCAAGCACCGCTCCTACGGCTACATCACTAGCATCACACATGATCTCAAAGGGAAAGGTCCAATCCGGAGGCTGGATAATGGGAGCGGAGATCAACGCTTCCTTAATCCTGTAAAATGCATCAAGACACTCCTGCGAAAACTCGAAGACAACATCTTTATTCAAGAGGTTAGTTAGAGGCTTAGAAATCTTCGAGAAGTCCTTGATGAATCTCCTATAGAAACCTGCATGCCCGAGAAAACTCCTCACACCTTTAACGGAACAAGGGGGAGGGAGTTTCTCAATAGTCTCGATCTTAGCGCGATTGACCTCAATACCTCGATTAGAAATGAGGTGTCCTAGCACAATACCTTCTCTAACCATAAAATGACACTTTTCCCAATTCAAAACAAGATTAGTGTCCTCGCATCTTTGTAGCACTAGAGAAAGGTTAGATAGGCAATCATTAAAAGAGGAACCATATACTGAAAAATCATCCATAAATACCTCCATGATCTCCTCAATGTACTCGGAAAAGATAGCCATCATGCATCGCTGGAAGGTAGCGGGTGCATTGCATAATCCAAATGGCATGCTCCTATAGGCGAATGTCCCCCATGGACAAGTGAAAGTGGTCTTCTCTTGATCATCCGGATGGATAGGAATCTGGAAGAAGCCACTATAGCCGTCTAGATAGCAGAAGTGTGAATACTGGGCCAACCGTTCGAGCATTTGATCAATGAAAGGAAGCGGGAAATGGTCCTTGCGAGTGGCCGTGTTCAGCTTCCTATAATCAATGCAAACCCTCCAGCCCGTGACGGTCCTGGTTGGGATTAACTCGTTGTTCTTATTCGTCACAACGGTCATCCCTCCTTTCTTCGGAACTACATGTACCGGGCTAACCCACTTGCTGTCCGAGATAGGATATATGATACCTGCATCCAACAACTTAATAATTTCCTTCTTCACAACCTCTTTCATGATCGGATTTAACCGTCTTTGAGGTTCCCGTGAAGTCTTATGATCGTCCTCCATTAGAATTCTATGCATGCAGAAAGAAGGCTTAATGCCAATAAGATCATCTATAGTGTAACCCAAAGCCTTTTGATGCTTTCTTAGGACATGCATTAGTTTAGATAATTCAGATTCGGAGAGGGAAGCACTAACAATAACGGGATAAGTGGAATCCGGTCCAAGAAAGACATACCTCAAGTGATTTGGGAGTTGTTTAAGCTCCACAACTGGGGGTGCCTTCTGAGGGGGATCCTTGCTTCCTTCTTCCAGTGGAGTAGATCTAGAAACTGGACTTTCGGAAGTCTCAGTTAATATCGTCTCGCCATCGACCTCGGTCGAGGCGCAGAAGCATTGACCGAGATGTTCTTTAGTCGCCTCGCTCAGTCCAGAAAGTGCCTCGGTCGAGGTACTGTAACTGAAACCGAAACTGGAGATTTCCGTCTACTGGATTAGCTTCTCAGTTTTAGCTCTTGGATCTTCTTCCAGTGCTTTTAAGCTCCCTATATCTGCATCACAAGAAGCATCTATACCTTCCTCCATTAAATTGAAACTAATAACTCTTTCGAGTGGATCGTTAATAAGGATAGAGCTCACCAATTCCCGTGATTCTTCTTCATCATAGATGTTGAAGATATCATCTCCTAGTTGCTCTCCTTTCATGGCCGCAAGTAATGCGAACTCCACTTCATCTCCACCAATGTTGAATTTCAACTTGGCGTTTTTACAATCCACGTTGCAACCCGAAGTTGCTAGAAATGGCCTCCGAGAATAATAGGAACTGGATAATCTGCGGGAATGTCAAGTACAACAAAGTCTATAGGTAGATAGAAATTACCTAACTTGACCGGAACGTCTTCCAAAATTCCCACGGGATGGGTAATGGAGCGATCCGCCATGTACAATCGGATCTTGACCGGCTTGGGCTCTCCAAGTCCGATCTTCACACATAGGTCCAGCGGAATGATGCTCACGCTGGCTCCTAGATCACATAAGGCTTCACAAGTGACGTCCCCAACTTGAATGGGAATGCAAAAGGAGCCGGGATCTTTCAATTTGGGTGGCATCTTCTCCTTCATGAATTGAATAAGCTCCGAGGATTTAGATGTCATCCTAACTTCACCAAAGTCTTCCAGTTTTTTTTTCCTTGATAAGATCTCTTTCAAGAACTTCCCATAGGCGGGCATCCCTAGAATAGCATCAAGGAAAGGAATGTTAATGTACAATTTATTCATCAAGTCAAGGAACTTACCAAAGTTCTTGTCTAGATGTGCCCTGGCCCTTGACTGGGGGAATGGAAGTGGTGGTTTGTATGCAGGAGGTGGGACATAAGCTTCAGTTTTGTCCGACTCTCTCAGTGGCTCCACCTCGGTTAGCATCTCGGCCGAAGTGTTCTTCGACTACATCTGGACCGAGGTGGTCTTCCTCATTACTGGCACCGACCGAGGTGCTAGATCTGCAGTTTGCAGTCCACTCTTGGTTGTTATGGCCATAATCTGGCCCTTAGGGTTGCTCTCCGTTCTTGCTGGAAGCTTCCCTGGATCTCTTGGCGCTTCATTTGCCTTACTAGCAAGTTGTTGTTCAAGGGCTTTTTGTGCCCTCGAAAATGAAGTCATGGATGTCTCCATAGCATTAAGCTTGATCAAGATAGCCTCCAACACTGCATCTTTCTTTTCCGGCTGGGATGAACTTGATCCAGGCTCCTGGCTCTTTAATGGAGTAGAAGAAGAAGAGGAAGAGAGGAAAGGATTAGAGGAATCGTTCGAATTCGAATTAGAGTAAGGGTTACCCGAATTTTGGTTGTTCGCCCTCCAATTATTGTTGTTGGATCCTCTATTGTTGTTATTGTAGTTGTTGTTCCGGGAACCGTAGTTGTTGTTACGGTATCCGTTGTTGTTGTTCCTTTGTCCTTGATCTTCCTTCTTGGTTTGAGCAACCAAGAGTTCCTTCAATTGCTTCACGTCATTCTTCAAAGATGTGAGCTGGTTGTTTGAGGAATCCTCTTGAAAGTTGAATCTTTTAACCCCACCTTCAGCTCCTTGGTGGGAATATTTCTCCATATGCAAAGCTTGCTTCTCAATGAAGTCCCAAGCTTCGTCAATCGCCATGTCCATAAAGGTACCGGCGGAAAGTAGTTGGAGGTTGAACTGGGTGTTTCTGTCCAATCCCTTGAAGTATATCTCCAGCAACTCGATCTTTGGAATCCCATGATGTGGGCAATCCAAAAGAATATCTTTAAACCTCTCCCATGACTTGGACAAGCTCTCCTTGTCCTTCATGATGAAGGCATTGATCTTCCCTCTCATTTCAGCGGTTTTAGAGGGGGCAAAGAATTTAGTCAAGAATTCCGTAGTCATCTCCTCCCAAGTGCTAATTTTTCCTGGAGGAAGAGATTGATACCAAGTAAGAGCTCTATCTTTTAAAGAACAGTAAAAAGGTCTTAGCTTGTAGTTGTTGTTTTCAATTCTTGAGGATCTCAAGATCTCCATCAAGATCTCATAGTTTTGAAGATGTTGATATGGGGATTCCTTCTCTAGCCCTCCAAACTGGCATTGGCGAATCATGGAAAGAACTTGCGGTCGAAGTTCGTAATCATGGTCCGCTCGATCTCCTAGGTTAACTCCTGGACGCCTCAGTTGTTGATTGGGGTCCATCCTTTGACCTAGGGTTTGCTGGATTCCTGCAAAAAGAGCACCTCGGACTGGCATCCGAGGTGGAAGTACATCGGTCGGGGCGTTAGGTACTGGAACCTGCCTCGGACGAGGGTCTGGAATGGGATTCTCCCTCTGTCGAAGTAGATACTGGTCTCGCAAGGCCGCCGTATCTGCTTCGATCGCTTCAGTCTTAGCGCGAGTTTCCTCCTTTTCCAATCGTAATTCTTCTTTGCTGAGGCATAGTTGTTCTAACGCCTCCCTCAGTTCGGCCTCAAGATCGCGATTGTCTTGGTTGGCCATCTTCGCTTCTCTCAAGCGTCGCTTGTATGTCTTTTCTGGTTCGGGATCGTAAGGAACGATTTCCTTCCCAGTGCGGGTTCTTCGCATAAACCTAAGAAAGAACCTGCAAAAATCACTCAAGTAGAGTGGTTAGTAGACACGGGGGCAAGTGCCCAAAAAGCGTTCCGCAACCGGCTCGGCCTAGACCAAGTTCCCCGGCAACGGCGCCAAAAACTTGTTCGCTCCAAACGGTGTGTGCAAGCTTTAAATTTATAACCCTAGACATAAGCTTAAAACAAGGATGCGAACCCGTAGTGTACGGGTCAATCGTAGTAAAAGCAAGGAATTCCAGGGGTCGATCACAGGGACTTAGTGAAACAAAGTCGATAACGGTAAGCTTCGTAAATACTAACTACAAAAGGTGATCAAAACAATCAAAGATGATAAAGAAGTCAATAAAGGAGATATGCAATTCTAGGGATTAAAACATCTAGTTGTGGTTCCAACTCAAGATCTAAAGACAAGCGGACAAAGCTGAGATTTTTGCAAGGGGAAGGTGTTACTAAAGTGGAATAGATCACCGGGTAAGTCTCACTACTCTCTAATCCCAAACCGTAACTCCTATTACCGGGTAAGTCTCAAGGAATTAAGATAAAGAACTATAACCTCAAACTAACACACCATCTAAGGGAATAGAATCAACCTTTACCGGGTAAGTCTCGAGCTAACTCACAAAGATGGGATGAAAGCACACTCAAACCCCAATAAAGGATAAACCTTTATTACCTACACTTATGATCTTAGGTAAACAAACAAAGGAATTACCGGGTAAGTCTCATCCTAAGCTTGCATTGAACCAGGAAAGGTGTAATAAGAATAGGATTTGGCAAACTTTAACACTTAACTCTCAGTTTCGGATCAAATAAGTCACCTCGGTCAGACGAATTCCACCCCGGCCGAGATGTTCATCGACTGAGCGAGATGCTTAGGGTTAAGGTAAAGACTCGAACTTTCAGGGTCCTACTGTGATTAAAGATTATTCTATCATTGTTTTTCCCACAACCTTCAGCCAATCACCCTAGAATCACACAAAGAAATTAGCCACTCATCATCATGAAAGTATTAATCAAATATATGGAAAAAAGGTGAATATTTGAACAAGAAAAATTTAATTAAAAGACTTCAATAACTGAATCAAATATCACAACAAAAGCGTTCCTTGGATAGAAATCCAACAAGACAAACAACAAGGAAGGGAATCTAAGGGAATCTTACAAAACCCTTCACAAAAGCTATAAAAGCTATGAACTTCCTTCCTTCAATCTTCCTTCAACCTTCAAAAAGGTTCTTCAAATCTCCCAACTGGAGTATGGCTGTAGCGGTGTATTAAACACAATCGATGGTATAGCATGATATGGATTTGTGGAAAATCCAACACTTTTTATAGGAAAATTACTCTCCAAAGATAAAATATCTTAGAAAGATCTCTTCCCATAAAAATAGGTAAAATATATGATCTAGTATATCCTCTTCCTTCCAGGAGCCAAGCCCAAAAATATAAGATCTCCTTCCAAAAATAAAAGATCTCAGTCAAGAATAAAATATTCTCGCCGCGTCCCAGGTGTTCGCCTCGGTCGAGTCAACTCCTCTAGATCACCTCGGTCGAGGTGGTACTGTAGTCAACCGAGGTGAATCACAACTGAATGTGAAACCTCTCAAATCTGGTCCAAAGTAAATCCTTAATCCATGGCTATGCTTCTTGGATGTAGCTCCAATGACTCCTTTGCTCCTTTTGCTCCTTTTTAGTCCAAAATGTGCCATTTTACCTACGATTACAGCAAAACTAGGTGTAGACCTCGATTCCTGCAAAGGTAGATGAAACGACAATATAATCACATAATATACATACAAACATGCAGATTATTGAAGATAAAACGTCTAAACAGGTCCCAAAATATGGACAATAATTCATGCTATCATCATCCTCAGACCGATGGTCAGTCTGAGCGGACCATCCAAACTTGCGTTGCCACCGAGACTCGAGGGTGTTCACCCATTTTTCCATGTGTCTCAGCTACGGGGGTACATACCTGACCCAAGACACATCGTCAGTCATGAGGATCTAGTGTCCAAAGGAACTATCCGGAGTTTTACACTGAGCGTAGTACGAGACGCTTGCGTTTGAAAGACATCCCAATGTTGAAGATTCAGTGGTCGATGTGAGGAGCTGATTAGGCGACTTGGGAGACAGAGGATAGTGTCCAAAGGAACTATCCGGAGTTTTACACTGAGCTTGTTGCACCGTTAGCTTAGTCCGTTGTTTGGTTTTTCCTTTGTTGCGTAGTGAACGCTTTTGTGTGACGTTTTGTGTTACGCCTCCGAGTGGGAATATATGAGTTCAGTTCTGTTTCTATGTGTTGTTAGGACCGTTTGGCTTTTGCAAGTTTCGGGACGAAACTTCTTTTTAGGGAGATCTGATGTAAGATCCCAGGTTTTCGCCTTCACCGCCCCGCGGTGAAGAAGGCCGCCCTTGCGGCTGATGAGATCTGCCCCTGCGGATTTGCGATAGATCGCGCAGATCTATTTTTGTTCGTTTTTATCTTTCTTCCATAGATAGAATATCCGATATTCTATCTTATGGGCCGGTTTCCTTGTTTTCTTTCTAACCCTAGACGCCCTTTCCGTGTAGCGTTCCAGCCCCCCTATATATTCTCTTCCTTCTCTCCTTGTTCCCATTCCTTGCTATCGTCTTCAAACCCTAGAGAGCTGCAGCCGTCCTTTGCTTCCTGCAACTTCGCTGAACGTGTAAGTTCATTCCTTCCTGGTTCTTCCTCACGTTCTTACAGTGTTGCATGTCTTCTCTTTCTGTTTTGGTTTCTTCCTTGCGTTCTTTTCTTTTCTTCTTCTCCAAGGATCAAGCATGAACCTTGATTCTTGTGGAGTGTTCCGTTGTTGACCCTTCGTTGTTCTTAGGCTCTCGGGAGTTGAGTCTTGACGTGTTGGAACCAAAAGTTCGAGCTTTGGTTGCCCTTGTTGTGAGTTCGGTCGAAGAGGAATCCCGACAGAGCTTTTGTCAGTGCAGCCGCCCCTGCACCTGCACCAGCCGCCCCTGCGTGTTGCCGCCCCTGCGTCTCTGTCAACCGCCCCTGCGGTTTTCTCTATTGTGACTCCCGTCTTTGGTGAGTTGCTTCCTTCCTTCCTTTCCTCGTTCCTTCCTTGATTCCTTGTGTTTGTTCCTTGTCCCCTGAGTTGCTGTAAGACTAGGGTTGAGCCCTTAGCTTGTGGAGATCTCTTAGAGATCGTTGAGACTAGAAGTTATAGACTTCTAGCAGCCGTTTCGTTCGTGATCCGTGTTGCTTGTTCTTACAGGCTTTCCTTTCTCCTTTCCTGAGGGAAAATGAGCTTTCTCCTGAGTTGTTCCTGAGTTGTGTTGATCTTTTGGTTTACCTTCGAGTGAGGTAAGTCCCTTGGACTTACTTAGCTTCATTTCGCGTATTAGTTGGATTGTTTTGGCTTGTTTGCATTGCTATCATGTTTATAACGGATAAATGGAAATAGGATTCACCCTTTGTTACCCATAACTGGCCCAAGTGTATTATAACCGGGCGGTGACCACTTGTCTAGTTCTACAGGAGACTAGTATGTGCTCTTGCAACCCAGACCCGTAGGTAACGGATAGTACTGATCTATTCTTATTGGTAGACGGAAGCGGAGGCGAGTTTCAGGAGATTCTCGTGTGACAAAAAAAGTTGAATTAGTAATGGATAACCTTAATGAAAGATAATAACCGGTTGATGTGTGAGCATGCTTTGTGTTTTCTTTACCTTATGTGTGTTTGTGCCTTTACACTCTTGCTTATACCTAGAATGTTAGCTAACGGTTTATACCGTCGTTGTAGATGTTCCGCAGGTTCAGGATGCTACTGAGTGATCCAGACGGTGTGGTCAGTCGGGGTTCCCGTACATTATAGGACGGGATCGGGTTTTGTTTTTCTTCGGTTGCTTCCCTTTTGTTTTGAACCGGCTGTGGAGCTTTTGTGTTTTCTTTTGGTTTGAACCTTTGGTTTTTATATTAAGTTTTGTTTTCATTCATCTGTGCCTTGTTGTAAGATCCGTTTGTTGTTGCTACTCTGAGGGTCGGAACCCATTGTGTGGTCCTAGCCCGTAGCGCTTCAAGTTCCCAAAACTTGGGGTGTTACAATAGAAAAGCCTCAAACTAAACAGGTTAAAATCTTTGTCTAAAAGGAAAAAGAGCTTACAAAAACCTTTAAAATGTCACGATCCTAAAGATAATATAATACCATGTATTTTATATCAAAACATGATACAAAATGCATAAGAAGCTCCGGAAGCCCCAGTCCTTGCTTTCTTGCAATTCCGGGACATATGCTTCTTCCTTCTGATTCTCACGTTTGCATGGCTTCACATCCACGTTGCATGGTGTCCTCTCCATGTCCAGATTGGTTGGAATCGTCATCATGGTGACTAAGGAAGTCTTAGTCACCAATGGATCACCAATAGCTGTTCGCCACTTAGCGTGCGTGCAAATAAGCTTTAAATTTATAAAACTAGAAATCAAGCAAGCGAACCCGCAGTGTACGGATCGATATAGTTAAGCAAGAATTCCAGAGTATCGAACACAGGGATTTGGGGGGAGCAAATTCAATTATAGATTATCAAGCGAGTAAATATAAAAAGCTTTTCAAATTATTGGGAAAACAACAACCCTAAAGATCCAGGAATCCAACTGTGGCAATCGATTGAAGATATACTCATGATAGAAGGACAGGGTTAAGATATGCAAAGGTATGCTAATGTAAGGTAATCGTACGGCGAAGTTCCAAAAACCTTATATGACTCACCTACAAAACACTCTCTATAAAGGTTGTTGAGGCTTCAATATAGAAAGGTTCTAAAGATGAGAATTAATGTCAAATACCCAAACTTGTAATCCAAGGATCAAGACTAACTAAATCGATTAAGGTTGTGACACTCACAATCGAGGTAGAGGTTGTTGAGGCTTCACTACCACCTAGAAAAGGCAAGCCTAAACTAAGTTAAAGCAAATCTTTAACTTTGGATTAAAGTAAAAGCAAGTTCGTAACTTAACACAAAATTACGGCTAGTTCTTGAGTTCCACGGCCGTGGAAGCTCAAGAACAGACCGTGGATTAGGGTTCGTCGGTGATTCTCTCTAACTCTCAGGATCCAATCTGTTTACAAACGATCTATCATCATCTAAGCCACAACTATCAACCCTTCACCTTAGAATTGTTAAGGGTTTTTAGCCAATAATAGTCATATTGATATCAAATTCAAGAATTAAAAGATTGAAAGATGAAAACTTCCGAAAACCTTCAATAAACTTCAAATCAATCTCAAAGTCACAATCAAGAACAATAATCGTCACTAGATTCGGAATAGAACAAACAAACACAAATCTTAGATAAGAAGGAAGAACGGGATGTCAATCCGTCTTCTAAATCAAACCTAAGCAAGAAGCGAAATCTCCTTACGAACAATCTTCCAAATCTTCAATCTTCCGTCAATCCGGAAATCGCAATAGCAATGCGCCAAAAATCTCTCAAACAAGCCTCCGCCAAAAATGCCAAATTAGGGCAATTCCAAACGCAAGTGTATGTGTAAAGCGAGGTCTAAGCAGAGGTGACGGAATCTCTCTTCGTCCGTCATTTTATAGTGTAAGATAAAATATCGGCCCGGCCCAATCTTCTAAAAGATCGTGGCTTAAAGTGTGGCGAAAAAGATCGCCAAGATCACGGTCGTGGAAGGGTTCCACGGCCGTAATTTAGAGCGTGGAAATCAACACGGTTTGAACCATCTTCTCCACGGCCGTAGAAGTTACTGGAATGAACCACGCTTCCCTAGCCATGGTTCCACGGCCGTGGACTTGAACGTGGAAAGTGGTACGGCCGTATTTTAGAGCGTGGTTTAGGGCAAGAACGTGATTCTTCCCTAGCCTCGTGCATTCCTCAAGTTGGCACTCCCTTAGCTCCTAAGAATGTCCTCAATCCATGGACATTACTCAACAACTCCATCCTTGCTCGATTCCGTTCGGAAATAGCTCTCAATCACCTATAATCAACATAAAGCTTGTGTAGATCTCTATATCGACATTATAGACAAACTAGCTCACAAATGCATCGATGCTCAATCAATGACTATCAATATGAATCAAATACACTTAAAAAACGTGCCTAAAATATCACAATATTTCATGCTAACAAATAACCCCATACTTGCAACTTGCTTGTCCCTAAGCAAGGTCTTTTAAAAGCTTTAAAACAAGAGTTAGGATGAAATATATGTACCTTCTCAACGCAATACCTCTTTTGGATGAATGTGCTTTCTAATCAATAGATCATTCTCAAATCTTGCTTCAATCGTTTATAAGACTTTCATACACTTAATCAAAGAGTAAAGAGTAAAGAAAGTTCATGAATCAATCAAACTTCCATACAAACAGCATAACCTTCAAACATTATTAAAATCAATCATAAGAAACTTCAATTTAGATCACCAAGTCATATAACATTCTTTTGATCTTAAGGACTTTCAAAGAAAAAGGTCTAGAATGCGGAAAGGGAAGGAAACTTTAAGGAATGTGATGCATGAATCCGGGAAAGTGGACAACTACTCTTTTCTTCTTCTCTTGCGGTTTCCACAACACTTTCAACTTAGAGCTTCGCTCTCTTCCTTTCATTTTTCGACTTTACTTTTGGAGTTATGGATAGAGGTGCACAAAAACCGAAGCCTAGGAGATTGGCGTTTCTCAATTTTTATGAGATGCCTCAAACCCTTAGCGCACATACCATAATCCGCTAGGAATATCGCTCAATCTGACTTTGGCAAGACACAAACACCCGGCTATGTGAATGGTGCCGAGTTACTCATCATCATGATTGACTTCCCCAAACCTATAATTTATTTCTATTCCTTTGAATGCAAAGTATTGCTTTCATGGCCCTCCCACATCATACATGCCTTTTTCAATCAACTCCTCTAAATTCCCGGATAGGTAAAGGAGGTCAATATTTCAATGAGGGGCTAAATGACCAAAGAAAGAAGAAAGAAAGAATCGAATTGCCTTAATCATCTCAACAAGAAGCATAAGAACTTATAGTGTGATTTCAACTGCAATTTCTCAACATGATTTAGGTAACATTCATCACATTATGAAACTTGTAAAAGAGGCATAATCAACTCATTCAATTTCTTTTCAATTCACTATTCGTTCAAGCATGCAATTGTCATCAAACTCAATTCACAAGTAGCGATTATCATAGAAATCATCTCAATTCCTTAGAAGCACAAAATTTTTCAAAATTTTTCAATTTTTATGGGTTTTTCAAACTCTTTTTCATGCAATGCAATAATGAAACGTGCAACAATATAATGAACATGTAAGATAGTCTCGAATAGAAGCAATCAAAGTGAGTAAGAGTTATTACAACTTTTAGTCACACCCCACCCCATACTTAGAACAAACATTGTCCCTAATGTTCAAAAGAAAGGAAGAAAAAGAAAGAAAAGAAAAAGAAACTCACAAAGTGGCGGTGGAGCGGCTAAAGCTATCGGTCACGCGAATCATCACTGCGGCGCTGGTGGAGGCGGGAATCGAGAGAAGCTAGGATCGTAGTGCCGCCCAAACTGCTGGCGGTAGACGTCTCTCATCATATGATCGAGGTCGTCCAAGCGTCCATCTCTAGCATCGGCTCGGATCTCCAATGCTCCTACTCTCTCAGAAAGGCCAGTAACCCAATCCGGCATCTGCTCATACCATCCCGGGGCTTGGTTGTACCACCTTGGAGCGTCGGACGGTGCTGGTGCTGGTGCTGATGGATGTTGTGAGGACCATGGAGGTGGAACTCCGTACCATATAGGAGGCGTATCCATCCAAGTGGGTCTCTCACTCACGCTGGCGCGGCAAGAAGACGAACCTGAAGCTCTGGCTGGACGTGGAGAACGTCTAGGCACATCAAGGGCCGCATTCGGCTGATCCGGAAACGTGCCAAACTCCTGCTCTGCTCCTCCTCCTCCCTCATACTGATCCCTCATCTCCTCCTCCTCAACTACTGGCGGTGGTGGGACATACGGAGGAGCTGCAATCCTGTTCGCATGCATAGCTGCGAACGTAGCCTTCCTATTATGGCGTCCAGCCATAATGGAGTACTCCGGGAGCCACTCAATGCCCCTCCCCGTCCTGCTCTCCCAAGGCATGGCTGCGTAAGGCGGACCTCTGTGGGTAGGGAAGATAAGGCCTCTAGTCATGAAGGCCTGGAGTCCTAGGGGTACAGCTGGTATGCGTGTGCATGCAGAAAAATCAACCCCCAACATCCTAGCAAGGTGGGTAACTATCCTACCATATCCAATGTTCCCCGCCCTCTTGTTCTTAAGCTTGCTCATGGTAGCAGCTAAGAGGGTGGCGCAGTCAGCAGGGCGCCCATACAGCATAGAATACAGCAGAAAGAGCTAATCCGTCTTGATCTTTTGAGGTGTCTCCGTCCTAGGGAAGAGACACTCTGAAAGAACACGGTGAGCGATCTTCAAGGCTAAGTGATACATTAACTTAGCCTTGGTATCAGCAGGTTGCCAGCGGTCCTCGCTGGCGTAAATCATAGCTACCTCTTCCCAAAAATCTTTGGCGTAAACGCCACTAGGAAAACGACCATTGAAGGTCTCTTGGAACCCAAAGAAGGCTCCAAACTCACGGATGGTAAAATCATAGTTTCTTTCCATAAGGCGGAAAGAAACGGTCCTGTCCACATGGCTGTGCTCAAACGACGTCACAACCTCTCTCGTTATCTCCTCATAAGCGTCCTCTTGGATAGCCGAGAAGACGATAAGACCGGCTCTATCCAAGAGCCAAGTAAGGTCATCTACTATGTTTAGAGGAACTAGATCCTCCAACCATAGATACCTAGGTCCGATAACTGCCCTCTTATGGATCCTCTCGAGTGCATCGAGATGATCCTCGTGAATGGTGGGTACTCTAGGGCTAGAAGGTGCGGGTGATGAAGGTGAGGATGGAGGTGAAGGGGAGGAAGATGGTGGTGCTCTAGAGGATGAAGAGGAAGAGGGGTTACCCTTCCTCTTTTTGTTCTGCTCATTCTTCTTCTCCTTTATCCTCCCAGAAACTCTCCTAACAAAATCCATCACTGTTCAAAACCACGGTCTGTTCTTGCTTTTCCACGGCCGTGGAACTGACAGAGACTGTGGTTCGTCTCGTTCTTTCGCAAATCTCAACAAACAGCACTCAAACTCAGCAATCAGGCAGCCCTAGTCTAATTCCTTCCAATTTCAATCAGTTCTCCTAAACTTTTTAGCAAAAACGAACCCAAATTGACGAAGATAGAGAAGAGCAAAAAAACCTAGGTTTCGGATTTTAAAATCCGAATTGTGTGTTCCTTGGTGATTTGCCGCTCGATTTGTTGCTTGGATCTCGTTGGTGGTCGAATTTGCTTTAATTGGGAGTGAAGAATCGTTGAAAACGATTAACGAACGGAGAATTGAGGTGAAGGGTGTGGAATCGGTGAGAGAGGGTCGTGGAATTGGGTTTTTGTGAAGAACGTGGTTTATATAGTGGCCGGCAAAATTTTTGAAAACCACGGTCTATCAGGGGGTTCCACGGCCGTGGAAATGTACGGAACCGTGGTTTTGGTGATTTTTCAAAGGCTTTTGGAAATTACGGTCACTGTAGATGTCACGACCGTGGTTTAGGCCGTGGAACTCTCTGTAATGCTCCAAAGTCCAAGTTTCGTCACTTTTCTTCAAAATAACTCTTCCTCTTTCCTTTTCCACCGTTCCTACATCCAAAAACACGAACATACCGGAAGGAATCGAAGGCAAAACAAAGCAAAAACTTCTAAACTAAGCTAAACTATGAATCAAAAACAAAAACGTAAATGCAATACCTTGGGTTGCCTCCCAAGAAGCACTTTGTTTAAGGTCCGTAGCTAGACCAATCTCGCACTTATTCGAGTACGGTAGGCGCGAACTCTTCAGCTTAAAGCTTCCGCCCGATTCACCACATACTTCAACTGCACCATGGGGGAAAATACGCTTAATTAGAAAAGGTCCGGTCCAACGAGATTTAAGCTTACCTGGAAAGAGACGAAGCCTTGAATTGAAGAGGAGAACTTGATCTCCTTCTTTGAAGTCCTTTGGAATGATATGCTTATCATGCCAACGCTTTGCTCTCTCTTTTGTAAATCTTGGCGTTTTCATAAGCGTTCAAGCGGAGTTCTTCCAGCTCATTAAGGTCTAAGAGACGCTTCTCTCCCGCTTCCTTCATGCTGAAATTTAACCATTTGATAGCCCAAAACGCCTTATGCTCCAACTCTACCGGTAAGTGACAAGACTTCCCATACACAAGGTTGTATGGTGTGGTTCCTATGGGAGTCTTGTACGCAGTCCGGTATGCCCACAATGCGTCATCAAGTTTCAAAGACCAATCCTTCCTAGTCCTTGAAACCGTCTTCTCTAGAATTCCTTTGATCTCCCTATTTGAGATCTCAACTTGTCCACTAGTTTGTGGATGATAAGGGGTAGTAATCTTGTGAGTAACCCCATACTTAGCTAGAAGAGCTTCAAAGCGCCGGGCAATGAAGTGAGAACCTCCATCACTAATGATAGTCCTTGGTGTCCCAAATCGTGGAAAAATGGTCTTGTTGAAGAACTTAACCACCACCATGGCATCATTGGTGGGAGAGGCAATTGCTTCCACCCATCTAGAAACATAATCCACCGCCAAGAGTATGTATTGGTTTCCACAAGATGATGGGAATGGTCCCATAAAATCTACTCCCCAAACGTCGAAAATCTCCACCTCTTGGATGTTATTGAGGGGCATCTCATTCCTCCTAGAGATATTACCTGTTCTTTGACAAGCATCGCAGCAAGAAACAAAGGATTGCACATCTCTAAATAAAGTAGGCCAAAAGAATCCAGATTGCAATACCTTTGCGCTAGTCTTGTTCGAACTAGCGTGTCCTCCACAAGGTAGTGAATGACAATGGCGGATGACACTTTGCATCTCATCTTCCGGCACACATCGCCGAATGATGCCATCCGGACCTCTCTTAAAGAGGAGAGGTTCGTTCCAAAAGTATTCCCGAACATCCTTAAAGAACTTCTTTCTTTGTGCGTAGGATAATCCGGGCGGTATCTCCTGGCAAACCAAATAGTTAACAAAATCAGCAAACCATGGTTCGTTACCTTTGGAGATCACGTCGATGCACTCCTCAATAATGTGTAGGTGTTCGTCCGGAAAGGAGTCATCTATGGGTGAGTGGTCGTCCTCTAGATGTGTTAGGCGACTCAAATGATCCGCAACAGAATTTTCCGAACCCTTCTTGTCGCGGATCTCTAGATCGAATTCTTGTAGGAGAAGAATCCATCTAATTAGCCTTGGCTTCGCATCCTTCTTTGCAAGGAGGTACCGGATCGCAGCATGGTCCGTGTAGACAATCACCTTTGCACCTACAAGATAAGAGCGAAACTTGTCAATAGCATAAACAATGGCTAAGAATTCTTTTTCCGTCGTGACGTAGTTGAGCTGCGCTTCATCTAGCGTCTTTCTAGCATAGTATATGGCATGGGTTCGCCCTTCCTTCCGCTGTCCAAGAACAGCTCCTATAGCTACGTCACTAGCATCGCACATAACCTCAAAGGGAAGAGTCCAATCTGGAGGTTGGATAATAGGTGCTGAAATTAGAGCTTGCCGAATAGTGTTAAACGCATCCAAACATTCCTGCGAAAACTCAAAAACTACATCCTTCATCAATAAATTAGTGAGCGGTTTTGATATTTTAGAGAAGTCTTTAATGAAACGTCTATAAAATCCAGCATGTCCTAGGAAACTTCTTATCCCTTTCACCGAAGTTGGGGGAGGAAGCTTCTCTATGGTCTCTATTTTCGCCTTATCTACCTCTATCCCTCTACTAGAGATTAGGTGTCCTAATACAATTCCTTTCTTTTACCATAAATTGACACTTCTCCCAATTAAGAACTAGATTAGTGTCTTCACATCTTTGTAAAACAAGAGCAAGGTTAGAAAGACAATTGTCAAAAGAGGAACCGTATACGGAGAAGTCATCCATGAAGACCTCCATGATTTCCTCAATGTATTCGGAGAAGATGGCCATCATGTACCTATGAAAGGTGGCTGGGGCGTTGCAAAGCCCGAACGGCATTCTCCTATAAGCGAACGTACCCCATGGGCACGTGAATGTGGTCTTCTCTTGATCGTCCGGGTGTATCGGAATCTGAAAGAAACCACTATAACCGTCAAGATAGAAAAAGTGTGAATGTTGCGCTAACCTTTCAAGCATTTGATCGATGAAGGGTAGTGGGAAGTGATCCTTCCTCGTCGCGTTGTTAAGCTTGCGGTAGTCAATGCACATCCGCCATCCTGTTACGGTTCGGGTAGGAATGAGTTCGTTATTCTTGTTGGTGATGACCGTCATTCCTCCCTTCTTTGGAACTACTTGAACCGGGCTCACCCACTTACTATCGGAGATAGGATAGATGATACCTGAATCAAGAAGTTTGAGAATTTCCTTCTTGACAACCTCCTTCATGGTCGGATTTAACCGCCTTTGAGGTTGTCTTGAAGTCCTAAAGTCTTCCTCCATTAATATTTTATGCATGCATAGGGAGAGTTTGATTCCTACTAAGTCTTCTATAGTATAGCCTAAAGCTTTCCTATGTTTCCTAAGGACAGCCATAAGCTTACTATGTTCATCTATGGTTAGATCGGAACTAACAATAACTGGATAAGTAGAGTTAGGTCCTAGAAAAGCATACCTTAGATGAGTAGGAAGTGGCTTTAGTTCCATTGCTTTCGGAGCTTCCAATGGTTCTTGAGGAGCATCCGATGCCTCCTTAGAAGTGTCTAAGGGTGTAGAAGGTGTGGGAGAAGAATCAAAAGAAGTTGAAGAAGTGGCTCGATCACTTTCTTCCACGGCCTGAATCACGGTTTCCATGCATCTTCCACGGCCGTGGTTTAGGGCGTGGAAGGTGGTTACGGTTGCTCTGCCTTCTCCACGACCGTGTAACCCTCTGGAGTGGGACACGGTTTGGTTGGTGAAATCCACGGCCGTGGAATATAATGTATGGCCGTGGATTCTCACGTTTTCTGCCTCGTCGTGGAGCGTCTCAAATTCCACTTCACCCACTTCTTCTTGTGCTTCTAAGGCTTCAATTTCCTCATTGCACTCCTCTTCTTCCCCTTCGTTTGACTCATAGTAATAACCTTTTGCAAAGGATCTTTGAAGAGAATAGCACTTACCTCTTCTCTAGACAACCCTTCTTCATCTTGGATATTGAATATATCCTCATCAAAGATTGGCTCCTTCACTAGAGTGGAAAGAACGAACTCTACCTTCTCTTCTCCTATGTCAAAGGCGAGTCTAGCATTCTTGCAATTGACTATGCAGCCGGAAGTTACAAGAAACGGTCTTCCGAGTATGATCGATATCGGACTATCTGCAGGAATGTCAAGCACAACAAAATCAATGGGAACAAAGAATTTACCTAGCTTGACTGGGACGTCTTCTACAATACCGACGGGGCGAGTGATGGATCGATCCGCCATGTACAACGTCATCTTCACCGGTTTAGGGTCTCCTAAACCGATCTTCCTACATAACGCAAGTGGTATGATGCTCACACTTGCTCCCAAGTCATATAACGCATCATATGTGACATCTCCCACGCCTATGGGAATGCAAAACGACCCCGGATCCTTTAGCTTGGGGGGCATTTTCGCCTTCATGGTCTTGATGAGATCCGAAGAATCCGAACTCATCTTAACCTCGCCGAAATCTTCTAGCTTCCTCTTGTTGGAGAGGAGCTCCTTCAAGAACTTGCCATAAGCCGGCATACCTACAATAGCATCAATAAAGGGTATATTAAAATGCAGCTTCCTCATGAGTTCTATAAACTTACCAAACTGTTTATCTAGGTGCGCTCTCGCTCTAGATTGAGGGAATGGTAGGGAGGTTTGTAAGCCGGAGGAGGAACGTAGACATCTTCCTTCTCCTTCCTCTTCTCTTTGTCTTTCTCTACGGGGACTTCAACAAACTTAGGCTGCGGATCAGTGGTAGTCACTCCGCTCCTAGTTGTGATTGCCATCACCCTTTCCTTAGGGTTGTCCTCCATCTTTCCTGGAAGTTTCCCTTGATTCCTAGGAACTTCCTCCGCATGGCTGAACATTTGGTTTTCCAAAACCTTTTGGGCTTTATCAACCTTAGAAATTTGATCATCAACCTTAATGATGCGGTTCTCCAAACCTTGAAGCTTTCCCAAGATCGTTTCCAACATGGGATCGGGCTTCTCCTTCCCCGAAGTGTTTCCTCCATTAGATGTTTGCCCCTGGCTTTTCAAAGGAGTAGAGGAAGAGGAAGGTGGAGCTAGTGAATTCGAATTGGAAGGATAAGAGTTACCAGAGTTTTGTTGATTGGAGCGCCAATTGTTGTTGTTTGAACCCCTATTGTTGTTCCAATTGTTGTTCCGGTTGTTGTTATTGCCATTCCAATTATTCCGGTTGTTGTTCCGGTTGTTGTTGTTGTTGCGGTTTGTGTTCTCACCGCCATTGTTGTTGTTGCCCAAATAACCAACATTCTTTCCTTGTTGCTTTGGAAAGTTGGTCTTGATAGCCTCCTTCAACTCCTTGATCTCATTGTTGAGGGAGAAAATCTGATTTTGAGCTTCATGTGTGAGCTTCGCTCCTTGCTCCACACGATTTCCCTCCACCTTCCGGTGGGAATACTTCTCTATGACCCTTGCTTGCTTCTCAATGAAGTCTCAAGCGTCATCTTCCCTCATGTCCATGAATGTACCACATGAGAGGGATTGGAGCTTGAATTGTGTCTCCATATCCAGCCCCTTATAGTAAATCTCCAGCAATGCAAGCTTGGATATGCCATGATGAGGGCAATCCAATAACAAGTCCTGAAACCTTTCCCAAGATTGAAACAAACTTTCGTTAGATCTCATGGAAAATGCATTAATCTTACCTCTAAGTTCCGCCGTTTTGGATGGCGGAAAGAACTTAGTGAGGAACTCCGCGGAAAGGTCTTCCCATGTGTCTAACTTCCCACTAGGAAGAGCTTGGTACCAAGACAATGCTTTCCCCTTCAAGGAGAAGAAGAAAGGCTTGAGCTTATAGTTGTTGGTAGTCGCGTTCTTCGGCCTCATTGTCTCCATCATACACTCAAAGTTTTGCAAGTGTTGGTGTGGAGATTCAGCGCTTGTCCCGCCAAATTGATTTTGGCGAACAAGAGTAATAACTTGAGGGTTGAAGCTAAACCCTTGTACATCATCAGCATCAAAGTTCACACCTAAACGGCGTGGTTGCTGCGTTGGATCCATCCATTGGCCAAGAATTCTTGGCTCCGCATCCACACGTTCGATCCTTGCATTCCTAGGTGGAACACGGCGATTAGCAGCTGCCCGTGGATGGAATGGATTCACATTGATCGTGGGATCAATTTCCTCTAGCGGTGGCATGGAGGAATCACTATCATCAGCGGATGAATGACCCCTATTCGACCTTAAAGGTCTCCTTGAGGATTTCTTGCTCCCCTTATTCTTAAGGTTGCTTAGTTTTATCCTCATCTGGAACATCATATCTTTTAGATCGTCAACTTGAGATTGATGACGATCCATTTCATCTCTACGTGTCCTCTCACTCCATTGGAGTTGAGCTTCTTTCTCCGCTAGCTCCGATTGAAGATCACGTTCATTTTCTTCAGCCATCTTCTTTTCCTTACGCTTTTGCCTTAAAGTTCTCTCAAGCTCTTGATCAAGAGGCAAGAGGTCTCCGGTATTCCTAGACCTGCGCATGCACTTGAAAAGATATCAAATAACAAGGGAGAAGCTCCCAAGCTTGACAACCGAAAAACGAATTCGGCCTAGACCAAATCCCCGACAACGGCGCCAAAAACTTGTTCGCCACTTAGCGTGCGTGCAAATAAGCTTTAAATTTATAAAACTAGAAATCAAGCAAGCGAACCCGCAGTGTACGGATCGATATAGTTAAGCAAGAATTCCAGAGTATCGAACACATGGATTTGGGGGGAGCAAATTCAATTATAGATTATCAAGCGAGTAAATATAAGAAGCTTTTCAAATTATTGGGAAAACAACAACCCTAAAGATCCAAGAATCCAACTGTGGCAATCGATTCAAGATATACTCATGATAGAAGGACAGAGTTAAGATATGCAAAGGCATGCTAATGTAAGGTAATCGTACGGCGAAGTTCCAAAAACCTTATATGACTCACCTACAAAACACTCTCTATAAAGGTTGTTGAGGCTTCAATATAGAAAGGTTCTAAAGATGAGAATTAATGTCAAATATCCAAACTTGTAATCCAAGGATCAAGACTAACTAAATCGATTAAGGTTGTGACACTCACAATCGAGGTAGAGGTTGTTGAGGCTTCACTACCACCTAGAAAAGGCAAGCCTAAACTAAGTTAAAGCAAATATTTAACTTTGGATTAAAGTAAAAGCAAGTTCGTAACTTAACACAAAATTACGGCTAGTTCTTGAGTTCCACGGCCGTGGAAGCTCAAGAACAGACCGTGGATTAGGGTTCGTCGGCGATTCTCTCTAACTCTCAGGATCCAATCTGTTTACAAACGATCTATCAACATCTAAGCCACAACTATCAACCCTTCACCTTAGAATTGTTAAGGGTTTTTAGCCAATAATAGTCATATTGATATCAAATTCAAGAATTAAAAGATTGAAAGATGAAAACTTCCGAAAACCTTCAATAAACTTCAAATCAATCTCAAAGTCACAATCAAGAACAATAATCGTCACTAGATTCGGAATAGAACAAACAAACACAAATCTTAGATAAGAAGGAAGAACGGGATGTCAATCCGTCTTCTAAATCAAACCTAAGCAAGAAGCGAAATCTCCTTGCGAACAATCTTCCAAATCTTCAATCTTCCGTCAATCCGGAAATCGCAATAGCAATGCGCCAAAAATCTCTCAAACAAGCCTCCGCCAAAAATGCCAAATTAGGGCAATTCCAAGCGCAAGTGTATGTGTAAAGCGAGGTCTAAGCAGAGGTGACGGAATCTCTCTTCGTCCGTCCTTTTATAGTGTAAGATAAAATATCGGCCCGGCCCAATCTTCTAAAAGATCGTGGCTTAAAGTGTGGCGAAAAAGATCGCCAAGATCACGGTCGTGGAAGGGTTCCATGGCCGTAATTTAGAGCGTGGAAATCAACACGGTTTGAACCATCTTCTCCACGGCCGTAGAAGTTACTGGAATGAACCACGCTTCCCTAGCCATGGTTCCACGGCCGTGGACTTGAACGTGGAAAGTGGTACGGCCGTATTTTAGAGCGTGGTTTAGGGCAAGAACGTGATTCTTCCCTAGCCTCGTGCATTCCTCAAGTTGGCACTCCCTTAGCTCCTAAGAATGTCCTCAATCCATGGACATTACTCAACAACTCCATCCTTGCTCGATTCCGTTCGGAAATAGCTCTCAATCACCTATAATCAACATAAAGCTTGTGTAGATCTCTATATCGACATTATAGACAAACTAGCTCACAAATGCATCGATGTTCAATCAATGACTATCAATATGAATCAAATACACTTAGAAAACGTGCCTAAAATATCACCATATTTCATGCTAACAATAGCCTCCTTGGGAGCTAAAGACATGATAGCATGAATTATAGTCTATATTTTGGGGTTTGTTTAGACATTTTATCTTTCATAATCTGCATGTTTGTATGTATAATATGTGATTATATTACCATTTCATCTACCTTTGTGGGAATCGAGGTCTACACCTAGTTTTGTTGTAATCGTAGGTAAAATGGCACGTTTTGCATCAAAAAGGAGCAAAAGGAGCTATGGAGTCATTGGAGCTACATCCAGGAACATAAGGAACCATCCAGGAAGCATAGCCATGAATTTAGGATTCACTTTGAACCAGATTTGAGAGATTTCACATTCAGTTGTGACTCACCTCGGTTGACCACAAATTCACCTCGACCGAGGTGATCCAGAGAAGTCGACTCGACCGAGGCGAACACTTGGGATGCGGCGAGAATATTTTATTCTTGGCTGAGATCTTTTATCTTTGGAAAGAGATCTTATATTTTTGGGCTTGGCTCCTGGAAGGAAGAAGATATACTAGATCTTATATTTTACCTATTTTTATGGGAAGAGATCTTTCTAAGATATCTTATCTTTGGAGAGTAATTTTCCTATAAAAAGGGTCGGATTTCCCACAAATCCGACATCCTGCATACATCACGCTATACATCCCGCTTACACCTACCACACGCAGCAGCCATACTCCAGTTGGGAGATTCGAAGAACCTTTTTGAAGGTTGAAGAAGGAAGATTGTACCTTTTATAGCTTTTTGAAGGGTTTTGTAAGATCATCTTAGATTCCCTTCCTTGTTGTCTTGCCTTATTGGATTTCTATCCAAGGAACGCTTTTGTTGTGATATTTGATTCAGTTATTGAAGTCTTTTCATTAAATTCTTCTTGTTCAAATATTCACCTTCTTCCCATATATTTGATTATTGCTTTCATGATGATGAGTGGCTAATTTCCTTGTGTGATTCTAGGGTGATTGGCTGAAGGTTGTGGAAAAAACAATGAAAGAATAATCTTAGATTCCAGTAGGACCCTGAAAGTTCGAGTCTTTAACCTTAACCCTAAGCATCTCGCTCAGTCGATGAACATCTCGGCCGGGGTGGAATTTGGCTGACCGAGGTGACTTATCTGATCCGAAACTGAGAGTTAAGTGTTAGAATTTGCCAAATCCTATTCTTATTATACCTTTCCTGGTTCAATGCAAGCCTAGGATGAGACTTACCCGGTAATTCCTTAGTTTGTTTACCAACGATCATAAGTGTAGGTAATAAAGGTTTATCCTTTATTGGGTTTTGAGTGTGCTTGCATTCCATCTTTGTGAGTTAGCCTGAGACTTACCCGGTAAAGGTTGATTCTATTCCCTTAGACGGTGTGTTAGTTTGAGGTTATAGTTCTTTATCTTAATTCCTTGAGACTTACCCAGTAATAGGAGTTACGGTTTAGGATTAGTGAGTAGTGAGACTTACCCGGTAATCTATTCCACTTTAGTAACACCTTCCCCATGCAAAAACCTCAGCTTTGTCCGCTTATCTTTAGATCTTGAGTTGGAACCACAACTAGATGCTTTAATCCCTAGAATTGCATGTTTTCTTTATTGAATTCTATATCATCTTTGATTGCTTTGATCACCTCTTGTGGTTAGTATTTACATAAGCATACCGTGATTAGACTTTGTTTCACTAAGTCCCTGTGATCGACCCCTGGAATTCCTTGCTTTTTACTACGATTGACCCCTACACTGCGGGTTCGCATCCTTGTTTTAAGCTTAGGTCTAGGGTTATAAATTTAAAGCTTGCACACACCGTTTGGAACGAACAAGTTTTTGGCGCCGTTGCCGGGGACTTGTTCTAGACCGAGCCGGTTACGGTTTGCTCTTGGGGCACTTGCCCCCGTGTCTACTAACCACTCTACTTGAGTGACATTTGCAGGTTCTTTCTTAGGTTTATGCGAAGAACCTGCACTGGGAAGGAAATCGTTCCTTACGATCCCGAACAAGAAAAGACATACAAACGACGCTTAAGAGAAGCGAAGATGGCCCATCAAGACAACCGCGATCTTGAGGCCGAGTTGAAAGAGGCGCTAGAGCTGCTACGCCTCAGCAGGGAAGAACTAAGGCAAGAAAGAGAAGAAACTCGCACCAGGACTGAAGCGATCAAAGCTTAGATGGCAGCTTTACGAGACCAGTTTCTACCTCAACCGAGGGAAGATCCTGTTCCAGATCCTCGACCAATCCAGGTCCCAGTCGCTGACCCTCGACCGAGGCAGGTCCCAGTACCTGACGCCCCGGCCGAGGTACTTCCACCTCGGATGCCAGTCCGAGACGCTTTTCCTGCAGGAATCCCACAAACCCTAGGTCAAAGGATGGACCCTAATCAACAACTGAGGCGTCCAGGAGTTAACCTAGGAGATCCAGCGGACCATGACTACGAACTTCGACCGCAAGTTCTATCCATGATTCGCCAATGCCAGTTCGGAGGGCTGGAGAAGGAATCACCACATCAACATCTTCAAAACTATGAGATCTTGATGGAGACCTTGAGACCTTCAAGGATCGAAAATAACAACTACAAGCTAAGACCTTTTTACTTTTCCTTAAAAGATAGAGCTCTTACTTGGTATCAATCTCTTCCTCCAGGAAAAATTAGCACATGAGAGGAGATGACTACGGAGTTCTTGACCAAATTCTTTCCCCCCTCAAAGACAGCTGAAATGAGAGGGAAGATCAACGCTTTCATTATGAAGGACAAGGAGAGCTTGTCCAAGTCATGGGAGCGGTTCAAGGACATTCTTTTGGATTGCCCACATCATGGGATTCCAAAGTTAGAGTTATTGGAGATATACTTCAAGGGACTGGACGGAAGCACCCAGTTCAATCTCCAACTACTCTTCGCCGGTACCTTTATGGACATGGCAATTGACGAAGCTTGGAACTTTATCGAAAAGCAAGCTTTGCACATGGAGAAGTACACCCACCAAGGAGCTGAAGGTGGAGTTAAAAGAGTTAACTTCCAAGAAACTCAGCCCAACAACAATCAACTCACGTCTTTGAAGAATGACGTGAAGCAATTGAAGGAACTCTTGGTTGCACAAACCAAGAAGGAAGAGCAAGGACAAAGGAACAACAACAATGGATACCGTAACAACAACGGTTCCCGGAACAACAATTACAACAACAACAATAGAGGATCCAATAGCAACAACTGGAGGGCGAACAACCAAAATTCTGGTAACAATCATTCAAACTCCAACTCTAACGATTCCTCTAACCCTTTCCTCTCTTCCCCTTCTTCTTCTTCTACTCCATTAAAAAGCCAGGGGTAAGGATCGAGTTCGTCTCAGCCGGAAAATAAAGACGCAGTTCTGGAGGCTATCTTGATCAAGCTCAATGCTATGGAGACTTCTATGACTTCATTTTCGAAGGCCCAAAAAGCCTTTGAACAACAACTTGCAAGTAGGGCAAATGAAGCGCCAAGAGATCTAGGGAAGCTTCCAGCAAGGACGGAAAGCAACCCTAAGGGCCAGATCATGGCCATAACTACGAGGAGTGGACTGAAAACTGCAGATCCAGTGCCTCGGTCGGTGCAAATACCGACGAAGACCACCTCGGTCCAAATGCAGTCGAAGAACACTTCGACCGAGATGCCAACCGAGGTGGAGCCACAGAAAGCGGGGGGAAAACTGAAGTTTATGTTCCACCTCCTGCATACAAACCACCACTTCCATTCCCCCAGTCAAGGGCCAGAGCACATCTAGACAAGCACTTTGGTAAGTTCCTTGACTTGATGAATAAACTGCACATTAACATTCCTTTCCTTAATGCTATTCTAGGAATGCCCGCCTATGGGAAGTTCTTGAAGGAGATCCTATCAAGGAAAAGGAAACTAGAAGATTTTGGTGAAGTTAGGATGACATCTAAATCCTCGGAGCTCATTCAAATCATGAAGGAGAAGATGCCACCTAAATTGAGAGATCCCGGCTCATTTTGCATTACCATTCAAGTTGGGGATGTCACTTGTGAAGCCCTTTGTGATCTAGGAGCCAGCGTGAGCATCATCCCGCTGGAGCTATGTGCGAAGATCGGACTTGGAGAGCCCAAGCCGGTCAAGATTCGACTTTATATGGCGGATCGCTCCATCACCCATCCCGTGGGCATCTTGGAGGATGTTCCGGTCAAGTTAGGTAACTTCTACTTACCCATAGATTTTGTTATGCTTGACATTCCCGCAGATTATCCAGTTCCTATTATTCTCGGGAGGCCATTTCTAGCAACTTCGGGTTGCAACGTGGATTGCAAGAACGCCTAGTTGAAATTCAACATTGGCGGCGATGAGGTGGAGTTCGCATTACTTGCAGCCATGAAAGGGGAGCAGCTAACTGATGATATCTTCAACATCTACGATGAAGAAGAATCAAGAGAATTGGTGAGCTCTATCCTTACTAACGATCCACTCGAAAGAGTAATTAGCTTTAGTTTAATGGAGGAAGGTATAGACGCTTCTTGTGATGCAGATATACGGAGCTTAAAAGCACTGGAAGAGGATCCAGGAGCTAAAACTGAGAAGCTAACCCAGGAGACGAAGATCTCCAGTTTCGGTTCCAGTTGCAGTACCTCGACCGAGGCACTTCCTGGACTGAGCGAGGCGACTGAAGAACATCTCGGTCAACGCCTCTGTGCCTCGACCGAGGTCGATGGCGAGACGACTTCAACTGAGACTTCCGAAAGTCCAGTTTCTAGATCTACTCCACTGGAAGGAGGAAGCAAGGATCCCCCTCAGAAAGCACCCCTAGTTGTGGAGCTTAAACAACTCACAAATCACTTGAGGTATGTCTTTCTTGGACCGGATTCCACTTATCCCGTTATTGTTAGTGCTTCCCTTTCCGAAACCGAATTATCTAAACTAATGCATATCCTGAGAAAGCATAAAAAAGCTTTGGGTTATACTATAGATGATCTTATTGGCATTAAGCCCTCTTTCTGTATGCATAGAATTTTAATGGAGGATGATCATAAGACTTCACGGGAACCTCAAAGACGGTTAAATCCGATCATGAAAGAGGTTGTGAAGAAGGAAATTCTTAAGTTGTTGGATGCAGGTATCATATATCCTATCTCGGACAGCAAGTGGGTTAGCCCGGTGCATGTAGTTCCGAAGAAAGGAGGGATGACTGTTGTGACAAATAAGAACAACGAGTTGATCCCAACTAGGACCGTTACGGGCTGCAGGGTTTGCATCGATTACAGGAAGCTGAACACGGCCACACAGAAGGACCATTTTCCACTTCCCTTCATTGATCAAATGCTCGAGTGGTTGGCCCAGCATTCACACTTTTGCTACTTAGACGGCTATAGTGGATTCTTCCAGATTCCTATCCATCCGGATGATCAGGAGAAGACCACTTTCACTTGTCCATGGAGGACATTTGCTTATAGGAGGATGTCATTTGGATTGTGCAATGCACCCGCTACCTTCCAGCGATGCATGACGGCTATCTTTTCCGAGTACATAGAGGAGATCATGGAGGTATTTATGGATGATTTTTCTGTATATGGTTCCTCTTTTGATGATTGCCTATCTAACCTTTCTCTAGTGCTTAAAAGATGTGAAGACACTAATCTCGTTTTGAATTGGGAAAAGTGTCATTTTATGGTTAATGAAGGCATTGTGCTAGGACACCTCGTTTCTAATCGAGGTATTGAGGTCGATCGCGCTAAGATCGAGGCTATTGAGAAACTCCCTCCCCCTTGTTCTGTTAAAGGGGTGAGGAGTTTTCTCGGGCATGCAGGTTTCTACAGGAGATTCATCAAGGACTTCTCCAAGATTTCCAAACCACTAACTAACCTCTTGAATAAAGATGTTGTTTTTGAGTTTTCGTAGGAGTGTCTTGATGCTTTTTACAGGATTAAGGAAGCGTTGATCTCCGCTCCTATTATCCAACCTCCGGATTGGACCTTGCCCTTTGAGATCATGTGCGATGCTAGTGATGTAGCCGTAGGAGCGGTGCTTGGACAGAAGAAGGATGGCCGGACCACCGCCATTTACTGTGCTAGCAAGACGCTAGATGTAGCACAACGCAACTACGCTACCACCGAGAAAGAATTATTGGCGGTTGTATATGCTTTCGAGAAGTTTCGTTCCTATTTAGTAGGGGCGAAAGTCATTGTCTACACCGACCATGCAGCCATCCGTTACTTGTTGGCTAAGAAAGATGCCAAGCCACGCCTTATTCAATGGATTCTCTTACTTCAAGAGTTTGATCTAGAGATCCGCGATAAGAAGGGATTCGAAAATTCTGTTGCGGATCACCTCAGCCGGCTACCTGCATCTTCACGCGAGAAGGACGACCCACCCATAGACGATTCATTTCCCGATGAGCATTTACACTTGTTGGAGCGTTTGATAGACTTACTTACTTCACCCCACGATGGAGGTGAAGTATGGGGTGAGGGCACCTTCCATCACATATGAGAGACGCATCATGGTCCAGCTAGCGACCTTAAACCAAGCACTTCTTGGGAGGCAACCCAAGGTATTGCTTTCTTTTCCCTTTTTCTAGTCTAGCTTAGATAGTTTTTGCTTTTGCTTTGCTTTGTTTTGTTTTTGGCGTTCTAGACAAGATAACAGGAGACATCTAAGGAAGGAGCATAACTGGAAGTACAGAAGATCGAGAATTTGAGAAGACGAAGTTTTGACTGAGGCATCTCGGTTGCTATCAAAGCACCTCGACCGAGATGATTCTTGAGCAACCGAGGCGACTAGGGTTTTCTGAAGAACCACCTCGGTCCATACCACCTCGGTCCAGTCGAGACCATCTCGACCGAGGTGACAGCAGTTCCAGAAAGGGTATAAAGGGGGTGAAATTTCTCTCTCCTCACTTCACCCAACCCTCCTCGACCGCGGCGATAGTTTGCACCTCGCTTCTTTGATTCTTGCTCGTTTTCGAAGATTTTCGCTTCCAAACTGCGATTAAGGCATAGAGGATCCCAGTGCATCGTCGATCTGCAAGAAAATCGAACCGATTCAGCCGAACGAGGTAAAACAAAAACCGAAACCCTACCTCGCTTTTTCGCTTCGATTTGGGCTTTGGTTGCCCTCGCATTTGCTGAGAAAAGGCTTAAGTACCCCATAGGAAGCAGTTGTAGTGATTTTGGGGGAAAAGAACTGAATTTTCTGAGGAAATTAGAATCCAGTTTTCCGCCTCAGTCTAGACGAGCTGTGCCTCGGCCGAGGTGATTCTTGAGAGTTGTCAGTTGACCGAGGTGATCTGACAGTGTAAAATTTGAGAATGAGTTCCGACAGACGCCTTTCCCTTAGGGATAGATCCTCACCTTCCCCTTCTTCCTCTTCTTCCCGACCCTATCGACCGGTGATCCATGAGCGACACCAGGTCGATTACGACCGTATTTCCGGCCGTCCAGTGATTGCACCTCGCTTCCTGGACGTGTTTGCTTTTGATTGTCTCCAGGTAGACGGAGACCTTAGGAGGATGATATCTACAGTAGGGCTGGATTAGTTTACTGAGATCCGAGCCCTAGCCTATTTGGAGCCCACCTTAGAGTTCATTAGCTCCTTCACCTACCTCCCCACAGAGCGATCTGTGAAGTACCGGTTGATGAACCGGAACTTCTTAGTGCCGCTAGAGTACTGGAGAGAGATTTTGGCTTTCCTGAGCCCACAGCTGTTGACTTCCCGTCCCGATCTGTAGCTAGGGAGTTTTGGGGGCAGATTGCCCATATTGTTGAGCATGCAGATAGATGGCACCTTGGAGATTCCAGGGAGAAGGTCATCTTCCACTTAGCCTTTAAGTTAGCCCACCGGATCTTCAGCGAGACACTTCTGGCGCGTACTGAGACGCCCCAGAAGGTCCGACAGGGAGAGCTGTTCAGTTTGTACTGCATGGTGACTGGGGGTATCCCGGACTTTGGCTTGATGTTGGCAGAGGATCTGCACAAGATCAAGGCCAAGACGAAGGGAGACATCTGCTGCGGAGGGCTTGTCACCCACATCGCCAGCTACGATGACATGGATCTCAGCGCTTGTACGATGGTGGCGGCTGCCAAGCCGCTTGGGCTACAGGAGATGATCACTCGGCGGATTCTGGTTCCCCGAGGTCTGACTACACCATACGTGGCTATGTTGTGGGAGCTTACTGCACCACAGGGGATCAGGTGGTCTGCCCAGTTTACTGTTTTTGACCCTCATTATTGGCAGACCGCTTGGGCTCCACTGATGGAGGATTACAGAGAGGCAGCAGCTGCCCCAGTTGAGGAGGAGGCAGATGATGAGGAGACAGCTGATGACAGAGAGGGTGGAGTCCCGATGGATACAGGGACGGATAATGCAGGGACGAGCGCACCAGTTATAGATCTGGATGATGAGGATACTGAGCCTGCACCTGCTGCATCACCTGCGAGACCTGCTAGGCGTAGGACACGCCGACATAGAGATCCAGAGGCTCATCGTCGGATCGATGATCTGACGGATCAGATGATAGACTCTTATGCTGCCCTTACTGTGGACATGCATGAGAGATTTGCTGCCCAGCACCGACAGATTGACAGTTGGACTCATCAGATGCTAGAGGGACAGCACTATCAGTGCAGGATGATGGAGATCCAGTTCCAGCAGACTATGGGTTATCCATTTGACCCATCCCAGTATCCGTATGTGCCACCACCACCACCACCACCGGATCAAGATTATTGAGAGCTGCAGGATTTTCTTTCTTATTTTTATGCAGTTCAGCTTATTATCCGGTGAGTATTTTATTCTCTTAGACTTATTTTGACCCACTGGGACAGTGTGTCCCAAGTATGGGGTATTTGTGTATTACTTGACAGTTATTTGATGTATGACTCTATTTGACCGGATATTTATATTTATGCTTCACTTTTGCATCTATGTGTTTATCTGAGATTACATGCATACTTATAGGTTATTTGATTGAGAAAAACGTCGAAACTGAAAGAAAACTGGTTTTTAAAAAAAAAAAAATTTTGGACCTCGACCGGGGCAGTTCTGGCCGAACGAGGCGTTTCACCTCGGTTGACCTAAGAACACCTCGACCGAGGTGGGTTAACTGAGAGTTTTCGAAAACGATTTTTGTGCTTCTTATCTAGATATGATCTCAGTGAAGATCTTGTTTACTGACTAGTTTTGAAATTCTTTATGTGTTTGAAAGGTTTTATAATATGTTTAAGTTGCTAAATGCTTTGTTTGAAATTATTGGCATGTTTAATACTTTGTTTTATCCAAATTATGTTGAATTTGAAGGTTGACACCACATTATGAGTTCTCTCACTTTCTTCCTGGAAAGACCAAGGCAATTCATTCTTCTCTCTTCTTCTTCTTGATCATGCTTAACCCCTCATATACATTTTGCCTCCCTTTACCTATCCAGGAATTTGGAAGCAAGCGAAGTGGTGAAAGCAAGTGAAGTTAAAGTTGAGAAGTTGGATGAAAGTGAAAGTGTTAGAAAGCAATAATAGGTTTGGGGAAGTCAATCATGAAGATGAGTAACTCGGCACCATTCACATAGTCGGGTGTTTGTGTCTTGCCAAAGTCGGATTGAGCGATATTCCTAATGGGTCATGGTATGTGCATCAAGGGTTTGATGCATCTCAAGAAATTGATGATTGCTGATTTCCCAGGCTTCGGTTATTGTGCACCTTTGTCCATGCATCCCAAAAAGTAAAGTAAAAAGAAAAAGTGTGAAATAAGCAAAGCTTATTGGTGGAAGATGTTGCAAGTCAAAGTGAAAGTGAAGATCATCCTTTTCCCGGATTCTAGCACCACATTACCTTACATACATCCCTACCCTACACGTTTCTTGACCTTTCTTTTGGGATGCCCTTGAGACCTTGAGCTTGTTGATTGACTTAGTGGTTTAAACTGGATTATGCATGATTAATTTCAATAATTATGACTTATTATGCATTCTATGATTTTATGCAAAGATGAACAACTTTCTTATATTTATAAAATGTTTTGATCATATTTTGATTTTAAACTCCATGAAGTATTCTCTTAGAGTGATCTATGATTGTTGCACACCATAAAAATGTTTTTGAAGGACTTTTCATTGATTTTATTGACTTATAATCCATTCTATCTTGTCTTTTATATGCGGAACTTGCTTAGGGACAAGCAAGGGCTAAGTATGGGGTATTTTGATAGCATGAATTATAGTCTATATTTTGGGGTTTGTTTAGACGTTTTATCTTTCATAATCTGCATGTTTGTATGTATAATATGTGATTATATTACCATTTCATCTACCTTTGCGGGAATCGAGGTCTACACCTAGTTTTGTTGTAATCGTAGGTAAAATGGCACGTTTTGCATCAAAAAAGAGCAAAAGGAGCTATGAAGTCATTGGAGCTACAACCAGGAACATAAGGAACCATCTAGGAAGCATAGCCATGGATTTAGGATTCACTTTGGACCAGATTTGAGAGATTTCACATTCAGTTGTGACTCACCTCGGTTGACCACAGATTCACCTCGACCGAGGTGATCCAGAGAAGTCGACTCGACCGAGGCGAACACCTGGGACGCGACGAGAATATTTTATTCTTGGCTGAGATCTTTTATCTTTGGAAAGAGATCTTATATTTTTGGGCTTGGCTCTTGGAAGGAAGAAGATATACTAGATCTTATATTTTACCTATTTTTATGGGAAGAGATCTTTCTAAGATATCTTATCTTTGGAGAGTAATTTTCCTATAAAAAAGGGTCGGATTTCCCACAAATCCGACACCCTGCATACATCACGCTATACATCCCGCTTACACCTACCACACGCAGCAGCCATACTCCAGTTGGGAGATTTGAAGAACCTTTTTGAAGGTTGAAGAAGGAAGATTGTAGCTTTTATAGCTTTTTGAAGGGTTTTGTAAGATCATCTTAGATTCCCTTCCTTGTTGTCTTGCCTTGTTGGATTTCTATTCAAGGAACGCTTTTGTTGTGATATTTGATTCAGTTATTGAAGTCTTTTCATTAAATTCTTCTTGTTCAAATATTCACCTTCTTCCCATATATTTGATTATTGCTTTCATGATAATGAGTGGCTAATTTCCTTGTGTGATTCTAGGGTGATTGGCTGAAGGTTGTGGGAAAAACAATGATAGAATAATCTTAGATTCTAGTAGGACCCTGAAAGTTCGAGTCTTTAACCTTAACCCTAAGCATCTCGCTCAGTCGATGAACATCTCGGCCGGGGTGGAATTTGGCTGACCGAGGTGACTTATCTGATCCGAAACTGAGAGTTAAGTGTTAGAATTTGCCAAATCCTATTCTTATTATACCTTTCCTGGTTCAATGCAAGCCTAGGATGAGACTTACCCGGTAATTCCTTAGTTTGTTTACCAACGATCATAAGTGTAGGTAATAAAGGTTTATCCTTTATTGGGTTTTGAGTGTGCTTGCATTCCATCTTTGTGAGTTAGCCTGAGACTTACCCGGTAAAGGTTGATTCTATTCTCTTAGACAGTGTGTTAGTTTGAGGTTATAGTTCTTTATCTTAATTCCTTGAGACTTACCCGGTAATAGGAGTTACGGTTTAGGATTAGTGAGTAGTGAGACTTACCCGGTAATCTATTCCACTTTAGTAACACCTTCCCCACCTCAGCTTTGTCCGCTTATCTTTAGATCTTGAGTTGGAACCACAACTAGATGCTTTAATCCCTAGAATTGCATATTTTCTTTATTGACTTCTATATCATCTTTGATTGCTTTGATCACCTCTTGTGGTTAGTATTTACATAAGCATACCGTGATTGGACTTTGTTTCACTAAGTCCCTGTGATCGACCCCTGGAATTCCTTGCTTTTTACTACGATTGACCCGTACACTGCGGGTTCGCATCCTTGTTTTAAGCTTACGTCTAGGGTTATAAATTTAAAGCTTGCACACACCGTTTGGAGCGAACAAGACACCAACAATTCTTGGATTGGTCTTGCCCTGGGTCTATTGATGTTTCCTTTAGTAGCAAGACCTTGAGGAATTGTAGGGTATGTCGAGGATGGTCCCGCATCAACTTTCCATTCAAATCACCATGTCCTTTCTTGGCTTAGTTTGTCGAATATCTTGAATTACACCCTATCTTGTCCTTTCCT
The DNA here is from genome assembly GCA_033239125.1 of Fagopyrum homotropicum. Taxonomy (NCBI): domain Eukaryota; kingdom Viridiplantae; phylum Streptophyta; class Magnoliopsida; order Caryophyllales; family Polygonaceae; genus Fagopyrum; species Fagopyrum homotropicum. The sequence continues at coordinate 107,768,494 of BSWB01000007.1, forward strand.
TTTATGTATCGAGCTTTCTAGGCCACCATCATCCTAGGCCAGAAACCACCTTCATCTATCAAGGCATCCGGAGCTTCTCCAAAATTGGGCTTTGATCTAGATTGCACCGGCCAGCAAACCCTGGTCCGATGATGGATTCACTTGATTCCGAGTTCCAAAACTGTTTTTGTCCATCGAGGCATTCTTTTCCTTCTCAGGTAGCGCATGCTAACATTCCGACGCTATGTGAACATATCGACTGCATTTAAAGCAGATCGTATCCAAGCCTTCAAACTCCATGGGACAACATTTTCCATTGATATACACAACTTTTTTCAAGGGTTTACTAAGATTGACTTCAACACAGATACGAGCAAATCTCCCTCGGTTAGAATTCAGACTTCTTGGATCAATGGTGATAACATGTCCTATAATATATGGCATGCTCCACAAAATTCCATCTACGTACCATTGTATAGGAACTCTTGTAATTCGAACCCAAATGGGTGTTAAGAGTATAGGTTCCCCGTACAGAAGTCCGATGAGCATTGTTTCATAACATGACACCTTCCAAAGACTTCCCAGGGAACACCTATTAGCACAACCAAAAGATCATTTGCATTACCAAAACATACCATGAAGTAGCCATTGTCTAGATCTATTAGTTGCATACTCTCTCCATATTTCCACATGTCTCGGATCTTCCTCTCCATAATCGTAAAAGCAACCGAAATTCCCAATACTCTGAAAACCGTAACATTTTCCCAACTTTCTTCCAACCTAACCGACACTTCCTAATTGATGGTGATGACCGGATCACCTTCAGATCCGAAAGGAAAGGTCATAATAATTTTCCTTATTAAGTTTTTCTTGATTAGGCTAACTCTTATTTCATGCATGTTTTTGTCACTATTGAGAATATCTTTCCACAAAGACCTAGCAAGATCTCCCATTGTAGGGAAGGATGATGGTCTTGTAGGAGAGAAGCCTCTGCTTGATTTGTTCCGTTGGCCTTCCTGCCTACAAAAAAGACCATTGGGGTGTTTGTATCCAACACCCCATTCAGGTTAGGGTTAGTTTATTCAATGATAACCGTTGTGGTAATCTTCGGTAAAGCCTCCACAGAAGTATGAGATCTCTCTCGACACAACAATATCAGCCGTCGAGGGTGTATCAACTTCCACAACACAAAGCAGAGAGAATAACGGAAAAGCAACGCTCACCGCTGGTGAGGCCCTACCCTAGTCTATTTTCCTTAGGTTTTAGGGATGCACAGTAGACATGGGTCCGGTTTGGGCAAAATCGCCGAACCGGCCCAAACCGCCGGTTTAGGTTTGCCGGTTTGACAAAACCGCCGGTCCAAACCGGCGCTTTGGCCTTCTTTTATTGTATTTTTTTTATATTTTTGCCCAAACCACCGTTGGCTCGGCCAACGGCTATATGATATAGCCGTTGGGCTGGGGCCCACATTCCAACGGCTCACAAAGCCGTTGGTTTGTGTTTTTTTTTTTTAAATTCTAATGTTAATTGTTTAAAAAATTATAGTCTCAATTCCTATAAATATCCAACCATTCTTCCATTTTAACTCACACTAACATTCTCATCTATCTCTACTACTACTACTCTCAATCTCAAATCTCAGTTCTTGATTTCTCAATCTATGCTAATGGCAAACCCGAGCGACAACACTCCCGCCTTCTTTCCTAGCACCAAAGAAAGTGAGACCCGAATGCCCGATATGACACAAGGTCAAGGTGAAGGGGCTTTCCGACAAGTCCCTCCACCGAAATGCTTACATCCGACATCTTCACAAAGCAATACAAGAAGGGTGAGGTGGTGAATGAGTATGGTCAAGTCTTGTGTAACTATTGTCCAAAGGTGTACAAGTGGAGGGCAAAGGGAAGCTACGGGACTTTGCAAACCCACATGCAAAATGTTCATCCCGAGAAGTTCGGAATATCACGGGGACAATCTCAATTGTCCCATGGGTTTGAATCCTCTTCCTCTCAATCTTCTTTATTTATGTATAATCATAGTGAAAAAAAATTTAGGATTAACCAACCTAATATGCTCTCAAGCTGTTCCATTTTGTTATGCGGAATATTAAGATGTATTAGAATATAACACTACTTATGTTCAACCTTCTTTTTAACCAACTTCTCGTAAAACCGTTTCCAAATTAATTTATAAATCTTATGAACAAAAGAAACAAAAAAATTCTTACGCTTTTACAATCATTTTTGTATCAAGTTTCAATTTGTATTGATATTTGGAGAACATTATCACAAAAACATTTTTACATGCGCATTACTTTACTTTTTATTGATAACGATATGTTTTTGCAGAAATTTGTTATTGCATTTTGCCATTTTAACGAAAGACATAAAGCCACCAACATTGAAAATTTGATATAAAAAAATGCTATACAAGAATATAATTTACAAAATCGAGTTTTTTCATAATCTTTTGATAATGCATCCGCTAACACCGTCGTTGTAAACAATTTGGTGGAGGATGCGGGACAATATATACGAACTCCTTTTACTCACCAAAGACGTGCATGTCATATTTTAAACTTATGTGTTCGAGATGGACTTAAAATTTTATGTGCTATGTTAACCCCCATCACCAATGTAATTGAACATATTTGGCATTCAACCGATTTAAGAAAAAATGGAGAACAACATGTTTAGAAAATAATGTTAATCCTATTGCTTTTTCAAAAGATATTGGAACTCGTTGGAACTAAACTTACAAATTACCTAGTCAAGCTCTTCATTTTACAATCATTTTCCCCACAATACATTTCGTGGTCTATGTTATATGATGAAACTATTTGGAATACTTGTTATGATATTTGTAATATTTTAAAAGTTTTTAGTGATTCGACTATATGATGAATTATGCTTATACTCCCACTTCTTGTAGCTTTTAAATTATAGCCGTAAATGTTGTCAAGGCTTTACAAAGCGGTTCTACTTATCCAACAATTGGAAATGCTATAACCGATATGAAATCAAAATGACTTAAATATTATACCAATATTCTCTTAGTTTATCTTATTTTTGCCGTTTTTGATCCTAAACTTAAAATTGACGGTGTTACCGAATTGTTCGGTGTCTATTATGAATGTTTAGGTTTAACTTCTTCTATGAACACTTCTACCATTCTTATTGATGTTCGTATTGAAATTAGTAATTTGTTTTCTTTGTTTGAAACAAGTGCTAGTTCTTCCGTCGAACAGACTCCTCCACCCTCTTCTTTTTCTTCATCGTCTATTATTTCAAAAGCTAGATAAATTTTAGCTAAAAGAACAAAAACACCAAGACATTCATCCGCAAATGCGGATTTGCAAGAATATCTCACAACTCCTTTTAGTTTTGATAGTGAAACTTTTGAAAATTTTGGATTGGTGGAAAAAGTTAGGCCCGAAGTATCCAACATTGACCAAGATTGTGCAACAAATCATGTCCGTGCCCACATCAACGGTGGCCGTGGAGCAAGCTTTTACTCAAGGAGGGAACATGCTAATTTTCAAGAGAAGTCAATTGAAGCTAGAGAAATTGGAAGCACAAGTATGCGTTCAAGATTCGATAAGGGCGGAGAAGAGGAAACAACGGAATGCCCCGATTTATGACTCAAGATCGGATTCCAACTCCGATGATCCGTGCACCACTTCCGAGTCCGAGGTGGAAAGGTAAAGGGTAACGAAAACAACTCGGAAGTCCGAAAAAAGGTAAGCAAATGTAAGGGAACTACGTGGACTTTGATTCCTCTTACCCCGAGAGGATACGTAGGCAACCGGAAAACCGATTCAACCCCTTTTTTTTTTTAATTCAATTAGTAATCTAAAATAACAATTCGAGAGTAAACTCGGTTTTTTTAAAAATTAAACTACTAACTAAAATAAACGAGAGCAAATTCGGTAATAATTTCGAAAATCTCTTATGAGATTTTGGAAATTATGACCGAATTTGCTCTCGTTTTTTTTGTTAAATTACTAATGAAAATAAAAACGAGAGCAAACAAACCAGTGCTAAAAAAATCAAGCTTTATACTTTTTTTTTTTATAAAACTTTTATATCTTTTTTAATTTTTAATTTTTTTTAAAAATTGGAGCTAAACTACAAAACCGTCAGTTTCATTTCGCCGGTTTAGATTTAGGTTTATCCAAAGGTCAAATCTAAACTGACGGTTTCGAAACTTAAACCGACCGTTTAGCTTTAGGACCGTATCTAATGCAAAGGTCCTTTTTTTTCTTTTTTTTTGTGCGATTAAGAAAAAGAAATCGAAGAATTGTGGTAGTCAATTTGACAATGTGGGGGGCCTCGAAACCAACACGTTGTTGTAAAGTGGGGCCCACCACCGACTATTTAAAAAAATAATTAAAAAAGTATTTTACAATCTTTGGGTGTATAAGCTAGCGGTCACCACCTCAGATCAGACCCTCTTACCCAAACGCCATAGCCAGCCCCCGACCGTGAGTTAGGGAGAGAGCGAGGGGTCATACTGTTGCCAAAACTAGGGTTTTGGGAGATCTCCAATATTGATTTGCCTCTCAATCTCACTCTAAACACATCAAAAATCACTCTTATTGACGCAAACCCATCCCAGGCCAGCCAAGTCACAAGGCATTTGCGGGCCTGATATCCCATTCTCATTTCTTTCACTTGTAAGGTTTTTTCTTCGCTTTTGTGTTTTATTGTTTCAGTTATCACCTGATCGGACTTATTTTCACTTGGAATTAGATTACTGATATTAATTGTTCAATGTGTGCAACTTATTTACGAATTTCTACGCTCAAATCTGCATTTTGGGCTGTGTTGTTATCAGCACGTTAAGTTGATGTCCCTTTGGTAGATCTCAGCTAGGTTGGGGTTGGGAGTTAAGAAAGTTACTGCAGTCTCTAGTGCATTAATAGTATTTTGATTGATTTTATATATCATGTGCTTGGGTTTTTGGTTTTTCCATCCATTGTTGAATGCTGATGCAATTGTATTGCATTCTTTTCACAGCCATTGCGTGAATATGGTTTTCTGGATTTTTGGCTACGGTTCATTGGTATGGAATCCTGGGTTCCAGTATGATGAAAAAGTGATCGGTTACATCAAGGATTACAAGCGAACTTTTGATGTCGGTAAGTTGTGTATTTGATTTTAAGTTAACCTTCAGAAAAATGACAAGTAAATTCATTTATAAAGAAGCAGCATGTTTATGTTTTAACTGGAAATATTATTTTCAAATGTATCATCATACCATTCTAATAGTAAATTTGGTGTGTATTGCCAGCATGTATTGATCATCGTGGTACACCCGAACTCCCAGCAAGAACGTGTTCTTTGGAGTATAATCCAGGTTCCATTTGTGTAAGTGGAAGCATATTTGTTACATTAACATCTGATGTCGTCGAGTTAGATTTGTATTTTCATTCATATGATAATCACATGTAACATATCTTTGTGGTTTATAGATCAGCTCTTACGTATTTTCTTTTAATTCTTTCGGTTCTGTCATCTTCTCCAGTGGGGTGTTGCATATTGTGTAAGAGGTGGCCTTGAGAAGGAGAAAGCAGCAATGGAGGTAAATTGGTTCCGACACGTTTTCAGTAGTTCTTTCAGGCTCATGCAGACAAGTGTGATTCGTAAAATCACTGAAACAACACTATTTCCGTGCATCATCCTCTGGGGCTTGGGTTTCTCAGCCTAATCTAACAATCATGCTCCTTTCTTGAATTCTGAAACTTTCTTTTTCTGGTTTATGCTGCAGTACTTGGAGCGTAGAGAATGTGAGTATGATCATAAGATTCATGTCAACTTCTACAAGGTGAGATCTAAAGAATTTCTCTATTTAGTTGGTTCACCTATTTTGTACTGTCTTTCTTCCAACTGTTAACCTTTAACTATTGCTCCTTGTTTTAGGAAGAAGAAGATCTAGAGCCAACAGCGACGGAAGTCATCATGTAAGTTGCAAGAATATTCCTACGCTTTTTATTGACTTTTTGATACTTCAGTGTGATGAATTTGCCCTTTTTGGCAACAGATTCATGGCAACTCCAGATATAATATCAAACAAATACTATCTTGGCCCGTCACCACTAGATGAAATGGCTAGGTAAAGAAAGAAATGTCTCCCTTATCCTAGTACGGAATCACATTTAACTAACAATGTATTGGTACCCTCCTGCTTTCTGTCAATGCAGGCAAATAGCAGTTGCTTTTGGTCCTTGCGGGAATAACAGAGACTATCTTTTCTTGCTTGAGAAGGCCATGCATTCTATTGGTAAGTGGCATGCCTTCAATTGCATTTAACTATCCCTGATTCATGCATCACTAATCACATAATACCGATACATGTTTTTTTATTATTATAAATTGCATTTAACTTATCATAGATAGTTTATCAATCAATTTAATACCCATACTGCCATACATATCTAAAAATATTTTATTTTTAAAAGAAGTATTAGTGTCCTAAATTTCCTCATTTTTGCAAAAACCAAAGGTAATTTATGTATAAGGGTTATGTTGAACATTCAATGGGTGTTGCTGTTTTACTCAGTCTAAATGAGTATGGGTGCGAACTAAAAGCAAATTTTATGGATAACAGATGGTTGTGTACAATTTTTGATTATAATTAGTGTTTTTTTTTTTGAAATAAATTAAGGGGATGTTTGATTGAAGCAATTCTAAAATCCATCATGCAACTAAGGTCATAGTCTGTTTTGTCTGTGTTTTGACAGGACATGAAGATGACATGGTGATCGAATTGGCCAACGAGGTGCGGAAGGTACTTGGCATCACCAACACTGCCATGATAAAGCAGAAACAGGTTGGAGTAGCTATTCCACTCATCCCGATCAACGCCCATTTTTCATCTCTTCCACTCCTCTCCTCTCAAGAGGCTGTTGCCATGGACTCTTAACTAGCAGAAAGGTTTTGCTAACATTGCTGCCTGCTTCTAAAACACAACAGTCATCTACGCATCTGTGATATTTAAGCTTTTAGCCTCTTTTAGATCTTCCACCAATCTTTTTTCCACTTATGTTCAACTCATGTGGAAGGTGTTTAAAGTACACTATCTTATCTGTATTAGGATTTGTTCAAGGTTTAGTGCTAAACAATTGCCTGCAATCATAAATAAAGAATGAGCAAGTAAGACTTTGATACACCCTAGTGTTTATTGTCACTCTCCTTAGAGTTTTTTTAGCCCTCACCCTGAAGTAGGGATGGTGATCTGTTGTGGATGAATTGTTGTCACCCGAAAATCGCAAGTATTATTAACTTATGATACATTGTTCAACCAATGTTGGTTCATACACAGGACACAGGACCTCCCATCAAAAACCTTATTGTCTTCCTCGCTTGGGCAAACCCGAACAAGACAATTAGCATTGTTGACCATCCTAGTTACAGGCGAGGCCTCTACACGATGCTTCCTGAATGCCCAACCAAACTGTTGCAGCCACAACACAGCCATCCTCCTCATGCTTGCTCCAATTGTCACACTATCTGATTTTCCCGACACAGTTGCTGGCCCAGCTCCTACACCAGCAATCAAAGCTGTGTCGACATTCACCTTTATTGCATTCCCTTGTGGTGGTTCCATCTTTCTTGTTGAGCCAGACCCACAACCGTCGTAATCATCTACCAGCTTTGGAACTAATAACAGACGCAACTTCTCCTATTCTGGCGTAGGACAGGTCAATTAAGTTAACTAGATTAGTTGCTAACTAATCCTATATTTATGTCACTCTCTCAATTGTGTATATTGTTTCTGTATTGTAGCCTTAGTTTTAGCTTCTCTTAAGTTACTCTCTATACTTTATATACGCTTGTCATTCAGATAAATGATATCAGGGAATTATTTACTTTCATATGGTATCAGAGCCATAAATCATTTTTTTCAGATCTCCTCTTCTCCTCCTCGCCATGGCCAACACCACCCAACACCTCCTTGTTGCCGCCGATTTGGGCTCCCCAACCTTCATTTCCAGATTCCTTCAATTTCCATCAAACTAGACAGGGATAATTATTCCCTTTGGCGCACTACTGTTATTTCTTCCCTTGAAACATTTGATTTGGAGAGCTTCGCTCTTACTCCGAACCCACCATCGGAGACCCTTCCCGCTGCCGATTCAACCGATCCTACTGCAGCACCGGTCCCCAATCCAGCCTTTGCAGCCTGGAAAAAGAGAGATCGTTTTATCCTTCTGTGGATCAAATCCACTCTTTCTGAGACCTCCCTAGCACATGTCGCCCGTTCTTCGTCTTCCCACCAGGCTTGGACTGCAATTGAACACACCTACCAAGCCCAAACTATAGCTCAACGCCTCACCATGAAGAATGAACTACATACACTTCCTAAGGGCGATTCATCTATGCAAGAGTATATTCTTCGGAAATGCTCTATTGCAGATGCTTTGGCTGAGAACAACGCTCTGGTGTCGGATGAAGATCTGACTGGTCACATCCTGAACGGCCTCGACTCTTCCTACAATGGGTTCATTACCGTGTTTATGATGAAAGCGGATGACATCACGGTTGAGACTTTGATTGACCTCCTTTACCGGGAGGAGGCTCGGATTGCCCGTGACCTAGCTCGCCAGGTTACTGCCATTCCCTAGTGCCTGCCTCCCATGACTCAGCGCTGCCTTCTGCCAACACCTTGAACCGCTCCGGCGGACGCTACAACTCGTCCAACTACCAAGGTTCCTCTTCGGGTTAGCGAAGTCAGGAACCTCGCTCCCAGGACCATCGCGCTCAGGAGGCCGTCACCCACATTGTCAATTGTGCAATAAGCTTGGCCACGAGGCCATTAATTGCTGGCAACAAACAAATTTAACAGATTACCCTTCCCGCCGTCCTAATCCTCGAGACAATCAACGACAGGCGAACACTGTTGAGTACAACAACCCTTCGGGCATTGACCCTGCCTGGTACTTTGACACAGGAGCGACCGACCACGTCTCTTCTGACGTCCGCAAAGTAACCACCTCGGATGAATATTCAAGCACCGACAAGCTCCCAAGTCGAGAACGGTAACCAACTGTCCATTTCGCATATAGGTTCATGTTCCATTCATAATTAAATCTGCCAAATGTGTTAATTGTGCCTCGTCTAACCAAACACCTTATTAGTGTCCTTAAACTTTGTCGTGATAACAATGTAGTGATGAAATTTTGGCCTCATTTCTGTCGTATTAAGTCTTTTCAGGGTCGAGCAATCCTCCAAGGGGACGTTAGCAATGAACTCTACCGGCTTCCCACAACTCCATCAACCGTCCATCCTTCCATGTCCCTCACGGCCACCCGCACCTCCCTCCATCGATGGCATTGTAGGCTCGAACACCCTCATGAAGCTCTTCTCCGTCGTTTGATTTCTACATTTAAATTACCTATTTCTTCAAATCAATTCCCTGATGTTTGTGACTCTTGTCAACTTGGAAAGAGCCACCATTTTCATCTCCCTCCATCTCATAGTATTTCTAATAATCCTTTTGATCTAATTTATTCCGACGTTTGGGGTCCGTCCCCGTTATTTTCTTTGAATGAAAATCGCTATTTTGTTCTCTTTATCGATGATTGCGCTAAATTTGTGTGAATTTATTTCTTATCTCAAAAATCACAAGTTTTACCCACCTTTGTGCAATTCCGAAATATGGTCAAAACGCAATTTAATAGCGAATAAAGAGTGTCCAATCAGATTGGGGTGGCTAATACCGGAATGTCTCCACCTTTCTTCAAACACATGGCATAAACCACCGTATCTCTTGCCCCTACACACAAGAACAAAATGGGGCCGTCGAACGTCGTAATCGAATTATTGTTGAACAAGGTCTCACTTTACTCGTTCAATCCTCCTTACCAAAATGTTTTTGGGAACATGCCTTTAAAACTTCCACCTATCTTCACAATATAACTTTAACCCCCACCCTCAATTGTATATCTCCCTACCAAAAACTCTACAATAAAACTCCGGATTTTGGTTTTTTAAAAACTTTCGGTTGCCTTTGCTACCCCTTTCTTCGCCCCTACAACGACAATAAAATGGACTTCCGTTCTCTTCCATGCACTTTCATTGGATACAATTCAACTCACAAAGGCTATCTTTGCTTCCATAACCCATCATCCCGACTCTACATTGCTCGTCACGTGGTGTTTAATGAGGAGGTCTACCCATTTGCCAATAACCCTTCCCCCCTGTTCTTGCAAACCGGCCCAGCCCACTACCCTACCCATATCGACGCCTGCTACCTTTGTTGAATTAGTTGCATCTTCTCCTGAAACTCCTACCCCAATTCCCTCAGCCCCCACAAGCCCATCTCTCCCAAGCCTAATACCCACAACTCCGACCCATACCTCTCCCCACTATCAGCAGCCCACCATCAGTTCTAGGGCCAAACAACCGTCGTCTTCCCACGTCCCTAGCTATTTCAGGCCATCCGACACGAGATCCCACCCTATGTCAACCCGTGCTCGAACAAACTCCTTTCATCCCAAAAGCTACACTACAACCTCTTTACCCATAGTCGAACCAAAAACCTTTCTTCAAGCACAAAAATTCAACGTTTGGCAGATTGTAATGAAGAATGAATATGACGCTCTTATGCAAAATCGCACTTGGGAACTTGTTCCCCGTCCTAACATAGCTAATATTGTGGGTTGCAAGTGGATTTACAAGGTTAAGAGACATTCAGATGGGTCGGTCGACCGGTACAAAGCACGCTTGGTCGCTAAAGGTTTAAGCCAGGAAGAGGGTGTCGATTTCTTCGACACTTTCAGCCCCGTTGTCAAGCCGACAACAATCCGTCTCGTCCTATCTCTCTCTCTCTCCCACGGCTGGTCCATCAAGCAAGTAGACGTCAATAACTCATTCTTAAATGGAGATCTATCGGACGAGGTATATATGGACCAACCTCGTGGCTTTGAAAGCCCATCACATCCTTCCCATGTTTGTCGTCTCAAAAAGGCCTTATACGGTCTCAAGCAAGCTCCCCGGGCCTAGTTCACTAAGCTCAAAACATTCCTGGTTTCTCATGGCTTCCGGATACGTCACTCTTTGTTCTTCATTCCACCAATCTAACTGTTTATATCCTTGTATACGTGGATGATCTAATCATAACAGGAAACGACAGAGCCTACATCAGCCGCTTCACTGCTCGCCTTCATGCCACCTTCTCACTCAAAGAGTTGGGTGATCTTCACTTCTTCCTCGGCATCCAAATTGATCGCTCTTCTACCGGCATCATCATGTCCCAATCCAACTACATCCGGGACATCCTCGACAAGAACAAGATGTTGGATTCCAAGCCTATTTCATCTCCAGCAGATCTCTCTACTAGGCTAACCACATCAGGTGAACCTTTTCCCAACCCAACCCTATACCGTCAAACCATCGGATCACTTCAATATGCCACCATCACCCGTCCCGACATTGCCTATGCCGTCAACCGGGTATGTCAGTTCATGCATTCACCCACAATCCATCATTGGCAAGCGGTGAAAAGAATCCTACGATACCTCAATGGCTCCATGTCACTCGGCCTCACCTCCGCCCCACAAAAGCCACCTCTCTACTAGCCTATTCGGATGCTGGATGGATTTCAAACCCAGACGAAATCCCGCTCACAATTTGGTTTCTCCATCTACCATGGAACGAATCTCATCAGCTGGACTTCTCGAAAACAAAAAGTCGTTGCCCGCTCAAGCACCGAAGTTGAGTATCGAGCTTTAGCCTACACAACTGCGGAGCTTCTCTGGATCAAACATCTGCTTCGGGATCTTCAAGCTCCCATCCACAATCCTCCGACTCTTCTCTGTAATAATATAGGAGCAACGTTCATGTGCAAGAATCCGGTAATCAGCACTCGTTCCAAACACATATAACTTGATGTCCACTTTGTTCGAGAGTTTTAATAGAGTCAAGAGATCTGGTCATCAAGCATGTATCTTCCATGGATCAAATAGCGGATATTTTCACAAAGCCTCTCAACAAGTCTCGGATATCTCTTCTGCGATCCAAGCTTCAAGTTCTTCATGTCCTTGAGCTTGTCGGGGGGTAATATCAAACGCAACTTCTCCTATTCTGGCGTAGGAACATGTCAATTAAGTTAACTAGATTAGTTGCTAATAATCCTATATTTATGCCACTCTCTCAATTGTGTATATTGTTTCTGTATTGTAGCCTTAGTTTTAGCTTCTCTTCAGTTACTCTCTGTACTTTATATACGCTTGTAATTCAGATCAATGATATCAAGGAATCATTCACTTCCATAGGAACGCATCACGGATCGTGCTCAAGCAATCCACAACCTTATAATGAAAACTTTTGGATACTTATCCTATGTTCGAATTGAAAACTTGATTGTCTAGATGATTTTCCCATGATTGTTACAACACGACACATGACTTCAATAAATATTCAATTTGAATTAGAGCATTTTAAGTTGTTTCGAGTTTAGCGATTTCATATTCTCGTATCATTTTAGATTGATTACACTACATTCTTGCATAGGTTTGGATCACTTTTGGATATTTTTGGGCTCGAATCACTTCAATTCTTTGATCAATCAATTTGGGCTAGCCGTCTGTTGTTGTCTTTTTGGCATAGTCCATTCGGCTATAATCAGGTTCAGACCATGGGGTTTGATATAGCTTTGCTTTCATGTTAAATCGGTTCATAACAGAATGGGTTGGTCTCAAATATACAATTCTTCCAACCAAAACAAGTATTTTGACCAAGTTTGAATTAATAAGATTAGATTCGATATAGTTAAATACTATCGAATTATTCTTTGACAAATGTTGATGTTTACACAATAGAGACGGGAGAGAGAATGAGAGAAGTTGTTTGTAACATAATGAATGCTTATCTATTATTGAATGTAATAAGTTGTATTTATACATGTGTTTATGTAACTAATTCAGTTACAGTTGTATCTCCAACACCCCCTCAAACTAGGAAGAGTATACATTCCTAGTTTGATAAGCAATCGATTTTGTTGAGGAGAGGGAACAATCTTGGTCTTAAATCAGCCAGCTGATCAATGGTAGAAACATGACAAAGTTGCAATAGACCTTTCATGACTTTATCCCTAGTAAAGTGACAATCGATTTCAATATATTTAGTATGTTCGTGGAAGACAGGATTCTTGCTCATTTGGATTGTAGAGTTGTTATCACAGTGAAGAGTGACTGGTTGTGGTGGGGAGAGATTTAGTTCCTACATAAGACGAACTAACCACGTGACCTCAGCTGCAGCATGAGCCATGTCCCGGTATTCTACTTCAGCAGAGCTTCGAGACACGGTGGTCTGCTTCTTTGATTTCCAACTAATGGGAAGAGATATCTAAAAGTGAACGATAGGAAGAGATATCTAAAAATGTGGATTAACTTCATGAGGCAAGAGTTTATGATTCAATGGTGAAGGAGTAGATGTTGACTTCCCAAGTAAATAAATTAGCTTCATCCAGAAGTTCGAGAGTAAACTTTCGTTGATCAAGAAGAATGCTAGAAGGTGAGTGGGCAACTTCAAGTCCAAGGAAAAAATGTAGGATACCAAGATCTTTGATACTGAATCTGTTATCCATGAACTTTTTGAGAGAAGATATTGTGGTCTCAATAGACCTAGTGACCAATAAATCGTCTACATAAATGGATACAATTGTAATGGCATGTCCATTGTGCTTGAGGAATAGCGAATAGTCATTCTTAGATTGGCTGAATCCTTGATCAATTAGAGGCGTGGTGAGGCGATAGAACCACTGTCGATAAGCTTGCTTTAACCCATATAATGACTTCTTTAATTTGCAAATGAGAGAGTGAGGGTTAGGTATTCTAGGAGGCAATTTCATGTACACATCTTCTTACAAGTTGCCATGAAGGAAGACATTGTTTACATCCATTTGATGTAGTATCCAACCTTTAGAAGCGGCTATATCAAGGTTGGTACGTATGGTTGTCATCTTAAGTACCGGGGAGAATGTCTCATGATAGTCGATACCCGGTTTTTGGTTAAAGCCTTTAGCCACTAAATGTGCTTTGTAACGTTCTATAGTACCATCAGCTTTCAATTTTACCTTGAAAACCCACTTGCAATCGATTGCCTTCTTGCCATGAGGTATAGGAGTGAGATCCCACGTGTGATTACTTTGTAAAGCTTGATACTCTTTGTCCATAGCCTCAACCCACTTAGGATCTTTAGAAGCTTCGGTGTAGGTAGTAGGTTTGACAAATGAATGTAAGGATGAAAGAAAAGCTATATGAGTTGAAGGTAAAGAAAGAGAGATAGAGTTACCTGGTGATGAAGAGCTAGAGCTATATGTGCATATGTAGTCAGAGAGATAAGATGGTTGTTTGAGGGGTCGAGTACATCAACGATTGGGTGATGAAATATGAGAAATAGATGTGGATGGTGGAGAATTATATGGTATATTTTGATCATCAGGAGACACTAAAGAATCATGATGAGGGGAATTAGGGTTGGGAGCGGGTATAATAGGAGTTGTGTGAAGAGTTGTGGAGGGAGAAGTAGGGTTTTCATGGGGGGACTAGGGTTTGCATGAGAGGTAGTATTAGAAGGAGAAGAAAATATGAAGTTTTCGATGGAGGAGTTGGTATATAGAATAGGGAAGGGTGAACAAGATGTGGGCGAAATGTGGTGAAATGGGAGATATTTTTCATGGAATGTAACATCCCTGGATACCATAATTTCTCTAGTATAGAGAGTAAGTACCTTATATCCTTTTTAGCATATGGGTAACCAATGAAGACACATGGTTGTGATCGGGGCTCAAACTTATCACGAGAGACTTTTGGTGTATGAACAAAACATAAGCACCCAAAAACCTTAAGGTGATCATAAGAAGATTTCTTGTGGAATAAGACCTCAGAAGGTGTTTTGTGAGATAGGATGGGAGTGGGTCGTCTATTGATCAAGTAGGTTGCAGTTAAGATACAATCACCCCAATAAGAAGAAGGTATTTGAGATTGAAAAGAAAGAGATCTAGTCACCTCAAGAAGATGTCGATGTTTACGCTCAACTACACCATTTTGGATAGAGTAGAAAAGAGAGGCTTCTTTGCTTGAGAATTCAAAGGCATTATCCGAACGGATGGTTTTGATGGAGGTTTGAAATTGTGTTTTGACCATGGCAACAAAGGATTTTAATATGGATAAAGCATGTTGTGTGACATCAAATATGTCCATGTACACCTTGAGTGATCGTCGACAATGGTGAGAAAATAGGAAAGACCATTGTGAGTTTGATGCTTGTATGGCCCCATGTGTCAATGTGAATGAGGTTAAAAAGATTGATGGATCGGGTAGATGATATAGGAAAAGGATGTCTATATTGGCGGCCTTGTGGACATGTAGTACATATAGGTTGAACTTTTGGAACAACGAGAGTATTATTAATGCAAGACATAGTATCAAATGGCATATGACCTAGACCACAGTGCCACAATTCGATTAAAGAGTCATTAAATGCATAGAAAAACCATCATTGGTAGGATTATTACAACTTGAAGGAAGAGTACTAGTAACATAAGGTGAATCACATGAATTATTGACCAGGTATAGTCCATTAGTTGCTCGTCCAATCATCATATGCCTCTTCATCAAATGGTCCTCAAGAATGCACTCGTTAGAGGTAAATAAGACATGAGAATTCAAGTCATGAGATAGTTTATGAACTGAGATAAGATTGAATTGGAAATCAGGAACATGAAGAACATGAGATAATTGGATGTGACTATTAAGTTTGAAAATGCCATAATGAGCAACAGGTGCACGTTTTCCGGTTGGCATGGTGATGTAGGAAGGATGAGGGATAGCAGTGTAAGAGGTGAAAAGGTCTAGGTGAGGGGTAATGTGGTCGGTAGCACCGCTATCTAAGATCCATCGTGAGGCGAGAATAGAAGACATAAATCAAGAAGCCTTACCAGCAAGAAGAGTCGTGGGATCATATGCAGGTTCTGGAGATTGTTTCTTGTCCAATAGAGAAAGAATTGATGTCATTTGTTTTGGAGTAAATAATTTATGAATCGAAGAAGCAACAAGCTTATGTCTTGCTAGATATCCAATGATCTTCCAGCATTTGTTGCTATCATGGCCAGCAACTCTACAATGAGAACACCAAGGAAGGCCTGGAATAGGTGATGTAGGATATCCGACTAATTTCCAACATTTGTAAGTGGTATGCCCTCGAGTCTTGCAATGATCATAATATGGGCGATTGTTTGATGTTGAACGGGTTCTTGAATCATAACTATAATATCCTCGAGTCTACTTGGAAGAATTATTACAATGTTGTGAATATAGTGTTGAAGCAGTGTCATCGATTGTGGAATTGTTGGAAAGATTCACCTGGCTCTCTTCTTGAAGGAGGAGCTTTTAAACCTCATTATGAGTTGGACTCGGATGAAGCATTAGGATATGAGATCGAACAAGATTGAACGAATCATTAAGACCAACTAGGAACTGTATAATCTGTTGATCATGAAGCATGGCAAGGGCAGTAGCATTCGATCCACACTTGAGTGATAAGAAGTGTATAATCATCCCAAATTTGCTTCAGATGAGTAAAGTAAGAGGTAATTGATTGATTACCTTGAGAGATAGTCGATAATTTTTTCTAGATCTGATATAAACTAGTGCGATTGGATTTCCCAAACCTAATTGCCACTTCAGTCCAGATCTGTGCTGCAGTGTTACAGAACAACACATAATCACCAATTTCTTTCTCCATGGAATGCAAGAGCCACGAAATCAACATACTATTGCACTGATCCCACTTGGCACTCATTTTGGGATCAGATGCAGGTCTCTCGCATTCTCTATTGACAAAGGAGAGCTTGTTCTTGGCAGAGAGGGAGACTTCGACAACTCTTTTCCATCTGGAATAATTTGCACTTTTGAGAAGAGTGGTTGAGAGTTTAAGGGACGGGCCATCAGAATGATGCAATTGGAGTTGAAGTAGAAAAGCATCATCAATGACAGGGCCAATATTGAGTGGATCTTGTCTATTCACCATTGATGAAGGAGGTGACTTTGTTGTGATTGAGGCTTAACCAACATCTGATACCATGCTGATGTTTACAAATAGAGATGGAAGAGAGAATGAGAGAAGTTGTTTGTAACAGAATGAATGCTTATCTATTATTGAATGTAATAAGTTGTATTTATATATGTGTTTATGTAACTAACTCAGTTTCAGTTGTATCTCCAACAACAGATAAATTATAAAGGATTACGGGTATTGAGTTCATACACTTCATCTTAGCCAAAACACGGAAAGTCTAGCAGACCGTGGGATTTGATGCCCATGGAACCCACGGAGGTGGCGACATGCTTGCTTGCTATGCATGAGGTCGGTGCTTCGAGAGTGGATTGCCAGGAACATGACTTTGTTTGAGGATGTGAGGCCATACCTAGGACTATGAGACCACAATGACAGAGTTGGAGTGGTCAAGACCTCGATGAGGAGCGGTGAAGCTCGATACAGATGATGAACTGTTGGATGGGGTTATGTGCGGTGTTTAGAGGGCATGACGGTGGTGTAGATGTGCCGCTATGCGGATGAAAATGCAAGAGGGAACAATCTTTCGGACCTGATTTTCCACAGCCTATAACTCGTTTAATATAAATAAAGATGATTTTTTGTGAACTAAATTGTTGGCATGGCTCATTAAATATCAATTTAGAAAGTTTGCAACAAGGTCAGAAATTACAGAAGAAATCCTAGCTGGGCTTTACACAAAGCGACACAACCAAGCCAAGCAC
This sequence comes from Fagopyrum homotropicum, assembly GCA_033239125.1. NCBI lineage: Eukaryota > Viridiplantae > Streptophyta > Magnoliopsida > Caryophyllales > Polygonaceae > Fagopyrum > Fagopyrum homotropicum. Next base: position 107,786,255 of record BSWB01000007.1, read on the forward strand.
AGTCGTTTGGATCATATCGGAAAGGTTACAAACACATACCTCTGAGTTACAATTAAGCTAACAAAAAGTCACTGCTCTTCTAGCTTGCCTAATAATAATAGTATAACATATCTGTACCCTTGAACCACTGGACTGACTACCAGGGCCTTCCTATTCCACCGATACGCCGTGCCAGCTGTATGTCTTGTCTCACTGCCAAAACAAAACCCTCTGGTTAGCATTTCAGTAAGCTGGACTTGTTAATCACATGAACACGTGGGTTCATTCACGTTGGATATTCATCGTCAAAACTAGAGTTAAATTTCCATTTCAAAATGAAACCAGGAGTAGCCAACAGTAGCAATGAACAACGTGCTGTTGTTCAAGCCCGCACACAGTAGCAACTTGTATTCTGTAAATAATGATACTGCATTTTCCACTTCAACCCTTCAATAGCTTAGAAATCAAGCGGATCTCTAACACATATTTCACAGAAGGCTTATTCCTCAATGCATTTTTAACAGCAGATGCCACAGATAAGCTCTTAAATCAGAATAGAAAGCTGAGAGATAATACATGAATTAAAACAAGTGAAAGAAAATCTACATGACATGAAAAATACCTGTGCCTAAAGAACACCCTTATGAAAATGCAAATATCTAGTGTTTCAGGAAGAAGAAAAACTTACTGAGTGTGACCCGCTTAGCATGAAAAGCACATAGCATCGAATCTCTGAGCAAGCAAACAACAAAATCTTCTGCAGCCTACAGTCAACCAAATGTGCACTGTGAACACTCCTGTGGGAACTGGACATTGTCTAGACCAAAATGAAAGAAAAAGTTCCAATATTTAAATGGCAAAATGACATTCAGAGATTGTTGTCTAAAGCAAGCCTCAATACCATTTCTTACTGACAATTAAACAAAACACCAACTCCATTGTAAAAGACGGCCTCAGATTAACATGTCAGCACCAAAACAAACTCCACATTTATTATGACAACTTCCTCAAGCTGATAATCTATCCATCAAAAACAAAGGCATACCTCCTGAAGAGCGACTAAGGCTTCAGCTTCCCAACGGGTGACAGATGCAGAAAAATGGTTGCTAATCTCTTTGACCTTGAATGAGATATAAGATCAGTCAACAGCAAACCTACCCATACACCAGTATCTAATAAATCGTACATGGAATCGAGTAATTGAAGGTTTTAACTCATCTGTATGAACCAACATATAAGCAATAAAGGAGCATATATGAGATTCCTTGATGTGCAGCAAGGAACAACAAAGGTAATATAGTTGCCTCCAATTACTTTATCCAATTATGATATCATGAGTATGAGCACATACATCATATAAAATATATGAAAAGATACAAGGAAAAGTTTCACTTAACACCTTGGCATTTTCCATTTTAGAAGTATTGTGTCGTTCAAAAAATGTTCCAAACTTTTAAACTTTGTATCACTCCACTGAACCTTTCACCCAACCTTGAGATATCAAATAATCGTTTCTTTCAACCCTCCAACATATTAAAAAAAAATTACAAATATATAACAGGTACGATAACTAGATAACCCGAGCAGACAATTGAATTGTCATCTTCTTCAAATCTAAAAGATAAACTAACTTGAAACTCAGTTTGGGCGGTGGACATGTCGGACAATGATTTCCACCATTGTCACCCCAACCATCACCCAATCAACCATCATCCGCAATTTATCAGTTTTTCACCCTTTCTTTTCGTTCGGGTGATCCCGTAACATCAGATGCTGGTGACATGATCATTTCTATCGTGTAGGCCGTTCATAGTCGCAAACAAGTCAGTTGCAAGTGAAATGCACCAGAAATCAAGGCAGGGAAACATAAATTCACCAACAGTATAATAACATGAGAAATTGAAGAGGAAATAGGGAGTTTACAGTTCGAATGAACGGGGCAGCAGGTATAAGGAGTTCACAGGACTTCTGAAAGCGACGAATCTCCCTCAGAGAAACGGTTCCGGGCTTAAACCGCTTGGGTTTTCGGGCGGCAGTTGCAGGCGTAGAATCTGGCCAACCATAAGAAAAGGGGGGGAAAAATAGCCAATTCAGAAGAAATTAGGGTTTCTAGGAACTAAAAGTAAAAATTGGGGAAATCAAGGTTGAAGCAGAAGCGGGAGTTGGGAGAATTAGGGCAATGAGACGGAAATAGAGAAAGCAATGGTGAAAATTGAGAGATGAAGAAAGAAGTAGCGGAAGAAGAATACCAGAACGACGTTTTCTAGCAGAACTACTTCGCTGTACAATGTGCTTAACTCTTGCCATGAGAATTTTGGAGCAGAATAATGTCGATTCAGTAGGAACGGGGCGGGGCGAGTAAGCCCCCTTGTGAAAGTTGCTTCGCAAAGATGAGACTTGAGAGAGAGAAAGAGTTAATTGCAGGGAAGAAAGGCTTTCGAATTCAAGCGGACTAGTAACGGTCATATACAGGTATCCAAAATAGAATCTCAGAAAGGCTATGTTTTATTAAGGCTTCAAATCTTCAAGGTACTTGTTGATCCACCCGATATTTCCCACATTGTAACGAACATAATATTATCTTAAATTATAAAAATAAACTTTCACTTGCGTTAGCGTAAATAAAACATTAACATCATTAAGCATGAAAGTGAAATAATATTAGCCGAGTTAGAAGTCAGCGTCAAAACAATTATCTATATTGTAATCCAACATAACTGAAACCCAGACCGAAACGATCTGGAAAAACACGGTTCAGTCTATAGTCCAAGGTTTTTGGGTTTTGGTCCCGGTGTAGGACCGAAAAAATCACCGAACTGGGTTGGATTAGAAATTATATATTTTTTTTAATTTACCTTTTATATATATATATATATACACACACGTATATGTTAGTGTTTTAAAAAACATATATTTTTTAATTTTCACAAAAATATATATTGTATTTTATTCCGTACAAGAATGGACAAGACCAAAATGATCCGGTCCAAGGTTTTGGAAATTCCGGTCTACTGGTTCGGACCCGAAATATCCGGACCGGGTGCATTTCAGGGTCTGTTCCTTTCCCATATCCTGATATCAGTACATCAGATATCGGTATCGGTATCGGTATCGATATCAGGGATATGGGTATGAGATTGATATCTGATATCTAACACTTGTGTTTGGCAAGATGGTGAGGTATATCAGAAGAGGGAGACTTGGGAGGGAGATGTAGGAATAAAAGAACGTGATACCTATCAATTTCTAGAGATATAAAAATCCATAAAAAAAAAAAGTAAAGTATTGATATTTGGGTATATCACTTTAATACCCATATACTTAATTACTAAACGTGGATATCGAATACGTGATATCCATATCTATATCCCATATCAGGATATGGGAAACGAATATGCCCTAAGTATGTATTATTCACATTGTACCCAAGATGAGTTTGTACCATCCAAATTGTAACCCAACTTGAGTTTGTACTATCCAAATTGTAACTCAACATGACATACTACTATCAACATTGATATCAAACGTGAGTTTGTACTATCCACTAGGGGTAAGCATTTCCGGATATCCGATCCGACAATCTAAAAAAGTTCGATCCAAATCAGATCCGAGAGCACCCGAATATCCGAAAATTTTAGATGAATCGGATATCTGATCCGAAGATACAATCCGGATATCCGATCCGATCATTTATTCTTAGGCTAGTCGGATATATCCGATCCGATCCGACTTTTTTCTTCAAACCTCGATCCGTATTCGATTCGATGATCCAAAAAAAATGCCCAAATCGAACTCAGATCACCAATTACCGGATATTTTTGGATTAAGATTTTTCCGGTTCGGATCTTTGGATTAGCGGCTCGAATCAGTCGGATTTGATCTTGTTCCTCAACCATACTATCCACATTGTGACCCAACGTGAGTGTGAACTATCCACATTGTAACTCAACGTGAGTCACTACTATCCACGTTGATATTTAGTGAAGATATTAAACCACATTGGGTATCAACACTAGTAAGAACAAACCACATTGAGTGTCAACGCTAGTACGAACAAACCACATTGAATTCTAAAAAATTTCTATATGCATGTATTGACACTTTGTTGAACTCGAATCTCTTGCCTCCACCAACATTAAAGAGTTCAACATTTATTTCTACAGCATGTAAATTTTGATGGTCATTCAATTTACAAGAGAGAACGTCACACAAGAAATACAACACAAATTAACAAGGGTTGTGATTTGTGCAAATTAATAGCACTTGTCATATACTTGAGCAAAAGTTTAGTTGCAAAATTGAACACATAAATTAATATTTGAACAATTAGTTATATAGTTGAACAATTTCGAATTTAGGTGAATAATTGATCATATATTTGAACAATTTCGAATATAGTCGGACAATTGACATATTTGAACAATAATGAATATAGTTGAACAATTTTTAGTTGAACAAATACATGTTATATTTGAACAATTGTTATTTGATCTAATGGTTGTGGATTCTTCCTACTTTTAACCATAAGACCCCTTTCACTTAAATACAGCCCTTTATACTATATATGTATATATATCAAAACTTTTATTAATATGTAATTTATTTTTTGTTTATCCAAGTTATATATATTTTTCCCGAAAATTTTAACAAATTCAAAGCTCCTATATATATTTGGTCTAATGTTCTTCTCAAACAATCTTCTTTAAATTCTTTAATTATAATATTTATGAGGTAATATTTCTATAACAACATCATGTTAATATAATATATTGCTTGTCCAATTTTCCATTATAATGAATAATTAATTATTTATTGATATATTATGCATTTATATATTAAGAAAAGAAATAAAAAAAAGTATATAGCACAATAAATCAATATTACATATAATCGAATGTTATTCAAAACTCGTACAAGGTGTGAGTATAGACTTTTAGTATTTAATATGTATATACGGGAAACTTATCATTATCATAAATAGTTTAATCATAATTTTTTATATCAACAAGTGATAAGCATAGGAATTAAAATAACTCGTTATAGACTTATAGAATTTAATATGTATGATAAACCTTAAGTTAAAAAAAACGTATACGTGATAAATAAATGGGATTGGTTCATGTAGAGAGTGATGTAATAGTGCAGATTTACGGAGTAATATGGACCGTTGATTCACTTGATCCAATGATCTACAGTTATCCACGTCATTTAATGATTTAGCTGATGTGTAGTGACAATTTTACAGTTTTTAGAAGGTACGGAGGCAATTTTGTCCTATTAAAAATCAATTTTAAAAAGGGGAGATGCGATGTCACTTTTGTAATTTTCATGAGAAAATTGTAACATTATTATCTCAATTTATAATTTTAGTTCAATTCGTTTAAAGTTATATACTATCACTTCTTATATTTACAAACAAGTTCATGTATTATTTTGTTAATTAGTAGTTATGTTTTTGTGCACTCTTTTACTCACTACAACAAAACGAGGTTTCTATAGCATTACATGACAACGTTTATATCGTAAATGTTATAGATAACATGGTCTAATTTTCTATAACATTTCACAAAAACGCTATTAAAAAGTAAAAAAATAAAATTCTACCTTTTTTTTTTGCCTTAGCGCATGTTGCAATTTTTTTACACTATCCCGCCATGTAAAAATCACTATGATAAAACACAGGAAAAACAAGTATTTTTTCCTCTCTTCCCTTCAAACCTTGACACAACGACATCCCCGATTCCTAGCTCTATTCTCTTTTAGGCTTTTACACAATGTTCCTCTCTTCCCTTCAAATCTTTATAGAACCAGACCAATTCATCTCTTTCCTTTACACAACGGCCACGACGGTTGCAAACTTGCAATCACTATCTTTGTTTTCTTTTAACCAACGAGGGTCTCAACCACTATCATGGACGATTTTCCCTCTCCATTCGACCGAAAATTGTTAAGTTTATATCGGTTGTGGGATTGAATCAACTAAACAGGTTTTCCGTCTCCCTTTCCTTCCTAGATTCTCTATTTTTGTATCTTATTTCATATTTAAGTTTGCTTCAAATTCTGATTTGAGCTTTTTTAAACCTACTACTATTGAATTGTGATGAGACCAAAGGAGAAGAGACTACAAGAAAATGTTCACGAAGGAGACTGTCTTGAAATTGTATACAAGAATATAGGAATAGAAGACTAACTATTGTGCGAAATCTACTACTCGTATTAAAATTTTTAACTTCATCCTTTTCTGATGTATTTAGAATATATCCTATGTGCTTGATTGATTATAAAACATGTGGTACTAGCCTCATTATATGATGATTCACTACAATAAGCCATTCAATTCTTGGCCTTTAATTTGTACTAGACACTAAACATTACATTGTTTATCTTACACATCACTTGTTGTCTCTTTTACACTCAAAATGTGACTATTCCAATTCCTATTTTCTTAAATGCAGTTTTTTTTGTTTTCAAAACATGTATTTGAGCTTATAATTGGGTTGTTTAAGGGAGTGTTAATGATCGGGGTGGGGTGTTTGATGGTAATTTTCATCGAGTCTGAATTATGCTAACCATCATTGGGGTTTTGCTTTCAACTAATAGACGATTTATCTTGAATTGTGGAATTGAAACTTGCTCCTAACTTTATAATTATATTTTAATTGTTGGTTCATTTGAGCTTATAACTGGGTTGCTTAATTGAATGTTCATGATCTTTCAAATATTTTTCTAGTTTTTTAATAAACTTGGTTGACCAATTACACCGACTTCCTCCAAGAGACAACTAGTGATTATTGGATTCTTTGCAAATAATCCAATAATTCTTCTTATATGTACAAAAGCATGATATATTTAAGAACCGAATAGGTGAATAATAATGATATAAATACTCTAGAAAAGGGGTTGGATAGAGTATGAGAACATTTCGCAATATCGTATATCAAGGCTTTGAAACTAATCTCAAGGCCTTGAAGTCGATCTGTGCGCTTAGTGACAAATCTGTTTATCAAGGATTTGAAGTGGATTTCAAGGTCTTGACTTCGAAACCTGCAGAAAGTTGTTAGTCACAATAAAACGCGATAATAAGTGCGGAATGTAAAAGATCGACGGAACGATATGTTTACGAAGTTCGGCCCTAACAGTCTACTCTCCGCCTATGTAAGAGCCTTAGTCTAGAGAAGCTTAGAGTGAGTGCTAAGGGTACAAATTTGGCCTAAACCACCCCTACGTGTGCTAGAGGCCGCCCCTGCGGTTTGTCTTGGCCGCACCTGCGCCTATCTGAGCTGCACCTGCGGTTTAGGGTGTGATGCAGCTGACTTTGTTGACTCTTGGCTCGTGCTTTTGGGCTGAATTCCTATATCAGCCTCCCTTGCTTACAAATGCGGGTTTGCTTCATCTTCTTACAGGTTCATCTTCTCCCTCACGTTCATCTTCTTCTTCTTCCCTCTTTGGATCTCTTTCTTGATCTTCCTTGATCATTGTGTGAGTTTGTGAGAGTTTAAGCTTGGCTTTGGTTGTGATGATGATGATTGATGATGTTGTGCCTTTGTTGAGCCAACCTTGAGGTTGTGGTGTGATTCCTCTTCTGATTAGGTTACAGCTTGGTGAGTTCTTCATCTCTTTCTTCCTATCTTTCTTCTTCCTCCTTTATTTCCTTCTTTTCTTCATTCCTAGCTTAGGTTCCACAAGATTGATCTTGTGGCAGCTTTCATAGGCTTCATTTGATGTATATATGTATGTATATGTATGTGCTTGGCTGCTGGTTGAAGAAGGAGTGAAGAGATTCGAGTGAAGAAGTGAAGAGGAGCTGAAAGTGTGCATTATGCACACCAGCCGCCCCTGCGCCACCTTGCAGCCGCCCCAGAGCCGGTCAGTCGCCGCCCCTACGTCTCCTTGCAGCTGCCCCTGCGCCCACCTGCACCAGCCTTGTCTTGCTCTTGGTTTTGCAAGTGTGTCTTGCTTCTGGGCTTGCCTATGGATGGCATTGTCCCTTCATTTCCTAGTATGAGTGTGTAGTATCATGCTAGGTATAGTTGAGAGTGTGTTGATGATGTTGTGATCATGTTATGCCTTGTATGGCTTCGAGGATTAATAGGTTATGAGGTTTAGGTTGAGGATGATCCTATGGATCCCTTGGGTCTAGGTGTGACCCCTTTGATTGATAGGAGATTGATATATCTATATGCATTGTTATTAGGTAGTGTCCCTCTCAGGATTGGAGGTTGATCGTAGTTGTGATTGTACGAGGTTAAGGTAAGTCCGTAGGACTTACTTAGCTACCATCCTTATATTGGGTGCTTGTATGAGTGATGTGTGATATATGCTTGATAGCATGTGATAATTGATTATTACCAATCTATGTTTTAATGACCGCCCATTGTAGTGGCCGTGATAACCTTTCCCTTTCATCCCGCCGTAGAGTCTGGGAGGTTCTCTACAGTCAAGCTAGATCCGTTTACGGGAAGGACACAATCCACTCCCACAGGGTACACGGGTTGTGTGACCAATACCACTCCAGCTGGCTATAGCACTCGGAGGCGAGGATGATACGTTCCTCGTGTCACATATTTTCATATATATATATATATATATATATATATACACGATTTGAGTGAATGACTATTATATGAAGATAATAAAATGGGTAAATGTGTGAAAACATGCTTATATGTCTATCTTTCATGACTTGTGCTTGTGCTTATACATTACCTTATATACGTATGGTTAGCTAATGATTTCATACCATGTTGTACATATCTTGTAGGATAGGCGTTGCTGAGTGATCTGGCAGGGTGACATGTTGATGACTCTCGTACATTAGGGAGTTACGGCTTTTGAGGTTGTTTATGTTTCCCTCCTACGTGAGGATGATGTTTTGTATACATCATGTGTGAGGGTTATGTTTGATACTCGGCTATGATCTTGTTTACCTTTTGGTTGTACAGTTTTATACAGTTTTATGTATTTGTTTTATATATGTCAGTGCCATGTTGTAAGGTCCAGTGAACTTGTTGTCAGGCTAGGGTCAAGATCCATTGTGAGATCCTAGCCCAATGTGGCATCCCGAGTCCCGCAAATTTGGGGTGTTACAACCTAGGGTTTCCGACCCTAGGATTCTAACTATTTATAATCTGTTTTTTGTACGTGAGTCCTAGATACAACCTAGAAAAACTTCCCTTCTTCTCTTAATGTAGCCTCAATGCTACGATCTAGTCAACTATATTCTAGCAATAATAGCCTAGTTACTTCGCAGAGTAACACATTCGAGTATAACACTATAATGATATGCCAATCGAGCTCTTGTGTTTATCTCACTCTAAGGAAGTAAACTAATGTAAGCTTAAGCTTAAGCAGAAGATAAACTTTTGGATCGATGAAGATGTTCTCGTATGATCGCTTAGAAGACTTGGTTTCTTTCACTTATAAGCTCTTGTTGTTATTCATCTTCAATCGGCATCTTCATATATAGTCTTCTATGGTGATCTTTTTTTAGCCGTTATCCCACAGGCGTTGTGACGTCTTTATTTATCCATAGAATACGCTGCTTGGTTGAACGAGATCTTGTTTGAGAAGTAGCCGTTGCAAGATTTTCATCTTCAAAGTTGTTTCAAGTTGTTGAAGATCTTCAAGCTCTAGATCTTTTCTTTGAAAGCTGTTGTAGATCTTCTTCACTGTGATATTCTTTTCAAGCCGATGAAGATCTTCTCTTATCTTCAAACTCATTCAGACGAGATCTTCTCGTTATTGGATCGAATCTTTGAAAGACGTTGTCCAAGATCTTCTCTCCTAGATAGTTGGTTAAGATCTTATCTTCAAATGCCTTCAGCTGAGATCTTCTAAGATCTTCTTGTTTAGTTAGTTGGCCTTTGAAGATCTTCTCCTAGATTCTCTCTCTTGGTCGTTGTAGGCGTCGGCATCTTGATCTTCCCTTGCAATGATTTTCAAGACCTACACACACTTTAATACACAAACCATGAAACCAAGACATGCAATCTAGAGATATAATCGACATTTGTTAGTTTATAAAACCGCATTATATGTTAAGTCTTCCATCATTTATATAAAAACAATTCATAACCAAGGTGGAGTTATCAATCTCCCCCTTGATGGAAGACAAAACAAATATCGTACATGCATTCAATGTTAGATTTATGCATGCAAATAAATATTTCAAAAATGCAAAATGTAGTAATGTCGGATCACATCACATATAATTTCTCCCCCTTTGTCTTTCAACAAGGGAGAAAAGTAATTAAAGTACGGGAGTTAAAATTATAGACCCAAAAAGTATCTCAAAACAAAGTTTTTAAAAATAGCCCACAAACGTGTTTCAAGGCCTTGAAATTTTTAAAAAAAAAAGAAAATTTGAAGCGTATGTCAAGGCCTTGACATCCAATTTCAAGGCCTTGAAATTGATTTCAAGGCTTTGAAATCTATTCCTGGTACCACTTTGAATTGTGATGCCCTCTTCCTTGATTATCATCATCACACTTATGCTTCCATCTGGTATGGGCTTCGTCCAAGGTTCTCATCTTTTTTTACTCACCAACTCTGCGTTCATCCACAACATTCCTATATTTCTTCTCTACACTAAACTCCTCAATAGTCAGAATGTTTTGATCCTCAGAAGGAGGTAGTGGTGGAAAGTCCTAAAATTTGACATACAACCGTTGGTGTGAGAATGATGGGCGTACCTTTTACCACTGTTTTGAGGGTTAGGGTTCCCCTATCCCTTTTGGTTGAGAGATTCACATAGAACAACCTGTTGAGTCTGGTGAAGGCGACATCTCCAAGATTAAGGACCTTCCAGACCAAGCAACCTTCTAGTAGAGAAATGCATGGTAACTGAAGAGTCTTCAAGAACTCCAGATCGACCGAATCACACATGTAGAGAGGTCGATTGTGGAATTCATCCAACCATGTCCTGTAACTTTGAAATTCTGAAACCAGGTTGTCGGCAAACTGGTTTGAGTTGAGATCTCAACATCTTCCTGAGTGGAAGGTTCTGCTGATGCTGAGTAGATGTGAGCCACGGTTTCTCTGTGAGTTGAAGCAAAAGACGGTTTCATGATTTCTTGGGAACCATGGATGAGCGTTTGTGAGAGAGAGAGTTTTGAAATTGAAAGAGTAAAGCACAAAGTGGGTTTTGTAAAGCTTTGAACGAAGGAAAGAGATAAGTTTGAAAGGTGGATTGCTTTTAAAAGGGCATGCCATATCAATTTAAGGCATATCAAGATCTTGTTAGAATCAAGGTCTTGATAACCGAATTTTGATTTGCATGCTTTCCTAATAAATCACAATCAATTTTCAAAACAAAATTTTAAATTTTGAAAACAAAGTTTTTGTGAAAAAATTTGAAATTATTTTAAAAACACTTCTTTAAAATGATTTAATGATCAATTATCTATTAAGATGAAAATCATAAACCCGATCCATTGTTATCACTTATGTCCTTGAAATCCGTTTCAAGACCTTGTATTGCATTTCAAGGCCTTGAAATAGAAAAGTGGAATGCATTATAAGGAAAAAATAAAACGATTTACTTCTCCCTAAGATAATGCTTCATTGTTCAACATACCAAGCTCCAATCTAATAAAACTGAATCGATCTTCAGGTAGAGGCTTATTGAATATATCTGCAAGCTATAAGTTAGTCGAAATAAAAGATATCGATACGTCACCTTTTTCGACATGATTACGTATGAAGTGATGTCGTACGTCGATATGCTTTGTTCTTGAATGTTGCACAAGATTTTTAGTTATCAAAATAGCACTAGTATTATCACATTTAATAGTTATACCTTTGAGATCAAAACCAAGATCACGAAGTTGTTGAGCTATCCATAAAATTTGTGAACAACAAGCTCCAACAACTATGTATTCGGCTTCAACTGTGGATAGGGCGAAAAATTTTTGCTTCTTGGAGTGCCAACTGATTAGGAATGACCCTAAGAATTGACAACATTCAGAAGTGAAACAAGTTTTGACGTGGATACCATAACCCTAAATCCTTAGACCCATTAAGATATCAAAATATCCTTTTCACAGCTATCAAGTGTGACTCAGTGGGATCAGCTTGAAATCTTGCACACATGCACACACTAAACATAATGTCAGGTCGACTAGCGGTTAAATATAATAAAGAACCGATCATACCTCGATACTCCTTTTGTACGACACTCTTACCATTCTTGTCTTGATCTAATGAACGAGTAGAACTCGTACTTGGTATACTTGCTTTGGTTAAGAAAGATTTCTTTTTTAGCTTGAGTAACTTGAAGACCAAGAAAGAAATTTAACTCTCCCATTAATCTCATTTCAAATTCTATACACATAATATTTTAAAATTCTTTGCATTGAGAATCGTTAGTAGCACCAAATAATATATCATCAACATAGATTTGTACTATTGATAAATTGTTACCCTCTAGTTTTGACAAACAAAGTTTTGCCAATCAAACCTCTTTTGAAATTATTTTCAAGGAGATACTTGGACAACCTTTCATACCAAGCTAGAGGAACTTGCTTAAGGCCATAAAGATCTTTGTCCAATTTTAAAACATGATCCGGAAAATCATCATTTTCAAGACCAGGAGGTTGAGCAACTTAGACTTCTTCTTCTAAGAAGCCATTAAGAAAAGCACACTTAACATCCATTTGAAAAAACTTTATGTTCATGAAGGATGCAAATGCAAGTAGCATACATATAACCTCAAATAAGACAACCGGAGAAAAAGTCTTCTCATAATCAATACCATCTTCTTGGTTATAGCCTTGAGCTACAAGTCGTGCTTTGTTTCGAATGACTTTACCATGTTCATCCAACTTGTTTCAAAACACCCATTTTGTTCATATGACGAATTGGTGCTTAGGTCTAGACGTGAGAGTCTAGACTTTGTTTCTCTCGAAATCATTTAGTTCATTTTGCATGGCAATGATCCAATCTGATTCTTGAAATGCTTGAACGTAGTTTTTTTGGCTCTACAAGAGACACAAACGCAGAAAAAGCACACAAATTGTTTACCCTAAATCGGGTTTGCACACCTACTTTTGGATATGAGATCACGTTCTCTTGTGAATGATATGAAGAATGTTGAAAAAAAATTTCTTTTGAAGAGTGGAACGGATTCTAATGATTGAGGCTCAATTGCTCGACTTGATTCAGGTACCGCTGGAGTAATGCCCTTGTTTCCGATGTCAAGGCCTTGAAGTTGGGTTTCAAGGCCTTGAAATTGACTTTCAGTAGCGTTGTTGTTTGTCGTTTCAAGATCTTGAAGATGTGTTTCAAGGTCTTGAGGTTGTTCTCTGGTATCCTGAATTTGTTCTTGCATATTCTTATCTTGAGCATTAGGGTTTTCTTCTCCATTAGAATTTTTATCTCCATGTCGATTTAAATTCAAATCTGTAAAGCTATCACTCAAAGTATCATAATTGCTTTCATAAAAAATAACATGAATACTTTTCTCAACAATTTTGGTACGTTTATTGTAAACCTGATAAACTTTACTATTTGAAACATATCCAATAAAGATAGCTTCATCACTATGTGCATCAAACTTTCCAAGATTGTCTTTGTCATTATTATGGACAAAACACGTACATCCAAAGGGTTTAAAATAGGAAATATTAGGTTTTCATCCTTTAAAGAGTTCGTATGGAGTCTTTTTCAAAAATAGGGCATATTAAGCATCTTTTAAGATGTAATTAGTCGTGTTAACAACTTCAGCCCAAAAGCTTTTTGGACAACTATTTTCTAAAAGCATAGTCCTAGACATGTCCTCCAAGGTGCGGTTCTTACGTTCCACAACCCCGTTTTGTTGAGGTGTTCTAGGAGCTGAAAAGTTGTGTGAAATACCATATTTGGCACAAAACAAATCAAACTTAAGTTGGTCAAACTCTCTACCATGATCACTTTTAGTAGAAACGATAGGTAGGTTTTTCAAAGTTTGCAACTCCTTACAAAGTTTTGAAAACTCGTACAAAGCTTCCGATTTTTCCCGTAAGAATGAGATCCATGTAAAACGAGAAAAATCATCCACAATGACAAGGATGTATTGTTTTTCCTTGGGAGATTTGACACGCATATGACCACATAAATCCATATGTAAATGTTCAATGGGTCGAGAAAAACTTACAACCTTCTTTGATTTGAATAAACCTCTTGTTTGTTTACCTTGTGTACAAGCCTTACATAGTTCATCAAACTTGAAGTTTAAGTTTGGTAAACCACATACTAAATCCTTTGAAAGAAGTTTTTTCATCGTATGCATGCTTACGTGACGAAGTCGTATATGCCAAAGCCTTGGATCGCCAGTCAAGGCCTTGAGACACGTTAATCTTTCTCTTGAAACTTGGTTAGTGCTCATAGAATATACATTGTTGCATCTAGGAGCTGTAAACACGACATCACCAGATAATTTATCTTGAACTTCACATTTTTCTGAATCAAAGGATCACTTTGTTAGCTTTGTCACATATTTGAAAGATGCTAAGCAGATTATATCTTAATCCGTCAACAAGATAGACATCATCAATAAAGTTAGATTAATTATAACCGATTTTACCAATGCCAATTATGTTACACTTTCCTTTATCACCAAGAGAAATGGTTCCAGATTCTTGATTCTTTAAATCTGAAAACAATGAGGTTTTTGCACTCATATGTCTTGAGCAACCATTATCTAATATCCATTTAGGCTCCTTAACCTCGGTGATATCCTGCAAAACAACAAACTTTAACCTTTCCGGGTAGACCAAAAGACATATTTTGGTACATATTCAGGTTCAATCATGTTTGGTGGTCTAGTACCTTTAGGAACCTAGATTTGCTTAATTTGTTTCCTTAGACATAGAGTACAAGTGTTTCTAATGATGTAGGGATCATTTTTTTCAATATGGGCAAGTTGATTTAACATGTCCCTTTTTATAACAATTGAAACATGTGAACTTATGTGAACAACCTTTAGCTTTAACAAAAGTGGTAGTCGTTTTTCTTGGAAAATTCACGTGATAGCCAATACACTCTTGCTAAGAGAGGATTGTTGTTCACCCATCATCCTTTCGAGATTAACTTTCGAACGAGTGAATTGAATAAGTGTAGCCTTTTGGTCTCTACACATCACAATTAGATCAATCTTCCCTTTCTCTAGATTAATATAATCTTGATGTAGAGAAGAGAGATTTTCCTTAAGAATCGTATTTTTTTATTTCAAGGCCTTGATACTGTCATCAAGGTCTAACTTTTCAGTGTTGAGATTTTCAACTTCCAAAGACAATTCACTTACTCATTTCTCTTGTTTGATAAGCTTTTCTCTTAAGGCACTTATCCTAATCCTATCTTCTTTATCACATATGATAATATCTTTAAGGAATCGTGTAAGTTCTAGATTAGATTGTGACATAATGGTACTTACAACACCATCAACATAGAGGTTTGAATCCTCTTCTTGAACGGCCATTAAGCATAAGTTTTCTTGATCATTTTCGTCGTCTGACTCAGTTGTTGAATCTGAGTCACTCCACGATGCTACCATAACCTTCTTCTTTCAATCATTCTTCCTAAAGTTGTTCCTCTTCTTTTGTGGACAATCTTTTACAAGATGATCTGCTTTACCACATTCAAAACAAGTCAATACTTTAGTTTTCTTATTAGGGTTAGAAAACTTAGCTTTGGATCTTGATGATCGTGGGTATTCTTTGTTTGCGAATTGCTTCCTCATTTGAAGAGTTCTTGCAAGACCTCTTGAGATCAAGGCGAATGGATCTTCCTCCTCATCATCACTCTCTTCATCATCCGATGGAATGTTATCCTTCTTGGATCTTAAAGCAAGATTCTTTGCGTTTGATGGTAGTTCTCCATCATCTTCACCAAGAACCATTTTATGGGTGATTAGCTTTCCAAGTAGGTCATCGAGAGGCAATGTTGTGATATTCTGAGATTCTTCAACGGCTGTCATTTTTGGTCCCCACTTAGCTTTAGGCAAGCTTCTTAATACTTTCTTAACTTTTTCTTAAACATTTCCAAGTGAATCAAGATTGTTTACAATCTTAGTGAATCGTGTCAACATCTCTTTGACCGTCTCGTTTGAAGTCATCTTGAATAGTTCATATTGCCTGAGACAGATGTTTATCTTTGTCTCCTTGACTTGACTTGTTCCTTCGTACACAACTATTAACTTGTCCCATATTTCCTTTGCACTCTTGCATGATGATACACGATTGAATTCATTAGCATCCAATCCACAATAGAGCAGGTTCATGGCTTTGTAGTTCTTTGACACACTTTCCAAGTCTGTTTGAGTGAAGTAAGTTTCCTTCTTCTCGACTTGGACTTCTTCAACCGTGGTGGTTGGGATTTTTGGACCAGTTTGAATAATGCTCCATAGTTTCATGTTCTGATCAATAATGAACATTAGAATTAGTGCTCTTCAATGGACAAAGTTGTTACCGCAGAAGAGAGGTGGTCGAGATGTGGATCTTCCTTGAGCGAATCCTCCATCACTTACAATGTTCATGATTAGTCTCACTGATGGTTAAATCAATACATGTGATTTTAGCTTTGATACCAATTGAAGAACCGAATAGGTGAATAATAAGGATATAAATACTCTAAAAGAGGGGTTGAATAGAGTATGAGAACTTTTCGCAATATCGTATATCAAGGTTTTGAAACTAATCTCAAGGTCTTGAAGTCGATCTGTGCGCTTAATGACAAAACTGTTTCTCAAGGATTTGAAATGGATTTCAAGACCTTGACTTCGAAACCTGCAGAAAGTTGTTAGTCACAATAAAACGTGATAATAAGTGCGAAATGTAAAAGATCGACACAACGATATGTTTATGAAGTTCGGCCATAATAGCCTACCCTCTTCTAGGGTTTCCAACCCTAGGATTCTAACTATCTATTATCTGCTTTTTGTGATTCCTAGATACAAACTAGAAGAAATTCTCTTATTCTCTCAATGTAGCCTCAATGCTACGATCTAGTTAATTCTATTCTAGCAATAATAGCCTAGTTACTTCGCAGAGTAACACACTCGAGTATAACACTATAATGATATGCCAATCGAGCTCTTGTGTTTATCTCACTCTAAGGAAGTAAACAAATGTAAGCTTAAGAAGAAGATAAACTTTTGGATCGATGAAGATGTTCTCGTATGATCACTTAGAAGACTTGGTTTCTTTCACTTGTAAGCTCTTGTTGTTATTCATCTTCAATCGGCATCTTCATATATAGTCTTCTATGGTGATCTTTTTTTAGCCGTTATCCCATAGGCGTTGTAACGTCTTTATTTATCCATAGAATACGCTGCTTGGTTGAACGAGATCTTGTTTGAGAAGTAGCCGTTGCAAGATTTTCATCTTCAAAGTTGTTTCAAGTTGTTGAAGATCTTCAAGCCCTAGATCTTTTCTTTGAAAGCCGTTGTAGATCTTCTTCACCGTGATATTCTTTTCAAGCCGATGAAGATCTTCTCTTATCTTCAAACTCATTCAGACGAAATCTTCTCGTTATTGGATCGAATCTTTGAAAGACGTTGTCCGAGATCTTCTCTCCTAGATAGTTGGTTAAGATCTTATCTTCAAATGCCTAGATCTTCCAAGATCTTTTTGTTTAGTTAGTTGACCTTTGAAGATCTTCTCCTATATTCTCTCTTGGTCGTTGTAGGCGTCGGTCGGCATCTTGATCTTCCTTGGAATGCTTTTCGTCTTTTTAGATGATTGATGATTAAATAATAATAATAATAATAATAATAATAATAATAATAATAATGGTATAGATAAAAAATTGTATGTAATTATATAATAAAATTTTAATATGTGAATAATGAAGAGATAAAAAAAATTAATACCATTTATCAAATATATTATATAGTAACAAAAAGTTCTTGACGGAATAAAGCGATCAAGAATGCGACAAATCTCCAGTAAACACCTATCATCAGCACAAGACAGATTTTGGTCCAAGAATGAAGAAAATAGTATCCACACAAGTAATGTAGCTCCATGAACTGCACACTGTCACACACACACATATATACACAATGCACTCATACCATGCTTAACCCACAAGCAATTGTAAATACAACTCATTGAACCTTCTTAAAATGGTTGTCTCTGTTCCTCCTCTCGAATGCTTTGTCTTTCACTGTGTGAGCAGCAAGTAACAAGAGCGTCACCATTTCAAAACCCGCGGCTGTAACTGATTTGATCTTCACCAGTTTTGAACCCCCTTCATCCGCAGCAATGCGACTAGACGAAGCAGTGGCGCCATCAGCCGAACAACTTGGGGGAATGGAGCTGCAAAGAGAAGTCTGCACTATATTTGCCTCATTGATGATGTGCTCTATGCTTCTCACTAAGTTATCGCTCTCGGTGTCACTACACATACATGCTTCCGAGGCCTACAATGTTTTTGGTTAGAGCCTATTGGATACGCACTTTAGAGGCTGGTATTGATTATATGCAACCGGAAATGAAAATGAGAGGATCCATCCCGATACTCATGCTTGGTAAAACTTGAATGAAAATCGATTCTAGCTTCA
Source organism: Fagopyrum homotropicum (assembly GCA_033239125.1). Classification (NCBI taxonomy): domain Eukaryota; kingdom Viridiplantae; phylum Streptophyta; class Magnoliopsida; order Caryophyllales; family Polygonaceae; genus Fagopyrum; species Fagopyrum homotropicum. The sequence goes on from BSWB01000007.1 coordinate 107,804,772, forward strand.
TTAACAAATTTGATTCCAAGACAAAATGAGACTTTGATCGAGCCATCCCAAGACTTGTATTATTATTAATTTCAATCAGAATCAAAATTCAAACCCGATTTTTTGGAATATGTTGATTAATAAAAAGAAAATGATTACAGGTTTCTCTAGGAAATCGTGGTAAAGAAACTAAAAGAGAAAATTATTTCATTAATGATATTTTGAATATATTGTGCGGGAGTTACCTTTACAAGGGACACTCGGAGCTTATGGATCCCAGAGGTGAGGTCCTCCAGATTCCGTAAGGCTTCGTTTAGAGTTGTAATATCCATTTTCATCCTGCAATGACAAAATTTGAAACAATATCAACTTTCATCCTGCAATGAAATAACCATTTGAAATATATCACTATGAGTATGCAACTGTTGCAGATGGCACTATCATCCATAACAAAACTTAGGAAAGATCAAGAAAGTGTTCACAATACGCGTTACAGACCTCCACACATCCATATTATTGTTAGATCTTCTACTTGAGAAAGATCCATCACCAACTGAATGGAAGCTGGAATCCGAACCTGCAAAATCCTCAGCTCTTATAACAGGCTTAAAGCTTGCTCTCCTCAGTATGCCTGCAAATCTTCCTTCTCTCACAGGAGAAGTGATTGCCCTATCTCGATCATTAGCAGGGTGTTTTGCTGCTTTTCCATCATCAATTGTTTTTCTACGAAGTTGTGACTCAAAATAGTTAGTAAGGAGCTTAAAACGATAAATTTGAAATTGAAGTCAAAATCCACCAACATTGCTCAAGGAAAAATGTATGGATTTTGGAGCCAGCATGGCAACATGTAAGAAAGGAAGAAATGTTGCAACAAATAGTATTTTGAGGAGCTTATCTGCATGTGTAGCACAATTTATAATCGGGAGTATCTTCAACTAGATATGCTGGTCGTTAATTTTTCATTCAATCTACTGAACTTTAATAAGTACAGCAAGTTATTAAAAGAAATGTCTTATAGGTTTAAATTAAAACATAGAATTTGGAATGCATTATTCATCTAAAGTACTTCTACGAATTGAAGTAATGTAGTGAGACTGAATTTGAATTATGAGCATTCTTATACCGGACTAAGGCCATTTTACTTTTCTTCAAATTTATGTCCAAAATTCCAAAAGTCAAACCATTCATCGTTTATACAAGTTCAGGTGCTATGACGAAAAACCGCCTATGTCAATGGAATACAAATTGAGGGTAAACTCCCTAAACTCCTTTTTCCTCTTCATTGGAGAGCAAGGGGTAAGTAAACATTATAATAAGCAGAAAAGAAAAGCATACCCTAATAATAAATTCTGTTCCAATTTTTCTAGCTTCATAAGTGCCGTCAACTTCTCGTCAGTTACCTGTGAAGGAGACTCCTTAAATCATCATGAGAGGTGATATACAAACAGAGATCCAAATATATGTTGTTGAAACAAACTGTCATGGAAGATCCAAGTTTCATCAAGAATATGGGATTAAAAGTACACCTTTTACGAGTAGATAAAAAGGACGAATACAAGGCAAATATGGATAGCATTTCTAGACAATGATGAACTAAACCAAGAACAAAAAGAAAATGATACAGACGAGAATAGATGATATTGATCACGCGTGGACATCTCGTCGGTGTGCCCTTGTTACGGCCCTCAAGGTGGCATACGTGCTTAGCACGCGTATCAGGCCTTGAACTGCAAGTGCATCAAGTGCAAAACAAGATTATATTTGGCGTGGACATTTCGTGAATAGTATTCCAATTCCCTATTTCACATTTATCAGAATGTTGAGTCCTTTAAGGAGTTGTGGCACTCCTTGGAGTCGAAGTGCATGGCAGAGAATGCATTTTAATTCTTACAAGGTGTAAGATGGCCGCCTGATTGCTCCTTCGCACAAAACACAAAGTACATGAAACCACATATTTACTCGGGGCTATACCAATCATTGTATATCAAGAATGAGTGTGAAGTGGCTTCTAGGAAATAGTAAAAGGAACAAGAGAATGAAGAAATGGTCTCAAATGTCATATCATTTCCTTTTAGTGAGCAAGTTATTGATGAAGGTTCCAAAGAAGTATGATATAACTTAATGAACTAAGTTGACCTTTTACATGAAGGATGTTTGAATAAATTAAGTTCTATTCAAGTGATGTACTATATAAACGGTGCCATAGAGTTTGCCAAAGATGCTTTATCATCTTGTTGCCTTCAACAATTTGGTACAGTTATTACGAAAATTATAAAGATGAACAAAACAATGAAAGGGATTTACTTGTTTAAAGCTACTTTGAAGCTCACTCATTTTTCCCAGAAGTACAGTATTTTCTCTTTTCTCCAGACGATATCTTTCTTCCAGTTCTTGTAAACGCATCAAATCAGACACCTGGAGCAAATGCCATTGTCATAGCAAACCAACCATTTCATAAGATACTATTCCAAAAATATGTCAAGGATATTAAAACGATAAGAGATATTGCAAACTGCAGAAGAATATGAAGGGCAGCGGAAATCACCCGTTCAAATTCAAATGCAATGGCATTTTTCTGCAATTAAAGAATAGGGAATGTTTATTGAACTGCTACTTATTTCAACTTTCAGGGTTCTAGCCACTCCAAATTTCATACTTCAGTTCATTCACTTTTCAAATTTGAGTGACACGTACTATATGCGTAGCAGGGCAAATTTATTAGTTAGACAACTACAAGAATATTCTTATAGCACGCTTAACTCATCTAACCGCTGTTTTCATGTCATAATGATATCATGCATCACACAGTATCTAGGCTTGATAAAGAGGTGGTTTTTAATGTTTCACTTGTATTTCATCAGCACTACATTCAGAGGATAGACTTTAGACTCTGAATCGTCCTTTCTTCTCTATCCATTGTTCTTTGATTTCACCTGCCTACTAATATCACATTTCGCTTATCAACATTTTGTTTCGTACCTCTAACTAGTTCATATTTATGAAGATTTCTTGAATATAGATCGCACAACTATTCCAAGAAAAAATTTAAAAAGTCTCACTATTGGCCAGTTTAATTTCTACATACCTTGACATTTTCATTTTCTTTCACCCAATGCTGGCTTTCAGCTTTCTATAATTGTCACTAGTAGCACCACCCATTTCTTACACCAAGTTGCTTAAACAACTAATAGTTTCATGTACTGCAAAAACTGCAAGATATGATAGAGATTTGTAACACGAATACAGACCTCGCTCCTTATCACAGAGCTGAACCTCAGATGCATGTCAGGACGGTCACTTTCATCTGGCAGTCTCACATTTGGTTGCAAACTTTGTAGTCCTTTACCAAGTAGGCAATCTGGCCTCAAGCTTTGTAGTAGCTTGTGAAAAAGTAGAAGTATAGAGGAGTTTCCCTCATTAAGCAGATCCCGAATAGCATTTCTTTGTTCAATATAGTACTGTCGTAACCTTGATATCTCATTGTTAATGAATTCATCTAACATTTTCTGCGGGAAAAAAAAACAGGTAAATGATTGCAAGGGAAACAAAAATGAAATTAGAGAAAACCTGTATAGAAATCTTTGATCCCAAAATACTAACCATCTTGTTTTGCAAATCACAGACCTTTCTCTTGAGTTCCCTGTCCATATCTAAACCCTGTAGATGATATAAAAACACTAACTCCTAAATACAGAGAATTATAAAAAAATACAATAACATAAAAAGATAAAAGATTTCTGAATTTAAAAAGTGAAGGAAACACTATCTTACCACTTGTATCTTACTTTGAAGATCATCAGACAATGATTTCAAAGATTCACACTCTTCTCGCAAAGCATTCTGTCTGAGGGGAAAAAATAATGTGAAAGTATGCAAAAAGTAAACATGCAGAAAATAAATCAATAGTTACACAGGCAACATGATTCAGATAGAATGAAGATAGCCTCAGATATAAATTTGCACACTGGGATCAGCTGAAAATGATAAACATATAAATTAGAGCAGTAAAAAAACATAATATCTGATGAATAATTCAGTAATTTTTACAGCCTAGAGAAGCCTATTGGCCCAAACATAAGGATACTACAACACTGAACGAAGAAAAGCTGATATTAACACATGCAGAGATGCACCACTTGGACTCTAAGACAATTTCGCACAATAATAAATGATAGACCCGTAGGCAACACATAACATAATTCTATTCTGTTCTTCCTATAACATAATGAAAATATTGAGGGTCAAACAAACCACTTTCCACAGATGCCCTTATCCTTTAAAACATTCCTACATTCATCACACAATTTTCTTGTTGTATACAAACTGAAAAATCACTAATAACGCTAACAATTTCAACAAGTGAGCACCTTCGGTGAGTCTTGAATGAACCAAGCTTCATCAAAAGCACTCATTGCAGATAATATTCACTAAGCTTCTTTAAGATTGAAAGAATGCTATTAGTTCTTATAAATCTGTTACGGTCCCAGAAGTAGGATCGAATCTCACATAAAAGACACAAGTGATTGAGGATAAGAGGATAGATGAAAGTGGATTGATGGATAGATGAAAGTAGACTCGTCCTAGACAGAGCCTCTTCCTAAGTATAACGTGTAAACCCTCTTGGTTTAACGTTAGCCTTCTTTCCTAAATCCAACCGTATCAAAATCTTGGTTTATACAGCAACAACTGAGAAATACTGTGTAAGCCAAACTCACAGATCAAATCTTTGCCATGAGTGGGGATGGAAAACTAAATAAATATAAATATACCAAGAAAATAACATTACTACAAGTTATAAAACAATGCTGATATCTTCTCCAGTTTTTCTCTTCTTAAAATAGGATACAAAAGAAATAACTACCATTTGATGTATAAGTGCAGCTTCGCTATGGATATTAAAACTCCATATTTCCTCAGGATCATGTGAAAGATATGAACATTTGTCAACATAACCACTTTCCATCTCCCAGTCAAATAAACACTGCTGTTTAACTTTATCAGACTTAGCAACAACCTGCCATATCTGTAAATACAGATCAGCAATGCAGCATTCATAAGACATGGAAAGGGAGGGAGGAAGGAGGTACATATATAAAATGACATTGTTTTATAAATGTTAGAATATTGCCTCCCTCGAAAGCACGTTTTGTTGTTCCTTTTCTCCCAAATTTACCTGCAGACTAGAGACATGTTCTTGAGCCTTCATGACATTTGATTTTGTTTCTTCTAACCTGAATTGGAAAATAAAATGGAAGAAAAAGACAAAGATGCTTGGGGAGAATAAAGTATGATAAAGAATTATATAACTTTGAAGTAGAATAAGGGCAACCTTATACAATCATGAGAGGATATAAAAGGAACAGACAAAATGATAATATCATTATTTGTAAGAAAATATAGGAGAAACACTGAAATCACAAGAACAGATAGTTTACTTGAATACCAAATGGTCAAACTTGTACCTTGCGTGACATTCATGTAGTGTTTTAGACAACAGATACTCCTTTTCCTTGGCTATTTTAGCCTGTTTCCAACCTTAATACGTCTTAAAAACTACCAACAGAATGACAATAAGAACTAAATAGAAATGCCATAAGAAGGAAGATGGTAACCTCCGTCAAAGCTTTATCTCGGTCAGCAATAGCAGCAGCAATACCTTCCTGGAAAAATTTAAGCTGGATCTGAGCTTCCATATTCTGTGAAAGTTAAAAAATATTCAGAAGTTCACAGCACAAAAAAAGTTTCAAAGGGAACAAAAATGTGCAAGGACTTCAACTCTCTTCAAGAGCATGAGGTAGTACATGATGAACCTAAGAAGAGAGGGTTTTTATTCTCCGTCATTCGAGCAGCTTTAGCATAGAAAAGATATTGAAGAAACAAAAGCTTGTTCTTTCTGCAGAGGAAGTGATATACCTGTTCAACCTCTTTCTTATAAAGATCTCTCAACTTCATCTGGATTCAGCCACCCGACATGTGAGACATAATTAATAAGATAAGCACCTATGGATAAATTCTAAAACTTACATTTTGTTGAGAAGCCTCTGCAAGCTCCTCTTTAAGCTTTATTTGATCTCTTCTACATTCAGTCAGCTCTCTTCGCATCTTCATGACCTCCTGCTCCAGGCCAGCTGTCCTAATGTGTCATTATTTCCAACACAACAACCTTGTTACATGTATTAGAGTTGTAATATTTTGGTAACCTACTGCTTGTATAACTAGGGATAACTATTCTACTATGGTGTTTAGACCAGTTTTAGGTGAAGAAAATCTACTTTCCATATCTGTATTTTTTAGGCTCCTCTTAGGTAGCATCACTGCCTTTACAGCTATAATCCTTTTTACACTTTGAGCTTCCGAAGCCCTGTTTAAATTATGTGAATCTTCTCAAGAAATTGATATCTCAGAATACTTTTGTTTCCGCCCTCTCTTCACTTAAGGTATGAGATTAAAGTTTTTCATTAATCTAAAGTTTGTTTAAGGGTTTACCCTTCATTTCTGAAACTTCTCTGGAGCATATTTCATTCTACATATTTCTTTTTCCTGTCAACCTTCAATGTTGAGACCCCTTTTTATGTTTTCAGCTTTCATTGCTGAAAATTACTTCATGGTTTTCTTTAGCCTTCAATTCATTACAGGAAACCATATCTTCAAAAACAGAATTTTCACCTACACCTCAGTTGTGTCACAAAAAAATGTGCTTGAAAATCCCAGTTCTTTCCGCCTCATGGAACGAATTATCTTCTTTGGCCTCAAGTTGTGAGTATGTACCTCAAGAGTAAAGGGAAAGTGGGTCATCTAACAGATGTTCCTCAAGTATCAGATGATCCTACATTCAAAAACTGAGAAGAAGCTGACTCAACGGTCATGTACAGGCTGTGAAAATACATGGAACCCAATATCAGCATGCCATGCATGTTTCATAATTCCTCCAGGAAATTTGAGATTTTCTTACAGGATCTTACTCCAAGGTCAAAGATGAACCTTGAGATATGAGATTCAGGTTAAAGTTGCTGCGACTAAACATGGGAGTGGATATGCTTCTCAACTGCAAAGTCTATAACAGGAACTGGAGGAGTACCAAGTCCTCAAGATGAAGTGCAAGATGCAGCCGCTCTGAATAATTTCATCTAGAAACAGCAAAGCATCCACTTCTGGCTAGATTGAACCATGAATTTGATCAGATCAAAGTTCAAGTTTGAGGTCAAAAGGACTTTCTTTCCTTGGAAAAAAATATTTCCACAATCTGGGCCGAAGAGAGCAAGAGGTCAGTAATGGTAGAAGATAAAAATGGTGGAAGGGTTTGCATTATTTGCTAAAGGAGAGAAGAAAGATGAGCGTTGGTGTGCCTACTACAGAAAGTCTAGTCATAGGAAGGACAAGTACTGGAAACTTCACAGTAAACCACCAAATAAAGAATGAAACAGTAACAAAGGGGCCTCTACTCATCATGCCAATGTTCTACGGTTTAGCTGAGAATAATTCCCAACTTTATGAAGAAGTATTTGCTGCTGAACTTGAAAAATCCAAGGCCTGCTCCCTAGAAAAACCATCCGGTGGTACTTCTTCTAGTCCGTGCACTCTTGCTATTTCACGTAAATGATCCTTTGGAGGAGAATTCAACCCTTCCAATCAACCTCGTCTCCACATATAAGCTGGCCACAGACCTGAACTGTTCCTTTGGAGATGATTTATACTGACATTTGGGGACCATCTCCTGTTCTTAGCATTTCTGAAATGAGATGGTCTGTCTCATTTATTGATGTCTGTATTAGGGTTACATGGATTTTCCTTCTAAAACAAAAAACTGACGTCGGTGACATTCACCATCTTTCTCTGTATAAATCAATGTGGAACGCATGAAAAAAAAAAATTAGAACCAATACATCACCAAAGATTACTTTCAAATTTCCATTGCCTTTCTTCTCCAAAAACAAGGAATCGTCCATGGATCATCCTGTGAATATTCTCCATACAAAAATTGAATTGCTGAAAGGAAAAACCAGCATCTGCTTGAAGTTACTCATCCTCTTCTTTTTAAGAATATGTTGCAAAGAACTTTTGGGGTGGAGCTATGCTTACCGATGCATTTCTAATCAATGGTCTTCCTTCTAAAGTCTTAAACCCTCAAAGTCTCTTGATTGTCTTACAAAAATCTATTAGAGAGTAGAATTTTCGATAATATTTACCTCGGATCCTTTGGTTGCACTATTTATGTTCATGGCCGAAATGTTTATTCATTGGTTATTCTTCAACAAAAAGGGGGATATAAGTGCTAGTGTGCTAGCTATCACCAAGAAAACTTATGTCTCCAGTGATGTGTCATTTGGCGTAACCGCCCTTTTGACCCCTAAATGTTAGTTTTTTCTTTACACCTTATTGATTCAGAACCTAAATCTGCTGAGCATCAAAAGGCCAAACATACATTGGAAACCTGCACATCATTATTCCAACAAGCAGAGGCATCAGAACCACATACACAACCCAAGAACAATGAACATCCTTCACAATCTCTGGCTGATGTGGCTAAAGCTTGACTTAATTCTGTTCCAAACAATTTTCACCCTCTGCGGTGCTTTTCTAAAGTCTATACACGGAACCGGAGGCCCAGTTTGAACCGAAAGCAGGTTCAATCCCCTTCTTAAGCTACTGGACCCGAGAAACTGAGAGCACACCACACGAAGGTACCTTATCTGATATTTAATCTAGCTCCCATTCAAACTGTTCAGAAATCCCTGATATAGGGTTTATCCATTTCCCTAAGAATCCATGCCTACACTCGCAAAAAAATCATCTTTATCCATTAGCCAATCATGTGTCCTATTATCATTGCTCTCGTTTCTCATCGAAAATTCATAAAGACTTAAACCAAATCTCCATTCCTTTAAATATTTAAGAGGCTCTTAAGAAAAAAGAATGTAGGGAAGCTATGAGAAAGGAAATGAGTATGCTCGAAAAGAAAGACACTTGAAAAGTTTTCACAAACTCTTGGACAAGATACTATTGATTGCAGATGGTTTTTACTCTAAAAGGAGCAAGGTTGATGGCTCCTTAGAGAGATACAAAGCACGTTTAGTTGCTAGATAATTCACTCAAATGTATGGAATTGATAATAAAGAACTTTTGCTTCAGTTGCAAAAATGAATATGGTGTGGGTTCTATTGTCATTGGTTGGTCACTTCATCTGGCCCTTTAGCAATTTGATGTCAAAAATGCCTTCTTTCATGGCAATCTGGATGAGGAGATGTACATGCAATTTCCTTGAGTTTTCTCTTCCTCACCCTCCCCTAATCAGGTATGCAAGTTAGGAAGGCTCTGGGCTTAGCAGTCACTAAAGCTATGGTTTGAAAGATTGTTTTCAAACATTCAGCTACAGGGGGGAGGACTATTCTCCGTGTATATGTTTACGATATTGGTGTCATAGCCTCATAGGTGATAACAATGCTGAACATGAGGGTATCTTAAGATACATTTGAAAGCTGAATTGAGTCTCTTAGAAGAGTTAAGTACTTTCTGAGAACTAAGGTTGGTGAATATTTATTTCTCAACAGAGATAAATTTCTCCTTTGCTTGAACAAAGGGGTAAAAGTGGATCAAAACCATCTTCAACTCCCACTGACCTGAATCAGAAACTTATAGACGCCAAAGATGTCCCAATCGTGGTTAAAGCAATGTTCTAACAATTGTCTGGGGAAGTTGATGTATCTGTCCTATACTAGACCACATATTGCTTACCCAGTAGTCAATTTATGCATGACTCAAGACAGCCCCATCTCAATGTTGTATACTCGACACTTCACTACTTGAAAGGGTGTCTACTCTAGGATAAGGGTTACTCTTTAGAAGATGAAATAAACTAACCCTAGATTAGAACCCTTAACCGACACAGACTATTCTAGTTCTCATGTTGATACATGATCAACTTAGGGATATTGCATGGTTTATGTGAGATGTTAAGGTTAAAAAGTCATACTGATCGATCTCAAGGATCAGTGGAAGGAACCTATGGTTCTCCTCTTCAAGATCTGAAATAATATTATTAGGCTCCTTTTAGGTAGCTTTGTTGTTTTTACAGCTGATCATCTTTTTACACTTTGAGCTTCCAAACCTGTGTATAAATTACATAAACCTTCTCAAGGAATAGATACCTCATAATCTTTTTCTTTTTCTGCTATCTCTTTACTTCATATTTTATTTTCATTTCACTTTTGTAGCATGTGATTGGTGTTAAAGTACATACTTCTGAAAATGCATTCCATTGGCAACATGAAGGTAGCGAGGACCAGCTTGCAGTGTGCATAATTCCTCAACATACTTTCGCAAATCATTCTTCTCTACAAAATGGAAAACAAAGGAAACCCAAACAATCAAAATAATGCTCCTAACAGAGCAAGACACTACATCAAATGAAAATTTTTCTCAGGAATATAAAATTCAACAATTATAATATGACTTTCTTGATTGACACAAATTGAGATTAGATAGAGAAAACAGTAAATTGTGAGATACGTGATAAAAAATTTTTTGTCTCCCACTGAACAAATATTACCAGGGTAAGCAGAAACCGACTTATAACTTCTTAATTTATGGACCTTTATATGCAATATCCCATGCAAATGTAACACTTCAAGATATGCGATGATATAAGAGATCAGTAAACATCAAAAGGAGGCATGCACTATGCTGAAAAATATTCTTAAGCTAGTGTGGTGCACAACCTTGCCTTTCCTCCACCACCAAATAGTAAAAAATATTCTATTGCTAAGTTAGATATGATTTGACAAATAAAATGTTTTATAACGAAAACAATATTTTAAGGGTGTAAAGGTGTTTACCAAGATTACATCAATCTCTAAAAGGGTAGTTAAGAGTCTCAAAACTGTTTCAGGATTCATCACAGTGGTGAAGAACTAATCAACGATGCCTAAAGTAAATAGTTAATTATACTTCCTTGTATGCTAGGATTTCTTATGCATAATACCTTCATACAAAAGCAACATGTTCTACTTATCTTACAATTTTTTATAACAAAATAATAATAATTGATCAAACTGAGTCGTAGAAACTTAGGTGATCTGGATCATAAAGCAAACTAACAAAAAAAAGCACAAGTGTTTGTGCTTGTATTAGTCCACAATTCACTTGATGACAAAGCCACACGTCGACAGAGAATCATCTCATCTATTTAAGCTGGTTACAAATATTGGCTGCATGATTGATAATCACTAGTCCGTCCAATTATATGAACTGTGCAAACAAGACAGCATTCATCAACTCTCTTCTTGACCATATCCCTTCAAGCTAGTTTCAAGCACATACTGTTTCCATATCACTATTTGCATCGGATAGGTCAGCAAGGAATGTAACCCCATATTGCACTATCTTCCCAAGAATAATTTTCAATTACCGAGAGTAGGTTATGAAAAAAAGTACAATTTGTAAGAAAGATGGTATATAGTAGTAATAGTTTCCATTGTGTAGAGTTTTCTATTTTGAAGAATAAGTTGTCAGTAGCTAATAACATCTGTGGAGTTTTATTGTGATATTAGTGTGAGCAGTGGTCTTGTCGAAGTAATGGAATCTTGAAAGATACAACTAAAATTTTGGTAAGATCTGCAAGACAGAAAACTGCACGGAAGGATGCTATGGTGCTTATGAAATAATAGGACAGAACACAACCTTAGACTACGAAGTATAGCTTTCAAGCAAACCATCACAAAGCGTCCCTACTATCCCTTCCAATCAACCTAGTTTCCTTCTACCAACAGAGTGCATGACTCATAAACATATAAATCTATGATCAAAGACTAAAAAGCATTAGGGTGCCTCCTGCCATAACACTGATCACGAAATATAAATTTTACTTCAGTAGAATGAAAACTAAAAACTCAAACCAGACAATCCCCGGATGAAATTTTGACCAAAGAATAAAGCATAATAAGAGCCGAAGTGTTGAGATTTTAGCAGCCAAATATTGTGCGGTATGTAAGATGGTAAAAAACAAATTGTTACACGATGCATGATGGTACAGATCAACATATAGCATTGCATAAACCTTTGTAGGATATTAAAGGACAGCATGTCAAAAAGTGGATCAGAATATCCCCTAACTCCTGATTCCAGTGGTGAAATAAATATCTGTCCAGGTGAATGGTGAGCATCGTAAGACAAATGAGGGGAAGTAGGAATACACACCATTTTCCAATCGCTGAATGTGAGCCAACAATGACTCTTTGTCTGTAGAAATATCATCCATTTCTGAAAACAAAACAATTATCAAATTTCAGTACATGTATTTGGAAGTATATAATGTAATTCAGAAGAAATGACAGGGCAACAGAGCTATTCTGTATATGAACTTGCCACTATTGTTGATGAAAATAACTACTTTCTAGATAAACAGCTAGCATTTTGCTGGATCGCTTAAATTAAGGTAGAAATTGGAAGGAGAAGGCATCATCGTTGTTTAATAATGCAGGCGCAAGACGAATACCCCCTTCCCCTCAAATACTACATTTGCCTACAAACATTTCCATCTAAATTTTGAATTCCGCCACTCTCTTTCCATTAACATGAAAGAACAAGTCATGAAGATCCTTAGCATATCTACGTTGCCTCAAATCAACAGTCCGAGCATCACAGGGGAAACATCGGATTCAACAGGACCAAAAATTGTCAACTTACCGAAGATCAGTTTAAATCAGCAAACCGATGGTGAAATTAGAGATAGACGAACGACATGAGGGAGGGAATGGCGCAGAAGATGTAAAGGAAAGGGCGATGGTTTTTGAATAGGGTGAAGTGGTGGAGATCACGCCGAGGTTTGAATTTTCGCTGAACCCAAATGGCGATTGACTCAGCAAAAGAGCATGAAGCGTCGCCTTCTTTTTCCATTTTCGCTGATATGAATATGGTTTTGGAATGGGGCTGAAAGTGAAACTTAAGCGTCGCCTTCTTTTTCCCTTATTGTCCCTCCACAATTTCAACTACATTTCATCACACCTCAGGAACACTAGCAGCAGCCAGCAGGAGACGGTTGGTTAATAAAAGCAATAGCTTACACTTTATAACAACTTTTTAACACCTAAGAGGAGACGGTTGGTTAATAAAAGCAATAGCTTACACTTTATAAGAACTTTTTAACACCTAAGAGCACTATCACTAGATGAAAAAAAAATTTTCCTCCCCGCTCTCTCTCTCTATTTATCACTCCTCCGCATCATCTTTTTTAGCTCTTAATTTTTTTCATCCCACCAACAATAAACTTAAAATTTTCCTCTCAACCTTCTCTCCTACTTTTTTTACCTACCTCACCACATTTTATTACATTTTTTAACTTTTTATTTGTTACTTCATAAATAATTATTAATCAAATAATAATTATTAAGCTAATTAAATTAATCATAATTATTAATGTTATGATATGTGAAACAATTAATTAAATAATATAATAATTAATAAGTCGTCAAATACGGAAAGAAAACATTAAAATAAAACATGAAATACATTACATTAGTGAGATAAAACTACAATACATGATGTAAAAACATGATTCAATAAGATTAAAGCACCGTAAAAACTAAATGAACGTACAAACATGATAATGAATTGCGAAACTCAATCATGAAATCATAGAGATGCCAATAGATTTTAAGGACTACTATTACCAAACTTTTGCCAAATATGCTCCATTAAGTCATCTTTAAGGGATTGATGAGTTCGTCTATCACGCATAGCCTCCCTTCTCTCCAAGTATTTGTTAATGTCGACCGGACGTCCCGTCTGAAATTGGAAAGCTTCATCATTGTTGACGATGGCACTTGCACTCGCTTCACCTCTACGACGTGAACGTTGATTAGGATGATCTGTTTCGTAAAATCTTCTTATTACTTCGGCATTCTTATAAGTGTCTCGTTCATCCTCCACTATCATGTTATGAATAATGATACAAGCCTTCATAATATCGGCTAATATATCTTCATCATAAGCGAGAGCCGGTTGTCGTACAATTGCGAAGCTCGCTTGTAGAACTCCAAATGCACGTTCAACATCCTTACGTGCACCAGCTTGACAATCAGCGAAAAGACTTTGCTTAGGAGTTTGAGGATGGGTAAATCCTTGTACAAAAGTAGCCCAACTAGGGTAAATACCATCAGCTAGGTAGTACGCCATGTTGTATTCATGACCATTGACTGTAAACTTCACAGGAAGTGCCCGACCTTGCAAAACATCACTAAATACAAGAGAACGGTAAAGTACATTAAGGTCATTACACGAACCTGGAATACCGAAAAAAGAATGCCAAATCCATAGATCTTCATCCGCAACAGCTTCCAAAATGAGGTTGCGTTCTTGTTTCGTCCACAGTATTGGCCTTTCCATGCATTAGGACAATTCGTCCACAGTATTTCCTTCTGCCTCTCAATCTCCAATTTCTCTTGTTTTAGAGCCATCTCAGAACCTCGTTGATCATTATAAGCCCTAATTTGCTCACTCATATTGGATATATCTTCTGTTGCAACCCCTTTGCCTTTTCTTCTAGCCTTGGCTTTCTTCACACCATCTGGACGACTTATACCTGCAGATACAAAACTACCACTAGCATCGTCTCTACTTCTCTTGCCGCTACCGCTGCTATTTTCAAGATCAGTTTCCGCCTTGTGTTCAGCATCAACTTTCCTCCTTTCTTCTTTGTTCATACCCCACCTCATGAACTTCCTCCACTTTGGATACTTGCTCACCATCTCCCAAGCACTTTGATATTTGAAATTCCTTGGTGCACCTTGACAAGACCTTCGAAATAATTGATGGGCATTTTTTGTAACATTAGCTTCATTGTACCCACTTCCCGTTATTTGACCAGCTTCTTCCAAAGCACCGGCCCAAATGAGTAAATCTGCAGCCATCCTTTTCCAGTGAGTCTCCAACATGTTCTTGTTCCGCTCTGGAATCTCATGTGGTCGATATTGACGAGCCGCTTCATATGATTGATGTATATCTCTCCAAAGATCAACAAATTTCTTATCTTTGCCAATAATGGAGTCTGTGCAGTTGGTGAAATAGGCCTCAATTAGAGCTTCTTCTTCTTTGACAGACCAATCACGGTTGTTTGTTGCAACCAGAATTGACTGATTTCGATTGACTGGCAATGGAGGTGACACACCTGATTGCGGAGGGAAATGTTGTGTTTCCGGAACATTATCTTTTTCATCACTGATCATTTGGGTGTTGCTTCCTTGAAAAACTAGTGGAGAACTCTCGTAATTTTGAGAGTTAGGAAAAAAGTTTTGGTAAGTGGGTGGAGGAGTCATTTCTTGTGGATGTGGTTGTTGTGGAGGAAAATTTCTTCCTAAGCTTGCAAGAAACTAAGAAAAATGAGGATGATTGATAAAAAAAAGGATCGAATTCGTTGAAATTCATGGACGAGTTGTGAGGATTATTAGGATCCATTTTTCCAGAAAGTGAACAAAATAACACACTCCAACTACGAGTTTAAGTGATAATTGAGAAAAATGAGGATTTTTGAAGTGTGTCAAAATATGTCGAAATGGGTGTCTACTTATAGAGAAAAAAAAATATGACCGTTGGTATAATTTATTTATTTTTTATAATTATTGAAATCAAAATATTACCGTTGATATAATTATAACGGTAATATTTTTTAAACCTATAAAAATGTGGGTCCTACTTATAAAAAAATAACCAAAGATCTTCAAAAGTAAAAAAAATAAAAGAAAAAAGGGTAAAAAATAGAAAAAGCTGCAAAAAGGAAAGTAAAGGCACGGATGAAAATTTTTTTCCTGCCCAAAATTTTTTACAAAAGTTCTAGATTTTTTTGTAGAAATTTTGCTGATGGGAGTAGTTTTGTGGGAAAAAAATTTTTCGAGATGAAAAAAAATTCACTGCTGGCAGTGGTCTAATAGGATGCAATATGTCACACTTTTATAGTGAAGACATTGATATGTTTGGGATCCATAACACATTCCCAAATATTAAATACATCCCAAAATCTTACACCCGTAATTTAATTAATCATTATCAATCATTGTAATTATTATTCAATTTGACTATGTTGTCGCAACATAAGTAATTCAAGAGTCATGCTCGATACACTCCTAAAACTATCAATTATTGTCCTTTTTTTTATGAGAAAATGATTGCCCAAAATGTTAGAAAGTAATCAATGCTCCTCATTCACGTGGCATCATGCCTTCAAGCGTGCCACGTACACAACTTAGCCCAAGCTACCTCTACCTTCACTACTCCTCTTCCCTGCTCCTCTTTCACGTGATGCAAGCTATTCTGCAATCCACTGTCCCTCCTGCAGTCCATTGTCCCTCCTGTCACTGAGTGATGCAATTTGACCCCTGTGTGTCAGGAAATTCTGGCACACTCGAGCAGTTCTCAGGGCATCGAGAATCCCGGCATCTGCTCACTTTTGGCGTGGTCTCCTCCGATAAGACAACTCTCCTACTTTCGGGAATCCCGCAAAATCTAAATATTTGATTCCTTTGTTTCGGAATATTTAGTGTTACTAGTGTGTGTATATATATATGCTCGTATTTCCTACAAATTTTGTATAATCCTCTTTCCTTCACAAATATCATATCTTCTTAACCTTACAATTATTGTTATAGAATTTTACAACTTTCAAAGTTCGTATTTTTTATAAAGTATCAAAATAATGTCGTGGTTACGCTCATTATTCGGAATTAGGGGAAGTAGGCGACGAAGCTCTCGACATCAAATGATCGACCTTAACTTGCCTGAAATTCCGGTAACTTTTATAAACCGTTCTATTAATTAATTCGTTATATTTTTTATTAATATTTTACTTATTCGTTTTACATTAATTATTCGTTAATTATTCGTTTTTACCTTCATTATTTACATATAGTTAATTATTATTTTGAAATATATTAAAAAGGAGCGAGGATCTCAAGATCAAGGGATAAACCTTAACTTTCCCGCAATCCCGGTATTATATCTTCATTATTTACATATTAGTTAATTATTTGTTTTTACCCTCTTGATTTACATTTTCTCTAATTATTATTTTTTAATATGTTAAAAAGGAACGAAGATCTCAAAATCAAGGGATAGACCTTAACTTCCCCGCAATCCCGGTTTTGATGTCTTCATTATTTACATATCATTAATTATTCATTTTTCACCTTCACTATTTAATTATTCGTTTTTTTAATTGTTAAAAAGGAACGAGAATCACAAAATCAAGGGATAGACCTTAACTTCCCCGAAGTTCCGGTATTATACCTTCACTATTTAATTATTCATTACTAATTTGGTTGAGTGATTGATTTCCAATATTGAAAGATTTTCGTTATTAGAAGAGATTATAAATAGATTTAACATGTATTTATGTTATATTACCTTACTTGTTAAAAAAAAAGGCACAAGGGTCTCAAGATCAAATGGAGTACACTAGCATGCCCGAAGTTCCGGTATGAAAATTCTCGATTGTTATCTAAGTTATACGGTGGGTTTTGAAAGCCCCGATGTTGCGATGCCGGAAGAAGACTATTCAGATGTTTTTACAACGGACGAATGGTGGCCTGACAGGGAAGTTGTGATAGCTTAGGCTCGTATTCAGGCTCGACTTGAAGGCATGATTCTCACGATCACTCGATCGTGGAAGTCCTCAGAGACGTGGAAGTACGGGATGGTTCACCTAGCGTGTGAATAATATGGATCTAAGAGAGAATTAGAGGGTAGGGTTTTTTGACGTTAACGATCAACCAGTGAAAAAACGGGATTGTTCGTCCAAAAAGAGAAATTGTCCATTTATGTTGCATTGTTATGAGGCTGACAAGAATGTCTGGAGGCTACAAGTTCACAATGGGGTTCATAATCACAAACTGAACAAGCACTTTGAGGGTCATGCGTATGCACGCAGATTATCAACCGCACAATATAGTGAGGTAGTTGATCTCACTTTAGCAGGTTGCGGACCAAAGCCGACGTTTGAGATCCTTAGGGCCCGATATGATGAAAATTCAACTTCGAGACAACAAGTATACAATGCCCGGGCGAAATTTCAGCGGTCCAAGTTAGGGGAGTTATGACCCCTATGCAAGTACTCCTCAAGATGTTAAGCGTAGGAAAATATGTATACAATACTGGCAAAAGCCAACCCAACTTCCTTGCTTCTATGGAAGAAATTTTCATGTGTCCTGATCATAGACACATCCTACAATACAAACACGTAAGTGACGGTTATTTTATGTTATTATAGGACATAATGTTCGGTTAACAATAGTATTAATAAATTACATACTCTTGTAGGTATGGTATGACCCTTCTAGAAATTGTAGGGCAAACATGCACGCAAAAATCCTTTCACGTCCGGTTTGCATTCCTTTCCAAAGAAATGGAGGAGACATACAAGTGGGTTTTGCATCAAGTAAGGGGATGGTGCGGTGAGCAAATGCCTAAGGTGATAATGGCAGACAGGGAGCTTGGTCTTTTGAAGGCACTTCCGTATACAATTCCAGAGGTCTATCGCATGTTGTGCATATGGCACGTGGAACGCAACATAGAAGATAATGCTTACCGTAAGAGTTGTTGTGCAAGCGTCAAAAGTGAGTTTTGACCCAATGCTATGCCTTGTTCAGATCCCAGTCGAGGAAGACATATGAAGAACGACTCCAAAAAATGCATGACGTGTGGGGGGTTGTTGGGGACTGATGGAATATTTAACGAGAACTTGGTTGTGTCACGCTGAAAAGATTCTTAGCTTTAACACACAAGGGTCTCAAGATCAAATGACGAACACTAAGAGACCCGGAAACCATAATGCTAGAAGCACCCGATACCAACCCGAACCCGAAAGGGAGGCCAAAGAAGGGCGTAAATGAACGTAGAAGATCGAGTTTTGAATACAATCGTGAAGCCATGGCCAAAGCAAGGGAAGAAAGAGAAAGGAAGAGAGTGGCGGAGGTGACGGTCAAGGAGGAGGAGGAGGAAGCGGTAAGGGAAGTAGCAGGGGAAGCAACAAATGATAATGTAGTAGATGAAGTTAGAGCAAATGAAACACCAATTTTTATCTACCCACCGATTGTCATAGGAAAGTACGAGTTCGGGCTCAACAATTTTGAAAACTTCATGGTTCCATATGTTGAATGCCTAGCAGATGTTCAAGGCGACGTAAATTGTGGATTCCGAGCACTTGTTGTATTGTTGGGTTGCGGGGAGGATACATGACCTCAAATTCGAAGAAGTATGATGAAGGAGCTTTGTGATCACCCGGATCGATATGATATATTTCTAGACCGTGAAGGCGTCGATCATAAATAAATGATGGCAAAGCTCAAATGGTTCCGCCAAAAAGTGTTGGCACCATCCGAACACTGGATGGAGATGCCCATATGCGGTGCATTGTTCGCCACAATCTATCAATGTGTAACACCCCAAATTCTCGGAACTCGGGGAGCTACTGGTTAGGACCTCACAATGGGTCCCGACCTTGGTTTAACAACAACATTACTTGGATCTTACAACAAGGCACAAATGTACTTGAAACAATTTCAAAACATAATATTTTTACTGTATGAATGTACACATGTGACAGCCTTACGAAACATATACATATACATAACATGCATGCTGTAAGGGAGACTCCCCCGTCCCCATCTAATGAGTACGTGGACCCGGCTGACCATCCGTTCCGGATCACTCTGCAACTGTCTATCTCTACAAATTTACAACACGGATAAACCGTTAGCTAACTATCCAAATATAAGTAGAATGACAACAGCACAAACACAAGTAGAAACAAAAATAAACAAACATCATGCTGGCACTCAACCGTTTATTATCTATTATTTAAGTGATTCATCTTATTCAATTTACAGTTGTGGCACGAGAGCTATTAACTGTTCTCGCCTCCGTTCCTTATCCAACTGGGTGTAGGTCTAGCTGACCTCCGCCGGTAGCATCACTACAAATCGAGTATGGACTAGTCCCTAAAGAAACCCCTAGCGCTCGCAAGCTAACTGAGCAGAATGCCACCGCCCGTTACTCTTAGGCCAAGTATAGGTCGGTAAATATTTATCACAACCTATAACTCTAACATCTCAATCACACACCACTATCATCATTCATGCTCATATTTAGAAGTCAGCTAAGTAAGCCCAAAGGACTTACCTGGTATAAAGCTCGACTCTCTGTAAACCAAACTCGCTCTGTAAACTGTAGCAACTCAGTTGCCTGTCAAAGGAGATGAGTGCATTAGCACACTCCCACGTAATTAGAAGTCTAAGACTTCTAAGATAAAAGAACGTAGTAAAACATAACTAGTTACAGTACTAATTTAGGGTCAAATGACTATTTTATCCTTGGTCCCGAAACTCCCAGAATTTCCAAAATTCATGTCTAAACTTCTATTTGAAACTCTAAAATCATATTCTAACTCCTAAAGTTTAGTTTGGTAACAAACTGGCATTTTTCCTATTTTCCTATTTTCCGAAAGATCGTAAAGGTCTAACTTCGGTTTCAAATATAAAATTCGTAAAAGCTTATAAAAATTCCAAAACAATTCTCTAGATCATCTATGATGTTCCCTCTACCCTTAGGAGCAAGAATTTCTCAAAACTGTTCATCCATCATTTTTATAAAAATTCCAAAGTTGGTTACAACACTTGAAGTTTCCTATACTTAGCCAAAATCTGAGTACACTTTGAAAAATCATAACTCCTAAACCACTCACTGGATTTATCCCAAATTTTGATATGTTCTACTATAAAATCTTACCTATAATATGTCCAAAATTCAGCCGGAAAGGATATCAAGAGCTTATTCAAAATCATCTCACAAAACAGCATCACTTGCTGTTTTCCCCCAACACTCAGCACATATATAAAAACGTCAACTTTGAAACACAATAACTCTCGAACCGTAACTCCGATTCTTCCCAAATTTTAATATGATCTACAACAAGATGTCAACTATATCATATCAAAAATTCAAGCCTAACAGAGATCAAAAGCCTATTCAAAACTATCTCACAAAACAGCATCCCATGCTGTTTTTCTCAACTCAGCACATTTATAAAACTGAACTTTGAAACCCCATATCTCTCAAACCGTAACTCCGATTCTTCCCAAATTTTAATATGTTCCACCACAATATGCCAACTATATCATATCCAAAATTAAAGTCTAACAGAAGTCAATAACCCCTCCAAATTTATTCCACAAAACTGCATCTCAAGCAACTTTCCTCAAACTCAGCACACTTAGAAAACTGCTTGAGAAGCCAACTTGATAAAATCATATCTCCTAAACTATAATTCAGAATAGGCTCAAATTTCAGTATGTTCTACACTGCAATACCGACAACAACATATCCAAAAACCAGGAGCAAAGGAAGAGTCTAACTTACCCAAATCTAGGCTCAAAGTCGGTTGTTTAACACTTCTTGAAACTCGGAAGAAACAGCATGAATCTGTACCAGCTCCTCTAT
Source organism: Fagopyrum homotropicum (assembly GCA_033239125.1). Taxonomy (NCBI): domain Eukaryota; kingdom Viridiplantae; phylum Streptophyta; class Magnoliopsida; order Caryophyllales; family Polygonaceae; genus Fagopyrum; species Fagopyrum homotropicum. Next base: position 107,826,228 of record BSWB01000007.1, read on the forward strand.
GGCTGTTCTGGGTAGATTTAGGAGACATAAAAGGGCACTCATTAGGCATGAATTACATGGGCGGAAGTGCAAGAAAGAGAAGGGTATCAAGCTTACCCGATCCCATGACTCGAGCGGGAGAATGACGATGGTTCAAGGCTGCTGTCACACCCGCTGTTGCACAGGAGGGAACGTCTGGGCTGGTGTCGATGCCCTACTCCCTGGGTCGTCGCTGCTGCACAGGAGAGGATCGTCTGGACTGCTGGAAGATCGATGAGAGAGCGAGACTGGAGTTGTCATTGCACTTGTTGGAAGATCGAAGAGGGAGAGAGAGGCGTGGAGCTGTCGTTGCACTTGCTGGACGATCGAAGAGGGAGAGAGACACGGAGCTGATTACGTAAATCATGGCGTAATTTGTGCAGAAGAAACCGCTGGCTTGGATAGAAGGGGCACGGAAATGTAACGGCTGAAAGTATGAGTCCGCAGGGTTTCTTCGGCTGAAGTGGTACATGGGCTGGGACGTTTCCTGGGCTGGCTGGGCAGAGGCAAGTAAGTATTGGGTTGGAGTTGCTGAAGAAGGTAAGGCAGCTGCACACTCCGCTGGGTTGGACGCTGGGCTGCGGACAAGCTACTGAAACTGGCGAGTTTCTGGGCTGTGCAAGATGGCGCTGCTGGGCTGAGGCGGACACTGGGCGCTGGGTTGTCAACAGCCTGTCTGGGCTTGTCACAGACTTGTCACAGCCTTGTCTGGCCTTGTCACAGCTTCGTCACAACCTTGTCTGGCCTTGTCACAGCTTCGTCACAACCTTGTCTGGCCTTGTCACAGCTTCGTCACAGATTTGTCCGAGCCTTGTCATATTCTAAATTAGGGCTAAACTTATTATTTTATGTGAAGGTAAGCTACATAAAATGATAAACTTTTAAGAGATTCTATCATTTTATGTGAAGGAAATCTACATAAAATGATAAATTTTATAATAATGTGTCTAACTAAGTAGACGGATATGGATCAATTGATCGAGATCGGGTTTGTTACAGAAATGAACGGAATAAAAATTCCGGATATTACACAATGCACTCTTGTGTTCTTGGATTGGAACGCGGCTCACACAATGCTCCCATTGAGTAAACAAAAGCCTCCCAAGGGTTCCCCGGCCCCCGGATCAATTGGATTCATCGCCTAAGACATGATTCATCACCATTATGTTGCGGTAAGTATTAAACATCTTATGAAGTTAAAACATTAACAAGAGTTATTGATACTTTTAATTTTCTCTCATAAATTTCCTTCAATTTTTGTACAGTTGAAATGTACGACAAATCGTACAATGCCGTCCGTTCTTCAATATTGGCATGTGGGTCACGACCGAAGCACTGAAGAATTGGACAAGACATACAAATCGCAAATTCAAATGTTTAGAGACCTTCACGCACAATATGGTCGCCCTGTACCTGAAACATTCATATAAAGTTATTTAAATAATAAGTAATTCTTTCTCCGATCGAAAAATTATTAAACAATCTTAATTATTAATAATAATTACTACTAATTAATAATTAATTATAAATATTAATTATATACAATTAATTAATAGTTATTATGACTAATTATTACTAATCCTCTAACTAATACTAATTAGTTACTAATTAGTATTAATATTCTGTACTACTTTGTTGTTCCTCTTAATTTCCGTACGATTGCAAATGATTGGCCATTTATTAATTGGTTCATTGATGCTTTAATGTCTTTTCCAGTGATTGTCTTTTATTAAGAGGTGTAATATTGCGTATACCATTTTCCAAGGGCCAACTTATTTACACCTCTTAATAATATTGATTATTGGTGATTGACCGGCAAATGTCTACTCATCTCAGTGTTTGACGGCACAATCTTGCAGCAATGATTTTCATTTTTGAAGATGACGGCCCTCTTCATGCAGTAGCCAAGAGATGAAGGTTTTGATTTATTTTTTTTCATTCTTGCTATTACTACATTGGATAATATATATATATATCCTTACATCCTTAAAAGCATGAACCCCTCTTATGAATAGTACATTTCCTCAAATGCCCTTCTAAATTTATTTTTATTTTCAGTTTAACAAAATTTACCTTAATCCTACAGCTATGTTAATGGGCTGATGATTCCAAATTAGAAGAGTGGGCCTTTCATTTTATGGGTATCTTCATCCATTATATTGGGCCTTATTTTAATATTACTATAATAAGAGTGCTCAGCTGTCTTTTAGGGTTTCAGAACATTTTTGACAGAAGAAATACGCTATCAACCCTTACATCACCTCCATCTCTCAATTGACGGTTACTCATTCTCCATCCAACGCGTGTCCATATTTGTGTCACAATTCAAGGGTCACTGCTGTGACATGGTAATCGATGTGGATACTTGTAATCACATTTGATTTGCTTTATATATCGCTGATCTTACCTCTCTTACTCCATAGTTGTTCTATCTCTCTTTTATCATAAGGTCATGCGGTTTCATTCTTCTTCCTCCATCTTCATTTAACTTTTTCGTTTCTTGTTTCCAAATTGCTTCTTACGCTTCTTCTCCATCTCTGATTCTACATGCATTCAAATTTTCGGGTTATTCCAGAAATGATTTATGTTAAATACACATTCTATCTGGAATTATTTATTTTACATATTCAGAGCCGTGTTCAGTGGTTGTTAAAAATTTATTGTCTTCCAACCTCTGCATGTATAATCCGATAATTTTCGATCGGAAGGTTGTCTTCAACAAATGTTCTTGGACGGATTATTTACTGTATTTAACTAGTGCATTCATTTTCTTAAAAAAATTTTTCCCCTTTTCAATATTTTTTACGAATTAGCAGTTATTGTTTCAAGAGTACTGTAAATATAAGAGATATAGATGAACAGCAAAGCTTAATACTAAATTTATCCTCTATCTTTAAAGTCTCCAAATGCATGCAATTCTGTTGGTGCATGACTAATTTTCCTTTGTACTTTGAGATACTTTCTTTGGTTTATACTGTTGAGCATTTAATTTACTTACTACCTGTTTGTCCCTTTTGATGTTTCAGGATTGGAATCACCCCCTGCAAAAGGTTCCTTTTGGGTGTGAGTTGATAACTAAATGTGCTTATATATTCCTTTTGTCTCTTTTATGTTTCCTTTGTTTCAATACTGACTATTATGTTTATTCCTTTCAGCCTTATTCAAGATTCTGAAAGCAACTACTGGTCCTCTTTGGTGAGCTTCTAAACTTATTATTCCATCAAAATTTTCTCTTTTTAGTTCATTTCTTTGACAGTATTACATGTCTCCTCAATTATCTTCTCCCTGGCTCATTTGTTTCATATTAATCCTTCAATTTGGCCTTTTTAGTTGATTTAACTCATACCCATACATTTGACAACAAATCATCCATCGAGTATGACATTTGCATGTTTGCTTTGAAAGCTTTTCCATCGTCACAACACTGTTGACAGTCAAATTGCCTTTCGGCATGTACTATTGCTATCCACAAAAATATCTCCATCTCATGTAATTTTCATATTCCGGCTGAACAACAGACCACACTTTAAGGTTTCATACTCTATAATTGATATATTCGAAGTTTATATTTTGTATATGATAAACTTCATTAGAGGTTTTGTAATTGTTATAACATCTTCAAGCATCATACCAGTTCCACTACTCATATTCTCGCAAGCAAAAACAATGCAGTGAACATGCATACCAAAACCTCTAATGAAGTTTATCATATACAAAATAATAATATTGTGGACAATGATCGTAATGCTCCTGAGGATTTAATTGGACTACCTTTCAAGATTGAGAAACAAACAAAGCCTACAAGTTCTTTCTCCAGCTCACTTGACAGTGCAAAATTAAAGTAGAAAAATTGTAGAAGCTATTCTCTGAGGCATAACCTGAGCAACCCTACTTCAGCAAAGTAATGTATAGTACATATGTGTATACTTTTTCTGCGTTCGCATCTGTACCATATAGCTACCACTGTAATTTCATTTTATCGTTTATGTACAAGCACTTATGCACTTGATTTCTGTTACATCACTTCTGCTCGATCGTACTATAACTTAAATTCACCGCATATATGCATCAAAAATAAATCCCGACACACGCGCAAAGCGTGCGCGGCTCAACTAGTTTATATATATATATATATATATATATATATATATATATATATATATATATATACATATAAAACTAAATATCTAATATTTTATTTAAATAATATATATACATATAAAGAATAATAATATAAAATATGACAATCTTATCATATAAAAATACCTATTTAAAATAAAGATTATGCATATACTATATCACCAATAATAATATGCAATATGCAAAATATAAATATATTTTGCAATTTTTCATATATATATATATATATATATATATATATACATTTGAGTGTGGGACGCTAAAAGGTAATACATTAGATAGTAATAAGAAGATTGACTATTAATAATATTATTATTAATTTAAAAAACAAAATAATATGTTTATGGATGCTTTTAATCGATTAATTTTTGTGTGTTAAACATTAGAAATAATCTTTAGATACCTTCGTACAACAAGCTAACTATCGTTAGTCTTTAAAATAAGTTAATGATCGTTAGCCTATGGTAACAATCATTAGCTAAAAAATTATAGTCTAACGATCGTTAGCCTATGGGGTATCACTTTCTTCCCTTTTCCTTTTCCACGTTTAGCGACCTGGGTGACGACGCGAAGGAACTTCTTAAAAGGTTGGGCTCGGTTTCTAAAGAGTTGCCCGGATATAGTAGGAATAATTGCTTTATTTTGACGAGGATTGCGTTTACCATTCAAAAGGGATGCGGAACCCAACTTGTTAGTCGGCTCCCATCCAGCAGCATGTTATGTGTTTTACCTTCGTTAATAATAGTAGTAATAATAATAAATAAATAAATAAATAAAATAAATAATAATCATTAAACACATGTAGATCGTTACATTTATTTTTGTCCATAAGGAATAGTTAGTATTTTTTTCTAACAACAATAACATTTGAGAAGAATTTTCTCATCCTTGGTTATTGGGTATCACATCTTCCTCTCTTACAAAGTTCTTCTTTTGGGTCTTTGATCCAAGTCTCCAATTCGAGGATTCTTCAAGGATCACTAGTTCACTCCACTTCACAGATTGTTCGATCTAATTAGATCGGATCGACCATACGCTTCCGCAACCATCTCTCAAAGCTTCCGTCAACTCAATTTCTTCATTGAATCCATCCGCACATAACGAACGGTGTAGTTGAAAGTTCAAGCTCGATCTAGATTCGGAGTTTTGTCCTTGAACGCATCCAAAGCAAGGACGCAAAAGCTGCGACCAGGAGAAAAAGGAACCAAATCTTTTCGTCGGGATTGTTCGTCGGCTACCAAGAAGAAATAGCCAGCGTTGGATCTGTTCGTCAGCGACCAAGAGGAAGCAACCAAGTCCAAGATTTGTTCATCGGGATTCTTTATCGGCGACCAGGAGGAAACAACCAACGTCGGATCTGTTCGTTGAGGAAGAAGCAATTAAGGTCTTGGTTAATCACCATTCTTAACCATTGTTTTCTTATACTTGTAAAATTTGCCCCCAAAGTTTTATTTGCAAAAACCAGCGTCAGATCTATTCGTTGAGTAAATAGAAATTACTAATTAGTCTTTTCAATTATTCTTTATAAATAAATAAGGGGGGCTAGTTTGTCGGCTAATAAACAAATGAGCATACTGACTAATAAACAAATGAGCATACTTAACACTACATTAGATAAAAAATGTCTACTTAACCAACTCGCCCTTAATTAAACCCATTTTCGTTTCATACCCCAAGTGCGCAATGAATTAAACTCAATTTCACTTTTGGACCCCCAAATATGAAATTATTTAAACTTAAATTCGTTTTCGCACTCCAAACACAACATTGATTGAACACTAATTTCGTACTTAGAATACAAAATTAAGAAGATAATTAAAAAAGTTATATAATTAGTTTAATACCTACTAATTTCACTTTCACTTTGTTAACATTAAAGTAAAACCATTCTTTTATATTTAAACGTGACTTTACAACAACTCACTTTTGTCCCTAAATTGTGTGAGGCTCGCATGCATCAACTAGAAAACTAATCACATATCAAATTATCAATCACTAGTCTAATCAATATTTTGGGGTGTATATATTAGGGGTATAATATATACACCCAATTTCTAAAATATAAAAGGAATGATTAGGTAATTATTGATTCCTTTTTAATTTTTGTTTTTATCCTTATTTTTTTTGTCAAATTACAGTTTTTAGCCCAAACTTTATATATTGCACACTTTCGACCAAACAAATACACTTGATTAAATTTATGGACTTTACGTGGTACTTGCTACCATAATCTACTAACTATATTATGAATAATAAATTTTATATGATCACATGCCCACCATGCTCCGTAATTAAGAAATTTTAATGAGAGAGTTTTGACCGATACCTTGACGTAATATCACTGGACCACCGGCGTTCTTGTAGCTTCCGGCTTTCTAGGGGTGGCTAATCCTCAACCAAGACTACCTTAGCCCAAGCACATCACAGATCTATTTCGTTTCCTACCTCAGACCGTAGTCTCTCACTCAAATCTCTCTTTTATGAGGATGAAGGGAATGTAATCAAGAAAATAAATTATTCAAAACATAGCTTTCAATTAAGTAGCTTTCCCTTACTTAAAAAAAAACTTTTATTGAATTTGAAAGAGGATTACAAGCACTCAAACACACTGAAAAGACTCAACTCACTTCAAACACTTCAAGCTAGAAAGATCCATCGAAGTGTTTTGATCTTAGAGAGAGGAGGATCCACTACTCTGTAAGCTCAAAATCGATTCTCTTTCTCTTTCTAGTTTTTGGTGTTTCTCACTCTTAGACTCTATGGCTTTCGATACCCTACAATGACTCACAAGGGGTCTATTTATAGAGCTGGAGAGACATTGGATGCTCTTGCTCTATTACCAATTTACCCCCGACATTATTATGGACTCTGACTCTCTTCACATGGCCAACAGTGCCAACGTTCAATAATTCAAAAAGTAAAAGAAAAAGTTAAAAGAAAGAGATAGACTCTGACACAGCACTCACGAGATTCCTTCAGGCTTGTGATGATGATGTTTCTGACTAATCCATGCAATGATTGATGTTGTACATCCCCTCTTCTCCGATATTATCTTCATAATCTTCATCAACATCCTCATTAAGGACTTCATAAATATTTTTTGCGTATTCATCATCCCAACTTAAGAGGGTGTCATAGAAGAAATCTTGACATTCTGAAGACATGAATTTTCCCAATTCTAAATCTCTTATATAGTCTGAAATTGAATTTGAGAACTCGATTGCCTCTGAGAAGTATGGCCTTAAGATTTCAGGGATTACGACCGTAGTAAAACCAACCTTGAAGATAATACTGTTCTTGTCTTTCTGATGTTGCTTGATATACTCATAAATGTAGAAAAATCCATTAGCCCTGGCTTGAATATGATTATGGATGCTGGGTTGGTTTACAGTAATTGGATCTTGGGAGAACTGATCTGTTATCGTTCGAAATATGATTAAATAATGTGGCGCTCTAGATCTTCCTGCTTCAACCTCCATATTTACTAGATGAATATAGTAGAATAGTTTCTCAGCTCCTTCCCACTTCTTGACCCTGTTAAATACATAATTTTGAAACTTCGTGAAATGCTTCCTGATCGGACTCCATGGTGTTGGAAGGCCTCCGAATAGCCCTTGACACATTCCATAATCCCATGCATATAAAAGGTCACAATCTTCAAATGGGTTTGCTGGTAAACACACTGCCTTCAATCCAGATTTGTTGAATCGGTTCACCAAGGGACTCCATTCGTGATAGATATCATAATATGGACACTTTATTCCACTCATCACATATGAATACCAATTAGGAAACTCTTTGTACTTCCAGTAGCCTTTCATCTTCTCTTGGACATCAAAAGGAAGGCAAAACATAAACTGAACTAACTCTAACTCCAGAATTCTTCGAGTCATTCTGTCGCAGGATAGGATTAAATCATTTCTTGATCTTTTTTCTGAAAATTTTTGCAAAAGATTAACATAGTAGTAACTAAGAGGTGTTACCCATCTTAGATGATATTCGGTTTCTTCTTTATATTTTTGTTTGTCTACCTCCTCTACTTGCATGTAGAGGGCAGACTGCACCTTCTCGTCCAACTCTTCTTTCTCTTCCGTTATCATTGAGGAGTGATATAGTTTTCCTATTGATTTTTTCAGTTTTGGTTTGCTGGAAGATGCCATCGATTGCTTGGGAATGCTCGTACGCAAGCTCTCGAGTTAGGCTATCTGCTAGAGAGTTTTTTTATCCCTGCACATGTTCAATATCAAAGGAATATTGATTTAGTGTGAGTTGCCAACGCAGGAGCCTCCCTTGCGCTTTCATGTTACTCAAATTATTTCGAACAAAGCCTAATATTCCTTTGCAATCAGTTCTGATAGTGAAATGTTTTGGAGCAAGAAAAATTATAAATTTATCTATCCCTTTTAGGATAGCAAGTATTTCTTTTTCCATAGTAGTGTAATTGCATTCGGCTTTATTGAAACTTCCACTACTATACCTGCAAAGCTTATTATCTTTTTTGATTTTTAAGATAGCTCCCCAATGGTAGTTGCTTGCATCAGTTTCAAGTACTAGATCATCATCCACATTTGGTAAAGTTAAGACTGGTAACTTCATACAACGTTTCTTAAGATCTTGAACTATCTGAGTATCCAGATTGGTCCAAGTCCAAGTTTGTTCCTTTTTCAGCTTAACTTGTAAAGGCTTTCTAAGCTTAGCTAAATCCTTAATAAAATCTGATGCATACGTGAGACATCCTAGAAACCTTTCTAATTGCTTTCTATCCTCTATTTTATCTGGAAATTTTTCTATCTTTTCTAGGACACGCTCTTGCAATACTATTTTTCCAGCTTTTATTTTTAATCCAAGAAATTCTATTTCTTGTTCTGCATAGATGCACTTCTTTTGTCCTAGGATGATGCCATGTTTTATGCATTCTTGTGTTACAACTTTAAGATCATGCATATGTTGTTCTAGTGTTTTTAAAAAGATTAAGATATCATCAATGTAAACTAGGCAACAATGTTTCAAGTTTTCAAATATTTTATCCATTCTTCTTTGAAAAATCTGAGGTGCATTTTTTTAATCCAAATGGCATAACTAACCATTCATAATGTCCCTGAGGGGCACTAAAAGCTGTTAACGATATACTATCTTTATCCATCTTAACTTGCCAATATCCACTTTTGCAGTCCATTTTAGAGAATCAAGTGGCCCCTTGGATTCTATTAAATAAGACTGTTTTATTAGGGATATAATAACCATCAAAGACAGTATTATCGTTTAGCTTTTTATAGTTAATCACCATTCTAGCTTTACCTCTTTTTTCTTCAGCATGATTTCTAACCATAAATGCAGGACTAGAATGAGGACTCTTACTTTCTCTAATTAAATTCTTTTTCAGTAACTCATCTATTTGTTCCTTGAACTCTTGTTGATCTTTATAAGTGTAAACCATCTGCTTAACTCTAATAACCAATTTAGGTTCTTTTAACTCTATTGTAGCAAATGATTTATCCTTATCCCAGAATTTCAATGGGTTTTCAGAATATAATTCTTTGCACAACTCTTTTTGTTGATCTATTATTTGTTCTTTAAGAGTTACTTCATTAATAGCAAGTGCAAATTCTTTTTGAGTAGGAACAATATATTCCTCACCACGCTTACTGCGCGTGAACTCAATAGTTTGATGAGTGTATGCTTCTTTCATCTTTTTTACCAAAGCTTTTTCCCCATTTATAGTGAATATCATTTCACCTAGACTTTGTGTGCATGGAGAATATAATCTTTGAAAGTTATTTCCTATTATCATGTCATGTGATGTTTGCTCGGTAGCCCAAAGTATAGGAATTATGCATGGATAACCTCCTATCATGATGGGTAAATTCTGAATGACCTCAGAATGTGTCATGATGCTATTATCAGCTATCCTAACCTGAATTGGTTTAGATGCAGTTTTCCACATGAATGCAGGAAATAAATTTTTCTTTCCAAAGCAAACAGAACAACCGCTATCAACAAATGCACATAAATCATAATTATTAAAACCTTCGATGCATATGGTGATAGGAATGTAAATGCTGTTTGATTAGTAATCCTTAAGCATACTTCAATTTGCAAATTAAGTTCTTTATCATCTTCAAACACAGGTTGACTAATTGTTTTTGTTTTATAGCCTATTAATTTTTTAGAACTTGAGGCTTCTCCTTGTGTTTGTGATGTATTTATTAGATTGCTAGGTCCTGGACCTTCCAGATGTGGTCTATAGCTACATCCAGTGTTTCCTAGATCTATACTATGTCTAGCAGGTTCCCTAATATTTTTTCCCAAGTTATTGGCTTCTAATTTTCTGTTTAGGGCTGCTAATAGGCTAGCAATTTCATCATCTACTTTAAAGGAAGGTTCTTCTCTAGGATTTCTACTTACTTGATTTTGTGGAGGCAAGTTAAATTGAGGATTAACCCTATAACTTTGACTCCTGGAAAGACTTCTATTTATCGGAGGTGGATGAGAATTCGTGTGTATTCTCCCTTCTTCATCAACGGTTAAAATTCTTCCTTGGTTGGGACTAGAAGGATTTTCGAAGGCATTTATCCACACTGTCTTTAAACTTATTTGGTCAGGCCTTACTTTGACTGGTATAGCTTTCTGTCCCGGTCCAACTACTTCATATTTATCAGCTTCTACCATTTGAGTTCTAGCAGGTGGATTAGTGGTATTTTCTAGTTTATATATGACCTTCCATTTCAACTGTAAAGGACAAGTCCCTTTGTGCATACTAATTCCTTCAGTTAGTAATTTTAATGCTAGGAATTTATGCGCAAACTGATCTTCTAGACTTACATAATAATTTGGTCTACATACCCATGATACTGGTCCTTGACTTAGATTGCATATTACTCCACTGATCGTTTGATCACTAAATTTCTTGTGCCTAGTGTCACAAACAAAATTAATGCAATGCACATTCTTACCAAAGTCTTGTAATGGAGTAATGATGACTTGAATTGCACAAACATAAATGTACTTATATTTTTTGTCTTTATTGTGTTTTTGGATATTTTTCCAATTAATCAGGTTTATCTCACTAACTTGATTTTCATTATTTTTTACTACGATATCTCCAGCCATTTCTTCACATACGAACTTTGAGAATATTAGAATGAACATTCTTTTAAAGAACTGTTCTTTAGCAATGATCGGGAATTCAGCCCCTGATCTATGCATTTTTTCCAATTGCTCTTCGTCGATGGAAGTATCAGCTTCTTGCAATTGGGCTAGAGTAGTTGTTTCTTCTGAAGAAAACATTTCTTCCATTTTTCTTTGAGCTTCACTATCCTCTCCTTGCATCATTTCACATACTTCCTCATAATCTGAATTTTCAGATTCTTCTTCTTCCTCTACTACTTCTACAATTCCTTTATTGTTATTTAAGGCTAGGTCAAGAGCTTCTTCTTCTGTTATTTCAATATAATCTAAGCTCCCTAAAGCTTCAGCAAGTTTATTATTCTTTCTATTTTTACATTCATTAGCATAATGACCTATTTCCCCGCATGCTCAGCACTTACAACTCTTTTTCTTTTCGGGACAGTAAGAGGCTTTCCTAAAAAATCTTCTTTTCTTAACTAAGGGTTTTCGATAATATTTTTTCTTATATTTTCCCCTCTTTGTTTATTAAAGCTTTTCTTTCTATAATATTTTCTTCCATAACCATTTTTCTGATTATTTCTTCGGTTACATCCCCATTCTCCAGGAAGATCCCAACAATTTAAAAATTGTATTTTCATATGTTGAGTTCCCTTAACTTCTCGACATTTTTTCTCTACCCATTTTCTAATGAACCTTAGTCTATTTCCTAGGGTATCCCTTGAATTGAATTTTTCTATCCATTCTTGATACCCTTCACTTATTTCTTCATTTATGGGTTTAGGGAGTTTATCGAACAACATTTGAAGATTTATCCCGTTTTCTCCCACCTTATAGTAGTAGTACTCAAATTCTGAAAGATAATTTTCCAAATATCTCATATTACAGATTTCAAGAGTGTTTAATTTTCTTTGCCATTCAATTAATTTTTTTATCTTTATCATCTCTGTCTCCAATAAATTCAGATTCTAAGGCTTTGCAGAATTGCCTAAACATAACATCTGGTGGTTCTACTGCTCTTAAGGTTTCTTTAATGTCTTCATCGATTGATTCATACCAATCTGCCACAATTCCATACAAACTATGTTCGATATAATTTAGGAAATTTGCAGATCTCCATTCAGCGTTCATGTTTAAGACACTCACCATACTTTTCTTCCACTTGTCTAGCACATCTTCTCGGTTTCTTACTCCATCTAGATTAAGCTTATATCCGGTTTCACTGATGGGTTCAAGCAAGAGTTCTCTTTTATTAGGTCTATGGTTTGGCATAACCCTAACTCCAAATTTTGCTGCTTTTTCTAAAAATTCTTTGGGTTTTAGATTAACTCTTTGTTGACTCGTTGACCCTTGTTCGTATTCTCGATAACAAGATCTAGTGGCCTTGTTAACTTCTTGTTCTGGAACTATTTCTTCTTCCACTTCATTAACATCCACAACTCTTTTTCCCATCTTTTTATCTAGTTTTCGTTTAACTTCACTTAAGGGAATAGTTTCTAGGTCTTTCAATTTGATTAATCCCATTTGTTGATACATTTCTTCTTCATCAGTGTAGTAACCAGATTCGTCACTACTCAAAGAACTCATTTCTTTGTCAGACATATCAAGAGTCTCCTTGATTATCTAACTTTTCTTCTTGTTCTTCTTTCGTTTCGGATTTTTTAGTTAAACTTGGTACTGAAAACTTCTTTTGGGGATTTTCGTTTTGAAAAGGATACTTATAAGAAAAACCGACTGACTTTTTTGTTGGAGGGTTTATGAAAGGTGTTGCACCAAGATGTCTAATTTCGTTGGTAATTTCAAGAACTAATTTTTTATTTTCTTCTCTGATAGATAATAAGGTAGCAGATATTTCTTCCCTATATTTTGTAAGGGTTGTTCTCAACTTAATTAAGCTTACTTTTAAATCTGCAATATCGTCGATTATGGTATTTAAAACAGCTTCGTGATGACCTTGTCCAGCTTTTAAATGTTTTTGCATGTGGTGCTAATTTATGTGGACAATTTTCGGAAACCTCCAGTTTTACTTAATTTTTAATTTTTTTTTTGTTTTAATCACTTGGCTCTGATACCAAATGACAAATTACAGGATCACACAAAATTACTAAAATACGACTTAAAGTTTTAAACAAGGATATTAATGCAACTTATTATAAACTAGGTACCCTAAATATAAATATTAGAAAGTTATGGGTAAAAAGAAAAAAGTAGAAAGTAAGATTGATTTGATTGATGGGATAATTTAGGGGTGTATATATAAAGGATGATATATTACTGCTCTTTTCCAATGCCCAAAGCTAATCATTTGCAATGTCTTTTGATTTTTACATGATGATTGAACTAATTATTAGTTAGGGATGTAATAAACTGGGGTGTATCAAATTTCTCCCTGATTCAACAAGTTTCCAATCAATACCATTAATTAGTTTTAATTATTTTTAAAAATTAGTATTAGTTATTATTAATATTAAAATTGTTTAGTAGTTTTAATTATTTTTTTAATTAGTATGGACTATTGATTATGATTATTTAGTAATTATTCATAATTAGTAATTAATCGTATTTAACTATTAATTAGTACTAGTTATTATTAGTTTTAATTGTTATTAATAGTAAGTATTAATTAGTATTAATTATTAGTTTTAATTATTATTAATAATTAGTATAAATTAATAATAATAATTAAGGTTGTATAATAGTTTTTTTCGATCGGAGGAGAATTACTTATTATTGAAATATCGCGACGATTTAATTAAAAAATACTTTATATGAATGTTCCAGGTACAGGGCGACCATATTGTTCACGAAGGTCTCTAACATTTGAATTTGCGGTTCTTATGTCTTGTCCAATTCGTCAACGTTTCGGTCGTGACCCACATGCCAATAATTAAGAACGGGTGGCATTGGACAATTTGCCGTACATTTCAACTGTACAAAAATTGAAGAAAAATTATGAGAGAAAACTTAAAGTATCAATAACTCTTGTTAATGTTTTAACTTCATAAGATGTTTAACACTTACCACAACATAATGTTGATAAATCATATCTCGGGTGATGAATCTGATTAATCCGGGGGCCGAAGAACCCTTGGGAGTATGTCTCCTCCGTTTCTTTGGAAAGGAATGCAAACCCGACGTGAAAGTTTTTTTGCGTGCATGCTTGCCCTACAATTTCTAGAAGGGTCATACCGTACCTACATTTTCTAGAAGGACCATTCATCCGTTGTAACAACATCTGAATAGTCTTCTTCTGGCATCGCAACATTGGGGTCTTCGAAACCCACTGTATATGAGTCAGAGCTTCAGTGAGTTAGTGGACTAGGGAGCGCTTCAGGTGAGTTAGTGTACTGCCTGCTCAAGTGTGGGATTCCCAACTTCACAACTTGAAATTTTGTGCAACTAGTTATGTAAAATGACATGTATTTTTTAACAAAATGATTAATAATTGTCTTTTTATAAAAAGTTCCTCATTTAATTATCGACGAATCTCATCATCCATGAAGAAGGTGAAATTTAACTAGACTCATGGGTATTACTTGTGCCACCATTGTACCCTATATATAATCAACCCAACTTTATCATGGTGCAAATCCCTGCTCCGACCTTTCGATCGAGGCTCAAATGTTATGTCGATATTAGTACCTTCAAATTTTTTAAAAGCATCCGACTTGACAATGTGCCACAGTCGGCCACAATGATGTTCTACCTTTTCATATTGGAAGTGAACTCAATACTTACATTTTCCATCCACTAACTTGATCCTCTAAGAAGTTGCTCACAAGTATCAATAGTTGCAAGAAGTCTTACCAAAATTTACGACCTCAATGTTATTGACGTGCAACAAGATAACAACTAATTGAGGAAAAACCTACTAATCAACGCATTATTAGAATCACCCTAGAATGTACAAATGCGAAAAATCTGTATAATTCGGTGGATTGACCCCTAATCATAAGAAGATAACTATTTAAGGTCCATATTCATTTGCTTTTAAACACATGTTCCATATCCTATTAGTGAATTGTGATAGAATTGGAATAAAAAAAGGACGTTGTTAGATGATCCCATATGAATAATTTTTAACAAAATATCTAACTACGCATTTTGGATGCATAATCATTTTTTTGGTTGATTATGCATTTGGGCTCCGAAGTTGAACCCATTTGGAGCCAAAATGAGCCGTATAATTACACATATGAGATGTAGAATATAAGTTAATTACGCATGTAGACTTCATAATGGATATCAATTACTCACTTGACACCTGAAATGGAAATCAATTACTTATTTGATCCCAAAATAAAAAGAAAGAATTTGGTCAAATAAACTCTTTTTTATTTACTTTTGTTTTGTATACCCCTTTATTTTTTACCACTTTCATTAATGTTAGGTAAAAGTAATTAACCCCCTCCATTAAAAAAATAGCACAAGGAAATTTGGCTAAATATGCGATTTTTATTATTTATGTTTTTTATTTTTATTATTTAGGTTTTTTTTTCTAACTTTATTGAAAGAATTCTGGTATGGTTTTTGGTATGAATTTCTGGTATGGTTTTTGTTTGAGTTTTTGGTATGATTTTCTAGTGTGAATTCCGGGTATGGTTTTTGATTGAGTTTCTGGTATGATTTCTGGTATGGTTTTTTGTTTGAGTTTTTGGTATGAGTTTTTTGTTGAGTTTTTGCTATGGTTTCTAGTTGAGCTTCTGGCATGATTTCTGTTATAACTTTTGGTATGTTTCAAAACCCCAGCTTTCTGGTATAGTTTCCATGGCTCTGCTCTCCTCCAATGCTACTGATATCTTCTCGATGGTGGAGTTTTTGGTTTCCATGAATAGCGTTTACCGTCAATGAAAGCTTTTAAGGCGGCAGATGGATCTGGTCGAGATTCTACAGTTTTTCGAAGGATGAATCTGGTGGCTCAAGATTCTTCATTTCTTCGGTTCCGTCGTACCGGAGAAGAAACTTCGATTCCATCAAGATTTTACCGTTCTCTGACTATGGATCTAGTGGTTTGAGATTCTGTAGTTCTTTGATTTTGTCAAACCGAAGAAGAAACTTTGGTTCCATCAAGATTGTACCGCTCTTCGGAGGATGGATCTGGTGGCTTCGAAAGTGGCGATTCCAAGGCAGCGGCAGTTGCAGCAGCTCTCCATCGACGACTACCATCGGTAATTGAGGGTTTGAGAAAGAACAAAGAAGAAGAGAAGTGTGAATGGAGGTAGATGACAAGGAAAAGTTTGAACAGTAGAAAAATGGTACATTTACAAAATGTGTTTATGCTATGGGTCTAGTTAGTAGAACAAAATCTCAAAAAACCTACTTGCAAATTTGGCAGAATGAAAATTAGGCAATTCCGCACTGGTTTGCGGAATACAAGCCAATTTTAAATTTTAATTTTGGGAGTGAATTTCTACTCCGCGCCCCATGTGCGGGATTGAGGGTTTTTTTTTTGGGTCTCATACGCCTAATCTTCGGCTCTATACATAAATGAAAACGACTTTCATTCCACAACACATGCGTAACTAACATGTTGATTATTTCTATTCCGCATACATGTGCTGAATTCTAATCCTGTAGAAAAAATCAAACCCAAGAAAAAGGGACTACAAATAAAAAAAGATTTGGAGAGAGGGGATTGCGTTGAATTCTAATTTGATGGTGTATGTATTTATTTCAGGCCAAATTAACTAAGTAAACTTTTTTGAGATTTTTCTCTAGTAAATAGGCTCATGGTATAAATATGTTTAACAAATGAACCCTAATCAATCCTCTTAGTCTCTTACCTTACAACTTCAACTAGTGTATTACCCGCACTTTGTGCGGGTTGAGATTTAATAAATATTTAATACTTAGAAATTTATATGTATGTTTTTGTAAAATAAAAATCCGGAGAATGAAATTATAATTATTATTATGATTTTTAATTATCTTTTTAAGTATTTTTTCTTCTAGTTAATTATATTTTTAAATTGATTTATTAAGATATGCTTGTTAGTAAAAAAAATATGTAAAAGTTTAAAAATTATTTTTATAAAAAATATTTTTAAAAAATTTAGAAATCACTTTTCAATTTATATTAACATTTAAAAATCACTTTTTAAAATAATTTTTTAAGTTTCGAGAAATATAGCGTTGACACGTGGCAATAGAGACTTATGCTTTAATAGATACTAGTATATTACTCGTGCCCTGCACGGGATATGATTTAATACCTATTATAGATATATTAATATAAAATTATTTTATTAGAGTTTAATATAATTTTTGCACTATAAATTTGACAAAAAAATTTAATACACATAATGTGATAAAACCAACATAAAAAACTTATAATACACTCTTTGAATAAAATTGAAAAAATATTTTAGGTACATTTTTATTAAATTATCAATTTATATCATCAATTAAAAAAATATACATTTAAATTACATAATAAAATTTTTTTAAAAAGTTTGTGGGTCGAGGAGAAATATGAGTCAAATTTTTAGTAATTCTTTTTGAATTTTAACAATCTTATTGAAATTACTGAATTTAAAGATTTAAGATTTAAGATAAGATAAGATTTGAAATTTAAGAAATTTAATTATTTTTTTTTTGAGATGTTATTAATTGCTAAAATTACACGTGACATTAGAGTTCTCATGGTGAGACACGTGAATTTAGATGCTACTCTTATAATATATATATATAAGATAGATAGATAGATAAGATAAAATAAAATTATTAAAAATTTACTAATTTGAACACTTAAATTAAAAATCTGATTATTAGAACAAATTTGTAGATACTTTCATTAAAAAAAATCAAGTACAAAATTAAAAATCTCATATTTTAACAAAGTTTATTTAAATAAGTTGGTAGACTATTTTAACAAAAAAATATTTAAAATTTTCAATTTTTAATTTTTTTAAATTTATATTCTTGAATAGATATTTTTGGATATTTTACCAATTTTTTATAACAAAATTTTGTTTTTAAATTTTTTTAATTTATATTATTGAAGAGATTTTAGTGGATACAAAAAAGATTTTGGCTGAGAAAAAAAAATCAATTTTAAAATTTTAATTTATATTACTGAAAAGATATTGCTAGATATTTTAATAATTTTTAAATGTATTTATTATGAATTAGTAATAATTTAATAAATAAACGTAATTAATAACTTTTTAAAATATTTTTTTGGACTTCGAGAATTCTGACGCTGACACGTGGCAAAAAGTCTTCTGTAAGATAAGATAAGATTTAATGAAAGTAGTAAAAATTAAAGACTAATAAAAATAAAATAAGATCTATTTGACCAAATTCTTTCTTCATCTAATTATACGTGATTCTTTTCCTGCAACATCATTCTAACTGAGCCCCAACTTCTAGTATAAAAGATAAGTCTAATAACACACAAACCCATATTTATTGGTGAAGCATTAGATCCAGTAGAAATCTACTCAAACCACCGACTCACATAATCCAGAGCACAAGGGGCTAAAATTATTTTAAATTAATGGTGAAATTTTCTTCATCCTCTCTACACTTTTTTTTAATTTACAAATGTTAACTTTCTAATTAGAATTCTCCCCATGTACGAGTACGATACCAGTTTAAGAATAGTTTGTATGCAACATTTTGAAGCCAACAAAAGGAAGAACTTCACACCAAAGAAAATAAAGCAAACACCAGAAGCAACGGTATTTTGCTTACAGCATAAAATGCTGGATAATAATTGATTAATTATGTACTACAAATTACCATATTTACAGACTTTTACAGTCCAGCCGAAGAAAGACAAAAACAAGAACTGATATAATCATAAGCAGCTTTGATCCTTATTTACAATATAGCTTGCAGTGTAGTTTGGTTTCCCGCCTTTTTACGGTCCCCAGCAGATGAATAATCTACATGAGCAATTTAGGCATCAAAATCCCAGTCTGTATGTACATCATCCTTGAAGGGGCCTGCATCATTGAGTAGCTTCATGGCAAGTCTAACCTGCAAAAGTCATATTCTTCTTCTTAAGAGCTCACAACCCTTGTATGACAAAACAGCTGCCGGTGGTTTCTACAAACAACACCAAATTCATACCTAATATCTAGCTTGTATGTAATGTGATCGTACCTGGGCTGATTCTCGCACTAGAAAATCTTGTATGGCTCCCCTAAAATCTTCATCTACAATATAGTGGCTGCTGTAAGTCGTCACCGGGAGGTATCCTCTCTGGATTTTGTGCTCGCCCTGAGCACCTGCCTCAACTGTCTCCAGCTTCAATTCAATAGCTGCTTCTATTGCCTGCAGTGTAATACTTAATAAAATTAGTAATGAAATGTCATGCCTCGTAATAGATATTCAAAGGGAAACAAGAGAAGGGTTGCGACGATGAGCGTGAGAGTGCACAAATTTATGTGTATAAATTGTACCTTAAAAGTGCATATTAAAAAAAAAAATAGTTCATAGCTCGGTATAAATTTAGGGGCTGTTTGGTTGCATCTCCGGGATGGAAACGAATTTAGTATACTTACATGTCGTTGCTCATTTGTAAAATTGATCTATATGGGGAATGCTCTCATTTTCAAAATGTGCTGCCTACCCCGCATTTTGTTTCCCTATAGGGTATCAAAATTAATTATATTTTATTCTAATTGCTTGAAACCACAAGGAATGATTCAAAAACTTTTAATGAATAAGAGTATATATATTTACTAGATTCGTTTTCATTACGTTTCCGCCTATGGAGTTGCAACCAAACGGGGTTAGTAATATAACCTAAATTCTATAAACATTGCAGAGTGAGATTCACGTCTACTTGCAAAGTGGTTGAGGGATTTCCAAGGTGAAAGCCACCTTAAAAACTAAATTTTCATGAGGATATGCAATTTTCACATTGTGATCAAACATGGAAAATACATTTCCATGTTGCCGCAATGTACATGTGCAGTTTTCAGTTCAAGACCCAATATGAAAACACAATGTAAAAACTGTGTATCCACATGGAGTTTCACTGCGAAATGCTCTTCACGTTGCGAGGTCACCCACTTTCACAATAGACAATTTCAATCAATCATGGACCCAATCTAATGCAAACTAACACCAATTCTTGGTTTTCAAACATGATTCAACCAGTATTTTCACCTAAAACAGCACAAAATTGAAAATTTTCAGTCAAACTCGTCCATATACCTACATACTGAAGTTAAGGAGAACAAGCAGCCGATTTTAAGGGTTTTTACACAAACTAATACTCTATCACGTAGATACTTCAATATAGATGTCCAATGAACCAATAAACATCGAATTCCAACAACAAATTGACAATTGATATAAGCAAAATAGTGGACACAGAAGCAAGAAGGGAGAGAGAAAAGAAAAACTTATCTTTCTCTACAAGGCAATGCTATAATTCTCGTAGCTTAAATCAACCAAGAGTTCTTATGAACAAAAATTAGGTATCCACAATCCCAAATGCCTGATCCATAATATTGAGTTTCCATCAATAATTTTATTCTGTAAAACTGAACTATCACAATCACTTTAAGGTCATATCAACCGCATCAATACAAATACATTTTGTTGCAAAATGTCATTTTAGAACTTTTGGCATCTACTTTATGTATTTTCCTTTGTCATGATTAGTGGGTTGTTAGTTGTAGGCTTAGTGAAGTAAAAAAATAGAGTAATAAATAAGGATATTCATACCATCATACGACACAATAATTATACCATGTGGGGATGGATTATAAGAGTGGCGAGAAAAAAGTAAAATCAATTACAAATCCAGAGACAGTTGAAGCAGGCGCTCAGGGCAAGCACAAAATCCGGAGAGGATACCTCCCGGTGACAACTTACAGCAGCCACTATAGTGTAGATGAAGATTTTAGGCGAGCCATACAAGGGGATTAAGCCTGATTAGTTTAGAAGAAGAGACCCGTGAGCTATTATGGCAAACAGTTAGGATTGTGGTGGAGTCTAACTAGAGTAACATTGATCTTCTTCCACCTCTTGTCTTTGGAGTTTGGGATCCTCTATTTTTCTGTTCCGGTGTTTGCATTCCTTGATTTGTGAGTGTTTATCTAGTTGCTACATTTATACTCTATCAAAACTTGATCCCCTTGTATTCTTTCCTAGATCATTTTATAACGTAGCCTTTGTACAAATCCTATATTATGCAGACAAGGAAGCCACAAATATAGCCAAACTTGTGATGGTTCTTTGAAATTTCCTCTTCATAAAAAAGTCTTACCTGGTAATAACATGCCTCAAAATGCAGACTTTGGTAGTAAGATTCAGGGAGGCATCCCCATAATCTCCCATATAATGTGTCTCCGCCAATGAAATTAAGAGCTCCAGCAATGGGTTCATCATGTTTTTCAGCTATGACGAGAAGCACCTTATCTCCCATCTTGGCTCCCATATTGTGAAAGAAATCCCTTGTCAAGTAAGCAGTGCCCCACCTGCAGGTTGACACATGTGCTTTAGACTAATGCCCCTAGTGTATGTTCAAACTACCATAGAGAAAGAGAGAAAGAGAAAGAGAAAGAGAGAGAGAGAACTTATTGTCTGTAGTGTTCCGATAGAACTTGTAAAAGGTATCCCAGTGGTTTGACTGTAAAATTCAAATATGAACAGTATATAATTCACCAGCATTCTAGAATAGAGAGAAGTTTTGATACAAAGATCTAAAGTTTGTAACGGAATGCGACAATCTAACAATACATCGTTTTTCCACCATAAAGAGTCAGCATTCTCCCTTAGTATAAAGCACATTAAGGTTGTAACAAGGAGCTCTGTCTTTTGAAGTTTTTTCTCCCGGTCAATGTACAATTCCTTCAATTTGTATCATTTTCTACTTAAAGAAGCCACCCCGTTCTAATAACCCAGATACCAGTTTATTCCAATAGCACAGATGTTAGTCAATCTTCTTAATCATCCAGACTTATAATCAATTACAAGCATAGGGAGTTTACACTGACACAATGTGAAGACTCAGAGGAACACGATAAAACATAAACTCATTTACCAGCACAAACACTATGGAAAAATGTATGAACTTGTAATGCAAAAAAGCTAAGCTATTTTCTGACATGTTTTAAGAATAAATTACCTTTATCTCATGCCCTCGAAGGCGCTTCATGGTTATGTTCTGTGCAGAAATCTGAATACATTAAGACGCCAGAAAAAGAAAATCAGAATATGCTCAAGTTTGGCTTGTGCTCACATACAAACAATAGGCTGACTTAATTTACCCAGTGTCCTAAGAGAAGGCCGTCTGGACTCTGCCTAGACACTAAAAGGCACCGGGCTGGGCCTTTTTTTTTGTGCCGTACGGCCCAAAAATTATTATATTGAAGCAAGATTCCAAAATTATTAGCTTGACGAGTTTGATTTTGAGTCGGGCAAGGACAGAGAGATTGAAGTTCAAAACTATGAAAATGAAGAGATAGAAGAATAGGTTGCAGGACGATTATGTGATGTTTAGTTGTCATGAACCTATTTGTGTTGTGTTTCTTTATTTTGGGCATGTTTATGTGTTTTAAGTTTGAGTTGGACAACGTTAAAACTCAACGACAATGATGTTTACTTTATTTGCATGATATTTCTTGATTTTAAGATGTTATAAGCTCTGGAAATGAATGATTAACTGCATTATATGAAATTTGGACAGAGCCTAGGGGTAAAATCCAAGGAAATAATAAAAAAAAACATTTTGCCCGTCTAAAAGTCCGTCTAGAAGCTAGACAGCGCCCCGTCTTGATTCTGTATAACGTATTTTGGAACATTGATTTTAGCTCTTCCTCAACCCTCTTCAATCCGTTTATTAGGAGGTTTAAGATCTCATTTAAAAAATGCTTCAGATTGTGACATATTTGCGTAGGTTGATCTAAAATGACAGTTTCTAGCAGGATAGTTTTTGGTGAATCTTCCTCATGATGATAGGAATAACAGAGGCAATGCGATACAAAATCCAAACAAGACTAACCTTTTTGCGCTCTTGACGTATATTCTTCCTCTTATTTTGTTTCAAATCCATCAAGAACTCATCAAAACTGTACGCAGATAATTTCATAACGGAATGGAATACAAGAAGAAAATGGTAGATACAGATACAGATACAGTTAGATAGAGCTACAAAGATGACGAAATGAAAGTACAATAGATCAATAATCAATTTCACAAAAGCAACTGACTTGCCTCTGTAAACAGTAGATGGTGATGAGCTTAAAATTACATATAGGTTATCCAGTGACAACAATGAGTCAGGCATGTGATCCAATAGTGAAAAGTTTCTTGCCCCCAAAATTGGATTGATTGATACTAATTGGCAATGTATAGATACTAAGTGGCTTGCTTTAACATATCTGGAGAGATGTACGTGATCAAAACCAATTAGAATCTAGAATCAGTAGCTTCATGTGATGGAGCCATGGAGGACATGAGCTTTATAAAGATTTATACTATATAAATTTTCTAGGCATGGATAATTCACACTAGCAATTCATATATGGCATTATTATGTTCTTATACACCAAGAAAGAAAAGTACATGTACATCAAAAGAAAAAGATAAGATAGAGACATCTTGTGGGGAAGGCTTGGTCTAGCTAGTGTCTTTTTATAGCATTTGATAGTTTACAGGAATGGAGTGGCAGCCTAAGTGGATCAGCCAACCGGATCCCATTAACCATAAGTTCAGTTCAAAAATAAAGTAAACAGAAGCCAATTAACCCCCTTAGAATAAATGTAATCCATTGCTTTATATAATAATAAAAAAAAGCAAGAAAAACTCTTACTTCTTGTAATTTCGATTCTTCCAGTGGTACTGCATGCCTATCCTCTGGAGAAAGCCCACCCCATTCAAAGCATTAGACTCCATTCTAGATGAAAATGTGACATGCAGTGATGAGACCTGAAACTGTTGGAACATATGATATCACATATTAGCTAGCACATACGAATGACGCAGGTCAGAAATAGATTTGCAGCTTTATAAGAAACTAAAAACAAGGATACAGTCGAACTCATTAAATATATGATAAATACTAAAAAGCAAAGGCATTGTTTGCTATGTGGCTTCCTGTAACTAAATAAATATTACATGTAGCGCTTTAATTGTTCTCTTTTCTTTTCTGAATATATAACTAATCCAGCTATTAAAATAATCCAATTAGGGTATAGATTAATTTTTCTTTAGGACCCGCTTATTATAGCCTGAGTAGGATTTATAAATTAATAATTAGTATTCACTTTTTCAGGGAATAAATAAACACTTGCTATTTAGAAGTGCATGCTATTTTCTCAAGTAATAGTTACAGTGCAGAAATCATAAGAGATAATTGGTGGGGCCCTTTTTGTATTAGTAAGAGAAAGTAGGTCCTACTTTTTCTATTTTTAAGCTAAAAAGAATATTTTTTTAATTCAAAAAGCAGTTCGTGGGTTTCAAACTTCGGTTGATACTTGCACTAATTGAATCTCATGATTTATTTATTCTTTTTTTAATTTATAGTTATACCTTCAGTGATAAATTTGAGATAAAACTTTATAAAATTAAGGTTGTTTAATACTTTCTTTAACAATCGTGTCAATGACTAAAAACAATATTTTTTTCGTGATCAGGAAGAGTATCCTTATGAAGGACGATCAAAATTTTGGAAGGAAATACTTTTTATTTGCATTTTTTTTAGAAAATTTGGAAGGCGTATCATGCTTGAAATTTGAAATTGTATCACCTAGGTCGTAACAGGCAATGGACCCTTATCGCCTCTTACCTGCGCGCGTAGATATGCCTTCTTAGAACACTGCTAGGAATTTATACCTTTACATCAAACAATTATTTGAAAGATACTAATTTTAATGTGGTGACATTTCTTTAGTACCAATTTGGTAATAAGGCCTAATAAATCAAACTTAGAAATATATTTATAAGTTTCTCTTGAATGCACGTGAAGTACCAGCAACCCTTATTCTAACTAGAGAGGGAGAATATGGAAAACTAGCTACCTGAGGAAAATCAATCAAAATAAATGTGCCTAAGGAACATTGATGTCATCTAATAAAGAAAAAGAACAGTGCACCAATATTCCATCACTCAATAAGTATATAATAGAAAACTAATGAGAAAGATGATGAAAAATACCTTTACTGTCAGTTCCTGAAGTGCAGATACCAAGATGTCAAAAATCTCATCTCTGTAGGAGGAATTACGAACTAAAATTCTTGGACCCGTTACTGGTGTGAATGGTACACAACACTGTAGCTTTGGATAGTATCTTGAACCGTAAGTATAGTAGGCATCAGCCCAAGAATGATCAAAAACATATTCCCCAAGAGAATGTCTGCATTCAATTTTAATTGCAAAGCCAACTTTCAATGTTTATAATTTGCTCAAATAAAATGCAAATGAAAAAAGCAATGTTGACAATATACGTCTTAAGATATAGTGGAACAGCTCCAAGAAGATTGCTAAACTCATCCTTAGCAATTATGTGTGCCGGAGACCATCCTGTCTCCTGAGCAATAAATAAAAGATTCACATTCAAAATAACTTATTCAACTTTACCAATAGATAAATATCAACACAAGACTCAGACTTTGCAAACCTTCACAGAACAATTCGACTCCTCCAGACTTGAGAGGAAACCATGCATGATAAATGGGTTCAACTTAGCAAGAGAGCAAGTATCAATAGCACATTCATCCCAGTCTTTTGACAAAACCTCTGAGATTGAAGAAATCACAGAAACGGATATCTTCTTTGGACCAAGTGAGATTCCGGAGGTTTGCTGGCAAATATATGCCGGTAAATTTAATTACAATTATAGAAATCTTACAGGTAAAAGGTGCTTCGTCAAAAGGACTAACGAGTATACACCTCTGAGCTTGACCCTTTCAGAAGAAAATCTCCAAGAGAAGGATTATTATCAGGGACACTTGTTGTCTTCTTAGGACCCCAAAACAATGCCCTGATTGGTAACTTACAGTAAGAGTTTGATGATACTCTCTCCTACAAAGCATAAAATAAAGTAAATATTACTTTCATGCAATCAATCTACAATACTCGTTAACAAATGTCACATTAAAATGAGAACTGATAGTGCAAAGTAAGCTGGTAAATTACAATGTCAAAGATTAACTTAAGATCTTTCGTCTTTATTAATGGATAGATAGGCATATTGAGGTTGTGTATTAGGTTGCCACAGCTTGTGTTAAGTGTACCTCAATTCTTAATAATATGCCACAACATTAAGGACCCATTTTGTTATTATGTTTGATATTGAAGTACATTGGTACCTTTGCCAATAAGAAAATAATAAGTCCTTAGACCTGAAGAGAAATTAGCATCATCCTTCACAAGGTTCCACTAGCGGAACTAAAAGAAAAGATTCTTCATGGGCTGAGAACAAAAACTTCCTTTCTGATTGGATAAGTTTCACAAAAGGGGCAGTCGCCAAGGCGAATTACAAGTGGAAAAGAACAGTATCACCTTGACTACATTGAGGACAATCAATCAAGAGGCGCAGCTCAGCTCCCTCCTAGAATGAATTTCAAATTTAAAAGACAGTTTTTGAATAATTGCCTTCACCTTTATAGTCTAACTCTATCCCCGGCTATCCACAACTTATCTAGCTTGATCATTCACCAGCATTCCTAATTAATCATAACAAGTGGCATAAAAGGTTCCAACACAAATTTAATAACCTCCTTACATAAGGGAAACACCTTCAAACCCAAACAAGAAATTTATTGTGCTACTATCATGTATCACTTGATGAAAGATTTAACCATGATTGCATCATCAAGACCATTCTGTAATTTCAACTCCAAAGTCCACACCACAAATTTAATAACCTCAACACAAGGGAACCGGAAAGGTGGTACATGAACAAGACCTAAGAAGGCAAAGTGATTGGTACGACTATAATGAGCCAGTTAGGGTGGCTTAACACTTCTCTAGCAAACAAAAAACCTCTACCAATTTATCTGATAACCCCGTTTGATTTAAAATCTAAGCTAAAAAAAGCGAAAAGGATATGAACCTAGTCCACTTTGTGATATTATTTGTGAATCGTAATGATCATTGCAACGTCAGCCTATATCATTTTCCATATAAAACTTGTTTCTGAAGGGTGTCACTGAGACAAACATTCCAAGTAATGAATCATAACGCATAACTAGACTAGGCTCGTTTCATTAAGGTCCCGTTGTTTATAACCAAACCAACCTAAGAACTTGATTTCAAAAATTGGGTACAGATCAATTTTAAAGCTTGCAATCAACTTTGATCTCATAATTTGGACCTAACTAACAGAAAGTGGTGTACCACTTGTATAGTTTTCTGCAAAAAATCTGCTAAACCAGACGATACTCAATAATGGTTACCTCAAGGGTAGACTTGTGATTGACAATATTTCTTAAACCCCTAATTGGTAGCATATGCAAAATCTTTGTTTTAAACTTGGAATACCTTGCATTGTCCACTTAGTAGCATACCCCAATGACCAGTTTCCCTGGTAACCAAAGAGTTGGACAGCCCGTCTGGGCTAGCAAATTGAACTGCATCCAATTACAAATGCTTCAATTAACTCCGGAATCATCAGACGAAATCAATCAAATTGGGGATTTCAAATTCTAACAAGGTTAAGAGCGAACAGCATAAAATGGCACTTTCAAGAATAATATAACCAGAAAAATAGAAAGGAATGTCCAAAACAAATGGGGGTGAAAGGTAGAGAAACTGACCGGAAGAGGGACGACATGGAAGGTGAGATTTGGGAGGAGAGAAAAAGCGATGGGGAATTGAGGCTCTTCCCGAAATGGCTGCTGACAATAACGCCATTCTTGGGGTTATGGGAAGGAAACTTTTCGGACGTGGCTGCAAAGCTCCATCCATAACCACATTCGCTGACAGAGGAGAGGGGGCACTCACTCGGGATGGGATAACTGACAAGCAGCTGTCTACTTTAGGTTCTAAACTACTTGTAAAATTTGAATGGACATATAAAGTGACGATTTTTTTTGTTTTTTTGATAAGACGGAGCTGAGCTATATGCGCGAAGTACTTATTAACGAAGAAAAACTTATAAACAAGTACTACGAGGAAGTGATACCCCTCATATCATCTAAAAGAAAAGATCTCAGACCAACCGACATATCAACCAACAAATGGACACCGAAATTAAGGAAAAAAGCAAAGTTAGCGATGACATCCACAACTCTATTCCCCTCCCTAAAGACATGGTCAAAACTGATACTCCAGTCTCGGGTAATGAAGCCTTGGCATCTAGCTACCAGGCTAGTGAGTGGGTGGGACGAGTTAACTCCCTTCTCAATGAGCCCCACAACCATCAAAGAGTCCAGCTCACACTTAACACGTCGGAAACCTAATTCACAAGCAAGCTCCGCTCCATGTATCACCCCCATAATTCGGCTACCGGCACCGATGTAGCCCCCAGGTTTACTGCGACTCCCCGGACCCAGTTGCCATCAGCATCCCTTATAGCTGCCCTAGCCGTTGACAACCCAAAATCTCCTCTAGAGGCTCCATCTGAGTTGACCTTAACCCAGCTCACTTCAGGTCTTTCCCACCCAATCAGTTGCACTTCCTTCACCCTTAGCACCGTGCAAGCAAATCGATCGTTACACTCCATCGTCTCTCTGTAGCGATCGAGGATATACTCCACCTTCTCCTTCGCGATGCTTCTCTCCTGTAACGTTCGGGCATTTCTCCACCGCCACATCCACCAAGTTGTAATAGAGAAAAGCACGTTCCAAGTCCTGTTTATTGATTTAACCATGTCTATGCTGACATTGTTGTACAACCATTCCTCCCACTCCATTCAAAAGAAATCCCTCTGGAGGTGTTCGGGGACCAGTTTTATCCATATAGGCGTCGCATATGGGCAATCCCTTAGAACATGAAGGAGGGATTATGTGATACCAAGGCAGACCAAGCAGTCGGCACAGACAGCCATGTGGCGACGTTGGCGCTCAAGATTTGTCATCGGGGTACCCCATGCAAGCTGCCAGAGGAAGTAGCATACTCTTTCTTGATCCCGAACCTTCCATATCAATTTGAAAAAACAAGCTCCCTCTCACCTCATCTCTGCGTCGCCTATCCAGGATACATGAGTGAGCGTAGCTATGGAAAAAGGCCGTTCTGAGCTGGTACCCATCTAACCGAGTTAGGAAGGTTGTAGCCACTATATAGCGATATCCCAAGCACCCGGAGGAGACTGACATTGTCTAGCCTACTACCAAGGTAATTCCAATCCCAACCCCCCTCTTCCTTCCACACCTCTCTCACCCTCATCTCCTTCTCCATCAGCGACAGGGGGATGTGGTAGATCTTTGACAATGGCTCGTCCATAATCCATACGTCACTCCAGAAACGTGCAGTTCTTCCATCGTTGATAGTCCACCCCAGGTTTGGCGCCACAACTGAGTAATAGCCTTTGATAAGCTCTCTCCAGACAAAAGAGATTCCTCCTCTGTAGCAAAGATATCTTGACCATCCTTGCTCTCGTACTGCATATTTCCTCAGAAGGAGTTTAGCCCAAAGTTGCTCTCTATCTTCAAACAAACGCCAACTCAATTTACTGATTGAAGCTAAGTTCACCTCCGTTGCCATCCTAATGCCAAGACCCCCTATCTCTTTAGGTTGGCACACTCTCCCCTAGCTGAGCGCATGTATCTTCTTCGTTCCTCCCACGCTTCCCCAGAGGAAATTTTGACATAGGCGATCCATTACATTCAGGACGCTTTCCGGCAGGAGCAATGTGTTCATGTAGTAGGATGGCATGGAAGTAATGACCGACTTAATAAGAGTAACTCTCCCTGCCAGGCTCAATGAGTGGGCTTTCTAGCCAGCAAGTCTGCCCCTCATTCTCTCCAACAAAGGGTTAAAAATCTCTTTTAAAACTGAGTCGTGAATCAAGGGAATACCTAAATACAGCCCCAGATTTCTAGTAGAAGGGATACCGCAGACTCCACTAAGGCTTCTCTCCAATTCCTCTCGAACATTGTGGGAGACGTAGAGGCGGGATTTCTCCGTACTGATCTTCTGTCCTGATGCTCCACAAAAGGCCTCGAGCACTTCCATAATGACCCCAATTTGGCTACCTTTCCGATCAGAACGATAAGTGTTTCATTAACTGCTGGTGGTAGGGTCCTTGACTCAAAGAAGTTCTGTACAAAACTTATCAGCGAGCCCCCCCCCCCCCCTTTCTATATAGTTTTTGGTAAAAGATGGGTTGAAAACCGTCCATTCCTGGCGCCTTGAGAGCCCCCATGCTCTTTATAGCAGCCACTATCTCATTTTCGCCCCAGTGCCTGGTAAGCGTGGAGCGCTTGTCTGGAGAGAGTCGGGGAAAGCCACCCCTCTCAATAGTTATGTCATCTAGAGGTGCCATCGGTCCATAAAGTTCCTTATAGAAATTGAGTGCATGCTCCTCCATCACACCTTGGTCGATACACCATTCACCGTCATCAAGTCTGATTGCATCGATTCTATTTTGTTGCCTTCTCACAATGGTCGAGAGGTGAAAGAAAGCCGTGTTTCTATCTCCCAACGCAATCCATTGTTGTCTTGACTTTTGGCACCAAAGGATCTCTTCTTCTTCAAGGACATCCTCAAGTTTGCTCTTGGTTTCCCGTTCCTCCTGCAAAAGAGCATCAGTAATTGTCTCCTCAAGAAGACCCTGGAGATCATTCAACCGTCTAACCAACTCCTCCTTTTTGCGCTCAATATTGCCAAACACCATTTTGTTCCTTTTCTGCAAGGTAAGTTTCAGGCTGCTCAAGGCATTTGGTAAGGTAGCTGACCTTCTCCAATTCCCATCGACAAGACTCTCAAGGTCCGGGTGGGTCATCCAAGCAGCTTGGAAGCGGAAGGGTCTTCGTCTTGGGTTCCCGGCTCGAGAAGGAGTGAAACTAAGGAGGAGAGGACTGTGGTCCGATGAGAGGCGTGGGAGATGCCTAACTATCCCCTCCGGCTAACGTAATCTACCGTCTAGAGACATTAAGACTCTATCCAGGCGTTTCGAAACTCTATTACATTCATCCTTACCCCTTGACCACGTAAAGGATGAGCCCGTATACCCCACATCCACTAAGCGATTATCATCTATCCATCTTCCAAAGAATACAAAATGACTAGAGAGCCTGCCGATCCCCCACTGCATTCTTCCAAGCATCGTGTAGCATTCATTTCACCCCCAATCACCACCGGAGTGGTTGAATTTCGAATACAATCCGCCAACACGTCCCAAACATTCTCTCTATTCTACGGGTTTGGGGCAATGTAGGTTACAATCATCATAAATTCCTCATCACCATTTCCCACCATGGCTTGGATGAATTGCTTGTCCTTTCTAACCACACGGATAAGGCACTCACTGGAATTCCAAATTAACCCAATCCCACCGCTTTGCCCCACCGCTTCTACTCTTTCACAGGAATCAAAACCGAGTTTACGATAAATCTCATCCGCAACTTTGCCCGAGCAGTGAGGCTCAAAGAGGGCAAGAAAATTCGGCCTATGTTTTTTAATCATGTATCTCATTGATCTTCGGAAACTCTTCTTCACGGTTCCGAAGGTATTCCATAATAACCCAACCTTTTCAACTTCGGAGAGGGGCTACACCTCAATATGGTCATTGTTGAGAGTCAGGGACCAAGGACATTTGTGATTCCTCTCCCACGTTCCCTACATCTACAACATTGTTCTCTTTTGGAGTCATAGATACATCTACCTCGCCAGCAAGCACTACTTTTCCTATAGCTCTGAAAACCACTCCTTGTATACTCTCTCTACTCAAAATTTGAACTTGCGTTCCTATATGAGTATTCATACCCTACTAAGTATACTGCTGACCCCCCGATGGTCCTGGAGCAAACCCTGGAGCTTTCATCTGAGCACCCGACGGATTACCCACCTGGGGAGCCCCATTTACTCTATTTTTCTTCCTTGTCTGTCCACCCTGACCAGCTAGTAAGCCCCTTTCATCATCGCTTATCACGAATGCCTTCCCTTTAGAGTGAATCAAACTTTCCTTTTCTGGTCTTTGCGGCTCGGAAAACGATTCCCAATTACATCCTCAGTCTTCCTTTGTCCGTTATCCTTTTCTTTCAAGAACTTCACGTGCCTCCTGCGGGGGACCACCATCCATGGGCCATGCCCATCTTCCACGTCTACAAGGTGTTCGTATCCCTCCTTATTTTTGGTAGCGTGTTCCTCTGAGTCATTAGGGTTTATTGTTTTAGCCGGACCTTCTTTTTTTTGGGTGGCATTCTCTTCCCTATTCGTTGCGTACACACACCGCTCTTGCACGTGCCCATAACATCCACACGTGAAGCAAATAGTGTGGAGATTTTTGTATTCAAGGAGTAACCTTTTTCCATTGAGGATCACATCACCTTTGAGCGGCCTTGTCAGGTCTACCATAACACAAATCTTGTCATACTTCCCTCTCGAAACACCCAAGGTATTGACATCTATCCTCAAAGGAACTCCAATGGACGAAGCAATTGCCCTGAGGATATTCCGGTTGTACATAGCAAAAGGCAACCCGGAGATACGGACCCACACACTAGTAGAGGAGATAACCGATGTCATAGGGTCAAAAGCACCGGACCCCTGCTGCATCATCATGTAGTGTCCAAACATCTTCCAAGGGCCACCCATAAGGACATCCAGCATATCCGATTCTTTCTCAAAACGGACGAGGAAGTAATCATTAGGGAGGTCTAGCACCGTCCAACCTCCACTGGTCTTCCACATGTTTATGAGATTACGTTCAAAAGCGGAAAAGAAACCATATGACCCAGGAGTTTAATCACTATAGAGAACCGTCATGGGGCATTAAGTACTTGCACTACATCTATTGCTATGTTGATCACCGGAGTTGCGTCTTTCCCCTTAGGAAAGTCGATGCTGATCTTCCCTGTCTCTATCAAATTATCCGGTAGGATGGGAATCCGTTGCCATGCTGCGTCACCGAATAGCATCGTGCTCCAGGATGACACCTTTATCGGTTTTTTTGTTGTCAAAACTTCCTCTACAACAGGGAGAGAAGAGGGGGTATTTTGACTAGATTGAATCATTAATGGGGCTTCCTTATTTGGTGGATGGTTATTGGGATCTGGAGCCGTAGGAATTGGAGGGGGAAAAGCTTCATTGGTCGCCATCGCCGTCAGAGAGAAACTAGGGTTTTTCAAAAGTAGTTGTTGCACGTATAAAGTGACGATGTCTTTTACTAATATTATATTAAGTATGAGTGATGTTATTTGAAAGGGGGTAAATATACAGTGGAGTCGGATTTCGACTCTGTCAAGGTCCAGGCGAATTCCTCTCTTCTTCTTCCCATTCCTTCCTCGCACGCAGCGGCCGCCACTTCCCTCGTCTCTTCTTCGTTCCATTTCGCCCCAAACCCCATAAATCCCACAAATTTGTTAGAAATAACTTGAAACCGAGATCCAACAATGGTTCGAGATTCAGATGTCGGAAGTTCAAGCAAAAGGCAACTTGTCGATCGACTTGAGGTTAGTTTTTATCATTTTTATCGTTTATGTTATTTTTGTGTTTTATTATGATATTATGCTTGAAATTAGTTAGTTTAGTAAGATTCGATTAGTTAAGAATAATTAGAAGGATTGTGTACGAGAGTTAGTTTTTTTTGCGTTTTATTTTTCAAGCTTTAAAACGGGCTCTCTAATGGTGATTCCGGCGAAGAAGATGACCAAATATATATATATATATATATATATATATATATATATTTATATATATATATATGTATATATATATATATATTTATATATATATATATATATGTATATATATATATATATATAATTATATTATATTATATTATAATTTTACAAATTAAAATTTTATTTTTAAAAAACTTCAGTTTGTGATGAAAATATTGGAGAGAAGAAGAAGAAGCGAGAAGCTAGACTTGTCAGAGCATCCGCCCGTCGAGAGGCTAAAGCTCGACGGGATAGACTTGCCTCAACATCCGTTCAGGCACCCTTAGAGGCATCTGTTGACGCATAAATTCATGCATCCGTTGATGCATCCATTGAGGCCCATGATCATATCATCGACGAGGAGAATGTGGGAACGTCATTACTTATTCCGGAGTACGATACAAAGGAGTCCTCGCAATGTATTCCGCATCTAGATGACATTCTAGATGGTGAGCATGAGCAAATACATGTTCAGCCAGAGGATGTACCTATTGAGCCAAAACAGGTACATGTGGAGCCGGAGCAGGTGTTCGCTCCAAACGGTGTGTGTAAGCTTTAAATTTATAACCCAAGATATATGCTTAAAACAAGGATGCGAACCCGCAGTGTACGGGTCAATCGTAGTAAAAGCAAGAATTATGGGGTGTCGATCTCAGGGACTTAGGTGAAACAAAACCAATATAGGTAGTCAATATTGCAACTAACCACAAAAGCGATTAAAACAATCAAAGATGATAAAAAGTCGATTAAGGAGATATGCAATTCTAGAGATTAAAGCATCTAGTTGTGGTTCCAACTCAAGATCTAAAGATAAGCGGACAAAGTTGAGGTTTTGCAAAGGGAAGGTGTTACTAAAATGGAATAGATCACCGGGTAAGTCTCACTACTCACAATCCTAAGCCAAAGAACCTATCACCGGGTAAGTCTCAAGGTACTAAGGAAAAGAACTATAATCTCAAACCAACAAACCAACTAAGGGAATAGAATCAACCTTTACCGGGTAAGTCTCAGGCCAACTCAAAAAGATGGGATGAAGGCACACTCAAACCCCAATAAAGGATAAACCTTTATTACCTATACTTATGATCTTGGGTGAACAAACAAAGGAATTACCGGGTAAGTCTCATCCTAGGCTTGCATTGAACCAGGAAAGGTGTAATAAGAATAGGATTTGACAAACTCTAACACTTAACTCTCAGTTTCGGATCAGAAAGGTCACCTCGGTCAGACGAATTCCACCCCGGCCGAGATGTTCATCGACTGACCGAGATGTTCTAAGGTTAAGGATAAAGACTCGAGCTTTCAGGGTCCTACTGGGATTAAAATTATTCTATCATCGTTTTTCCCACAACCTTCAGCCAATCACCCTTGAATCGCACAAAGAAATTAGCCACTCATCATCATGAAAGCGATAATCAAATATATGGGAAGAGAATGAATATTTGAACACAAAAACCTTAAGAACAAGGCTTCAATAACTGAATCAAATATCAAACAAATAAGCGTTTCTTGGATCACAAATCCAACAAGACAAATCAACAAGAAGGGAATCTAAGAAAGTCTTACAAAACCCTTCACAAAAGCTATAATAAGCTATCAATCCTTCCTAGATTGATCTTCAATCTTCCTTCCTTCAAAACCTTGGAAAAAATCCCTTAATTGTTGGATGCTCTCAGCCCTCTAAGCATTCGGTGATCCGAAGATGGTTGAATTGTAGAAAATCCAACCCTTTATATAGGAGAATTATCTTCCAAAGATAATATACCTTAAAAAGATAATTTCCTATAAAATATATTCATATCTCCTAAAATAAATATCTTCTTAAGATAATTTTATAGGAAATATCTTAAAAGATAATTTCCTAATAAAAATATATCTTATATCCTAAAATAAATATCTTCTTAGGATAATTTTATAGGACATATCTTAAAAGATAATTTCCTGATAAAAATATATCTTATCTCTAAAATAGATCTCCCAAATATATGATCTTCCTTCCAGAAATCCAACACAAAAATATAAGATCTCTCCTTCCAAAAATAAAAGATCTCATCCAAATAAAATATATCTCGCCGCGTCAGGGTATTCGCCTCAGTCGGGGCGCTCCTCAAGATCACCTCGGTCGAGATGGTACTGTAGCTGACCGAGGTGACTCTCAGCTGAATGTGAAATCTCACAAATCTGGTCCAAAGTAAATCCTCTCTGTTAATTCTTTGCTTCATGAGTTCCTTTTTAAGCTCCTAAATGTAGCTCCCATGACTCCTTTGCTTCTTAGCTCTATTTTAGTCCAAAATGTGCCATTTTACCTATGATTACAACGAAACTAGGTGTAGACCTCGATTCCTGCAAAGGTAGATGAAACGACAATATAATCAAATAATATACATCCAAACATGCAGATTATTGAGGATAAAACGTCTAAACAAGTCTCAAAATATAGACTATAATTCATGTTATCAAAATACCCCATACTTGTCCCTTGCTTGTCCCCAAGGAAGTTCCAAATCTAAAATACAAGATAGAATGGATTATAAGTCATAAAGATCAATGAAAAGTATTTCAAAACATTTTTGGTGGTGTGCTCCACTTATAGATCACTCTAAGAGAATGCTTCATGGAATTTAAAATCAAAACATGATCAAAACATTTTATAAATATAAGAAAGTTGTTCATCTTTGCATAAAATCATAGAATGCATAATAAATCATAATCATCGAAATTAATCATGTATAATCCAGTTTAAACCACTACGTCAATCAACAAGCTCGAGGTCTCAAGGGCTTTCCAAATGAAAGGTCAAGAAACGTGTGAGGGTGGGATGTATATAGGGAATGTGGTGCTAGAATCCGGGAAAGGATCTTCACTTTACTTCACTTGTTTTGAACTTCAACATCTTCCACCAATAAGCTTTGCTTATTTTCACTTTTTTACTTTTTGGGATGCATGGACAGAGGTGCACAATAACCGAAGCCTAGGAAATTAGCAATCATCAATTTCTCGAGATGCCTCAAACCCTTGATGCACATACCATGACCCGTTAGGAATATCGCTCAATCCGACTTTGGCAAGCCACAAACACCCGGCTATGTGAATGGTGCCGAGTTACTCATCAGCATGATTGACTTCCCCAAACCTATTTATTTCTTTCTAAAACTTCCAGCCAACATCTCAACTTTTCTTTCACTTGCTTTTCACTTGCTTGCTTCCAAATTCCCGGATAGGTAAAGGGAGGCAAATATGTATATGAGGGGCTAAAGCATGATCAAGAAGAAGAAGAGAAGAGAATGAATTGCCTTAATCATCCCAGGAAGAGAGTGAGAGAACTCATCATGTGGTGTCAACCTTCAAATTCAACATAATTTGGATAAAAATAAAGTA
This sequence comes from Fagopyrum homotropicum, assembly GCA_033239125.1. Lineage (NCBI taxonomy): Eukaryota > Viridiplantae > Streptophyta > Magnoliopsida > Caryophyllales > Polygonaceae > Fagopyrum > Fagopyrum homotropicum. The sequence continues at coordinate 107,863,619 of BSWB01000007.1, forward strand.
TTAAACATGCCAAAATTTCAAACAAAGCGTTTTGCAACTTAAACATATCATAAAATCTTTCAAGCATATATAGATTTCAAAACCAATCTGCAAACAAAAATCTTCACTGAGGTCATATCCAGAAAAGAAGCACAAAAATCGTATCGAAAACTTTCAGTTAAACCGCCTCGGTCGAGATGTTCTAATTCAACCGAGGTGAAGCACCTCGTTTGGCAAGAACCATCCCGGTCGAGGTCACAAATTTTTTTTTTCTTAACCAGATTTTGACGTTTTTCTCAATCAAATAACCTGTATGCATGCATGTAATCTCAGATAAGCACATAAAGCCAAGTAAGATCATAATCAAAGATTCAAGATAGTCATACAAGTCATAGAAATACCCCATACTTGTTACACATTGTCCCAATGGGTCAAATATAAGTCAGAAGAATAGATTACTCATCGGACATAGCTGAACTGCATAAAGAAATAAGAAACAACTCCCAGATAAGACCATCTCGGTTGTCGAAGAACATCTCAGTCGAGGCGTTCTGACAGCATCCGAGATGTATCTCAATCAAGCTCCGTTTTCTCAACTTCTCGAACATCAGTCCTTCCATGTAGCTCCTGAGTTGTAATCCTTCCTTAGAGAGTATCTGGTTCCTGTCTAGAGGACGTAAAAAAAAAAACGAAGCAAACTATCTTAACTAAGCTAGGAAAAGGGAAAAGAAAGCAATACCTTGGGTTGTCTCCTAAGAAGCGCTTGGTTTAAGGTCGCTAGCTGGACCATTCTCCATGGAATTACTCAATGTACCTCGAATATCCTGGAGTGCTCATCACATCCATCATAAAACTTTTCCAAAAAGGTTCCGGTTCCTAATTTCACCGGCAAATGGTAGGATCTCCTATGTACAAGCTTGTACGGTTTGGTTCTTACCGGAATCCTACCGGTCTTCCTATGCTTCCATGGGACATAACTCAGTCCTTCGTCCCATCCTTTCCCTGATCGAGAAAATAGCTTCTCGAGGATTCTAGTAGCTTCCCCATCTTCAGCTTGGGGATAGTACAAGGTCTTTGTCACGTGAGTGACCCCATACTTGAACAAATAACACTTCATTGCCTTAGCGGTGAAGTGCTTGCTAGCTCCACTCCTTTTAGTCCAAGGAGCATTTACTTTCAGCAAATTAAGTGGAGGTTTCATCTTGATCTTAGGAGGTTCTTTCGGAAGAGACCTCCAACTCTTCAGTGCATCCCTGAAGAAATCTAGAACTTTAAAGGGAGTAGGAGAAAGTACCTTATAAAGTTCTTCAAATAGTGGGACAAGTTTCATGTTAGGGTGATAATCCATACATGAAATCTTTCCTAACTCAGCTGGAATCTCTTCAACCTCGGCCGATCTGATTTCAACCTCGGCCGATCTTACTTCAACCTCGGCCGATGTTTCAGCAGTTGGGTCGAGATCTTTTACTTCTTCCTCTTCCTCAAAAGCTTCAGTAGAAACTTCCGGTTCGATTGGAGGAATGCTTGAGACTTGTTGTACTTCCTTATGCTCCTCTTCCGGCTTAGCATAGGATAGGGAGCTTTCTTTGAGCTCCTCCACCTTCTTCATCAACTCCTCCCATTTCGATTCAAACGAATCTTCAAGAGGCTGCTCATATATCTGTCTAGGATATTCAGCTCATCCCATATCGCAAGCTCCTTCTCAATGGCCTTTTCTCTTTCCCTTTCATTGTTAAACCAATAAAAGGAGTATTTTTCTTCCAAGTATTCATAATGGTCCGCCCTAGCACTTTGTCTTGCTATCCAGGCTGGATCAAGTGTAGTCGTTGGATATCTTGAAAACTACAAAACTCATAGGACAAATGGTTAATAGCAACAAGGGCAATAGCCCCGAAAGACAACCGCAACCGGCTCGGTCTAGACCAAGTCCCCGGCAACGGCGCCAAAAACTTGTTCGCTCCAAACGGTGTGTGCAAGCTTTAAATTTATAACCCAAGATATATGCTTAAAACAAGGATGCGAACCCGTAGTGTACGGGTCAATCGTAGTAAAAGCAAGAATTCCGGGGTGTCGATCTCAGGGACTTAGGTGAAACAAAACCAATATAGGTAGTCAATATTGTAACTAACCATAAAAGCGATTAAAACAATCAAAGATGATAAAAAGTCAATTAAGGAGATATGCAATTCTAGGGATTAAAGCATCTAGTTGTGGTTCCAACTCAAGATCTAAAGATAAGCGGACAAAGCTGAGGTTTTGTAAAGGAAGGTGTTACTAAAGTGGAATAGATCACCGGGTAAGTCTCACTACTCACAATCCTAAGCCAAAGAACCTATCACCAGGTAAGTCTCAAGGTACTAAGGAAAGGAACTATAATCTCAAACCAACAAACCAACTAAGGGAATAGAATCAACCTTTACCGGGTAAGTCTCAGGCCAACTCACAAAGATGGGATGAAGACACACTCAAACCCCAATAAAGGATAAACCTTTATTACCTATACTTATGATCTTGGGTAAACAAACAAAGGAATTACCGGGTAAGTCTCATCCTAGGCTTGCATTGAACCAGGAAAGGTGTAATAAGAATAGGATTTGGCAAACTCTAACACTTAACTCTCAGTTTCGGATCAGAAAGGTCACCTCGGTCAGACGAATTCCACCCCGGCCGAGATGTTCATCGACTGACCGAGATGTTCTAAGGTTAAGGATAAAGACTCGAGCTTTCAGGGTCCTACTGGGATTAAGATTATTCTATCATCGTTTTTCCCACAACCTTCAGTCAATCACCCTTGAATCGCACAAAGAAATTAGCCACTCATCATCATGAAAGCGATAATCAAATATATGGGAAGAGAATGAATATTTGAACACAAAAACCTTAAGAACAAGGCTTCAATAACTGAATCAAATATCAAACAAATAAGCGTTTCTTGGATCACAAATCCAACAAGACAAATCAACAAGAAGGGAATCTAAGAAAGTCTTACAAAACCCTTCACAAAAGCTATAATAAGCTATCAATCCTTCCTAGATTGATCTTCAATCTTCCTTCCTTCAAAACCTTGGAAAAAATCCCTTAATTGTTGGATGCTCTCAGCCCTCTAAGCATTCGGTGATCCGAAGATGGTTGAATTGTAGAAAATCCAACCCTTTATATAGGAGAATTATCTTCCAAAGATAATATACCTTAAAAAGATAATTTCCTATAAAATATATTCATATCTCCTAAAATAAATATCTTCTTAAGATAATTTTATAGGAAATATCTTAAAAGATAATTTCCTAATAAAAATATATCTTATATCCTAAAATAAATATCTTCTTAGGATAATTTTATAGGACATATCTTAAAAGATAATTTCCTGATAAAAATATATCTTATCTCTAAAATAGATCTCCCAAATATATGATCTTCCTTCCAGAAATCCAGCACAAAAATATAAGATCTCTCCTTCCAAAAATAAAAGATCTCAGCCAAATAAAATATATCTCGCCGCGTCAGGGTATTCGCCTCAGTCGGGGCGCTCCTCAAGATCACCTCGGTCGAGATGGCACTGTAGCTGACCGAGGTAACTCTCAACTGAATGTGAAATCTCTCAAATCTGGTCCAAAATAAATCTTCTCTGTTAATTCCTTGCTTCCTGAGTTCCTTTTTAAGCTCCTAAATGTAGCTCCCATGACTCCTTTGCTTCTTAGCTCCATTTTAGTCCAAAATGTGCCATTTTACCTATGATTACAACGAAACTAGGTGTAGACCTCGATTCCCGCAAAGGTAGATGATACGACAATATAATCAAATAATATACATCCAAACATGCAAATTATTGAGGATAAAACGTCTAAACAAGTCCCAAATATAGACTATAATTCATGCTATCAGCAGGTACCTATTGAGCCAGAGCAGGTAGCTGTCGAGGAGGAGCAGGAGCAGGAGGAGGTACTTGTGTTATTGACATGCTACGTTGACCACAAAGCTAGCGTTATATGGGCCAAGAGGGATCTCGGAGTGGTTTGGGTTTTTAGGAGACTTGATGTGATTAGTAGATTACGCGAGTGGCGGCTAGATTTAGATAACCCCTTTTCGTGGTTTGGTTTAGCTAGACGCAGCGGACTTACAGAGTTGGAGGACGTTTAGTTTGATGGGATCGATCATTGTTTGATTATGGGGCTTGCCGAGAGATGGTACCCCGAGACAAACACATTTCATATGTTGTGGGGGAGATGGATGTAGTGTTGAACGATGTTCAGGTGATTATGAGACTTTTAGTTGATGGAGATGCATTACCGACTTCCATTGATGATAGTGTTAGACATGATTGATTGGTAGATCATTTTAGGTTATCTCCTGCGGAGGCTAGACAGCAGACCAAACAACTATATTGTGACACTATAAGGACTAGAGTCGCAACCATGTTTGACCTTTCACAACCTCCCCATGACACTATTGCATCTGCCTATTTGTTATTATTCATATCGTCGGCCTTGGTAGTCGACAAATCTACCAACAGGATGCGAGAATGACTTATCGACCTAGTACGAGATCATGTGAGGACAGACTCGTATGCTTGGGGCATCAGAACCCTTGCATTTCTATATAGAGTTTGGGAGATGCTAATAGGAAGAAAGTGACGATGATGGGAGGATGTACTATACTTTTACAGGTGCGGTTTTATTAATATTTTCCTTTGTAAAACATAATTTTATGTTTGATAAAATTATTAACTTTTTTCATACAGTTTTGGATTTACGCACATTTTCCATCATTGGGATGTGCAGCTGTGGAGTATCTAGAGTTGCATGGGCATGCACGTTGGTCTTCGAGGCTTTCTGTCCTGAAGACACCGCCGATTAGTATAGAGAGGTTACATGCATTACGAGCACAGTTGGACCAAATGAGGGCGGATGACGTGTGTTTTACCCCTTATGATGATTGAGTGCTTGATTTTGGAGGGGAGTTTGGTGTTTCTCATTATCGGGGTATTATACGGATATCCGACATTGAGGAGGCGTACATGCCGGATCAGTTTCTGCGATAGTTTGGATACGTACAGACCGTGCCCTTACCCCGGATTCCACTCATCCATGAGGTACATCCGGCTAATGGACGTGGTTTTAGGCTTTCATATGCTCCCACATATGATCATTAGGCATCCCGCCACCTGGAGAAGACACGATTCTCAAGTCCGGGCATCACAACATGGGTGATGACATTTGTAGTTGTAGTTTGATGCTTTTATGTTTTATTTTGTGTTTATCAAACTTGAGTTTTATTTTGTAAATTCTCCACTTGCTTTTATTTTATAATTTTTCCATTTGAGTTTCATATTTTGTTTGTAGTGTTACTTTATGCTTCAATTTATGTGTTAAAAGTCCATAAACAATATCAATATATCAAGTACCACTAAAGTCAAATAGTTATTACATGAGGAAAACGGATCACTAAAGTCCGTTTAAAAAGGTTAATCCAAAATCAAGACCACTAAAGATATGCTTCACTCATCTCCCGTTGGACGCGATGCACGATAAAACTCCTCGTAATGACATATCCTTGCAATGAACGGTACATCCCATCCATCAATACTTGGATCGTGATGGTTTTCCACATATGGCTCAATTTCGGTTAAGGGGCACCTTCTTTTATCCATACCTACAAATATGAAATTACAAAAAAAGGTTATTGAATATTGAATTTAATTACAATAAATTGAAAAAAAAGTAAAACATCGACCTACCGGTACAAAGTGTGTGTTGTTTGAGATTAACGCTATCAAACGAATCACTGTAGGCGGGCCTTGGTTAGGAGTGAGTGGTGGCTATCATAGGTAGGAATGTCGTTGGGATATTCCAATGGAAAACCAAGACAATCTGATAATAGGTGGCTACTGCACATGCGACAATATGTAATTCCATCTAATGTTCTTTTGGACACGGAGATCTTCTTGTCCAATCAACGTTTCGAAGTACTTGGTCAAACTGTGTGAAGACGATACACTGCATAGATTAACAAGTAAAGTTACGTTAAAATCATAGATGCTAACTAAAATGCTAATAAAAAACAAATACCTTCGAATATAATGCTCTTCTCAAATTTAACTCCATAAGCATATCTCTCCGTATTTCAAAGTAATCTTTATCCGAGAATCCCAAAAACATGGAATTTGTTCTATATCCATAGTGGCCCTCTCCTTGTACGTCCCTTGCTCTCGATACATATGGCTTCATGAACTTTGAGAATTCTTCTTCTCTCCAACGAAATTCAACATCCGCGGGTTGTTTTCCTTTATGACGCGCCCTACTAGTAGGAGTCAACTCCGGTGTAGAATCTACATCTTTTGCTTTCTTCCCTTTTGATACTTTTGGCTGCCTAGGACCACATGTAGCCGCATGCTCAAATGAAAAGGGCTCTCTTCTTGTTGATCTCGGGGTTGAGGGTCGTCCCTTTGCCTTGACTTTTTGTTTTGGCTCCTTCATCGTCGTACTCCTTGGGTTCTCGATGTCCTCCAATAAAGATGCAATATTATCTTGCTCATCATTATCAATATCACCATCGGAAAAATCAACCGGAATCCAATGAACTTGCTTCTAAAATGGGTGTATCTGATTCAAAGTGATAGGTCTAGGAGCCCGGATTTCTATCATAAAGTCATGCACACATTGCACTCCATGAACCTCTCTCCAATAACTATTCCGACACACACCATCATCTCTTGTATGTCTAGCCTTGGTGTAGTTATTCCACAAGAGCGTGAAACACTCATTTGTTACGTAGTTGCGAAGCAAGTCGAATATCGGTATACACACCTCCTGTGGAATCCTCTCTTGTGACATCTCTAGAGAAGCTTGTAACTTCTGGACTTGATCCATGACCATCAAGTGTATGCTTTCACAAACCAACTAAAATCCTCAAATACTAGAATCTAGTGCTTGTTTCAACAACTTGTGCGCGGACTCACACCTAAAAAAAACAATTTATTACAAAACGAAGAAATGTTTAACAATGTAGTGAATGTTTCAACAACTTATACATTTGTCGTTCTTGTGCCGAAATGATGGTGTACGTTACACCAAGCTTGAACGATTGCCTCCTTGTACGGGGTAAGCCATGTCGTCTCGAGATAGTTTATTAACCTCGGATATGATTGCCAATAGTCTCTCATTTCAAACAAATGCTGTGTAAGAGCCTTAGTCTTCTAGGGATCCCGCACCTGCGCCTCAGTTAAGACGCAGGTGCTGAGCTTGTGCTGAGCTAGGGATGAGCCGCCCCTACGGCTTTGTGGACCGCCCCAACGCCCTGTTGGCTGCCCCTACATCTCAGGGATCCAACCCTACGGATTTCTACGGCTGCAGCCACCTTTGTTGACCCTTTGACCCGTGTTTTACTCTTAGCTTCCTTTATAGGCTTCCCTTTTGCTTCTGATGAAGGGTTTCCTTCATTCTCCAGGCTTCTTCTCCTCACATTCTTCTTCTTCTTCTTCTTCTTCTTCTTCCTTTGATCTTTTTCTTGGTTTTATTTGATCTTATTGAGAGTTTTGAGTGGAGTTTGATGATGATAATGATGGTTGGTTGTTGATGATGTGTTGTGGAGAGCTAGTTGAGTAGGTTGTGTGTGATCTCTTCGTTTGTTAGTTGCAGTTGTGGTAAGCTTTTTTTTTCTTCGTCTTTATTTCTTACTATTTCCTTCTCCTTTCCCCTTCCTTGATGATGAATTCCCACAAGTTGATCTTGTGTTGATATTCCTATGCATAATTGATGTATATATGTATATATATATATATGTATATATATATATATATATATATATATATGTATGTCTATGGTTGTTGGATGATCAAGAAGTGAAGGATACCGAGTAAAGGATCGAAGAGAAGTCGAGGATCACCTTCTGCACATCAGCCACCCCTGCTCCACAAGACAGCTGCCCCTGCGCCTGGTGTTGAGCCCCCCCAACATGAGTGAGTTGCCGCCCCTGCGCTTTTGGTTTCTTCGCCCCTGCGCCTTCCTGTCATGCAGGTGCGTCTTCTGCAGGACCTCCCCAGGGTGGTATGGATCCTTTCCTTTCCTAGTTTGAGTGGCTTAGAGGCATGCTAGGTATAGAGTGAGTTGAGGATATCATGATGTTGTACATGCCGGTTATGGCTTTAAGGTTTAGTATGTGTTTGAGGTAATGCCTTAGGCATTTGAGAATTATGATGTGATTTTGAGGTTTGAATTCAAGTTATGAGTTAAGGATGGTTATAAGGTTTAGGAGGTGGAATCTTCTAACCTTGGGACGATGTCGATATTGTTGTGCTTTGCTGATGCAAGCACTGATCGTTTCCTCGAGGGGAAGCCGTGACCACTTAATACGGATTGCGATTGAGTTAAGTAAGTCCTTGGGACCTACTTAGCTAGCAATTATGGGTTTGAGTGTGTGTTGTGGTTGTGTGTGTGCATAATGTGTTGCATTTATAACCTAACTGGACTAGGATGAACCTACATGCATATTAACTAGCCTAAGTGTATGATAACGGACGGTGATAACTTGCCTAGCCCAGAATTGGTTGGCTAGGGGGTGCTCTGCAACTAGTCCTCCAGGTGGTGATGATTGACACTATTCTTAACCTGAGGGGAAACGGGGACAGAGGCGTTGGGAGTTTACTCCGCGTGTCACAAGGAAATGAATTAGTAATGGTATAACTTAAGTTAAGATAATAAATGGATATGCGTGTGTACATAGCATGATGTGATGTGTTGATGTGTTATATGTGCTACTGCTTCATTCTTATTCATTTTTGTTAGCTAACGGTTTTATGCCGTGTTGTAGATGATCTGCAGGTTCGGAAGACTGTAGAATGAGCGAGATGGGTGATCAGCCGAGGGCTTCTGTACACTTGGTTGTGCATAGGCTTTTGGGGTGTTTTGTATTTGGATGTTTATGGTTTGCCATTTTGGTACTCGGATGTGATGTTGTAAAACTTTTAATGTATATATTGTATAGTTTTATGTATTTGGTTTTAATATATCTGTGCCTTTTTGTAATATCCAATGAACTTGTTGTGAGACTAGGGTTAGGATCCACTGTGAGATCCTAGCCCAGTAGCACCCCGAGTCCCGCGGATTTGGGGTGTTACAAAGTTGGTAACAGAGCCTTAGGTTGACAATAATGGCAGTTGAAATTTATAATAAAGGTGGAATAGATAAATAAATAGAACCCGAAAGGGGTGTGACTTTTGAAAAGGAAATTCATCACCCTTTTGAGGATCTCGACAATATATATATATATATATATATATATATATATATATATATATATATATATATATATATATAAATACCTATTATGTGATGATATGTTTGCATATGACCTTAGTTATTATATATATATCTATACATATGACATATATATAGCCTTATAAGTTAGGTGTACACACCCCGCAGATGGCTCGGACTAGTGCGACGTCTATAGTTGGACGAGGTAGGGGTAGACCCCCTCTTCCTCTAGTAGTGATAGGCCAGGGACCAGTTCCCGCTGTTGATCCGCCTATAGCAAAGGATGTACACGAGGAGGTAGCTGAGAGCTTCGTTCTTGAGACTAGGAGCAGTGGATCTGCGAGACAGGGATCTCAGCGCGTCCAGTCAGATGACTCGATCAGATCATGTCCATATGAGGGGACCGGAGTTCCGTGCATACATCAAACAAGTTGAGAAGGCTACTAGAGAGGGTAGAAGTGCCCCAGATCTGCCAGCACAGGTGGGATCTTCTGAGTTGTCCTAGAGAGCTACTCATGTGTCAATTACACCGACACGTGTTGTCAAGGTTGTTAGAGCTCCAAAGGAGTATCGAGGGCCTCGACCAGACACTTGGTTGAAGGCATTTCGTCAGCTGGGCGTATCCCCTTCGTTTGGAAAGGTGGGATTAGAGACTGAGGTTCGGATTGGACATGTAAACTCAGCCCTGAAGTCTATCAGATGTCTAGAGGATAGATGGATAGAGGTAGTACAAACTCTTTTCCATGACCTAGCTCAACAGTGGTGGAAGACTATGAGGGTTCGAGCCAATAGCTATGACCAAATGTGGAGCATGATCAGAGAGCATTTATGCCTTGCCTCACCGAGGAGGGAGAAATTGCAGGATTTTGTAGAGGCAGGCTTCGAGGATGTGCCGATAGCAGATGCCATCAGTCGTTTCCAAGAGGAGTTGGCATTACTAGGTCCAGTTGCACCTTCTGAGGACCAACACCTGTATCCGTTCTCCCGCTGACTGAGGGAGAGTACACGTTCTTACATGGCGGGTTTTCATTGCGAGTCTTTGACAGACAACCAGGATAGAGCCTTAGCTTACGAGCGTGAGCGGGCTAGCCAGAAGAAGACTTCTCAGAGGGGACGGTTTGAGAAGAGACAGCGTACATGACAGACATGTGCATGAGCATTTGGGTACGGGCGAGGCCAAAATCAAGGCCGCTCGAGTTATCCAGTATCTGCACAGACTTTTGAGAGGGGCCGGCAGTGTTACAACTGCGGAAGGTCAGGGCATTTCCAAGATAATTACCCTAGAGCGCTAGTGACTTGCTTCTCCTGCGGGAAGCCAGGACATAGGGCTACATTTTGCCGTCAGGGAAAGGCGCCATCACAGTACGGTTCTTCCCCTACTGGTGCAACACGAGGTGGGTAAAGACCGCCTCAGCACCAGACACAGAGACAACAGAGAGTACCGGACCATCCTTCTACTTAGGGTTCTGCTCTAGGACCGAGTTGAGATAAAGGTAGAGATGGAGGTACTAGTGTCACCCAAGGAGCTCGAGGTCGAGTTTTTGAGCTGAGGAGTGCGGAGGAGCCGCCAGCACCAGCTGCTACAGGTATCATTCTGATTAATGGTTTACCCGTTAGAGTTTTGTTTGATACGGGTGTCACACACTCTTTCATTTCTGATGCATGCGTTGATAGACTAATCTTAGATACAATAGAGGGTAGACCTTTCTTGATAGGGTTACCAGATGGGGGTCAGGTTAGAGGTACCCGAGAGGTACATGGTTGTCCTATACATCTAGGAAACCACGATTTGGTTGTGGACTTCTTTGTCATGCCGTTGGTGCATGAGGAAGTCATTCTAGATATGGATTGGATGTATATGCATCTTGTTGTGTTAGATGTAGGTAGGAGGACCGTGACGGTCTCTACCGAGTCAGGTCAGATCGAGATTTCCGAGGTTGGGACCTTGGAAAGGCGGGTATGTTTATCAGTGTAGTACGTGCAATGAGATTGATCGTACAGGGTTACGATGCCTTTTGGTGTTATGGCATGAAGGAGGGTTATAGTCCAGCGTTAGAGGATATCCCAGTGGTCTGCGAGTTTCTATATGTGTTTGCCGAGCCATCCAGTTTGCCGCCTCAAAGGAGCGTGGACTTCGGCATAGAGTTGGAGCCTAGTACGAGACCGATCTCGAAGGCCCCATACCGTATGGCGCCTATCGAGTTGTTAGAGCTAAAGAAGAAACTCGAGGATTTGGTTGAGAAGGGCTTCATCCGCCCTAGTGTATCCCCGTGGGGAGCACATGTCCTCTTCGTGCGGAAGAAGGACGGATCATTGAGACTGTGCATTGACTACAGAGAGTTGAACAAGGTGACCATCGAGAACAAGTATACATTGCCTCACATCGATGACTTGTTAGATCAGCTTCATGGAGCGACTGTGTTCTCCAGGATTGATTTACGCTCGGGATATTACCAGCTGAAGGAGAGAGAAGGATGTACATAAGACGACATTTCGGAATCAGTATGGCCACTACGAGTTTGTAGTGATGCCATTCGGGCTCACAAATACGCCCGCCGTCTTTATGGAGTTGATGATGAATGGCATATTCATTGACTTATTGGATCAGTTTGTGGTGGTCTTCATAGACGATATCATGGTGTACTCTCGTGGCAAAGAGGAACATGCAGGACATCTGAGGGCAGTGATTCGAGTTGTGTAGGATAGAGAATTGTATGCCAAGTTCTCTAAGTGCGAGTTCGTGATGCCAAAGGTAGCATTTTTAGGTCATCTTGTCTCCGCCGAAAGGATCAAGGTTGATCCGGAGAAGATTGAGTCTGTAGCAGCATGGACGACACCAACGAATGTCAAGGAAGTGCGCAGCTTTCTTGGCTTAGCCGGTTATTACCGACGTTTTGTAAAAGGATTCTCTATGATTGCCCGTCCACTTATGAGTCTGTTAAAGAATACTACCCGGTTTGTATGGTCCGAGCCGTGTACTCAGAGTTTTGAGGAGTTGAAGAGACGTCTGACTTCCGCTCCCATCTTAGCGCAGCTAGAGGGCACAGAGGACTTTTTAGTCTATAATGACGCATCCAAGCTAGGCTTGAGATGTGTTCTGATACAGCATGGCAGAGTGATTGCTTATTTGTCTAGACAACCGAAGACATATGAAGAGAACTACCCAACTCATGATCTGGAGTTGACAGCGGTAGTTCATGCATTGAAGATCTGGAGACATTACTTGTATGGCGCTACATGCCAGATCTTCACAGAACATAAGAGTCTGAAGTATATCTTTACGCAACGGGAATTGAATAACCGCCAGCGTAGATGGCTTGAGCTGATCAAAGACTTTGACCTTGAGATTCTGTACCATCCAAGGAAGGCGAATGTTGTCGCCGACGCTTTGAGCAGGAAGACACCTCGAGAGAAGGCGATTGCGATATTGACTGTTCAACCTCAGTTGTAGAGGGATCTAGCATGACTAGCGATGGACATCCAGTTTCCTGATGAGGATTCCCAGTTGAGTACTTTAGAGGTTCTACCTGATCTGTTGGGTGAGATCCAACAGAAGCAGGGGACTTGCCCGACGCTGATGAGGATTCGAGATAGGACGTCTCGAGGCGAGGAACCAAAGTTCTCCATAGGAGCAGATGGAGTGATGAGACGCCGCAACCGCGTCTGTGTACCCGCAGATGCGGATCTGAGATAGAGGATTTTGCAGGAGGCTCACTCCACACCTTACTTTGTACACCCACGTGCGAGTAAGATGTATCAGGATGTGAGACGTTCATATTGGTGGGGAGGGATGAAGCCCGATGTGGCCCGATTTGTGGCTCAGTGTGCGACCTGTCAACAGGTCAATATAGAGTATTGTAGACCAGGAGGAGAGCTCCATTCACTGCTAGTATGGTAGTGGAAGTGAGAGGATATCTCCATGGACTTTGTGACAGGATTGAGACTAAACATGAGCTTTGATGCCATTTAGGTTATGGTTGATAGACTGACAAAGATTGCATGTTTCCTTCCTATCAAAGAAATGTGGCCAGTGAGCAAATTAGCTGAGGAGTTCACTAGCCACGTAGTGAGACTTGTTACGCTAAGATCGTGATGCACAATTGGGTTTTAAATTTATAACTCGAACTAAATCCTAACTACCTAGCGAAACCCGCAGTGTACGGGACGTTTGTACAAGGGTTAGTATTCCGAGGTCGAACACAAAGACTAAGGTGAAATTGATTCGATTTGTGATTGAGTTTAGTAGAGATCTAGGTTGGAAGATAAGAAGAAATAAAGAAATGAAAATCTCAAATGTTTTTAGTTGGTTTTTGGTGATCAATCAAGGATCACAATTCATGCAAAGCAAACAATCAAATTAAACTAAGAATCAACACAAATAAACAAGCTAAACAAGATAATGATTAAAGAAAGAAAAGACGGATTCTAGGGGTTGGAAGTTCCGGTTATGGCGTAGGACTCAAGTTATCTACTCATTCCTTGGATTAACTATGATATGTTGGGATTAAGTGTTTCTAAGTTGGGATCAATTACCGGGTAAGTCTCATGATCCAACTAGTCCACTCCTAAGGTCTTATTACCGGGTAAGTCTCTAAGAACCTACGGATAGGAATTCTACACATACCGGATTGTTAATTAGGGGCTTAACCTATCCTTACCGGGTAAGTCTTGGAAGGGAAAGTCCTAAACAACTATCCTAGCACACCTAATCCAATGGCGGCTTATTAGGCTCACCACTACCTAAGGTTTGTTATCTTTAGATTCTAAGAGCAAGAATTACCGGGTAAGTCTCTCCTAACACTTAGTTACAACACTAGGTTACCCTAGGGTAGATTATACTCAACAAACACTTAGGATTTCAACCTTCTATAGATCTAAGGCAAGATCCTTCGAACCAGGGAAAATCACGGTTTGTTCTATCTAAACCACGGCCGTGGTCAGACAAGAACTACCCGTGATTTCTAACAGCAGCTACGTTCATAAATAAAAGTCATCCAAAGGTAAATCTAAGTCCGTCCTATCATAACCCTAGCCATAACCATCCTTTCCTTACCCTAGAACCACATCAATTTAGCCTACAACGTTCATAATGGAAATCGAAACAAACAAACATAAAATCATAACATTCATTGCAAGATAATGAGGGAAAAGAGATGAACAAGTGAACTTAAAACAAAACCAAGATGAAAATAGGATTAGAATGACTCACAATCCTTCCAAAGGAAGGTTCAAATGGTTCATACAATTCTAGAAACAGAATCCGAAATACAAGAAAACTATGGTGTGTGTTCTTCTCCTCCCCTTCAATGGAGCTCTTCTTCTTCTCTTTGATACTTTCCTTCCTAGAAAAACTTCTTGTTAAGAGAATATATTTGTTAGAGAGAAATGGATAATGGATGAGCTGCTCCAAACTACTCCCAGCTGCCTCTCACAGTCCATGAAGGACCACTTTTATAACAAACTTGCATGAGCTGGCCATGAGAGTCGTGGCACAGCTGTCACAAGAATCTGGCAAAATCCACGGTTGATTCCACGGCCGTGGAGTGTCAGATAACCGTGATTCTGTGCAGAAACTTCGCCTTGGATCATTAAGCTGTGATTTGGTGCATGACTTGTGTTGGCAAGGCTCTATGAGTCCTCCTTAGCCTTTAGCTTGTGTCCTAATGAGTCCGAGGGTGTGTCATCTAGATGAACGATCCTCAAACGCATCGTTTTAGCTCCTAAATCTCCCGAAATACCTACAAAACGCGCACAAGTCCGTGTAGACGTCTATCTCGACAAAATACATGAATTGAGTGCAAAACGTCTCGAACTAGTGCTAGACCATGCATGAATGAGTGAGAAATTTATCTAAATGTTCCGCTAAAACCTAGTCATAAATTGTGTTATCAAAATACCCCATACTTAAGGTTTGCTCGTCCCCGAGCAAATTCCCAACTATAGACTAAGAGATGACGTGATTTATGTATGCAGAAAAATGGCAAAATCTTTTTGGGTTTGTGCTTCTACTATTGGATCACCTTCAAAGTCATGTTCTTGGCAAGGACAAGCAATCATGCATTCAAACAAATGAAGACATGGAAAGACAATTGTACTTAACTCAAAAGTATGCATGAAATGTAAAGATGAAGAAGCAAAGAAGATCAAGAGTACATCCAGTCTAAATCACTAAGTCTTACAAACATGCAAATAGGTCATAAGGTCTTGTGAAATAAAAGGGTAAAAAATTGTAGTGATTGGGTAGGGATTTCTAGGTTATGTGATGCTAATCCGGGAACGGAACTAACTTCACATCCTTGTCCTCGATCAACTTTCCCCAAGTGTATATTTTCCTCTATCTTTTCTTTCTTTTCTTTTTCTTTGACTTATTTTTGAGACAATGGCATTGGTGTACTAAAGCCGAAACCTTGGTGATTAGCCGTCCTCGGGTTTTCTCTTAGTTTTCGAGGTGCATCCACACCGGGCACACATACCAAAGCTCGTTAGGACTATTGGTTCATTTGACTTTGGCAAAGCACCAACACCCGATTATGTGAAGTGTACCGAGTTACTTGTCATTTAAACAATGTCCCCAAACTTATATTTTGGCTACACTTTCTCAACAAATTCAACATTTTATGCATGATATTCTTTTCATCAACAACTTCACCCCACACTTGCTTTTTGCACACATCAACACACTAGCATGCTCCTATTCCCGGATGGGTTAAAAGAGGTCAAATTTATCTCAATTGAGGTGCTCAAGCAATCATGATTAAGATGAGAAGTAGAGAAAGATTGAATTGCCTCATTCATTCCTAGATGGTATGCAAGAACTATCATGTAATTTCGATTTTCACTACTCAATCCTTTCTAGGCAAACATCATGGTTACAAATCATTCATAGAATTTCAAGAGAAGTACTTCAAGTCCACATATGCGTTCATTAATCCTAACACATGAGGCCATCCATAGCCAATTCACAAGACAAGATTCATCATTAGGATCATATCCAAGCCTAGAAAGCACAAAATTTTTAAAATTTTCTGATTTTTATGGTATTTTCGATTTAAGTATGTACAATGCAAGACATGTGAAGATTTTAAACTATCCTAGATGCTCATCATGCAAAGGATCATGCAAACCCCACCCCATACTTAAAAACACATTGTCCCCAATGTAGTATAAAAGTAAAGAGAGTGAAAGAAGGTTCTCACAATGTAAAATTGTTTGCTATGGTATTCGGGATTGTTCAATAGCGAATTGATGTTTGATGATCCTATCAACCATGGTAGAGAGCTCTAAGCATCCATCAAAGCTTTAGAACCCGCGCTAGGCACCGCTAGCCGTCCAAGTTCCGCGTCCGCTCCACCCATAATCGACGAGGGTTTCATCATCATCATTCCTATATCAAGCAAGGTCTCCAATGCCACTAATGTTCTAGCACACACACAAAGTAGACAAAACACACACAAAGATAGAAAAATCTAAAAATGAAAACAAAACTAAAAAGAGAAAATGTTACCAATGGGTTGCCTCCCACCAAGTGCTTCTTTAAGGTCATTAGCTTGACCAAACTCGGGGGCGTCTATTCAAGGTGAAGTGGGGCAATCATGTCCACCGGAGCTCCCGGAATATACTTCTTCAAGCGGTGCCCATTCACTTTGAAATTCCCACAATGCTCCCCTCCTATCTCAATGGCTCCATGGGAAAAGATCTTCTTCACCACATATGGCCCGGTCCATCTTGATTTGAGCTTTCCGGGAAAGAGCCTTAGCCTTGAGTTGAAGAGAAGGACAAGGTCTCCTTCACTTAACTCTTTGGGGATGATCTTCTTGTCATGCCATCTTTTGGTTCTCTCTTTGTAAATCCGGGCATTCTCATAAGCGTCCAACCGGATCTCCTCGAGGGCATTCAATTCAAGCAATCTCTTTTCTCCCGCCGCCTTGAGATCAAAATTTAGCCACTTAATGGCCCAATAAGCTCTATGCTCCATCTCTACCGGAAGGTGGCAAGACTTGCCATAGACCAACTTGTAAGGAGTGGTGCCAATCGGTGTCTTGAAGGCGGTCCTATATGCCCACAATGCGTCATTGAGCTTCATAGCCCAATCCTTTCTAGTCCTAGACACCGTCTTCTCAAGGATGGCCTTGATCTCCCGGTTGGAGATCTCCACTTGGCCACTAGTTTGGGGATGGTAAGGTGTTGCCACCTTGTGAGTCACCCCATACTTAGCCAAAAGCGCTCCAAAGTTCCTATTCGTGAAGTGCTTTCCTCCATCACTAATGATCACCCTTGGTGTTCCAAACCTAGGAAAGATCACCCGGTTGAAGAACCGCACCACCACCTTGGCATCATTGGTAGGAGAGGCGATTGCCTCCACCCATCTTGACACATAATCCACCGCCAATAGGATGAAGAGATTGCCACATGAAGAAGGGAATGGTCCCATGAAGTCCACACCCCACACATCAAAAATCTCCACTTCTTGAATGTTGTTCAAGGGCATTTCATTCCTTCTTGAGATGTTGCCCGTCCTTTGGCAAGCATCACATGCCGCTACAAAACCTTGCACATCTTTGAACAAGTTAGGCCAATAAAAACCGGATTGCAATACCTTTGCACACGTCTTGTGTGAGCTAGCATGGCCTCCACATGGTAAGGAGTGACAATGCCGGATCACACTCTCCATTTCATCTTCCGGTATGCATCTTCTAAACATCCCATCCGGGCCTTTCTTGAACAAGAGTGGCTCACTCCAATAGTAATGCCTCACATCGTTGAAGAACTTCTTTCTTTGTGCATATGTCAATCCGGGAGGAACTTCCTCACACACTAAGTAGTTCATAATGTCGGCATACCATGGCTCATTTCCTCTAGACACTTGGAACAAGCATTCCTCCATCATTTGCAACTGCTCATCTCGGAACGAGTCATCAATTGGAATGTCATCTTTTCCAAGCTCTAATGGAGGCAATCTACTAAGGTGATCCGCCACGGAGTTCTCGGATCCCTTCTTATCTCGTATCTCCAAATCAAACTCTTGAAGAAGAAGGATCCACCGAATCAACCTTGGTTTGGCATCCTTCTTTGTAAGTAGATAACGGATCGCAGCATGATCCGTATAGACTATGACCTTCGCTCCAACAAGGTATGAGCGGAACTTCTCAAATGCATATACCACCGCTAACAACTCCTTCTCGGTGGTAGCATAATTGAGTTGGGCATCATCTAGCGTCTTGCTAGCATAATAAATAGCATGAGTGCGCCCTTCTTTCCTTTGCCCTAAAACGGCCCCAACGGCTACATCGCTTGCATCGCACATGATCTCAAATGGTAGACTCCAATTTGGAGGTTGCATGATAGGTGCGGAGATCAAGGCGTTCTTCAACCTACAAAAAGCTTCAAGACAATCCTTGGAAAAGACAAAATCAACATCCTTCATTAGTAGGTTAGTGAGAGGCTTAGAAATTTTAGAGAAATCTTGGATAAACCTCCGGTAAAAACCGGCATGCCCTAAGAAGCTCCTTACCCCCTTCACCGAGGTAGGCGGCGGCAACTTCTCTATCGTTTCAATTTTGGCCCTATCAACCTCAATGCCACGGTTGGACACCAAGTGTCCTAACACAATGCCTTCACTTACCATGAAGTGGCATTTTTCCCAATTCAAGACAAGATTTGTCTCCTCACATCTTTGCAATACTAATGACAAGTTAGCCAAGCAATTATCAAAAGAAGAACCATAAACAGAGAAATCATCCATAAACACTTCCATGATATTTTCTATGTATTCTGAAAAGATAGCCATCATACACCTTTAGAAGGTGGCGGGTGCATTACACAACCCAAATGGCATTCTCCTATATGCAAAAGTACCCCATGGACATGTAAAGGTTGTTTTCTCTTGGTCATCGGGGTGGATAGGGATTTGGAAGAATCCGCTATAGCCATCTAGATAGCAAAAATGAGAATGTTGAGCTAACCTTTCTAGCATTTGGTCAATGAAGGGGAGAGGGAAGTGGTCTTTCCTAGAGGCCATGTTCAATTTCCTATAATCAATGCACATCCTCCACCCCGTAACCGTCCTAGTCGGGATTAGTTCATTGTTCTCATTAGTTACTACAGTCATCCCACCCTTCTTAGGAACTACATGAACGGGACTAACCCACTTACTATCCGAGATAGGGTAGATAATTCCCGCATCTAGCAACTTAATGATTTCCTTTTTGACTACCTCTTTCATTATAGGATTCAACCTCCATTGATGTTCAATAGAGGGTTTGTGGTTATCTTCCATCATTATCTTATGCATGCACAAAGAAGGCTTAATGCCAACCAAATCATTAATAGTATAGCCAATGGCTTTCCTATGCAATCTTAGTTCATGCAACAACTTAGCAAGTTCATCATCACTCAAGCATGCATTAACAATCACGGGATATGTAGAATTTTCACCAAGAAATGCATACTTCAAATGAGAGGGGAGGGGTTTAAGTTCAAGTTGAGGAGGACCTTTATCGGTTGAAGATGATCCAAATAATGTTGGATGGGAAGAATCCAAAGCAAATGAAGACTCCTCATGGCTCCTAAAAGCTTGATCATCATCAAGGACTGGTCCAGGAAAAACCACGGTTGGAAACACGGTTTGCTCATCTTCCACGGCCGTGGTTCTTGCTAAGCTTGCTTCCCGGAGTTGTCCAGAAAGTTTGACGGCCGTGGAGTGTAAATATTGACCGTGGAACTTGCAGCTGTTCAACACCTCATCGTGGCTTTCAAACCCAAGTCTTGGCTCTTCTTCTAAGGCTTCCAAGGCCTTGATCTCTTCATTGCAAGCCTCCTCAACACCTTCCTCCATCATACTTAAGGTAAGAACCTTCTCCAAGGGATCCTTGATCAAGATCGAGCTCACAATTTCCCTAGATTCCTCTTGCTCGACTATGTTGAAGAGATCCTCATCAAGGGCTGGCCCTTTCGTCATTGTGGACAACTTGAACTTGATGTTCTCTTCTCCAATGTTGAAGGAGAGAGTTCCATTCTTACAATCCACTAGGCATCCGGAAGTGGCTAGGAAAGGTCTTCCTAAGATGATGGGAACCGGATAATCCGCCGGAATGTCCAAGACCACAAAATCAATCGGCACATAGAATCCCCCTAGTTGCACCGGGATGTCTTCTAAGATCCCAACCGGATGAGTGATAGAACGATCCGCCATATAAAGGGTCATCTTGACCGGTTTCGGCTCTCCTAGCCCGACCTTGTTACAAAGTGCAAGCGGTATGATGCTTACACTTGCTCCAAGATCACAAAGGGCCTCGTACTTCACATCTCCCACTCCTATTGGGACACAAAAAGAGCCCGGATCCCTTAGCTTGGAAGGCATCTCCTCCTTTATGGTTTGGATCAATTCCGAGGATCTCTTGGTCATTCTTATCTCCCCATACTCCTCCAACTTCCTTTTGTTGGAGAGTATTTCCTTCAAAAACTTGCCATATGCCGGCATTCCTAAAATGGCATCCATGAACGGAATGTTAATATGTAATTTGGACATTAGTTCAAGGAACTTACCAAAGTGATTGTCCAAACGAGCTCTTGCTCTTGATTGTGGAAACGGTAGTGGTGGCTTGTATGGAGGCGGTGCCACATAGGTTGGCTCTACATCCTTGCTCTTGCCTCCATCTTCTTGCATTCTTCCCTCTTCTACCACTACTTGCTTCCCTTTAGCATTGTCCTTGGGCAAAGGATCCTTCGTACTCAACCCACTCCTCGTTGTGATGGCCAACACTTGGCCTCTTGGGTTGTCTTCGGTTCTTCCGGGAAGCTTTCCCGGATCTCTATGGGCTTCACCCGCCTTTTGGAACACTTGTGCTTCCAAAACTTTTTGGGCCTTAGAGATTGAAGTCACGGTGCTCTCAAGACCACTCAACCTTCCTAGCAATTGCTCAAACATTATTTCGGTTCTATCCTTTGGAGGTTGAGTGAATCCGGGTGGAGGTTCTTGTGAAGCTCTTGGTGGTGGAGTTGTGCTTGTGGAAGCGGGAGGGTTTAAGGCTCCATCCGGGTTAGAGTAAGAAAATCCGGGATGGTTGTGGTTGGGCCGGTAATTGTTGAATTGCCGGTTGTTGTTAAAACTCCTTGGGCCTTGGTAATTGTTGAAGTTGCCCCTTCCCATATAATTCACATCCTCCTCCTTGGAAGACAAGTTGGCTTGTGGAAGCACTTGAGGAGTTGCTTGGTTCTTCAAAGTTGTAGCACACAACTCCCTCAAGGACTTCAACTCATTGTTGATGGCGTCAAGCTTGAAATTGCTCATGGTGACTTCACTCACCTCATATGCTCCCGCCTTTCTTCCTTCACTCTTCCTATGGGAGTATTTCTCAATCACTAGAGCTTGCTTCTCCACAAACTCCCAAGCTTCATCTACATGCTTTTCCATAAATGTCCCACCGGAAAGAGATTGGAGCTTGAATTGGCTATCCTCATCAAGTCCCTTGAAGTAGATCTCCAATAGCTCAATTTTTGGTATGCCATGGTGTGGACAATCAAGGAGGAGATCTTTGAACCTCTCCCAAGACTTGAATAAACTCTCTCTATCCTTCATCACGAAGGCATTGATCTTCCCTCTTAACTCGGTAGTCTTGGAAGGTGGGAAGAACTTAGTCAAAAACTCGGTTGTCATCTCCTCCCAAGTACCAACTCGCCCTTGTGGAATAGATTGATACCAAGCCAAGGCTTTGTCCTTAAGAGAGAAGGAAAAAGCCCTAAGCTTATGGTTGTTGCTCTCCAATCTTGGCGGTCTAAGAGTCTCCATCAAGATCTCATAATTCATCAAATGTTGATGAGGGGACTCTCCTTCCATCCCTCCAAATTGATTATGCCGGATCATTTGTAGAACTTGAGGGCGGAGCTCATAGTTGTGGGTCGCGGGATCTCCTAAGTTCACACCCGGTCGGTGTGCTCTTTGTGCCGGATCCATACGTCTCCCTAGGGTTTGCGGCTCTTCAATGGCAATGGGCACAACCCTAACATTGGCCGCCGGCTGCGGTTGTGGTGGAGGAGGTGGAGGTTGTCGGCGATTAAGCTCTCCTTGAACAAGGGCTTGCCTAATCTCCTCAATCTCCCTCCTAGTTTCCTCTTGCCTCTCATTGGCAAGTCTCCTTTCTTCCTCCAAGAGCTCATCTCTTAGCCTTATTTGCTCTAAGGCTTCATCCAACTCAGCTTGGAGGTTTCTTCCGTCCATCTCTTTCTCTTTTCGGATGTTCTTGGATCTAGATCGAAGGGTTTTCTCCGGTTCGGGATCGAATGGAGCTAAATCCTTGCCACGAGATCTTCGCATACACCTAATGAGTAATAGATGTCCTGAAAAGCAAAGACACAAACCAAAAAGAGATCAAAAGCAACAAGAAAGATCTACACTAGAAACAATCACAAAATAGACTCAATCTAGACCTAGTCCCCGGCAACGGCGCCAAAAACTTGTTACGCTAAGATCGTGATGCGCAATTGGGTTTTAAATTTATAACTCAAACTAAATCCTAACTACCTAGCGAAACCCGCAGTGTACGGGACGTTTGTAGAAGGGTTAGTATTCCGAGGTCGAACACAAAGACTAAGGTGAAATTGATTCGATTTGTGATTGAGTTTAGTAGAGATCTAGGTTGGAAGATAAGAAGAAATAAAGAAATGAAAATCTCAAATGTTTTTAGTTGGTTTTTGGTGATCAATCAAGGATCACAATTCATGCAAAGCAAACAATCAAACTAAACTAAGAATCAACACAAATAAACAAGCTAAACAAGATAATGATTAAAGAAAGAAAAGACGGATTCTAGGGGTTGAAAGTTCCGGTTATGGCGTAGGACTCAAGTTATCTACTCATTCCTTGGATTAACTATGATATGTTGGGATTAAGTGTTTCTAAGTTGGGATCAATTACCGGGTAAGTCTCATGATCCAACTAGTCCACTCCTAAGGTCTTATTACCGGGTAAGTCTCTAAGAACCTACGGATAGGAATTCTACACATACCGGATTGTTAATTAGGGGCTTAACCTATCCTTACCGGGTAAGTCTTGGAAGGGAAAGTCCTAAACAACTATCCTAGCACACCTAATCCAATGGCGGCTTATTAGGCTCACCACTACCTAAGGTTTGTTATCTTTAGATTCTAAGAGCAAGGATTACCGGGTAAGTCTCTCCTAACACTTAGTTACAACACTAGGTTACCCTAGGGTAGATTATACTCAACAAACACTTAGGATTTCAACCTTCTATAGATCTAAGGCAAGATCCTTCGCACCAGGGAAAATCACGGTTTGTTCTATCTAAACCACGGCCGTGGTCAGACAAGAACTACCCGTGATTTCTAACAGCAGCTACGTTCATAAATAAAAGTCATCCAAAGGTAAATCTAAGTCCGTCCTATCATAACCCTAGCCATAACCATCCTTTCCTTACCCTAGAACCACATCAATTTAGCCTACAACGTTCATAATGGAAATCGAAACAAACAAACATAAAATCATAACATTCATTGCAAGATAATGAGGGAAAAGAGATGAACAAGTGAACTTAAAACAAAACCAAGCTGAAAATAGGATTAGAGTGACTCACAATCCTTCCAAAGGAAGGTTCAAATGGTTCATACAATTCTAGAAACAGAATCCGAAATACAAGAAAACTATGGTGTGTGTTCTTCTCCTCCCCTTCAATGGAGCTCTTCTTCTTCTCTTTGACACTTTCCTTCCTAGAAAAACTTCTTGTTAAGAGAATATATTTGTTAGAGAGAAATGGATAATGGTTGAGCTGCTCCAAACTACTCCCAGCTGCCTCTCACAGCCCATGAAGGACCACTTTTATAACAAACTTGCATGAGCTGGCCATGAGAGTCGTGGCACAGCTTTCACAAGAATCTGGCAAAATCCACGGTTGATTCCACGGCCGTGGAGTGTCAGATAACCGTGATTCTGTGCAGAAACTTCGCCTTGGATCATTAAGCTGTGATTTGGTGCATGGCTTGTGTTGGCAAGGCTCTATGAGTCCTCCTTAGCCTTTAGCTTGTGTCCTAATGAGTCCGAGGGTGTGTCATCTAGATGAACGATCCTCAAACGCATCGTTTTAGCTCCTAAATCTCCCGAAATACCTACAAAATGCGCACAAGTCCGTGTAGACGTCTATCTCGACAAAATACATGAATTGAGTGCAAAACGTCTCGAACTAGTGCTAGACCATGCATGAATGAGTGAGAAATTTATCTAAATGTTCCGCTAAAACCTAGTCATTAATCGTGTTATCAAGACTCCATGGTGTACCGAGGACGATCATCTCAGATCGAGACGGGCAATTTACCTCGGGGTTCTGGCAGCAGATTCATACTGCCCTGGTGATGAGTTTACACTTTACGACCACGTTTCATCCTCAGACAGCTGGTTAGTCAAAGAGGACCATTTAGACACTAGAGGATATGCTGCGAGCTTGTGTGTTAGATTGGGGACATGGATGGTCAAATTACCTTCCATTGGTAGAGTTCTCATACAACAACTGGCATGCATCGATTGGGATGACCCCATATGAGGCATTGTATGGGTGTAGATGTCGTACACCGTTATGTAGGGATAAGCCTAGCAGTGTCAATGATATAATGCCAGAGCAAATTCAGGATGATATAGCTCGAGTAGTGCTGATCAGAGAGAGGATGTTGGCTGCACAGAGTCGCCAGAAGTCATATATAGACAAGAGGCGTCAGCCTCTAGAGTTCAGAGTTGGAGCTCATGTCTGGCTGAGAGTATCTCTGACGCGAGGCATCGGACGTTTTGGCATAAAGGGGAAGTTGAGTCCCGTATATGTCGGTCCTTTTGAGATATTGGATAGAGTTAGGAGAGCAGCGTACAGATTGGTTTTGCCACCGAGATTAGAGGGTGTTCACCTTGTGTTTCATGTGTCACAGCTGAGGGACTGCATACCAGACCCGAGGCACATTGTTAGTTATGATGACTTAGTGGCTGAGCCGGACCACACTTTTGTTGAGCACCCGGTTGCAGTCCTAGAACGAGGTCTGAGACGCCTACGTTCGAAGGACATCCTGTGCTGAGGATACAATGGTCGAGACGAGGACCTAAGGAGGCCACATGGGAGACCGAGGATAGTATCCAGAGAAACTATCTAGAGTTCTATGCCGAGATAGATGCACTTGTAGGATCCACGAGTAGATCTTAGTGCTATCTCGGTGAGTGTATGTTATGTGTATATATGATATGATGTGTTTTTGTGCTAGTTGTGATGTGTATATACGATCTTATTAGATCTTGTTTGCTAGCGCGAGTTGTGTTATAGTCAAAGATGGTTCTATCTTCCATGCTATGGTAATATGATTAGGATTAGCTGGATATGGTTATTCCTCCATGCTATTGTTATGGACATAGTTTGAGTGAAGATGGTTTTCCTCAACACCCTTGCAATATGAGTGCGGTTTGGCAGGAGATGGTTTTCCTCCATGCCATTGTGATGTGGTTATCGGATGACTAGAGATGGTTTTCCTATATGCCTTGTTAGTATGTGTGATGGTGTTGCTGGAGTAGATGATTCCTCCATGCTGCACTTTGAGGTTATAGAATGTTATAGGTTGTGATCTTATGAATGGAGATGTGATGCCTCCGATAGAGAGTATGTGTATACCTCGGCGTATGGGTCCGAGAGGATTTGAGAATGGTTCAAGTTTCGGGACGAAACTTGTTTTTGGGGGAGTGTGATGTAAGAGCCTTAGTCTTCTAGGGATCCTGCACCTGCGGCTAAGTTGAGAAGCAGGTGCTGAGCTTGTGTTGAGCAAGGGTTGAGCCGCCTCTGCGGCTTTGTGGACCGCCTTAGCGCCCTTTTGGCTGCCCCTACGCCTCAGGGATCCACCCATGCGGATTTCAGTGGCTGCAACCACTTTTGTTGACCCTTTGACCCGTGCTTTACCCTTAGCTTCCTTTACAAGCTTCCCTTTTGCTTCTAATGAAGGGTTTCCTTCATTCTCCAGGCTTCTTCTCCTTATATTCTTCTTCTTCTCTTTCTCTTCTTTCTTTGATCTTCTTCTTGGTTTTCTTTGATCTTGTTGAGAGTTTTGAGTGGAGTTTGATGATGATGATGGTTGATTGTTGATGTTGTGTTGTGGAGATCCAACTGAGTAGGTTGTGTGTGATCTCTTCCTTTGTTAGTTGCTATTGTGGTAAGCTTTTCCTTCTTCTTTCTTTCTTCCTCTTTCTTCCCCCTTTCCTCTTCCTTGATGATGAATTCCCACAAGTTGATCTTGTGTTGATCTTCCTATGCATATATTGATGTATATATGTATATATATGCATGTCTATGGTTGGTTGAAGATGAAGAAGTGAAGGATACCAAGTGAAGGATCGAAGAGATGTCGAGGATCACCTTCTGCACATCAGCCGCTCCTGTGCCACCAGACAGCCGCCCCTACTCCTGGTGTTGAGCCGCCCCTGCGTGAGTGAGTTGCCGCCCCAGCGCCTTCTGGTTGCTTTGCCCATGCGCCTTCTTGTCACGCAGGTGCGTCTTCAGCAGGACCTACCTAGGGTGGTATGGATCCTTTTCTTTCCTAGTATGAGTGGCTTCGAGGCATGCTAGGTATGAGAGTGAGTTGAGGGTATCATGATATTGTATATGCTGGTTATGGCTTTAAGATTTAGTATGTGTTTGAGGTAATATCTTAGGCATTTGAGAGTTATGATGTGATTTTGAGGTTTGGATTCGAGTTATGAGTTGAGGATGGTTATAAGGTCTAGGAGGTGGAATCTCCTAACCTTGGGACGATGTTGATATTGTTGTGCTTTGATGATGCAAGCACTAATCGTTTTCCCGAGGGGAAGCCGTGACCACTTGATACGGATTGCGATTGAGTCAAGTAAGTCCTTGGGACTTACTTAGCGAGCAGTTATGGGTTTGAGTGTATGTTGTGGTTGTGTGTGTGCATGTGTGTGTTGCATTTATAACCTAACTGGACTATGATGAACCTACATGCATATTAATTGACCCAAGTGTATGATAACGTGCGGTGATAACTTGCCTAGCCCAGAATTTGGTGGCTCGGGGGTTCTCTGCGACCAGTCCTCCAGGTGGTGATGATTGACACCATTCCAAACTTGAGGGGAAATAGGGACATAGGCGTTGGGAGTTTACTCCGCATGCCACAAGGAAACGAATTAGTAATGGTATAACTTAAGTAAAGATAATAAATGGATTTGCGTGTGTACATAGCATGATGTGACGTGTTGATGTGTTATATGTGCTAATGCTTCATTCTTATTCATTTCTATTTGCTAACGGTTTTATGCCGTGTTGTAGATAATCTGCAGGTTTGGAAGACTACAGAGTGAGCCAGATGGGTTATCAGCCGAGGGCTTCCGTACACTAGGTAGTGCATGGGCTTTTGGGGTGTTTTGTACATGGATGTTTATAATTTGCCATTTTGGTACTCAGTTGTGATGTTGTAAACCTTTTGATGTATATATTGTATAGTTTTATGTATTTGGTTTTAATCTATCTGTGCCTTACTGTAAGATTCAGTGAACTTGTTGTCAAAGTATGGCCAGGATCCATTGTGAGATCCTAGCCCAGTAACGTCCTGAGTCCCACGTATTTAGGGTGTTACACGCTGTTGGTAGCTTTCATTGGATCTCGACTCGAACAATGCATGGCAATGGGATGTGAAGACGACTTCTACTTTCTTATTGCGCAGAACGAGGGCCACTCTATTAACAATGTTGCACCTTATATGGAACGTGCACAAAATATGCTTCACCTCGGGAAATACTACACTCAGGACGCTTATAAGACCTAGCTCACGATCGGTGGCAATCACCTCCGGGATCTTTCCGTATAACAAATAACGGACCCTCCTCAAAGCCCACTCGTAGTGATCTCTATTCTCCTGTGCCATGAATACAAAAGCTATTGCGAATGTCTTCTTTGTACTAGTGATGCCTACGATCTCCAACAATGGCATATTGTATCTAAAAGTAATACAAACCAACGATTAAGTTCAAATTGTCTAGGAAAAGATGATTGAGTGTAAGAAATAAAGTAAAAATGCGCCTTGAAACTTACTTGTTGGTCTTATATATCGAGTCCATCACTATAACATAGGAAAACATGCTGAGAAAATACCTCAAATTAGGATGTGAGATAAGAAATCAACCACCTCATCGGAGTTCGGACTTCTCTTGGTGTTCACATAATATCCACGCTCCGTCAACGTATGAAGTGCTTATTGTAATGATCCTCTTCCTTTGGCTTGTTCCGTTCTAATCTTCAAACCGGTGTTGTAAACTTGCCGGATGGAGGTGACATTGTCAGGGTCCTCTAATTGCACAAATTTGAAAATATGTCTCGGTTTTAAGCCGGAACCCAATTCACGCTCCACCTTTCGGCTCTTCTTGGGAGTCAAGCATCCTGCATATGCATGACCCCTTAACACCGAGGGAATAACATGGTTGTGGATTTCACATACAACCCTCTCTGTCCATTTTCCCTCTTCAGTTTGCGTTCCATCAAGTTGTAAGAAACACATACACTTCTTCGAGTTTTTTTTCCGGCTAGAACTTGGAACATGATCGGGATCAATGTCTTTCTCTTTTCTACGTCCACCGTGTCTATCACAAGCCAATTGTAAGATACGAAAACCCCTTCTATCCAACCATGATTGTTTAATGACCAACACCATATTCATTGAGTTTGCCACATACCGAACCCAACCCAATAAGTTTTTCTGTTCACAAAATATCCATGAAGCTCAAATTATAATGAATAATCGGTACCGATTGCACGAGAATATTCCTTAAGATCCTAAATAAAATAAGATAGAGTATTATTTTAAAATACACATATTATATTCTAACATTGTCTAAAGCTATTCCGATTCTCTATTGTAACATTGTCTAAAGCTATTCCGACTAATTCTACAATTCCGGTTCTCTATTCTATCATTGTCTAAAAGTAAATATAAATGAGTTTGTACACTTACTTCAAGTTGTGCGAGAAGTTCTTTCGAATCACTATATTTATCAACTTTGAACGACATAATAGAGCTTTTACCATCGGATTCTACATCGCCTTCTTAAAAAATGTCGACATTTTAACGGATTTGTATCTTTACGTTGTGGTGGAGATATATGTGAATAGTAGAATGATTTGACATGTAATATATAGGCTCGTAAATTTACAACGGTTAGTTTCCAACAGCTAGTTCAAATTTTTACTCTCTCCATATCTATGTAATCCTCTCTCTCATTGCGGTTACAATCAAAATGGGAAGTCTACAATCTTATGTTCTCTTTGTCGTTAATATTGTAATCTTCTCTTCTCTTAGTTCTGGTGACATGATCTCCATTGTCGAGTTCGAATCTCCATATATGTATAATCTTCTCTTCTTTTTGTTCTGCTCTTGTTTCTATCTCTAATGATGAGATCTGGTGACATGATCGCCATTGTCGAGTTCGATCTCCATATATGGGCAATCTTCTCTTATCTTTGTTCAGCTCCTGTTTCCATCAGCATTGTCGAGTTTGATCTAGGACAAGATCTTTTTTATACCAAAAATCATACCAAATAGATTCATACCAGAAACCATACCACAAACTCATATAGAAAACACATACAAGAAACCATACCAGAAACTCATATCAAACTCACAACAAAAACTCATACCAGCAATGCAAACCAAAAACTCAACCAGAATCCATACCAGAAACTCATACCAAAAACATATTAAAAAACCATACCAAAAACCCGTCTCAAACTCATATTGTAAACCATACTAGACTCATGCCAGAAACTCATATTAGAAACTCGTACGAGAAACTCAACCAGAAACCGTACAAAAAATTCATACCAGAAACATACCAACAAATCATACGAGAAACCCATATCAAATTCATACTAGAAACCATACCAGATGCATACTAGAAACTCATACTAGAAACTCATATTAGAAACCATACCAAAAATTCAACCAAAAATCATACCAGAAACTCATACTAGAAACTCAACTAGAAACCATACCAAAAACTCATACAAAAATCACATCACTAGAAACTCATACTAGAAACCAGTTATGATAAAACATAGCAACAAAATACCTTGAAAACACTAATTTGTACTCTTCATATATTCTCTCTCCATATTTGTTTGTTTCTTCTTCTTTTTAAATAGAGGGGGTAAAAAACGGACCAATTACTTTTACCTAACATTAATAAAAGTGGTAAAAAATAGAAGAGTATATAAACCAAAACTTATAAATAAATAGCCTACTTCACTGAATTCTTTCAATGGCCAAATTCACTAACTAGGCCGTTTACCAATATTACTCTATTAAGGGTACCCATATAATAATTTCATTTAGTAAATATACCCTCAAATTTTTTACCGTTCAAATTTTTACTCTCTCCATATCTGTGTAATCTTCTCCCTCATGGCAGTTATGATCAAAATGGGAAGTCTGTAATCTTCTCTTCTCTTTGTCGTTAATATTGCAATCTTCTCTTCTCTTTGTTCAACTCTTGTTTCTATCTCTAATGCCGAGTTCGGTCTAGTGACATGATCCTCCATTGTCGAGTTAGGATATCCATGTACGTGTAATCTTTTCTTTGTTTTGCTCTTGTTTCTATCTTCATTGATGAGTTTGATCTAGTGAGATGATCTCCATTGTCAAGTTTGATCTCCATATATGTGTAATTTTCTCTTTGTTCCGCTCCTATTTTCATCTCCATTGTTGAGTTCGATCTGGTGACATGATCTTTGTATACTAGAAGCCATAATAGACAAAATCATACCAACAATCAAACCCTAAACCATACCAGACTCATACCGGAAACTCATACAAGAAACTCGTGCCAAAAATTCATATGAGACTCATAACAAAAACTCATACTAAAAACTCATATCAAAAACTCATATCAGAAACTCAACTAGAAATTATACTAGATAGTCATACCAAGAACCATACAAGAAACTCATATCAGAAATACATCAACAAATCATACCAAAAACCCATATCAAACTCATACCAAAAACTATACCATAGTCATACGAAAACTCATACAAGAAACACATACCAAAAACTCATACAAGAAACCATATCAAAAACCATACTATAAACTCATACAAGAAACTCATACTAGAAAACATACCAGACTCATACCAGAAACCATACTATACTCATACTAGAAACTCATACTAGAAACTCATACCAAAAACTCATACTAGAAACACATACCAAAAACTCATATTCGAAACTTTTACTAGAAACTCAACTAGAAACCATACTAGAAACTCATACAAGAAATATATCAACAAATCATACCAAAAACCCATGTCAAACTTATACCAAAAACCATACCAGCCTCATACTAGAAACTCATATAAAAAAGTCATACTAGAAACTCAACCAAAAACCATGCCAGAAACTCATACAAAAACACGTCAACAAATCATACTAGTAAACTCATATCAAACTCATACCAGAAACCATAACAGACTCATACCAGAAATTCATATTAGAAACTCATACCACAAACTCATGCCACAAACTCATATCAGAAACCATACTAGAAACTCAACTAGAAACCATACCAAAAACTCATGCCAAAAACTCAATAAAAAATTATACCAGAAACCCATACCAGAAACTCATACCAGAAACACATTACTAGAAACTTATACCAGAAATCATACTTGAAAACACTAAATTGCACTCTCTCCCTATATTTTCACTCCATGTTTGTCTATTTCTTTTTTTTTTAATGGAGGGGGTTAAAAAGGGACCAATTACTTTTACCTAACGTTAATGAAAGTGGAAAAAATAGAGAGGTATACAAAAAAAATCTTATAAAAAAGAGCCTACTTCACCCAATTCTTTCAATTTAAATAGATTTTGTTATAGTAAATATTGGGTCTATTCGGCATACATTTATTTACGGGGTTATTGGTTTTGGGAGATTATTTTGACAAAAAAAGCAACAAAATACACATGAATGAATAGATTGTTAGAGGGGTTATTGAAAATAATAATTTTGTAGAATAATCTACAACGATTGCCAAACAGACCCATTGTCATTGTCAAACTGTTTTTAATCGTTAGAATTAAAATCAACATTGGGATAAGACCAAGTAAAATTGAGAGGGGAGATGCCTAAACATATATGTTCCTAGTTCCTTAACAATACTAACAAAAAAACCTCTCGGCTATTTGCTCTCTACTGTTAAAAATCCTAGCCACCAAAAATCATCTCGGTGACTTGCTCGATTCTCCCGGACCATGAACTCCGATTTCGTCACCATGGAGGCTGACCACCTCCCCATTGCCGCTCAAGGCTTCTTGCCCGGTGATCAAAGCAAGCCCAAGTCTCTTATTGCCGACAGGCACTGCTGCTCGGGGGGAGTCATCCTTCCTCGGTGCCAAGCGACAGTTCTATCTTCCTTCATCCCCGATTTCAAAATCTTTCACCAGCCTCTCTTTTAATGGGAGCTGATTCTCAAATTAAGTTTTCATTTCCACCCTTTCCTTGTTGTTATCACCGTTTACCTCTTCTACCGTTGAAAGACTTGGTTTCCGAAGGTTCATAGCAGTCCAGGGGCTCCTTTTTTCGTAAGGAAAGCATTATTATGTCTCAGTTTTTGATGTGGGCTGGATTTAGACATATTCTAGTGGACCCTTCAAGTTTAACCGAAGAAAGCCTTTTTGGGTTGATACTGGTTGGTGCTTTTTAGTATTGGTTTGTTGCTCATCTTCACTCTAAGTGTAACACCCCAAATCCACAAGACTCGGA
Organism: Fagopyrum homotropicum; assembly: GCA_033239125.1. Classification (NCBI taxonomy): domain Eukaryota; kingdom Viridiplantae; phylum Streptophyta; class Magnoliopsida; order Caryophyllales; family Polygonaceae; genus Fagopyrum; species Fagopyrum homotropicum. Next base: position 107,896,640 of record BSWB01000007.1, read on the forward strand.
ATGCTACGGGCTAGGAACCTCACAATGGGTCCTGACCCTAGCTTGACAACAAGTTCACCAGATTTTGCAACAAGACACATAAATATAAAACCAAAATCGATAAAACTGAAAGATCACATATCCAAATGCATACAAAACTCACAACCGAGTACTAAAAATGTGCAACCATGTGTCTATACATACAAAACCCATAAACATCCTAACATGTACGGAAATCCTCACTTTATCACCCCCGCCAAATCACTCTACAACCTTCCTAACTTGCAAAGCATCTACAACACGGTATAAACCGTTAGCTAAAAATTCATATATAAGATTAATACATAAGCACATACACACATCATAATTACAATAAACACCGAGCATGATATCACACATTTCCCGTTTTGTTGTCTTCACAAAGTCATACACTCATAATCCAATTACATGTGTGACACGAGAAGTCTACGACTCTCGCCTCTATTCATCTTACCATCTAGAGTGGTTCGGAGCACCCCACCGTATACCATAGGGAGTAGCTCGATATCCTCACCGTATACCAGAATTGGCCCAACCCCAGAGAATCCCTCATGCTCCCTTGAGAGAACTCAACAAGCTAACACGCCCAATACTAGTGGGCCAAACATACATCTGATAACTCCACCTTGATTATAATTTGTTTTATGTGAATGATGGAAGGCTTAACATATATATGCGGTTTTATAAACTAACAAATATCGATTATATTTCTAGATTGTATGTTTTGGTTTGTTTGTTCAAATGTGTGCATGTCTTGAAAAGCATTACAAGGGACGAAGAAGCCTTGAAAGGCATCACAAAGGAACGATTCGACTAAAGGTTTCACTACAAGATAGGCACATCTCAACAACCAATACAAGAAGATCTTAGAAGATCTCAACCGAAGGAGCTTGAAGAATTGATTAAGAGAAGATCTCGGCACATCAAGATAAGAAGATCTTCAAACGTTTTCACAAGAAGAAGATCTCAGCACATCCACAACAAGAAGATCTTGGCTATCTAAAGGAAGATCTCCAACGGCTTCCAAGTGAGAAGATGTCGGATCTTAATTACAGATTTTCAACGATAGTTGTTCACTCCAAAAGGGGTGTGCATAAATAAGCTTTATATTTATATCCAAGAATTAAGCCTAACGATAGCGAACCCGCAGTGTACGGATCAATCGTAGTATGGGTTGATATCCCGGAGTCGATCTCAGGGAATCGGTGAGAACAAAGCAGTAAAGTTAATCCAACTTGTGTAGCAAGCAAGCAATGAATACATAAAGAATGTAGAAGCAAGAATAATGGGAATGTAGATTCTAAAGATCCAAGTATCCGGTTGTGGTGTTTGATTCAAGATATCTAAGGATGTGTACGCACAAAGAAGGGTAGCAAAGGTATATATTCTTCGGTAGGATGTCGTCAGGTGACGATCCAACTTCCTTTTGTCCCAACCAAAGGATTCTACTTAACGGATGTTGAGTCTCGTCATGAAGAGATCATAAGGATAGGATTTAACTCTCATACCAAACCAAAACCCAAGAAAAAGAAAGATAAAGGCAAAGGCTTTGACACACCTCATTTTAATAGAGGGTTTTGAATCCCCTATTACCTATAACTCGCAAACACTCACTCCCAAGCAAGGTTAAGGGTTAGAAAGGATTAACAAAGGTAGGATTTAAGCAATCTTGAACTTTGGATAAAGGCAAAAGCAAAACGTGCAAAACAGAGAAAACCACAGACAGATCTTGGGAAACCGCGGTCGTGGTTCCTGAAGAACAGGCCGTGGAAATCCTCGTTCGAGGCTTTCGTCTCACAACTCTTAGGGTCCGATATGCTAAGGCTCAATTTATCATCATCTATACCACAACCTTCAACCTTTCACCCTAGAATCGCAGGGGGTTTAGCCTACAATCATCATCATAATCAATTCAAGATTAAGAAAGAAAATCAAGAAGAACACAAAGATGAACAAAATCAATCTTCAAAGAATAAATAACTCAATCAAACAATATATTATCCCAAAATGTGCTCTCAAAGACAATGATCAAAACTAGAATAATTTCATAAATTTCTAAAGCGGAATCAAGAAACTCTTCAATCTCCTCCAATGGTGAAGCAATCTAATCCGAAGTGTGGAAGTGAATCCAAGTACGTCAAGCGTCATCAGCGATTCGAGATCCTACAGTGCGGTCTCGAACGTGATCTCCGTATATAGCGTGATACCCAAAATGTAGCCGTCCACCTCCTTTTATAAAATAAAATTAGGTTAAAAGGTTCCTTCCTACTGATGGAAATGAAAACTTGAAGGGTCCACTAGAATATGTCTAAATCCAGAAAGGCTTTCTTCAGTTAAACTTGAAGGGTTTCTTCGGCTGAAACTCTCGACCTTCATTTCCACGTGTGAAATTCAATTAATTATCAAAACTCCGGCCGTGGAACTTCCTTCTTGGCCGTGGTTCCTCCTTTTCGATGCTTTTCTCCTTTGCTTCACTTCATACTCCTTCCAATGATGTTCCAATGCTTCCCAATGAATCCCTCATCTACCAACACTCAGTGAATGCTCCACTTTACCTAAAATCACAACAAAGCTTGTGTAGATCTCGATTCCAAGATAATAGGTGAATATGCTCGATAAGTGCTATGAATGCATGTCCATGTACTCAAAAGAAAGGGAAAACTACCTATATACACATCTAAACTACGTCATATTTCATGCTATCAATAGTAAAGATCTTCAAACGGCATTTCCAAAAGAGAAGATCACAGTGACGAAGATCCTGAACTAGCGTCAAAGAGAAGAAGTAGAAGAGAGAAGATCTAGAAGAAAGAAGATCTTACAACGGCTACTTCACCTCAACCAAGCAACGCATTCCATGGAGAAAGAAGAACGTTACAACGGCTATCTTATAACGGCTAAGAAAATCTTCATAGAAGACTATAAATGAAGATGGCGATTGAAGAAGAAAACAACGAGCTTACACGGATAAGAAACCAAGTCTTCAAACGATCAAACATCTTCATTGTTCCAAAAGTTTTTCTTCCTCTTTAAGCTTACATTCGTATACTTCCTTAAAGTAAAGATAAACACAAAGAACTCCATTGACATATCTTGAGAGTGTTATACTCGAGTGTGTTACTCTGCGAAGTACCTAGGCTATTATTGCTAGAATAGAGTTGACTAGATCGTAGCATTGAGTCTACATTGAGAGAAGAAGGGAAGTTCTTCTAGGTTGTATCTAGGACTCACAAAAAGTAGATAATATATAGTTAGAATCCTAGGGTCGAAACCCTAGGTGGAGAGTAGGCTATTAGGGCCGAACCTCGTAAACATATCTCCGTGTTGATCTTTTCTATTCCGCACTTTCTATCGCATAAACTGTGACTAAACTTATTTTGCAGGTTTCGAAGTCAAGGCCTTGAAATCCACTTCAAAGCCCAGTTTTGTCACTAAGCGCACAGATCGACTTCAAGGCCTTGAGATCAGTTTCAAAGCCTTGATATATGCTCGCTCCAAAAGGTGTGTGTAACCTTTAATATTTATACCAAGAATAATTACAAATAGTGAACCCGCAGTGTACGGATCGGTTGTAATAAAACAAGAATTCTAGGGTCAAACACATGGACTATGGTGAAACAAAGATCGGTAATTCAGGTTGTCAATTAAAAACAAGCAACAAAGCAAAGATATCAAAGATGATGTAATAACCAAGTAAAAAAAATGCGGATTCTAGAGATTAAAGCATCCAGTTGTGGTTCCGACTCAAGATCTCAAAAGATAACGTGGACAAAGCTGAGGTTTGCAAAGGGAAGGTGTTAAGGTATTAAGGAAATGAATTATAATCTCAAACCAACACACCACCCAAGGGAATAGAATCAACCTTTACCGGGTAAGTTTCAAGCTAACTCTCAAAGATGGAATGAAGGCACACTCAAACCCCAATAAAGGGTAAACCTTTATTACCTAATACTCATGATCTTGGGTATACAAACAAATGAATCACCGGGTAAGTCTCATCCTAGGCTTGCGTTGAACCAGGAAAGGTATAACAATGATAAGATTTGGCAAACTAAAACCTCAACTCAGATAAGGATCAGGAAAGGTCTCGCCTCGCTCAATTAGTATCCCATCTCGGTCGAGATATTCTACGACTGACCGAGGTGTTCGTCGGTTAAGGTAAAGGCTCGAGCTTTCAAGGTCCATTGGGATAAAGGCTCATTCTTTCATCGTCTTTCCCACAACTTTCAACCAATCACCCTAGAATCGCATAAAGAACTTAGGCAACAATCATCATGATAATAATAATCGAATATATAAGAAAGGAATCAATATTCAAACAAGAAAACCTTAATACAAAGGTCTCAATAACTGAATTAAACAATCAAACAAACAATCAAACTGTGTTCCTCAATCACAACCATAAAGACAACAAATCAAAACAAACTAAGAAAATCTTACAACTTCGTTCAACCTTCCTTCAAACTAGCTTCCTTCCTTCCTTGATCTTCAACCTTCCAAACTTCCTTCAACTCTGGAGAACTCTGCTCCACGATCTCCTTGATTCCGAGATAATTTAATTCCAGAAAATACACCTCTTTATATAGGAGAATCACCTTCCTAAGATAAAATATCTTTAAAGGCAATTTCCTTCCTTAGAATATCTTCAAATCTTCCAAATAAATCAGCCACAAAGATATGCTTCCTTTCAAAAAATCATCCAAAATGAAGAGATTTTGAATATGAAGCTTCAATCCCATAAGATGTGGCTTGATTTGTGCTTGATAGGAACAATTGATGGTTGTCCAAGCGTCGAAGGAAGTTTTGGAACTTACAACCAACGCTATGATGCTCTCATTGAGTGTGAATTTAATCCACAAGAGTACAAATACGTCTAGTTTACGCCACAAGTGAAACTTGGGATTGGAGCGCTCAACTTGTTCTCATTCAACAAGGAGAGTTTCAGCCGACCTAGTGGGGGCATGGAAAAGTTGTGAAGGTCCCGAAAGCTTCCATTGGGGATAACGCTGTAGAGCGACAAAGGGAGAAATTTGTTTCTTTGAGTTTGATGTTGATTGACGGAATTTGAAAGTTGAGGGTTTGAGTGTCGTTTCCTTTGATAAAGGGAAATGGTTGCCTTTGATAAATAGAGGAGAGGAATATATTTTTTTTGGTAATGAGGAGAGTGAATATATGATACAAGGCACTCTACATAATTTATGTAAATAATAAAAGTAAATGAGGTGACTCTTTATTACACCACAATTACAAAGATGACAATTCAACGATGTGTGGACTACATATCTCACTACCCCGAGCTCATTGACTCTGTAACACCCCGATTCTGCGGGACTCGGAGTGTCACATTGGGCTAGGATCTCACAATGGATCCTGACCCTAGCCTGACAACAAGTTCACTGGATCTTACAACAAGGCACAAGTAGAGTAAAACCAAATACATAAAAGCTGTATAATACATCAAAAGAGTTTACAAACTCAAAGTCGAGTACAAAACAACAACAACAACAACAACTGATACAAAAGATCTCAACCCACGCATCCTAATGTACAGAAGTCCTCGGCTGGTCACACCATCTAGCTCACTCTACAGTCTTCCTAACCTGCAAATCATCTACAACACGATATACATCGTTAGCTACAACAGTAGATAAGCATGAAGGTAATAGCACAACCACACATCAGCACCTCATACATGCAATGTCACACACATTTATTTATTATCTTTTATTACGTTATTCCATTACTAATTCAACTTCTTTTGTAACACGAGGAGCCTAAAGAACCCCGTCTCTTCCGTCTTTAACCCAGGTGTTGCATGGGGATCCACCTCCCGCTTGAGCTACTGCTTCCGAGCACCTCCTTCCACTCTCGGCGAGCTTCTGGCAAGTGGTTACTACCCGTTATAATACACTTGGGCCATTTAAATGTAATAAATGGTCGTCCTAGTCCGGTTTAGGTTATAAATGCACAATCATATGAACATACACAACCATCACAATCATACAAATCCATAACTGAACGCTAAGTAAGTCTTATGGACTTACCTGTCACACTCGTATCTAATGCCACGTTACAGCTTCCCCTTGGGGAAGAAACCAACGCCTGCAAGAGCAAGGCACACAACATCATAACCTGAAAGGGTTAGGAGACTGGTCTCCATAACTAGAACCAACCTACAACCTCAATCTAAACCTCAAGATCATAACAAGCTCACATATGCCTATGGCATAACCTCAACATCAACACAAGTTTCTAAGGCCCATCTCTATCATACAACACATCCTAACCACCCTAACCTAGCTATCAACTAAGCCAAGGCCAAAAGAAGGAAAGGAAGGAAGACATACCAATATGGTGTGCACTAACAAAAGCAAGAGCACACGGCTGATCTCGTGAGGCGCAGGGGCGGCTCACACACCAGGCGCAGGGGCGGCTGGAGTTAGGCGCAGGGGCAGCCAACTGTGCAGAGAGTTGGTCCCGACTTCTCTTTGATCTCTTTCTCGACTCTCTTCACTTCTTCCACATACCACAGCAACACATACGCACATATACATATATATGATTAACAAAAGGCTAGGAAAGGATCCAACACAAGCCTAGCTTGTGAATCCTAAGCTAGAAAGGAAGAAAGAAGCAAGAAAGAAGGAAAGAAGAGGGATGAAGGAGAAGAGCTTACCACACTAGCCCTAGGTTGCAACTATGGAGCATCAACACGTATATCACCTCAACACAACAACAACAACACACAACATCAACCTTAGCCATAAGCTCAAGATCATCCAAGCTTCAAACCAACATAAACTCACAAAAACTCTCTCACAAGATCAAAGAGGAAACAAGAGGAGAAGTTGAAGGAGAAGAAGAACGTAAGGGAGATGAAGGAGCTGGAAATAAGTGGAGAAACCCTTCATCTGAAGGTTGGCAGGCTTATATACGAAGCTTCTCCAAAAGCAAGGTCAAGAGGTCAACAAAGGTGGCTGCAGCCGCACAAAACTGCAGGGGCGGACCGACTAAGACGTAGGGGCGGCTCACCTGTGGCGCAGGGGCGGCCCATGTGGTGCGCAGGTGCGGCTGATAGGGCCCAACAAGGCTCAACAAGGACTCCTAGGCTCCAAGGACTAAGGCTCTTACATCTCACCCCCCTAAAAACAAGTTTCGTCCCGAAACTTGCAAAATCCCAAAACCTCTCGGACCCATACGCCGAGGTAAACACTCTCCTCTATAACGTCAGGTCACAACCTATAAAATTCTATATCCTCAACACAGCATGGAGGAATCACAACTCCAACATAGCAATTCTACACAAGGTCTAGAGGAAGATCATCTCTAGTCAACCACTGACCACATCACACGGGCATGGAGGAAAGCCGTCTCCAGCCACAACGTACACATAACACTACTATGTGGAGGAAAACCATCTCCACTCACACTATGTCGCTCAAGATAGCATGGAGGAAAGAACCATCTCCAGCTAATCCTAACACACATACCATAACATGGAGGAAAGAACCATCTCCAGCTATACCTATCTCGTACTAGCAAACAAGATCTAACAAATCATATGCATGTATCACAACTAGCACGAAAACACAACATATCACATAAGCACATAACATGCACTCACCAAGATCTACTCGTGGATCCTTCTGGTGCATCTAGCTCAACATAAAACTCTGGATAGTTCCTCTGGATACTATCCTCTGTCTCCCAGGTAGCCTCATCAGGTCCTCGTCTAGACCACTGTATCCTCAGCATAGGAATGTCCTTCGAACGCAGGCGTCTCACACCTCACTCTAGGACTGCAATGGGGTGCTTTGCAAATGTGTGGTCCGGCTCAACCATCAGATAATCATAACTCACGATGTGCCTCGGATCTGGTATATACTCCCTCAGCCGAGACACATAAAATACAGGGTGAACACCCTCTAGTCTTGGAGGCAAAGCTAATCTGTAAGCTGCTCACCCAACTCTATCCAGTATCTCAAAAGGACCGACATATCGGGGACTCGGCTTCCCTTTTATGCCAAAACGTCTGATGCCTCACGTCGGAGATACTATCAACCAAACATGAGCTCCTACCCTGAACCCTAGAGGTCAATGCCTCTTATCTGCATACAAATTCTGGCGACTCTATGTAGCCAGCATCCTCTCTGATCAGTGCTACTCGAGCCATATCATCCTGCATCTGCTCTGGCGCTATCCCGTTGATACTACTACGCTCATTCCAATATAAAGGTGTACGGCATCTGCGTCCATACAGTGCCTCATAAGGAGCCATCCCTATAGATGATGCCAACTGTTGTTGTATGAGAACTCAACGAGTGGGAGGTAATCAGACCATCTTTGTCCCCAATCCAACACACAGGCTCGCAGCATGTCCTCTAAGGTCTGGATGGTCCTCTCTGATTGACCATCTGTCTGGGGGTGAAACGCAGTCGTGAAGTGTAGACTCGTCCCCAAAACAGTCTGAATATGCTGCCAGTAATCTCGATGTGAATCGTCCATCACGATCAGAAATGATCGTCCTCGGTGCCCCATGGAGTCTCACTATTTGTCTAGTGTACTCCTCAACCAATCTGCTCACGGGTCACGTCTCTCTGATGGGGATGAAACGTGCCGTCTTTGTCAATTTCTCATCGATCATCCAGATGACATCAGAGCTCCTACTGATCCTCAATCCAGTCACAAAATCCATGGAGACGTCCTCTCACTTTCATTGCGGCACTGGTAGTGGATGGAGCTCACCTCCAGGCCTAAAATGCTCTATCTTGACCTACTGACAGGTCGCACACTAAGCCACAAATCTGGCTACATCGGGCTTCAGCCCTCCCCACCAATATGAGCATCTCACATCATGGTACATCTTACTCGTACCAGGGTGTACTGAGTAAGGTGTACAGTGAGCCTCTTGTAGTATCCGTTGTCTCAGCTCTGCATCTGCAGGAACATAGATACGATCATGTTGCCTCATTACTCCATCTGCCCCAATAGTGAACTGGGGTGCCTCTCCACGAGACATCCTATCTCTGATCTTCGTCAAGGTCGGGCAGGTCCCCTACTTTTGTTGGATCTCATCCAACAAACCAGGTAGAACCTCTAACGCAAACAACTGGGCATCCTCATCAGGAAACTGGATGTTCATCTCTAGCCAGGCTAGATCCCTCTGAAGCTGAGGTTGTACAGTAAGTCTGGCAATCGCCTTCTCTCGAGGCGTCTTCCTGCTCAAGGCATCAACTACTACATTCGCCTTGCCAGGATGATACAAAATCTCAAGGTCAAAGTCCTTGATCAGCTCAAGCCATCGACGTTGGCGGTTATTCAATTCCCGCTGCGTGAATATATACTTCAGACTCTTATGGTCTGTGAAGACCTGACATGTAGCACCATACAAGTAATGTCTCCAAATCTTCAAAGCATGAACAACCGCTGCCAACTCCAAATCATGAGTGGGGTAGTTCTCCTCATACGTCTTCAGCTGTCGAGACGCATATGCAATCACTCTACCTCTTTACATCACCACACATCCCAAGCCTAACTTAGATGCATCACTGTAGACCACAAAATCCTCAGAATCCTCTGGTTGTGCCAAAATAGGAGCAGAAGTCAAATGCCTCTTCAACTCCTCAAAACTCTGAGCGCACTGGTCAGTCCATACAAATCTGGTTGTCTTCCTCAAAAGACTTGTCAGTGCACGGGGAATCATAGAAAATCCCTCCACAAAGCGTCTGTAATAACCGGCTAAGCCAAAAAAGCTACGCACTTCCTTGACGTTCGTCGGTGTCGTCCATGCAGCAACATACTCAATCTTCGCCGGGTCAACCCTGATCCCGTCGGCGGAGACTTTGTGTCCAAGAAATGCAACCTCAGACATCAAGAACTCACACTTAGAGAGCTTGGCGAACAACTCTCTATCCCTCAAAATCTGCAAAACTGTCCTCAAATGCCCAACATGCTCCTCTCTGCTACGAGAGTACACCAAAATGTCATCAATGAAGATCACTACAAACTGATCCAGGAAGTCGATGAAGATGTTGATCATCAACTCCATGAATACTGTTGGGGCATTCGTCAGCCGAATGGCATCACTACAAACTCGTAGTGTCCATAACGGGTACGAAATGCCGTCCTATGCACATCCTGCTCTCTCACCCTCAACTGGTGATATCTAGAACGCAAGTCGATCCTGGAGAAGATTGTCGCTCCCTGCAGCTGATCAAGTAGATCATCAATACGAGGTAGTGGATACCTGTTCATAATGGTCACCTTGTTCAGCTCTTTGTAATCTATGCACAATCTCAACGATCCGTCCTTTTTCCGCACGAAGAGGGCAGGTGCACCCCATAGTGAAACGCTAGGGCGTATGAAGCCCTTCTCAGCCAACTCCTTGAGTTACTTCTTCAGCTCCAACATCTCGATAGGTTCCATACGGTATGGGGCCTTTGAGATGGGTCTCGTGCTAGGCTCCAAGTCAATACCAAAATCTACGCTCCTCTGAGGTGGCAGGCTAGACGGCTCTGCAAAGACGTCTGTAAACTCACCGACCACGGGCATGTCCTCCAAAGTTGGACTCTCTCCATCCTTCATGGCATAGCACCAAAGACATCACATCTGTTCGCTCCAAATGGTGTGTGCAAGCTTTAAATTTATAACTCAAGATGTATGCCTAAAACAAGGATGCGAACCCGCAGTGTACGGGTCAATCGTAGTAAAAGCAAGAATTCCGGGGTGTCGATCTCAGGGACTTAGGTGAACAAAGCAAGTATAGGTTGTCAATATTGCAACTAACCACAAAAGCAATTAAAGCAATCAAAGATGATAAAAAGTCAATTAAAGGAATATGCAATTCTAGGGATTAAAGCATCTAGTTGTGGTTCCAACTCAAGATCTAAAGATAAGCGGACAAAGCTGAGATTTTGCATAGGGAAGGTGTTTCTAAAGTGGAATAGATCACCGGGTAAGTCTCACTACTCACTAATCCCAAACCATAACTCCTATTACCGGGTAAGTCTCAAGGAATTAAGGAAAAGAACTATAACTCAAACCAACACACCACCTAAGGGAATAGAATTAACCTTTACCGGGTAAGTCTCAGGCTAACTCACATAGATGGGATGAAAGCACACTCAAACCCCAATAAAGGATAAACCTTTATTACCTACACTTATGATCATGGGTAAACAAACAAAGGAAATACCGGGTAAGTCTCATCCTAGGCTTGCATTAAACCAGGAAAGGTGTAATAAGCATAGGATTTGGCAAACTCTAACACTTAACTCTCAGTTTCGGATCAAAAAGGTCACCTCGGTTAGACGAATTCCACCCCGGCCGAGATGTTCATCGACTGAACGAGATGCTCTAGGGTTAGGGATAAAAACTTGAGCTTTCAGGATCCTACTGGGATTTAAGATTATTCTATCATTGTTTTTCCCACAACCTTCAGCCAATCACCCTAGAATCACACAAAGAAATTAGCCACTCATCATCATGAAAGCAATAATCAAATATAAGGGAAGAAGGTGAATATTTGAACACAAAAACCTTAAGAAAAAGATTTCAATAACTGAATCAATTATCAAACAAACAAGCGTTCCTCGGATCACAATCCAATAAGACAACTCAATAAAGAAGAGAATCTAAGAAAACCTTACAAAACCCTTCACAAAAGCTATAAAAGCTATCAACTTCCTTCCTTCAATCTTCCTTCCTTCAACCACTATAATGATAGCGGGATTTCCGGTGATGCGCCGGTGCTGATTTGTGGAAAATCCAGCCCTTTATATAGGAAAACTATCTTCCAAAGATAAAATATCTTGAAAAGATATTATCCTAATAAAATATATCTATCTCTCATAAATAAACCCCTAAAATATATGATCTTCCTTCCAGAAATCCAGCCTAAAAATATAAGATCTCTCCTTCCAAAAATAAAAGATCTCAGCCAAGAATAAAATATATCTCGCCGCGTCCAAGGTGTTCGCCTCGGTCGGGACGCTCCTCTAGATCACCTCGGTCGAGATGGTACTGTAGCTGACCGAGGTGACTCTCAACTGAAAGTGAAATCTCTCAAATCTGGTCCAAAGTAAATCTCTTTGTTAATTCCTTGCTTCCTGAACTCCTCTTTAAGCTCCTGAATGTAGCTCCAATGATTCCTTAGCTCCTTTAGCTCCATTTTGATGCAAAACGTGCCATTTTACCTACGATTACAACGAAACTTGGTGTAGACCTCGATTCCTACAAAGGTAGATGAAACGACAATATAATCACATAATATACATCCAAACATGCAGATTATTGAAGATAAAACGTCTAAACAGGTCCTAAAATATAGACTATAATTCATGCTATCAACATCCCTGTGCAATCAGTCTAGTTGCTCGTACGGCACTACAGATCTTGTCTTCCCAAGGTCCCAACCCCGAAAGACCTCTATCGGACCTAAGTCGGTAGAGACTGTAACGGTTCTCTTATCCACATCTAACACCGCACGGTGTCTACGCATCCAATCCATACCTAATATGACTTCTTCATGCATCAAAGGCATGACTAAGAAGTCAACAAGTAGTACACGAGTCCCTAAGCGTAGGGGACAACTACGTATCTCCTAGGTACCTTTGACCCTACTACCATCGGGTAACCCTATAGTAAAGGGTGCTCCCTCTATGGTAGAGAAACTCAAACGCTCAACACAAGCAGCAGAAATAAATGAATGCGTAGCACCCATATCAAATAAAACTCTAACAGGTAAACCATGTAACAGAATGGTACCTGTGGCAGCTGGTGCTGGCGGCTCCTCAACACTCCTCAGCTCAAAAACTCTACCTCGAGCTCCTCGGCTATCACTGGTACCAGCCTCTCTACCTCTACCTATACTCGGTCCTGGAGTTGACCCCTGAGTAGCAGGCATGCCTGGGACTCTCTGTTGTCCCTGGGTCTGATGCTGAGGCGGTCACTGCCCACCTCCTGCTGCACCTGCAGGGGAAGAACCCTGTTATGATGACGCCTGGTCCTGACGGCAAAACGTAGCTCTATATCTTGGCTTCCCACACGAGAAGCAAGTCAGTGGTGCTCTAGGGCAATCAGTCCTCACATGCCCATAGGCCCCGCAGTTGTAACACTGCCGGCCTCTCTCAGCTGTCTGTGCAGACACGGGAACACTCGAGCGGCCCTGAGTCTGACCTCGCCCGTATCTAGATGCTCCTACACCAGTCGGTGTGGTATGCTGTCTCTTCTCATACCGTCCTGTCAGAGAAGTCCTCTTCTGGCTAGCTCTCTCTCTCTCTCTCATAGGTAGAGGCCCGATCCTGGTATCTGCTAATGAGTCATAGTGAAATCCCGCTATGTATGAGTGTGTGCTCTCCCTCAGACGACTGGCGAAAAGGTATACATGTTGGTCCTCAGATGGTGCAGCTGGACCCAGCAATGCCAACTCCGTCTAGAAGCGGCAAATAGCGTCTGTAATGGGTACATCATCAAAACCTGCCTCCACGAAGTTCTGCAGCTTCTCCCTCCTCAATGAGGCAGGGCAGAACTGCTCCCTCAACATAGTCCTCATCTGCTCATAGGTGGTGACTCGTGCTCTAACTGTCCTCCACCACTGATGTGCCAGGTCACGAAATAGAGACTGTACTAGCTCCATCCGTTTGTCCTCTGGGCAGCGAATAGACTCTAAAGCTGAGTCTACATGCCCAATCCACACCTCAGTCTCCAGGTCGATCTCCCCAGAGAAGTGTGGTACTCCCTACTGGTGGAATACCTTCAACTAGGTATATGGTCGAGGCCCTCTGATCTCCTCCACAACTCGAGCTGGCTCAACTACACGAACTGGTGCAATTGGCGCCTGAGTAGCTCCATGGGATCTTTCAAATGATCTCTCATGCCCTGGCAGATCTGCGGCTCGTCTGCCCACTCTGATGGCCTCCTCAAAATGCCGGAGATAATCTTTTAACTTTGATCCGCCCATAGAGACCCGGTCTGAGCCATCAGACTGGCCTGGATGGGTCTGCTGCCTCTTGGACCCACCACTCCTCGTAGCCGGAACTACGCTCTCAGAAAACCTTCTCGGGAGCCTCCTCCACCACTGGTGGATCTGCAGCGGAAACTGGTCCCCATCCTATCTCACCTTGAGGAAGAGGTGGTCTATCTCTACCTCTGCCTACAGCAGCAGTAGCTCTAGTCCGAGCCATCTGCGGGGTATGCACACCTAACGTATAAGGCTCTATAAAGGCCATATATATATATATATATATATATATATATATATATATATATATATATATATATATATATATATAATACTTAATGGCACATGCATACACATCAGCATATAAGAGATATCTCTCTCTCTCTCTCTCTCTATATATATATATATATATATATATATATATATATATATATATATATATATATATATATATATATATATATATATATATATATATATATATATATATATATATATACTGTCGAGATCCTCAGATGGGTGACGGCTTCTGTACATACTATCCCAAAACATCTGTACTCGCTTTAAAACCAAAACCTTTTAAAAAGTCATACCCCATATGGGTTCTGTTTATTTATCCACTCTACCTTAATTGCAGATAGCAAGTGCCATTGTTGTACACCTAAGCCTCTGATACCAACTCTGTAACACCCCGATTCCGCGGGACTCTGAGTGTCACATTGGGCTAGTGTTCGCTCCAAACGGTGTTTGCAAGCTTTAAATTTAAATCCTAAGAAATATACTTAAAACAAGGATGCGAACCCGCAGTGTACGGATCAATTATAGTAAAAAAACAAGAATTCTGGGGTGTCGATCTCAGAGACTTAGGTGAAACAAAGCAAGTATAGGTTGTCAATGCAACTAATAACCACAAAAGCGATTATAGCAATCAAAAAGATGATAATAAGGTCAATTAAAAGAAATATGCAAATTCTAGGGATTAAAGCATCTAGTTGTAGTTCCAACTCAGATCTCAAGATAAGCGGACAAAGCTGAGATTTTGCAAAGGGAAGGTGTTTCTAAAGTGGAATAGATCACCGGGTAAGTCTCACTACTCGCAATCCCAAACCAAAGCTCCTATTACCGGGTATGTGTCAAGGTACTAAGGAAGGAACTATTATCTCAAACCAACACACCAACTAAGGGAATAGAATCAACCTTTACCGGGTAAGTCTCACGCTAACTCACAAAGATGGAATGAAGGTACACTAAAACCCCAATAAAGGATAAACCTTTATTACCTATACTTATGATCATGGGTAAGCAAACTAAGGAATCACTGGGTAAGTTTCATCCTAGGCTTGCATCGAACCAGGAAAGGTGTAATAAGAATAGGATTTGGCAAACTCTAACACTTAACTCTCAATTTCGGATAAAAAAAAAGGTCACCTCGGTCAGTCAAGTTCCACCCCGGCCAAGATGTTCATCGACTGAACGAGGTATTCTAGGGTTAAGGTTAAAGACTCGAGCTTTCAGGGTCCTACTGGGATTAAGATTATTCTATCATTGCCTTTCCCACAACTTTCAGCCAATCACCCTAGAATCGCACAAAGAAATTTGCCACTCATCATCATGAAAGCAATAATCAAATATATGGGAAGAGAATGAATATTTGAACACAAAAACCTTAAGAACAAGGCTTCAATAACTGAATCAAATATCAAACAAATCAGCGTTTGGATCACAAATCCAACAAGACAATAAAACCAAAGGGAATCTAAGAAAGTCTTACAAATCCCCTCCAAAAGCTATCACAAAGCTATGAACTTCCTTCCTTCAATCTTCAAACTTCCTTCAACTTCCAAAAATCCTTCCTAACTGCAGTGTAATGTCGGAGTCCAGCCTGCGGTGATGCTGAATTATGGAAAATCCAGCCCTTTTTATAGGAGAATTATCTTCCAAAGATAATAATATCTTAAAAAGATAATATCCTAATAAAATATATCTATATCTCTAAAATAGATCTCCCAAACATATGATCTTTCTTCCAAAAATCCAACCCAAAAATATAAGATCTCTTCCTTCCAAAAATAAAAGATCTCAGCCAAATAAAATATATCTCGCCGGCGCCAGGGTGTTCGCCTCGGTCGGGACGCTCCTCAAGATCACCTCGGTCGAGGTGACACTGTAGCTGACCGAGGTGAATCTCAGCTGAATGTGAAATCTCTCAAATGTGGTCCAAAGTAAATCTTCTTCATTAATTCTTTACTTCATGAGTTCTTCTTTAACCTTCAAAATGTATCTCCTATGACTCCTTAACTCCTTAGCTCCATTTTAGTCCAAAATGTGCCATTTTACCTACGATTACAACGAAACTTGGTGTAAACCTCGATTCTCGTAAAGGTAAATGAAACGACAATATAATCACTTAATATACATTCAAACATGCAGATTATTGAAGATAAAACGTCTAAACAAGTCCCAAAATATAGACTATAATACATGCTATCAAAATACCTCATACTTGTCCCTTGCTTGTCCCCAAGCAAGTTCCAAATCTTAAGTACGAGCTAGAATGGATTATAAGTCATAAAGATCAATGAAAAGTATTTCAAAACATTTTGGTGGTGTGCTCCACTCATAGATCACTCTAAGAGAATGCTTCATGGCGTTTAAAATCAAAACATTTTATAAATATAGGAAAGTTGTTCATCTTTGCATAAAATCATAGAATGCATAATAAATCATAGTTATCAAAATTAATCATGTATAATCCAGTTTAAACCACCAAGTCAATCTACAAGCTCGAGGTCTCAAGGGCTTCTCAAGAGAAAGTCAAGAAACGTGTGAGGGTGGGTGGGATGTATATAGGGAATGTGGTGCTAGAATCCGGGAAAAGGACCTTCACTTCACTTGCTTCGAACTTCAACATCTTCCACCAATAAGCTTTGCTTATTTTATTTTTTACTTTTTGGGATGTATGGATAGAGGTGCACAATAACCGAAGCCTAGGAGATCAGCAATCATCAATTTTTCGAGATGCCTCAAACCCTTGATGAACATACCATGACCCGTTAGGAATATCGCTCAATCCGACTTTAGCAAGACACCAACACCCGGCTATGTGAATGGTGCCGAGTTACTCATCATCATGATCGACTTCCCCAAACCTATTTGTTTCTTTCTAAAACTTCCAGCCAACATCTCAACTTTTCTTTCACTTGCTTTTCACTTGCTTGCTTCTAAATTCCTGGATAGGTAAAGGGAGCCAAATATGTATATGAGGGGGTAAGCATGATCAAGAAGAAGAAGAGAAGAGAATGAATTGCCTTAGTCATTCTAGGAAGAAAGTGATAGAACTCAGCATGTGGTGTCAACCTTCAAATTTAACATAATTTGGATAAAAATAAAGTATTAAACAAGCCAAAATTTTCAAACAAATCATTTAGCAACTTAAACATATCATAAAACCTTTAAAACATATAAAGATTTCAAAACCAATATGCAAACAAAATCATCACTGAGGTCATATCCAAGAAAGAAGCACAAAAATCATTTCGAAAACTGTTTCAGTTAAACCGCCTCGGTCGAGATGTTCTAGGTCAACCGAGGTACTTGACCTCGTTTGGCCAGAATCATCCCGGTCGAGGTCATAAAATTTTTTTCTTAACTAGTTTTTGTCGTTTTTCTCAATCAAATAGCCTGTATGCATGCATGTAGTCTCAGATAAGCACATAGAGCATAAGAAAGATCATAAATAGAAAGTCATACAAGTCATACACATAATGTCAAATAAGGTACATCCAAATAAGGTACATCCAAATACCCCATACTTAGGACACATTGTCCCAATGGGTCAAAATAAGTCTAAAAATAGAGTAATCACCGGACATAAGCTGAGCTGCATAATAAATAAAGAAAAAAATCCCTGTTAGCTCTAATCCTGATCCGCTGGTGGTGATGGTGGATATGGGACGAAGGGATGCTGGGATGGATCAAAAGGATAACCCATGGTATGCTGGAACTGTATCTTCATCATACGATGCTGGTAGTGCTGGCTCTCCCTCATCTCCATCATCTCCACTGACAAGGCGGCATAAGAGTCAATCATCTGATCCGTCAGCTCGTCAATCCGTCGATGAGCTATGGGATCCCTATGCCTGCGGACTCTGTGCCTAGAAGGACGTGATGGTGCTGCAGATGCCTCCTCCTTTGTAGCCTCGTCGTCTAAGTTGACAACTGGCACACTGGGGCCGGCTGTATTTCACTACAAAAAAAAAATGCTTTTGCGACGGATTTTTGCGACGGGGTGGGTTTCCCGACGCCAATGAGCAGTTTTTGCGACGGCGTTTAATGTGGTCGTTTTTTTTTGCGACGGCGGTTTATTCCCGTCGCGAATAGTACATCAATTTGCGACAGCATTTAGAGACCGACGCTAAAATAATTGCTTTCGCGTCGGTTATTGATCTCCCGTCGCAACAACCTCAGCTCAAATATGAGCGCCAAAATAAAAAATAATGAGTTCTTAAAAAAAGAAAAAAAATAATGTATTTACCTTTTTCTTTTGGATACCGTAAAGTCATATTAGCCCTAAGTTCGTAAACATTGCCTTCCTCTTCCACGATTCTTCAGTCCCTTCCACAGTTCCACCATTGCTGCACCTCAACCCTCGACCCTCATTGCTGCACCTCGACCCTCGACCGGAGGTATCTTCTTCACCTCTTCCTTGGTTTGTTGGTGATTTTTGATTTTATGATTCCAATCCTTCTTCTCTTTTTGGAATTCACTAGTTTCAGATTAGCCCTAAAATCATATTAGCCCTAATTTCTTGCTTCTTGTGTCCTGGTGTTTCAAATTTTGTGCTAGTTATTTTTTTTGTCCTTTCCCTGGATGTACCATCTTTCTTCTCGTTTTTCTCCATCTCTAATTTTGGTTCAACTTTGACCTATAGTGAAGGTTGTGTTGGTGGTTTGATGTGTACGAGAATTCATTCCTAAGATCTAACCGTGCATCAAACTGATTTCAAAATAATACCTCATTCCAAACAAATAAAACTGTACAAAACAGGAAGTGGCTAGGAGACCAACAAACCAGATTTGTAATGCTTTGTTCATGTGTGGCTTCTTTTCAAATTGTGCAGATTGTAAGTGGCTAGGAGACCAACAAATCCTGGATTCCGAAGGACATAATAGAGGAGGTACTTATTTCATGTGTTTATAGTCAAATGAGTTGCAGCATCAATTCCTTGAGTTTCTTGTACGCATTTGATATTTTACATGGGCCATTGATTTCCTTTAGGTTTTAAGCACTGCTGAGAAGTTAGAGAAATGGTTGGATGAGAGGGAGTCTTAACAGAATAAGTAAGTAATCATTCCTTCAATTTGGGAAGATTTTTCTTTCGTTTCTTGTGCTAAGATGGCTTATTGTTTTGGTTTAGGTAGTGCATTTATAGAGCTAGAGTGGGCTTTATTATAATTGTGAGAGTGATAATTATGCAAATACATATAACTGTTGTTTAGGTAGTGCATTTCTTGTGCTAAGATGGTTGAACCGTCATTCAAATACATATAACTGTTTGCCTATTCAGAACTCAAACATGGTGGTTAATTCTGTTGCACCTAGATACTATTGATGCCTTGTATTTCTTTGCCGCTGAAAGTTTGAATGTTGATAGAGGTTTGGTTTGGGGTAGGAAGAGGAAAAGGGGAAGCAACAGTCAATTGGCAAAGACAACTGTGGCTTACTTGTAGAGATATGAAGTACTGAGAGTGGAAGCAACAATTGAGGTGTAGATGAGGAGTTTAACTAGTATTGTTTCATAGTTTGAACAAATATAATGTACCCGATTCATTAGAGATACTTTTATGAATTTGATAATGGAGTTGCAATTTTGAATTTTGAGTCATTTTTATATAATTCGTTTAGTGCTTTCGGATGTTATTATTTGAATCCAATTTGTTAATTTGGATTTGCTGCGCCCCTAGATAAAGGGATATGTATCAGCGGTTGGCGGCGAGTGGCGAAGTGAATCGGTTTGAAAAACGAGAGGAGAGAAGATTAGAGGAGGGCGATTTATCTTAGGTTAACAATCTTAGGTTAGCAATTATTTGAATTCTCCTGTTTTTACCGATTTGGGGATTTTTACCAATTACTTCATCTATGTGATTCATCTCTTATTTTTGGTGTTGATTGTGCCTTTGATTTGCTATTTCTGCTTTCGCTCTGCTGTTGGTGGCGCGTTCTATGGATTCAATTACGGTGAGTGTTCGATTGTGGGATTGGAACATGGAAATTGATGATTTTTCCCTCATATATGCTTAGAAACTGCAGAGGAACATGTGAAATCTGTTTCTTCCATAAATTTAGAAATCATGATTCAGTTGCAGTTTGAAACTTACCTTGGACGGCTTAGTGATGGCTGAGGATATATCCCTCCAGATTAAATTGCTTAATTTGTATGTTTTGGCGACCCTCTATATGATCTTAGTATCAGTAAAACATTTTAATCCTCTAATCTATTGGGTGTAATATGTTTCATAGTGTATTTTCTGACTGATTTTGTTATTTTGAGATGGTGTTTAATTTCATCTATGTATACATACATTTTATGTGAGAGTTCCAGATGAAAGGGACTGTTTTGTTCATGTAGAAGTCTCAGTCTCTATAGGTTTCAGAAGCAAATTTGGTTTTGGATCACACAAAGTAGTTCATGTACTGCTTATGTTTGGCATGTAAACAGAAGCAATCTGTTAGAGGTGGTTCATGTTGAAAAATTGGAATAATTTCAGAGTACTTTTTAATAGCAGATATAACATATTATTACTAAGAGTTTTGATGTCTCTAATTTGTATAATACCTATATAGCTGTTATTGTTTTGTTATGAGATCGCACATACTGCCAATATGGTTACATTTCCTTGTTGGTGTAAGTTTTCGCTTCTTGGACTGTTTATGTGATTGACTGCATCAATGCAAAAAGTAGGTGTAGAAGCCAGCTGAATTGCTTCTGAAAAATGTGCAAGGGAGGCTGAACTCTGCATATGTATGAAAACATTTGGTTTTTTCCCTTCACTCTGTAGATTAGTAAAATATCCTTCAGTTTGAACATCTAAATTAGCAGTAGTCAATCTCACTCCCCTTGTTCTAAACCTTGCGTAATTTCATCTCCTCCTGTGATTGTTTTTCTCTTCGGCTTGTTTGGCATATGAAGGCGCTATCTCAACTTGCTGTGTATGTTGTTATACGTGTACTTGCTGTGTATAGTGGACTTGCTGTGTATAGTGGACTTGCTGTGGACTTGCTGTGTATAGTGGACTTGCTGTGTATAGTAGAAGGTACATCCGTGTATGTTGTTATCTTATTTGGGAAAAAGAAGCAACTATAGCAATTATGAACCTCATATTAGATAGGAACCAAATACTTAAAATGGCTAGAAAGTATTATATTGGATTTATGGAGGTATTATATTGGATTGACATAAGAGATATTAAACAACCTACAATATTTTATATATATACAAAACCTTATGGGTTGTATAAAGACTTTTTTTAAGATTTATGGAGGTAATAAATTTATGGAGGTATTATATTGGATTGACATAAGAGATATTAAGCAACCTACAATATTTTATAATTAAAAATAAAAAAGTATAATATTGAAGAATAAGAAATATATGGATGAGATGAGTTAAATTTAGGCGGAAAATAGAGGTTAGGTTAGGCAATAGGTTAATTGTGAGGTGCAATAATGAGTTGATAGTATGCGTGCTTAATTGAATAGTTAAATAAAAACGAATTATGTTATTGTCCCCTCCCCGCCTTTTGAGTAGGATTTTCGTGGCCTACCTTTTCCAATTTCCACTACACATCACTTAACTGGAAGCCCTCTCTCCGCCCACTTCAATTATTCTTCTTTTCTTTTTTTTCTTTTTTTACACTTACCTTTTTCCATTTACATTAATAATGTTTTACATATATTCAATACTTATATTTAGGAGATTTTAGGTAGGCACTAATCCAGTGTCAACTTCAGAAGTGACATGCCATAATTGTTGGTTTTAATCTCGGAAACGAAAACGAAATAAAAACGAATATAGTTCACTTATATGTCATTGTTTATTTATAAAATTAATCTATAAGGGGTTCGATTTCTCATTTTCAATGGAAAATATTTTTACTTTTTTCTTTTTATATTTTAAAATTAATCAAATTCTACTTCTACTATTTTAAATCCCAATAAATGATTCCATATCGTGAACAAGAATAATATATAGACAATATTCGTTTTCATTTCGGAGACGTAATCATTATAGGATTAATGTTATTTTTAATCAGTTATATATATTGTCTGTGTTTAACTTCAAGTTCAAGGTGTTTGAAAAGTATATTGTTTTCCTACATTGTACCTTCATACGATGTATCTGCTAACGCCGTTATCAACAGTTATAACATTATCTTTTGCTTTTTCCTATGGCTACTTTGAGTAATCTCCTTTAGGGTTTTCGCTATCGCATTGTTCCAATCTTATGATATAACATGTCAAGTTTATATATGTTTGTCAATCTGTGTAGGTGTAATCAGTATTACAATGCCTTTAGACAAGTCGTGGATTGATTGTGGAACTAGATGTTCGGTCTCATATTTTGCCAAGATAGATGAATTTTTAGACTTCGCGTATGCAAACAAGGATGTTAGTTCTACCATATATTGTCCTTGTAGAAAATGCAGAAACAGGATTCTTCTAGGAAGATCAATTGTGAGACAACATCTTCGTCTCAATGGATTTTGGGTGCGTTATAAGATTTGGACGAAACATGGTGAACCCTTTACCGGGTTTGAGGAACCTGCTGAAATGGATGAAGTGCTACCAGATTCAGAGAATTATATGGATGTAGAGATGACTAGGTTGGTTGAAGATGCTATAGGAACAACTAATGTGCCTATATCAGATGATGATAATGATATTACTGAAAGTGAGAATGCTACACCAGGCCCAACCGAGTCTACACGGGAGTTTTTGAAGCTGATGCAAAATGCAAACTTACCTTTGTATCCTGGTTCCAAGAAACACACTACTTTGTCATTTGCTGTTCGCCTTCTACAAGCGAAAAGCTTACATGGTTGGACAGATACCTCTTTCAAAGAGTTATTGGATATATTTAGCGAGGTCATGCCAGAAGGTGTCAATCTTCCTAAAACTTACTATCAAGCTGAGAAGTTAGTGGAAGATTTGGGTTTCACATTTAAAACGGTGGATGCGTGTCCTAATGATTGCATGCTATTTAGAAATGAAAACGAAGGTCTTGATGAGTGCTTGATATGCAAAGCATCTCGATGGAGAAAAGTGAGTGGAACTTTTGATGAATCTGGAACTCGAAGAGCTGCAAAACAAGCTAGATACTTCCCGTTGATACCAAGATTGCAAAGGCTTTTTGCAACGGCTCATTCAGCAAACCTCATGAAATGGCATGGTGAGAAGCGTGTAGATGATGGTGTGTTTAGGCATCCGGCAGACTCTCCTGCTTGGAAGCATCTTGACACCAGACATGCAAGTTTTGCAGCTGATATTCGGAACGTACGACTAGGAATTGCCTCTGATGGTTTTAATCCATTTCGGAATCAAAATTTAAAGCATAGTACTTGGCCTGTTGTGATAATTCCATATAACTTGCCGCCGATGCTTATCTTGAAGCAGCCATATATATATCTTTCTGTGCTTATTGATGGCCCAAAAGGGCCCGGTGATAAGATAGATGTGTATTTGGAGCCACTAATTGAAGAATTAAATGAGTCGTGGGAAGTGGGTGTAGAAACATATGATGCTTCAACCAACCAGATGTTTCAAATGCGGGCTGCACTGCTTTGGAGCATTAATGACTTTCCTGCATATGCTAATATATCCGGGTGGAGTACTAAAGGTGAATATGGATGTCCGAAATGCAACACAAGTCCAGGGTCGAAGTGGTTGAAGAATGGGCACAAGTGGTCTTATGGGAAGAGTAGGAGGTTCACGCCCCTTAATCACCCATACCGGAGAGATGCAAAGTCATTCTACACTGGACGAGATTTTGATGAACCTCCCCCTAGGATGACCGGAGCTCAACATTTGTTACAACTTCAGTCCAATCGAGTGCTTACTCAGTATAAAAAGGAAGACATGATTTTAAGACATAACATGGGGCATGAGAAAGAGGAAAAGGATCCATCAAAAAAGAAGAAGCACAATTGGAAGAAAAAAAGCATATTATATGAGCTCCCATATTGGGTAGATAACTTATTGCCATATAGTATAGATGCGATGCACGTTGAGAAAAATGTGGCTGAAAATGTAATCTCTACAATATTGGGAGTCAAAGGAAAAAGTAAGGATAATCTAGCCTCTCGACGTGACCTTGAAGATTTGGGAATCAGAAAGCAATACCACGTGAAGGTGAGAGAGTCTGGTGTCGAGTTTTTTGAGAGAGCTGAATATGAGATGGACAATGATGGGAAAGATAAGTTTCTGTTGAGCTTGTCCAAGTCAAGAATGCCAGATGGTTCTTGTTCTAGTATTGCAAGAAGGGTTAATTTGAAAGATCGTTCCATTGGAGGGCTAAAAAGCCATGACTATCATATCCTTCTACAACAACTGATTCCATTATGTGTACGGAGTTCCTTGCCAAAGAAGGTTGTTTCGGGGCTAATTGATTTAGGAAAGTTCTTCAAAGTGTTGTGCTCGAAAACCAATAGTGCTGCTGATTTGGAGAAGGCAAAAACCGACATTATTTTAACTCTTTGCGATCTTGAAAAAATATTTCCACCATCGTTTTTTGACGTGATGGAGCATTTACCGATCCATCTAGCTGAAGAAGCTTTAATTGGTGGGGCAGTTCAGTACCGTTGGATGTACCCTATAGAAAGGTTTTTGCTTACTTTGAAGAACTATGTAAGACAAAATGCATGTCCAGAAGCATCAATAGCAAAAGGGTATTTGATGGAAGAGTGCATGAATTTCTGCTCTCAATATTTGAAAGATGTGGAGAGCAAGAAAAACAGGCCTCCTAGAAGGAAAGATGACGATGACAAAAAAGGAAAGAGCTTCATTATGACGGAAGTTACCCGGATACAAATTCATCGGTGGGTATTGTTTCACACTGACGCGATCACTCCTTATCTAAAGTAAGTAATCAAATTACCTAATTTGTTTTCCATATAATAAAGAATATGGAAAATGCAATATTATGGGTTATACCTAACACATTTTCTTTACAGTGAACATCTCATAACCATAAAACAGTTGAACCCTAATGCAAGTGAAGAGCTGGTGGCAACAACTCATTTTAACGAGTTTCCTAACTGGTTTAGAACTCATGTGAGTATCTAGCTCCGATGTCTAAGTAAATTAAGTTACTTATGTAGTAGTCAATTTTGGATATGACACTAATTATCAACGAAACCATATGCCATTATAGGTTCAAAGTTTGCAAGAAGATGAAAATGTGTCCTTATCTGATGAGGTTCTGGCTTTGTCTAGCCCTCCTTCTCCTTCAGCAACCAAGTTAACCTCGTATACGTCCAATGGCTACTTTTTTCGGGTTAAAAGTGTAGACAACAAACGGACGAGGCAAAATTGTGGTGTTTGTGTAGAAGGAGATCGTTTACCATATTACGGGAGATTGACAGATATCATAAAGGTCATGTACTCATCGGATATTAAATATGTATTATTCAAGTGTGAGTGGGCACATCCATCAAGTGGAGTGAAGTTGGATCCCTTCAACTTTACCTTGGTTAACTTCCGAAATTTACTATACCAAAATGATCAGGTTAGGGATGAACCTTTTATCTTGGAATCTCAAGCCCGACAAGTATGGTATAATCAAGACCCTTCAGGACAAGGGTGGCTCAATGTTGGTATAGTAGAGTCTAAAGAATACTCACATGTGAATGCTGAAAGTGATGATTTGCCTAATGATGAGGGGTTGGATGGTGATGATGAGTTGCACGGGGAAGATGATTTCGACGATGATGACAGTCTTGACAATCTGGCTGGAGATTAGTTTTCTGGGATATTACTTATTATGTTTTTTGTATTACGTGAATAAAGGTTTCTCGTACACAAAAAATCCCGTACACTTGTGGATAGTTGGTACTTGGTACTTGGTTTAGTGATAATGATATAAGTGTGTAGTGTTGTTAATATTGTTGTTGACAAATGCTTGAATATCATATTTTGATGTTAATGTAGAAAATTTTGTTTTTGTAGGGTGGAACAAGTGTTCATCAAAATGAGTCTATTGGAGAAGGTCAAAGAGAGTCCGCGGCTGAAGAAGTCGCACAAGAAGAAAATCCAAGTGATAACGTTTAAATATGTTTCATTTTGTGTTGTTCACAAAGATACTTTTTGGGGGATTGTTTACAATGACTTGAAACTAATGTAATATGCTATAAAATGTGTCAATTAGGTACTTTTGTTTAGAATGAAGTATGTATCAATTACGATGGGTGATGATGATAACTTTAATTAGCTTTGTGATGACAATTATCAATATCCAATTCAGGGGCAACTTTTGCGTCGACATCAAGCCGTCGCAAATTTTGATCATTGTAGCCGATAAACGTTTTGCGACAGGGAATAGCCGTCACAATAAAAGAATTAAAAATCAGGAATTTGTTTTCGCGACGGCATTTGCGACGGTAATTTTATCCCGTCGCAAATTGATACAAAATACACGTCATCGTTTTTGCGACGGGGTTGACCGTCGCAAATATTAAAATAAGCGGCGACGAAACCAATTTTTCGCGACGGGTAATACCGCCGTAATGCCGTCGCAAGAACTTTAGCGACGGGTAATT
The DNA here is from genome assembly GCA_033239125.1 of Fagopyrum homotropicum. Taxonomy (NCBI): domain Eukaryota; kingdom Viridiplantae; phylum Streptophyta; class Magnoliopsida; order Caryophyllales; family Polygonaceae; genus Fagopyrum; species Fagopyrum homotropicum. The sequence goes on from BSWB01000007.1 coordinate 107,923,430, forward strand.
ACCGTCGCAAAATGTATTTGCGACAGCAGTTTTTGCGTCGGCGTGTTTGCCGACGCAACGCCGTCGCAAAGAGTTGCTACCGTCGCAAATAGCCTTTTTCCCGTCGCAAAAATCCGTCGCAAAAGTATTTTTTTTTTGTAGTGTTTGTCCCTGTCTCCATGGTAGCACCGCCATCATCATCCTCTTCCTCCTCATGCACCTGAGTTGCTGCCGCGTCTCTAGCATCCTCTATGTAAGGTATCCATGCGGTAGACCAATACTAAGGGTCGAAGACTGAGAACTGGGCCGACCACATGATACCCTAAGGGGCAGTCTGCTCCCAAGTCATCGCTACATATGGTGTAGTGAGTCCACGAGGAACTAGAATCCTCCTCGTGATAATCTCCTGCGGTCCTAGCGGCTTGGCAGCCACCACCAGTGTACATGCACTCAGATCTAGATCCATGACCGTCGCTATATGAGTCACCAAGCCGCCACAACAGATATCTCCGTTCCTCTTAGCCTTGATCCGGTGCAGATCCTCAGCTAACATGGCCCCAAAATCAGGCACTCCCCTAGTCACCATACAAAATAGACTCAGAAGCTCCCCTTGTCTAACCTTCTGGGGCGTCTCAGTACGCGCCAAAAGGGTCTCACTAAAGATCCGGTGGGCTAGTCGGAAAGAAAGGTGGAATATGATGCGCTCCCTAGAGTCTCCAGGTCTCCACCTATCAGCATACTTTACAACATGGGCAATCTGCCACCAAAACTGTCGAGCTACGGCTCGAGAAGAGAAGTTGGGAACTGTAGGGGTCGGAAAGCCAAAAATATCTCTCCACTTGTCTATGGGAACATTGTAGTTCCGGTTCAGCAACTGGTACTTGATGGCTTTCTGCTCAGGCAAGTGAGTAACAAAACTCACAAACTCTAATGTGGGCTCGAGGTAGGCTGGAGCTCTAATCTCCATGAACTACTCCAGCCCTACCATGGAAACCATCCTCCTTAGATTATCAGCTACATGGAGGCAATCAAAAGCAGAAATATCCAAAAAAATGCGGCGCAATCACAGGGTGCGCGCATATGCGGTCAAAGTTAGCCTGGTGACACTCGTGAATCAACGGGATGGAAAGTCTAGAAGAAGAAGAAGGTGAGGATCTACTGGGAGCATCCCTCAGAACTATATGGCGATCAGAACGAGAACTCAATTTTTTCTGCTGACAGGTCACCTCGGTCGGTCTGACAGGGCTAAAGAATCACCTCGGCCGAGACATAGCTCGACTGGACCGAGGTGGAAGGCTGGGCGATTTCAACTCTCAAGTTTCCAGTTCTTTTCCCCCAATATCACTACCAATTGTTCCTATGGGGTACTTAAGCCTTTTTCAACATAAACCAATGGCAACCAAAGCCAAAATCGACTGAAATCAGCGAGAATAGGAAAGTTAGGGTTTTCGATCGTTTTCCCCAGATTCAGTCGATTGGAGGTGTTTTTGTTGCAGTTTCTCGCTTGCAAACTGATCCTCTAGCCTTTCCTTGCAAGATCGGAGCAAAAATTGTAGAAAACGATTGAAGAATGGGGAAACGAGGTGATTATAACGCCGTGGTCGAGAGAGGGATGGGAGGGAAAGAGAGAGAAATTGTTCCCCTTTTATACCCCTCACCGATTCTGCTGTCACCTCGGTCGAGGTGGTCCCAAATGGACCGAGGTGTCTGGACCGAGGTGGATCTTTGTTAGCCCTAGTCGCCTCGGTTGCTCAAGAATCATCTCGGTCGAGGTGTTGTGACAGCAACCGAGATGTGTCTCAGTCAAACTCCGTCTTCTCAATTTCTCGAAATTCTGTCCTTCCAGTGTTTCTCTCGAGTTGCAATCCTTCCTTAGAAAGTACATGGTTTCTGTCTAGGACGCCAAAAACAAAACAAAGCGAAGAAAAAGCAAACTATCTAAAGCTAGACTAGAAAAAGGGAAAAGAAAGCAATACCTTGGGTTGCCTCCCAAGAAGCGTTTGATTTAAGGTCGCTAGTTGGACCGTACGGCATCCCTAAACATGCTGGAAGGTGTCCTCACCCCATACTTCACCTTCATCATGGGGTGAAATAAAGAAGTCTATCAAACGTTCCAGCAAATGCAAGTGTTCATCGGGGAATGAATCATCGATGGGTGGGTCGTCCTTCTCGTGTGAAGAGGGAGGTAGCCGGCTGAGGTGATCCGCAACAGAATTTTCGGATCCCTTCTTATCGCGAATCTCTAGGTCAAACTCTTGAAGCAAGAGAATCCATCAAATAAGACGCGGCTTTGCATCCTTCTTAGCAAGTAAGTAATGAACAGATGCATGGTCAGTGTAAACAATAACTTTCACTCCCACTAAGTAAGAGCGAAATTTCTCAAAAGCATATACAACCGCCAAAAGCTCCTTTTCGGTGGTGGCGTAGTTTAGTTGGACTTCATCTAGCGTCTTGCTAGCATAGTAAATGGCGTTGGTCCGGCCATCCTTCTTTTGTCCAAGCACCGCTCCTACCGCCACATCACTCGCATCACACATGATTTTAAAGGGCAAGGTCCAATCCGGAGGTTGGATAATGGGAGCGGTAATCAATGCTTCCTTTATCCTGTAAAATGCATCAAGACATTCCTACAAAAACTCAAAAACAACATCTTTATTCAAGAGTTTAGTTAGTGGTTTAGAAATCTTCGAGAAATCCTTGATGAACCTCCTATAGAAACCTGCATGCCCGAAAAAACTCCGCACACCCTTAACATAACAAGGGGGAGGAAGTTTCTCAATAGTCTCGATCTTAGCTCGATCGACCTCAATACCTCAGTTGGAAACGAGGTGTCCTAGCACAATGCCTTCATTAACCATAAAATGACACTTCTCCCAATTCAAAACGAGATTAGTGTCTTCACATCTTTGTAGAACTAGAGAAAGGTTAGATAATCAATCATCAAAAGAGGAACCATATACTAAAAAGTCATCCATAAATACCTCCATGATCTCCTCTATGTACTCGGAAAAGATAGCCATCATGCATCGTTGGAAGGTAGCGGGTGCATTGCATAATCCGAATGGCATCCTCCTATAAGCGAATGTCCCCCATGGACAAATAAAGGTGGTCTTCTCTTGATCATCCGGATGGATAGGAATCTGGAAGAAGCCCATATAACCATCTAAATAGCAAAAATATGAATGTTGGGCTAACCGTTCGAGCATTTAATCGATGAAGGGAAGTGGAAAATGGTCCTTCCGAGTGGCCAAGTTCAGCTTCCTATAATCGATGCACACCCTCCAGCCCGTAACGGTCCTAGTTGGGATCAACTCGTTGTTCTTATTAGTCACAACGGTCATCCCTCCTTTCTTCGGAACTACATGCACTGGGCTCACCCACTTGCTATCCGAGATAGGAAATATGATACCTGCATCTAACAACTTAAGAATTACTTTCTTCACAACCTCTTTCATGATCGGATTTAACCGTCTTTGAGGTTCCCGTGAAGTCTTATGATCATCCTCCATTAATATTCTATGCATGTAGAAAGAAGGCTTAATACCAATAAGATCATCAATAGTATAACCCAAAACCTTTTGATGTTTTCTCAGGACATGCATCAGTTTAGATAATTCAGTTTCGGAAAGGGAAGCACTAACAATAACGGGATAAGTAGAATCCGGTCCAAGGAAAACATACCTCAAGTGATTTGGAAGTGGTTTAAGCTCCACAACTGGGGGTGCTTTCTGAGGGGGATCCTTGCTTCCTCCTTCCAGTGGAGTAGATTTAGATAAAAGAACTGGACCTTCAGAAGTCTTAGTTGACATCATCTCGCTTGCGACCTCAGTCGAGGTCCAGAGTGGGTGACCGAGATGTTCTTGAGATAAGAACACCTCGCTTGGTCCAGAAAGTGCCTCGGTCGAGGTACTGCAACTGGGACCGAAACTGGAGATTCTTCTACCTGGATTAGCTTTTCAATCTTAGCTCCTGGATCTTCTTCCAGTGCATTTAAGCTCCGTATATCTGCATCACAAGAAGCATCTATACCTTCCTCCATAAAGCTAAAACTAATAACTCTTTCAAGAGGATCATTAATAAGGATATAGCTCACCAATTCTCTTGATTCTTCTTCATCATAGATGTTGAAGATATCATCCTCCAGCGGCTCTCCTTTCATTGCAGCAAGCAATGCAAACTCCACTTGATCTCCGCCAATGTTGAATTTCAACTTGGCGTTCTTACAATCCACATTGCAACCCGAAGTTGCTAGAAATGGTCTCCCGAGAATGATAGGAACGGGATAATCTACGGGTATATCAAGCACAACAAAGTCTATAGGTAAGTAGAAGTTACCTAACTTAACCGAAACATCTTCCAAAATTCCCACGGGATGGGTAATGGAGCGGTCGCCATATATAATCTTATATTCACCGGCTTGGGCTCTCCAAGTCCGATCTTCACACATAGCTCCAGCGGGATGATGCTCACGTTGGCTCCTAGATCACACAACGCCTCACAAGTTACATCCCCAACTTGAATGGGAATGCAAAATGAGCCGGGATCTCTCAACTTAGGTGGCATCTTCTCCTTCATGATTTGAATGAGCTCCGAGGATTTAGATGTCATCCTTACTTCACCAAAATCTTTCAGCTTCCTCTTCCTTGATAGAATCTCTTTTAAGAACTTCCCATAAGCGGGCATCCCTAGAATAGCATCAAGGAAAGGGATGTTAATATGTAATTTATTCATCAAGTCAAGGAACTTACCAAAGTACTTGTTTAGATGTGCTGTAGTCCTTGACTGGGGGAATGGAAGTAGTGGTTTATATGCAGGAGGTGGGACATAAACTTCAGTTTTTTCCGTAGTTTTCTGGGACACCACCTCGGGTGGCACCTCGACCGAAGTGTTCCTCGTCTGTACCTGGACCGATGTGTTCTTCGTCTGCACTGGCATCGACCGAGGCAGTGGATCTGCAGTTTTTAGTCCACTTCTTGTCATTATTGCCATGATTTGTCCTTTAGGGTTGCTCTCTGTCCTTGCTGGGAGCTTCCCCGGATCTCTTGGCGCTTCATTCGCCTTATTAAAGAATTGTTGCTCTAAGGCTTTTTGTGCCTTTGAAAATGAAGTCATGTATGTCTCCATAGCGTTGAGCTTGATCAAGATGGCCTCCAGCACTGCATCTTTCTTCTCTGATTGGGACGAACTTGATCCAGGCTCCTGGCTCTTCAATGGAGTAGAAGAAGAAGAATAGAAAGGGTTAGAAGAATTATTAGAATTTGAATTAGAATAATGGTTACCGGGATTTTGATTGTTGGATCTCCAATTGTTGTTGTTGGAGTCTCTATTGTTGTTGTAGTTGTTGTTCCGGAAACCATGATTGTTGTTCCTTGACCCTTGATATCCTCCCTTCTCCTTTTTGGTGTGAGCAACCAAAAGGTACTGCAATTGCTTCACATCATTTTTGAGGGAGATGAGTTGATTGTCATTTTATGGAGCTTCTTGGAAATTAACTCTCTTAACTCCATTTTCAGCTCGTTGGTGGGAGTATTTCTCCATGTGTGCAAAGCTTGTTTCTCAATGAACTCCCAAGCTTCATCAATCAGCATGTCCATGAATGTGCCGGCGGATAATAGTTGAAGGTTGAATTGGGTAGCTCCATCCAATCCCTTGAAGAATATCTACAACAACTCTATCTTTGGAATAATATGATGTGGGCAATCCAAGAGAACATCTTTAAATCTCTCCCATGACTTGGACAAACTCTCCTTGTCCTTCATGATGAATGCATTGATCTTCCCTCTCATTTCAGCGGTTTTGGAGGGGGGAAAGAATTTTGTTAAGAACTCCGTCGTCATCTCCTCTCAAGTGTTGATCGTTCCGAGAGGAAGAGACTGATACCAAGTAAGCGCCCTGTCCTTCAAAGAAAAGTAAAAAGGCCTTAGCTTGTAATTATTATTTTCCAGCCTTGAAGGTCTCAAGGTCTCCATCAAAATCTCTAGGTTGACTCCTGGACGCCTCGCTTGTTGGTTTGGGTCCATCCTCTATCCTAGGGTCTGTGGAATACCTGCAAAAAGAACATCTCGGACAGGCATCCGAGGTGGAAGTATCTCGGCCGCGGCAACTGGAGCGGGGTCCTGCCTCGGTCGAGGGTCTGGTCGATGTAGAATCTGGGCTCGTAGCTCAGCCATATCTACTTCAATTTCTGCAGTTCTGGTGTGAGTTTGCTCCCTCTCGCGCTGTAGTTCTTCCCTATTGAGGCGCAACTGTTCCATCGCCTCCTTCAATTCGACCTCAAGATCATGATTGTCTTGGTTGGCCATTTTTACTTCTTTTAAGCGTCTTTTGTATGTCTTTTCTGGTTCGGGATCGTAAGGAATAATTTCCTTCCCAACACGGGTTCTTCGCATAAACCTAAGAAAAAGAACCTGCGAAAGTCACTCAAGTAGAGTGGTTAGTAGCAACAGGGACAATTGCCCCGAAAGACTACCGCAACCGGCTCGGTCTAGACCAAGTCCCCGGCAACGGCGCCAAAAACTTGTTCGCTCCAAACGGTGTGTGCAAGCTTTAAATTTATATCCCAAGAAATATGCTTAAAACAAGGATGCGAACCCGCAGTGTACGGATCAATTATAGTGAAAAGCAAGAATTCCGGGGTGTCGATCTCAGGGACTTAGGTGAAACAAAGAAAGTATAGGTTGTCAATGCATCTAATAACCACAAAAGCGATTAAAGCAATAAAAAAGATGATAATAAGGTCAATTAAATAAAATATGCAAATTCTAGGGATTAAAGCATCTAGTTGTGGTTCCAACTCAAGATCTCAAGATAAGCGGACAAAGCTGAGATTTTACAAAGGGAAGGTGTTTCTAAAGTGGAATAGATCACCGGGTAAGTCTCACTACTCACAATCCCAAACCAAAGCTCCTATTACCGGGTAAGTCTCAAGGTACTATGGAAAGGAACTATTATCTCAAACCAACACACCAACCAAGGGAATAGAATCAACCTTTACCGGGTAAGTCTCAGGCTAACTCACAAAGATGCAATGAAGGCACACTCAAACCCCAATAAAGGATAAACTTTTATTACCTATACTAATGATCATGGGTAAACAAACTAAGGAATCACCGGGTAAGTCTCATCCTAGGCTTGCATTAAACCATGAAAGTTGTAATAAGAATAGGATTTGGCAAACTCTAACACTTAACTCTCAGTTTCGGATCAGAAAGGTCACCTCGGTCAGTCAAGTTCCACCCCGGCCGAGATGTTTATCGACTGAACGAAGTATTCTAGGGTTAAGGTTAAAGACTCGAGCTTTCAGGGTCCTATTGGGATTAAGATTATTCTATCATTGTCATTCCCACAACTTTCAGCCAATCACCCTAGAATCGCACAAGGAAATTAGCCACTCATCATCATGAAAGCAATAATCAAATATATGGGAAGAGAATGAATATTTGAACACAAAAACCTTAAGAACAAGGCTTCAATAACTGAATCAAATATCAAACAAATCAGCGTTTCTTGGATCACAAATCCAACAAGACAATAAAACGAAAGGGAATCAAAGAAAGTCTTACTAATCCCCTCCAAAAGCTATCATAAAGCTATGAACTTCTATCCTTCAATATTCAAACTTCCTTCAACTTCCAAAAATCCTTCCTAACTGTAGTGTAATGTCGGATTCCAGCCTGCGGTGATGCTGAATTATGGAAAATCCAGCCCTTTTTATAGGAGAATTATCTTCCAAAGATAATAATATCTTAAAAAGATAATATCCTAATAAAATATATTCATATCTCTAAAGTAGATCTCCCAAATATATGATCTTCCTTCCAGAAATTCAGCCCAAAAATATAAGATCTCTTCCTTCCAAAAATAAAAGATCTCAGCCAAATAAAATATATTTCGCCGGCGCCAGGGTGTTCACCTCGGTCGGGACGCTCCTCAAGATCACCTCGGTCGAGGTGACACTGTAGCTGACCGAGGTGAATCTCAGTTGAATGTGAAATCTCTCAAATTTGGTCCAAAGTAAATCTTCTTCATTAATTCCTTACTTCCTGAGTTCTTCTTTAAGCTCCAAAATGTAGCTCCTATGACTCCTTAGCTCCATTTTAGTCCAACATGTGCCATTTTACCTACGATTACAACGAAACTTGGTGTAGACCTCGATTTCCATAAAGGTAGATGAAACGACAATTTAATCACTTAATATACCCTCAAACATGCAGATTATTGAAGATAAAATGTCTAAACAAGTCCTAAAATATAGACTATAATACATGCTATCACCTAGGATCTCACAATGGATTCTGACCCTAGCCTGACAACAAGTTCACTGGATCTTACAACAAGGCACAAGTAGAGTAAAACTAAATACATGAAAATTGTATAATACATCAAAAGAGTTTACAAACTCAAAGCTGAGTACAAAACAACAACAACAACAACAACAACAACAACAACTGATACAAAAGATCCCAACCCACGCATCCTAATGTACAAAAGTCCTCGGCTGGTCACACTATCTGGCTCACTTTCTACAGTCTTCCTAACCTGGAGATCATCTACAACACGGTATACACCGTTAGCTATAACAATAGATAAGCATGAAGGTAATAGCACAACCACACATCAACATCTCATACATGCAATGTCACACACATTCATTTATTATCTTTTATTACGTTATTCCATTACTAATTCAACTTCTTTTGTAACACAAGGAGCCTAAAGAACCCCGTCTCTTCCCCCTTTAACCTAGGTATTGCATGGGGATCTACCTCCCCCATGAGCTACTGGCTTCCGAGCACCTCCTTCCACTCTCGGCGAGCTTCTAGCAAGTGGTTACCGCCCGTTATAAACTTGGGCCATTTAAATGTAATAAATGGTCGTCCTAGTCCGGTTTAGATTATAAATGCACAATCATATGAACATACACAACCATCACAATCATACAAATCCATAACTGAATGTTAAGTAAGTCCTATGGACTTACCTGTCACACTCGTATCTAATGCCACGTCACAGCTTCCCCTTGGGGAAGAAAACCAACGCCTGCAAGAGCAAGGCACACAACATCATAACCTGAAAGGGTTAGGAGACTCGTCTTCATAACCAGAACCAATCTACAACCTCAATCTAAACCTCAAGATCATAACAAGCTCACATATGCCTATGGCATAACCTCAACATCAACACAAGTGCCTAAGACACATCTCTATCATACAACACATCCTAACCACCTTAACCTAGCTATCAACTAAGCCAAGGCCAAAGGAAGGGAAGGAAGGAAGACATACCAATATGGTATGCACTAACAAAAGCAAGAGCACACGGCTGATCCAGTGAGGCGCAGGGGCAGCTCACCAAAGGGGCAGGGGCGGCTCACACACCAGGCACAGGGGCGACTGGAGTCAGGCGCAGGGGTGACTAGAGTCAGGCGCAGGGGTGGCCAACTATGCAGAGAGTTGGTCCCGACTTCTCTTCGATCTCTTTCTCGACTCTCTTCACTTCTTCCATTTACCACAGCAACACATATGCACATATACATATATATGATCAACAAAAGGATAGGAAAGGATCCAATACATGCCTAGCTTGTGAATTCTAAGCTAGAAAGGAAGAAAGAAGCAAGAAAGAAGGAAAGAAGAGGATGAAGGAGAAGAGCTTACCACACAAGCCCTAGGCTGCAACTATGGAGCATCAACACCTCTATCACCTCAACACAACAACAACAACACACATCATCAACCTTAGCCACGAGCTCAAGATCATCCAAGCTTCAAACCAACACAAACTCACAAAAACTCTCTCACAAGATCAAAGAGGAAAGAAGAGGAGAAGATGAAGGAGAAGAAGAACGTAAGGGAGATGAAGGAGCTGGAAAGAAGTGGAGAAACCCTTCATCTGAAGGTTGGGAGGCTTATATACGAAGCTTCCCCAAAAGCGAGGTCAAGAGGTCAACAAAGGTGGCTGCAGCCGCACAAAACCGCAGGGGCGGACCGACTAAGGCACAGGCACGGCTCACCTGTTGCGCAGGGGCGGCCCATGTGGTGCGCAGGTGCGGCTGACAGGTGACCGAAGGTATTTCTATGGTCGTCTATACCCAATCAAAAGTAAATCCCGACTTAACACTAAGAATAAGTATAGTGATTAAGTAAGGGTCGAACCTAAGAGAGTTAAGGTGTTTTAGATGCAATTATTGATTATAATGACAAGTGACACAAAGGGAGGGGGTGTTTTGGTTGAATTGATGCACAAAAACTTATAAAGACGATAAATTCGACAAGTAAGACAATAATGGATGAATCTACACTAGGTTGATTCTAAACATGCAATTGCTACTTTGGTGCGTTCCTTTTACAAGTTTTTAAGTAATCTCCCGTCTCGATCATACGTATGTGTTGAGCCAACCGGCATCAACACAACTTAAATTATTAAAGTTCCGCAAACCTACAAGAACAAATAACAAGTTAGCATTCAAACAAAGACTAAGGGATATAAAGAGAATATTAAAACCGTTAAACTTATCTTTATATTTGTGTTCCTTTTCTTTAAGTAATTACAACCCGTTATTACTTAAAGTTGCTACTAGATTAAAGACCCGAACCCGGAACCTATTAATCCTAGTTGTTTACATGCACTTTAGAACCTAAGGTGATCTATCTCAAGTAATAGTTAACATGCAATGTAGACAATAGAGATCAAGGAAACACAAAGCATTACTGAATAAAAACTTATATTAAAAGAACTTACAACCAAAGTAACAAAGCAGCTTCAAACCAACCCAATGTAGCAAGGGAGTTAGCAACTCATTACAATGGAAAAACTCAAGTCTAAAATGGATTTTGTGGGAAAAAGTATGAACGATTCTAGCAATCAGCCATGGACTATTTATACTACAAAAGACACTTAATTAAGAGTAAATAGCCGGCCTAAAACAGCAACCTTAAATGCCATAAAGGTGGTGTAAACAGCCGGAGTAAAGCTTCTGGCGTTAAACCGCAGGGGCGGCCTTCAGGAACCGCAGGGGCGGTTTAGGCGGAATCAGTTGATCTTCTTCAGAACCGCTGGAGCGGCTACATAACTCCGTTGGGGCGGATCTTTAATGCACTTCAACGTCTGACCTTTCGCCTTCCGGACGTTTTTGATTTCAAGGCGTAGGGGCGCCTTAAGGCCAACGCAGGGGGCGGTGACACAGACTCTTCACCTTCCAGCTCCCAAGGCGAGGTGCAGGCAGGGCGCAATAGGAGGCACAGGGGAGCTGGTCTTCGTCTCGTCAAGGCAAGTCACCGCAGGGGCGGCTGCAAGGACCCGCAGGGGCGGTAAGGCAGCAGAAGCTTTGCTTCGTGATCGATCTTCACTCCTAAGTGCTTATAACTCCTTCTTTAGCTTCTTTTGATCTTCTTCTTCTGGACCAAGGAGTTAGTAGCATAAACCGACACTAATGCAATAAAAAGACTCTAAAAACTACCCTAATTGATAGTGATTCCATCACCTATCAAACTCCCTCATACTTAGACCTTTTACTCGTCCCGAGTAAAAACAAATGTCATCAATTAAACTCAAAGGCCTCAGGAAGCATGAGTAAGCAGAAAGATAATGGAAAACCAGAGAAAAGCAAAGAAAGAAAGAAAGAAAAGAGAGGAAGTGTGAGAAAAAGAGATACTACCATCCTTATCGCTCCAAGAGTGGCCTACCCGGACAACCTCCTTATGACTCCCCTTCTTATGTCGCCAAAACGCCGGAAGGGAAACCTACACTCGGTGTCGCTCATCTTGCTAAGGCGCCCTTTCGGGTTTTCACCTTGCCACTCTTCTTCTTTTCTCACTTAAACTTACATCCCTCAAGTCCAATTTTGCACCAACCTAAGGTTGGTCGGACTACCTTCTTTTTACCTAAACCGCCCTTTCGGGTTTTCGGTTTATCCAAGGATTTTCATGCCTTTTTTCACTTCTTTGGCTTTTTTTTTCGAATGAAACTGAATTTAACAATGCAAAAACAAATGCCAAAAGCTACTCCATAAACTGTACAAGCAATGATATATCCCTCCCCCATACTTGAAGTACACTTTGTCCTCAAAGTGAAAATGAGTCAAAGATAAATGTGGGAGAAGGGAAAGAAATGTACCCCTCAATGGGGTAGTCCGGATGGACCACCCGGACCCTCCTCCGGTGGGTAAGGGAAGTGGCGGAAAAAATGCTCCTGGCGGCGGTGAAGGGTGTCAATACGGTCCTCCTGAGCCTCCATCCTCTCTCTAAATGAAGTCTCATAGCTAGCTTGCCAAGCTAGCTGCTGAGTCTCCAACTGTTGTTGATGCGCCGCCTGCCAAGCATCTTGACGGCGGTCAAAGTGAGTGGTCATGGAGGAGGCGAAGCTGGACTGCCACGCCTGTTGCTGCTCAAGCATGGACCGCTGGTACTCGGTCTGCCATGCCTGGTGCTGTGTAGTCAAAGCTGCCATATGAGCCTGCAGACTTTCCATGGTCTGATTGTCGTGTCCCGCCGTCGGCATCTCCTCATCAGTGGTGTGGGCCCTGCTAGAGCCAGCTGCGTACCTCCCAACAATATCAACCTGAGGCCGTCTCGGAGGGACAGGGTCAGCCGGTACATATAGGTCGGAGAGCTCTTCTCCCAATGGGATTCGACGGGGTAGATATGTGATGTGACTCTCATCTGCAAGGGAGATCCAGAACCGATGCTCCCCGTCTCTCCTGAGGAGTCTGCACCTCCTCAATAATCCTTCGGTGTATAAGGATGCCTCTAAACCCTCTTCCAATGGAGGAAGATCCATCACCTGTGCAGCTAATAATGATATGATCCCACCTCCAACGATGTCCTGAGGCTCATTCTTCCTAATCTGCTTAAGAGCGGTAAGGAAGAGATATGCCCAATCCGGCACCCAATCATTCGTGGAGAGGCAAGCATATATCAATGGAAGGTCCTTGAGAGCGACCTTATTCTCCTCCTTGTGACCACAAAAGACACTCATGAAGACCTTTGAGATGAGCCTCAAACAGGGGTGAGTGAATTTGTTGGAGTACTCACCTTCTGCATGAAACTCTGACCTAGTGGCGGCCTGCCAAAATTCCAACAAATCAGGCGTCGGAATGGGTTCCATCCAGTCATCAAAAGCTGCTATAGTCACCCCTAATGCCTCCTGTACTTGGGTGTAATCCAATGTGTATTTCCCCTTGTTGTACTTGAATGAAAGCCCAACACACAATTGGTCTTTCGTCTCCATTTTGAATGTGGCTATAAACTGTCTACTGAGGTCGGGGTGTGTTGGAGCGTTCTTTATCAGAAAATCACCCAATCCGGCATGGTTTAGAAATTCCTGCATACTTTCCAACATCCCCAGATTTTCCAAAGTGGAAACATCAAGGAACCGAGTTGCATGCACCTCCCGGCTTTGAGCAATCTTATACCGATCATTCTCACCTTCCGTCAACTTGTATGTCCTTTGTGGTTCCATCTCTTGCAATTTATCAAGTAAAAGAGTTAGAAAGTTCAGTAATCTGATCAAAAGACGAACCTTTTGTCGTAATATCCGCAGGGGCGGATGCAAGAGGTGCATGTGCGGTTTGACGCAGGGGCGGGAGCTTGCAGGCGCAGGTGCGGGCGAAGAGTAAAAGGCGATTTGGGCGTTCGACAAAGGTGGTGGCGATGGGGCTTTTCCAGCGTTTTCTTCTGTTGCTGCAGCTGTCGCCGGAGGTGGAGCAGTCGAGCGAGAATGGAAGGGTTGTGCGTGGTGGAGGTTGTTCGTGTTGGTAAGGGGGTGGCGCCACTAGGTTACCGGAGGTGGCGCAGGGGCGTGACGAGGTGGTGGCGATGAGTTGCTGGAGGGCGCAAGGGCGTGGAAGGTGAGGCGGCTAGGTTTCGAAGAGTGAATGGAGAGGGAGTGGAGAGGGTGGTAGATGTAGGTTATTTTTGGGAAGTATTTTTTTTCTTTCCTTAACTGTACCGCAGGGGCGGTGTGTGTCGCCGCGGGGGCGGTGACAAGAGAGAGGGGGTACGCAGCCTCAGCGCCGGGGGCGGAGCTGAGGGTGCGTGTCAAGGGTGGCCGCCGCAGGGGCGTAGGGTTGGCACCGCGGGGGCGGTGACCTACGTGAGCAGACGCAGGCCCAGCGCCGGGGGTGGCGCTAGCCAGGGGTGTCGCCGCAAGGGCGGGGTGTAGAGCCGCAGGGGCGGTCTTCTTGACAGAACCTTCTCTTTTTATTTCTTTGGGTTGCCTCCCGAGCAGCGTCTTTGTTTTACGTAGTTGGCTCGATGTAGGGACTCTTCCTCTATGATTGAGCCTCTTCTAACATCACCTTTGGGTTTATAACCGTTTGAGAGGGTAATCCGCCGGAGGTCCTGGTTTTAATTTTTGTTATGGCTTCCGCCATTTGACCAACCTGTTTCTCAAGGTTTTTGATGCTAGATTCTGTTGTTTGGACATGGGTAGCAAAGTGTTTAGTCAAAACTTGCAACATATCTTCAGTTGAGTGATACTTACCTTGGCGGGGCTGTTGTTGTTGGTTTTGTTGATCCCTCCAACGAAAATTCTGTTGGTCACGCCAATTTGACATGAAATTTTGTGCATAGGGATCGTTTCTAGCTCTTTGCTGCTGTGGTTGTCCATAACCCATTGCGTTTACTTCAGCATCGTCATCTTGAACTTGTGGACACATGTCTGTTGGATGATATGGGTCAGCACAAACTCCACAAGCTTTGAGTTGTTGCGGTGTTCCCATAAGTGTTAACCTCTTCACCATTTCCTTCAATTCCTCCAGCTCGGTGGAAATCTCGCTCTTCCCGGAACTCACGGCATGAACTCCTTTCTTAGCCGGGGTCTTTCCAAAGTTCCGAGTTCCTTCTGCTAGTTCCTGTATCTTTTTCAAAGCAAGGTTAGGAGTAGAGTTAAGAATATTACCTCCACAAGCCGCATCGACGATCCTCCTTTCATTGTCTAGCAAGCCATTGTGCAAGTACAAGACTAGATCTTGAGTTGAATATCCGTGAAAAGGACAGCTGGATTGGAGGTGTGCAAACCTTTCGAAGTACTCGTAGAGAGTTTCGGTTGCCTCTTGCTCGATGTTGCTTATAGCTTTCTTCAAGCTATTGGCCTTTTTAGTTGGAAAGTATTTCTCCAAGAATGCTTTGTGAAGGTTCTCCCAAGTGTCAATACTCCCGGATGGAAGGTGGTAATACCAATCATCCGCCGAATCTTTGAGTGTGAAGCCGAATGCCCTCATCTTGATCTGTTCTTCGGTAATGTTGGCCGGCTTCATGCACATACAGACGGTGTGGAACTTCCCAAGGTGCTTGATGGGGTCTTCACCACTTAGCCCATGGAAGGATGGAAGCAAGTGAATGAGGCCCGGCTTGAGCTCAAAGTTGACTCCTTCTCCTAGTGCCGGTATAGCGACCGTAAGAGTGTTTTGAGCCAAGGTAGGCTGCGTAAGTTGACGAAGAGTACGGTCAACCATTTCTTGTTGTAGTTGTTGTTGTCTTCGTTGCCGGATGTGCGTCCTCTCAATTTCTGGATCAAAAGAAGCAAAGCCGGAATTAGTAGCACGGGTTTGCACCATAAAAATGGTTCAAACATATAAATCAATAATAACAATAAAATACAAAAACTCCCCGGAAACGGCGCCAAAATTTGACCGAAGGTATTTCTATGGTCGTCTATACCCAATCAAAAGTAAATCCCGACTTAGCACTAAGAATAAGTATAGTGATTAAGTAAGGGTCGAACCCAAGAGAGTTAAGGTGTTTTAGATGCAATTATTGATTATAATGACAAGTGACACAAAGGGGGGGGTTTTGTTGAATTGATGCACAAAAACTTATAAAGACGATAAATGCGACAAGTAAGACAATAATGGATGAATCTACACTAGGTTGATTCTAAACATGCAATTGCTACTTTGGTGTGTTCCTTTTACAAGTTTTTAAGTAATCTCCCGTCTCGATCATACATATGTGTTGAGCCAACCGGCAACAACACAACTTAACTTATTAAAGTTCCGTAAACCTACAAGAACAAATAACAAGTTACCATTCAAACAAAGACTAAGGGATATAAAGAGAAGATTAAAACTGTTAAACTTATCTTTATATTTGTGTTCCTTTTCTTTAAGTAATTACAACCCGTTATTACTTAAAGTTGCTACTAGATTAAAGACCCGAATCCGGAACCTATTAATCCTAGTTGTTTACATGCACTTTAGAACCTAAGGTGATCAATCTCAAGTAATAGTTAACATGAAATTTAGACAATAGAGATCAAGGAAACACAAAGCATTTACTGAATAAAAACTTATATTAAAAGAACTTACAACAAAAGTAACAAAGCAGCTTCAAACCAACCCAATCTAGCAAGGGAGTTAGCAACTCATTACAATGGAAAAAATCAAGTCTAAAATGGATTTTATGGGGAAAAGTATGGATGATTCTAGCAATCAGCCATGGACTATTTATACTACAAAAGACAATTAATTAGGAGTAAATAGCTGGCCTAAAACAGCCACCTTAAATGGCATAAAGGTGGTGTAAACAGCCGGAGTAAAGCTTCTGGCATTAAAACGCAAAGGCGGCCTTCAGGAACCGCAGGGGCAGTTTAGGCAGAATCGGTTGATCTTGTTCAACGTCTGACCTTTCGCCTTCCGGACGTTTCTGATGTCAAGGCGCAGGGGCGCCTTAAGACCAACGCAGGGGCGGTGACACAGACTCTTCACTTTCCAGCTCCCAAGGCGAGGCGCAGGCAGGGCGCAGTGGGAGGCGCAGGGGAGCTGGTCTTCGTCTCGTCAAGGCAAGTCACCGCAGGGGTGGCTGCAAGGACCCTCAGGGGTGGTAAGGTTGCAGAAGCTTTGCTTCGTGATCGATCTTCACTCCTAAGTGCTTTTAACTCCTTTAGCTTCTTTTGATCTTCTTTTTCTGGACCAAGGAGTTAGTAGCATAAACCGACACTAATGCAATAAAAAGACTCTAAAAACTACCCTAATTGATAGTGATTCCATCACCTATCAACAGGGCCAACAAGGCTCCGCCAAGGCTCAACAAGGACTCCTAGGCTCCAAAGACTAAGGCTCTTACAGCCTCCACCATCGTCAACCACTTCTCTTCCATTCTTAACCCCCACCCTCAAACATTCCCACACTATACCTAACCTCCCTTGTTCTAGGCTCTCCCCTACTGATGCTCTTGCCCTCACTAGCCCCGTCTTACCTGAGGAGATCAAGAATACTCTCTTTAATATGGGGGACAATAAGGCCCCTGGCCTCGATAATTTTAACGCATTCTTTCTTAGAGCCTCTTGGAGCATTATCGGGCATGTCTTCACCCAGACCATCCTTGAGTTCTTCAAATTTGGCTGTTTTCTCAAGCAGTTAAACCACACTTCCATCTCTCTTACTACCAAGAAGATAAACCCTACTCACCCCTCCGACTTTAGGTCTATCTCCTGCTGCAATGTTGTGTATAAAACCATTGCCAAGATCTTGGCTTCCAGGATTAACGCCTATCTCTCTAATATCATAGACAAGTGCCAAAGTGCCTTCGTCAAAGGTCGTTTTATCAAGCACAATATTTTCCTTTGTCAAGACATCTTCAAGAAGTATACCCAATCCCACATATCCCCTAGATGTTCTATTAAAGGTGGATATCTCCAAGGCTTTTGACACTATCGAGCACAACTTCATTCTCCATAACCTAAACATGTTTGGGTTTCCTCCAGCCTTTATCCAACTAATCAAATCTTGTATCACCCAAGCTTCGTGCTCAACCAATGTGAATGGTGGCCTTCGGGGTTACTTCAAAGGCTCTAGAGGTCTCCGACAAGGCTGCCCTCTCCCCCCTATTTGTCATAGCCATGAAAATTCTTTCCTCTATGATCAATGCCAACACACTTAACCCAAACTTCAACCATCACCCTAAGTGAAATAACCCTCGCCTAACCCACCTTTGTTTTGTTGACGACCTCTTACTTTTTTGCAGGGCTGATATCACCTCCATCTTCATTCTCAAGAGCTCTCTTGACTCTTTTGGCGACTGCTCGGAACTTAGGATTAACACTGATAGGATTAACACTGATAAGTCATCCCTCTTCCTTGGCAGAGTCCCTCCTTAGGATCATCACATTTTCACCAACGGGACCAGCATTGCTCTTGGACATCTCCCTTTTCACTACCTCGGGGTTCCAATTGGTAGCAAGCGCCTTAGTATCCCTGAGTACCAGCCTCTCATCAATAAAATCACCATAAAAATTAACTCTTGGCATGCTAAAAACCTCTCTTATGCCGGTAGAAAACAAGTCATATCTTTCATTCTCCAGGCTATGCACCATTACTGGTGCAATGTCTTCCTCATCCCCACAAAAAATCACCCACACCATCCAAAGCCTGCTTAGATCCTTCCTTTGGTCTAGTATCTGCTCCAGCAGCCTTGCTCTTATCGCTTGGAATACCGTTTGCTCTCCTATCGACCATGGTGATCTTGGTTTCAAGGAGCTTTTGTCCTAGAACAAAGCTTATTTTACAAGCTCATTTTTTAGTTGAATAGTAGGCACGACAACTGTTGGAGCAACTAGGTCCACAAGAACATCCTCAAGAGCTCCTCTATATGGAACATCGAGCACAAGAGCTACCACAGTCATACTTGGAATATGGTTCTCAAGGTTAGAGATGAGATCCTCACTAGGTTCAACTCGGGTCCACTTAACCCCATCACCCACCCCAATGGTTCCTTCAACTCTTCTACAACCTACCTCTTCTTCAGGAACCTCTCCCTCCCGCTTAACCCCATCAACCTCAAACACTTATGGAAAGGGCTCACATCCCCAAGTGCAGCTTCATATCCTATATTGCCTTCCATCAAAAACTCCCTGCCCTTAGCAAACTCAGGCATTGGAACCTCATCACTGATGATACGTGCAAACTTTGTGGTAACCATCCCGAAACCATCTCCCATCTTTGGAGCTCCTGTAGCTTCACTAGCCTCGTCTGGGCATCATCTCCCGCTGGACTAAGCTTCACCCCCCTTACCCTTATTCTAGTGGCATTTGGGCTTGGCTCGCAAACTCGAAACCTAGGAAGCACGATCTCATCTCAAACATTCGCTTCTCCTCGATCACGGCTTACATATACTCCACCTGGAAAGTTAGGAACGACCTAATCTACAACAACTCTCCTCCCTCCCCTACTACCTGCGCTCACCACACTATCGCTGCTATCAAGAACTTCGCCTCTCTTCGTTGGAAAGATCGTTCTACTGACTCCACTTGGTGGGCTAAGTTACATGGCATTCATCTTCTTTAAATTGTTCTTTTGGTAGTTCTTGCTTATTTCCGGCTTTGCTTAGTTTGTTTTGGTTTTCGTTCGGTCAAAGTGGCTTTTGAGTAAATTCTCTTCTCAATATGCGTAATCTTTTCAAAAAAAACCCGATGTGTCTGTAGACGAGATTTGTAAACCACCTTCACCCAGCCAAAAACCATTCCCTCTTTTACATAATTTGGCACCCATCGATATCGTGGGCTATATCCTCGGCACGAGACCTTTACAATTCATTCAATTGTATATTGATTATGATGAAATACATTAGTATATCTTGTAATTGAAAGGGTTTGATACTAGATTTACAAACTATATCCTAGCAAAAAGGATGAATTAAATCTGAAATTAATTTTTACAAGAACGATGTGATGGTTAATATCTGCAATTCATCCCTCCCATTTGATGCTTACATGCTTTATCTGTATTTTGTGTGAAACTTTTGGTTTTAAAAAAGCATCTAGTGTTATGAGTATTTAGTTGCAGGTTTACTGGAAGGAGATAATTCAAGTAGTTGTCATTGTTTCTCCATTTCTCGTATTCGACTTCATATGGATTTGTCTAGAATTTGATACAGATCTCGTTAAAAACGAAATTTTCGACCTTCAAATTGAGCATATCCACGAGCAGGGAAGAAATTTGAAGTGAACTGAATTGAGCATCATAACCTAGAAACTAATTGCTTCGGTAAGCACTACAATAACAAATTTATATTTGAAATGAGACGTATTTGTTACAAAAAAATTTTAGGGAAAAAAAATAAAAAAAAAAATTCTTTGATCCGTTAGTTTGATATTGATAGATTTTTGCGTGAATATATTAATTAAAAAAAGAAAATTTTCTACCTAATTGCAGAGATTCTTGGTAGATAACTCTCGAGATTCTAGTTATTGTTTTTCTTTAACTCTTTGAAAATCAGTTTCGTCGCTAAGAAAAAAACCCTAGAGATACAAAGCCAGTTCATCGATCCTGTCATACGATTAGCAATCATGGTGGTGGGTGCGATAAAGATGGCTATAGCCGACTTCTTGCTCACATTAATGTGGGTCTTCTGCGCCTCCACGATCGGCATATTCACGTCATCGATCGCCGGAGCGATCGGCGTGGAGGGCTCCCCAACGCTCTTGATTATGACGGCTTTGATCGCAACTCTGGTCTTCATCTTCGATTTCGTCGGAGCTCTCCTTGGCGGCGCCACATTCAACCCCACCGCCACCGCCGCCTTCTACGCCGCCGGAGTCACTAAGGATTCGCTCTTTTCCATGGCCCTCCGCTTCCCCGCTCAGGTTTCTTCTTCGATTTTGTTTTCTTTTATCAGATCTAGCGTATTAGAAGGTTTGATTGTAATCAATTGTATATATGTAGGCTGCTGGTGCGGTGGGCGGCGCAATGGCAATAATGGAAGCGATTCCGAAGGAGTACAAGCACATGCTGGAAGGTCCATCACTTAAAGTGGACCTTCACACAGGAGCAATCGCGGAAGCCGTGCTGACGTTTCTGATTACGTTGGCGGTACTCGTAATCATCGTCAAGGTGCCCGGTGGTACAGTGCTGAAGACGTGCCTGCTCTCTGTGGCTACCGTGGCTGTGGTTGTGCCCGGTGGTGCTTATACAGGCCCTTCTCTCAATCCTGCCAATGTCAGTCTCTTACTCTTTCCTACAGTATAGCTGTCATGAATGAAATAATATGGTTCATTTTGAGAATCTAAGATTCCGTAACTAAGATTATGAGGGAAATGAGTGTTTCATATATATTGACTGTGAAAAAGTGAAATCGGTGTTTGATAATCGAAGTTTTATAGGATTATAATAATCTAATTCTCTACACCATAGTCTAACTCTTCATCTCCTTCATTCCCTTGCCACCAACCAAACGAGATTCCAATAATTATTGTTTTCTTTTAATTCTCATACTTAGTCACCTTAATTTATGCACCCTACTAAAGGAACCTATAACATTGTGTTATATACGTGGGCAGGCGTTCGGATGGGCTTACCTGAACAACATGCACAACACATGGGAGCAGCTGTACGTCTACTGGCTATGCCCCTTCGTCGGCGCAATCACCGCGGCTGCCGTATTTCGGCTTGTCTTCCCTGAGCAGCAGAAGAAGCAGCCCAAGAAGTCCCGAAAGGTAGAATAGTCACTTCAAGTAGGCTTTTATTAGCTTCTTCATTCGTCTTTATCTCACTCGAATCACCCAGAACTCATTAGTTTTGATCTCTCTTCAATGTTCCTGTATTACTTTGATAATTTTTTTACTGTATCAGCCTTCTTTTATTGTCTTGTTTGATGAGACCAAACGTTCAATTCAAATAGAAATCTTAGTATCAACGGGAATCTTATGTCTTATATATATGCTACAAATGCCATCATGTCAGCATTTTTCTTAAATTAAATTAGTGACCTTTTAAATTATACAATTGTTCATCTGTATAAATTATTAATGTTCATCCATAAAATACTATTGTCAATCATAGATTATTTTCTTTATTTGTCCAAAATATAGTCATATAAGCGTAACATTATAGTCATTTTAAATTATACAATTTTGGATTTTTTTTATTAAAAAAACCGAAAACCCACAAATTGTACGCGTTTATACGTGCCTCCCACACCCTTTATCCACAAGTTTGAAAAACGAAGGGAAACATCCAAGCCCTAGTTCAGCGCTGCTGGCAAACACAAGTCACCAATGAGCCAATGTCCCTGCTGACTCTTGGTTGGCGTTTCAAGGGGTCACGTCGAATCCTCCTCGGGATGCCCTAGACGAAGAAGAAGCATGCAAGTTGTTTGGAGTTGTCTCCTTCTCGTAGATCCTAGGAAGAGGAGAGTTAATCCTCGCATTCGAGAATAAATGGGAAGCAGCCATTAAAGTAGAGAAAATAGAAGGCACAACCAAGATGTTTTCCAACCATTTCAAGCCGAGACAAGCCCCATCGTCCAACATAGAATGATGAGGTCAAGTAGAAGAAAGAAGAAAAGGAAACGTGATTACTGTCATTGCAACATCTTCTCGGCTCTGTGGTGGGGTTTCTTTGCGTTTAAGCCTTTGTATCGTTTTTATAGAGAATTTTATAGAGAACGCTATGTTGAAATCTTTCTTTGCAGCACTGCCTTTGTTGCGAACCGTTTCTACACAACTCAACCACATGAAACAAGATCAGATCTGCGATTACGATCCCAAGTTTTGTCTGAACTCGTTTCTTACCCACCTCGATCCTTCTTAAATCAACCTTTTGGAACAAGATCTATAATATGTTTACAAATTGGAATCAATCTAAGCATAAACTTCTTATGGAATTCGAACAGTGCATTTGGTTACTACTAAGGGCTTGTTCATTTCCCATATTAGATATGAGTATATCAGATATCGGTATCGGTATAGATATCATAGATATGGATATGAGATTGATATCTCATATCTGATACTTGTGTTTAGCAAGATGGTGAGGTATATCAAAAGAGGAAGACTGGGGAGGGAGAGGTTTGAGGGAAACGTGAGAGAAAATGACGGTGATATCTCTCAATTTTTTAAGCTATTAAAAACGATTAAAAAGTAAAGTATTGATATCTAGGATATGACTTTGATATTCATATACTCAATTACGAAACATGAATATCGGATATGTGATATCCATACTCATATCCCATATCAGGATATGGAAAATGAGCGGGCCCTAAATGATTTTGAAACTAGAGGTAGCAACCCTACCCACTCAGAATGTCATATGTGGTTTTTGTTCTTCAATTAGAACATTATAAACCATCTGATTATTACCCGTTTTTATTTTGACAAGTCATATCAACTGTGTTTGGAACTGTTTTATGGTCTGTCTTTGAGGATAATCACTCTTTCTTGGAGATTTTCAAGCAGATGCTACACTCTTACCCCTCTTGTGATACTTGAAATGTGGTTCTGGCCCTTGAGATGGCTTAGGATGTGTCTTGCAGTGCAGTTTCCTTTGCTTTGCTCTCTCTGCAGGATCTTCAAAAATGCATCAACAGATACAATCAGGGACTCAGTGGTCCGGATACCTTAAACAAAGGATATGGTAATAGCCGTTGGTGTACGCTCTCAAACCCGTTGATCTTCCGATCTACTCCATTCAAGAAATTCCAACAATATTGGCATTGTGTTGAGTTTAATATGATAAATCCTATTAATTTTTTTAGTTTGAAAAACATGAAATATATCCCCGGGCTATGTAACTCATGTCCTGTTACTCTACACTTTGATCTTCTTCTCCCTTCTTCACCCTCTAAGTATGTGACCATGCTGTTTTGGCCTTATACTTTCTCATTTTGTGATACTAGGCAGGAGCGCGTGCTCCGCAGGCGCTTGAATGAAGGTCCCGTACAATGACATTGTTAATTTAATGTAAAACAACTTCTTGCGCATAATAAAACATAAACATGTTAAGAAACATCTACATAATAGATTGTTGAACATCATAAGGTAACTGAGTAAATATTGGGTTGTCGTAGATGAGTTGTAGAGTTGTTGATGTCGACGTCGAAAAGCTTCCTTTTTGGCTGATCTTGGTGACCATCTGTAGTGACAACGTTTATGTAGGTGTGGAGATGTTAACCATCGTTGAGGTATTGTTATAAGATTATTTGTTGAAGCTGCAAATTTAATATTTAGTAAAATTAAAAAAGGAAACATTTTTAAAAAAATTGGAATCAAAAAAGGAAAAAATCAGTTTTCAAAAATGGTACTTTGTTAGATCACAAGGTTAGGTGACTTTTTTTACACAATACTATATCACAGAAACACCACCACTTGATGTGACATTGACCTTCTTGCCTCTTGGCCATAACCGTCTATATTCTCATTGTTCATCGATGAGGAATGATATGCTGACCTGAGATTGTAGCCACTGCCATTGTTGTTGAGGCGTGTGAAGTTTGAAAATGTGTCATTTTATGAATTCCTGATTGAAAAGGTTTTTAATAATGAATTTCATTATTAAAAACCTTTTCAATTGCGGTTCGGTTTGCGATTTTGCGGGTTTTTTTACGGTTTGGTTGCAGCTTTGAGGTTTTTTTGCGGTTTTTTTTTGCGGTTTGCGGCTTTTTTACGGTTTATTAGCGGGTTTTTTTGCGGTTTGTTTTGCAGTTTGCGGTTTTTTTTGCGGTTTGAAACGCAAACCGAACCGCAAAACAAACATTATTGTACTCCTACATAAATGGATAAAGTTCATCCACTTCTAATCTTATCGTAAAATTTCTTTGTAACTTGATCTAAGATGTTTGCTTAAGCACGTAGAATCTTAAAATAGCAATTGCAGCATAAACGGATATAGTAAAAATCAATCACGACAGTTCCTAACCTGTGACTGGTAATTCCAGATCACCACGGTACTAGAATACAAAGGTATATATGAGTATGAGTGATATAGAGGCATATGATATGGAGTGATAATTAGTAACATACCAACACACATATAAACCGGTTGCATGATGCCGCATAACTCCTTATTTTATGTGTTCTCGCGATTCTCAGATGCTCCCTAGAATAGATAAAAATAACATTAATATATATGATAATCATCATTGTCAAGAAATAAATGAAACAATCCAAATGAAAAATACATCAGTATTAGGACTATTGAAGTGACCTCGGTCTGGACAATTCAAGGTGGATTGGAGAAAGATAGGTAAGACACCCTCTTGAGTTGGTGGTTAAATTAGGGAGCGAGTATGTAGTAGAAAATCGTAAAGTTATTTGTGCTTAGTTTTCTATAAAATCCGTAAATGGATAAAAAATTAAGTGCGGAAAAATAATTCTTTTATTATCTTAGTATATTATTACAATGAAATTACACCGTGAATTAAAAAAATTACATAAGTATATAGGTAAAGGTTAATCGAAATAATAAAACTGACTAATTATACACATTATAACTAAGAATAAATGTGTATCATTCAGCCCATTAATCTCAATATCAATTTGCAGTTTAATCTCATGTTAGTCATACACTTGAAAGGCAAGATGAATCACATAAAAATTAAAATTTTGTTATTCATAACCTTAAAGCAGTAAGTTCCAAGTTACAACAATCAAAACTGGAAGGAACAAGGTTCAGATCAAATGCTAAAGGGTGTTTGACAGACGGCTGATCTCCATCAGCAACATTCACAACAGATAATTAATATGAATCACAATCGCTTTGACAATCCACCGGCGAAGTCCAGGTAACAGGCTCTCTCCGACGAACCTTGACCGCGGGAACCGGTAGCCTAGGTCTGGGACCGCTGAACGACTCCAATATACTGCTCAAACCGCTCGCAGCTGAAACCGGTAGCTTAGGGCGTTTGAGGGAAAACTGGTGATGAATATTTAATAATGAGTTTCTTCTCCGCATTCTTTTTCTTCTCTTCCGTTTGCCTCATCCCCTAAAAACTGAAATGCGGCTTAAACAACACGCAGAAAGACATAAGTAAATCACACACACAATATACATATAATACAAACTAATTTTAAAAAACAAGACACAATACACATCAAGACTCAGATACAAATTAGTTAAGTATTTGCTTCTGTTATGTAGTTAGAAGATTTGAGCTCCCTACACTGCATTATTTCTTCCTTCTTTTAGAATAATATCCAAACAAGAGAAGGATATTTTATTTTGCTTCTTGTTAGTTTTGCCTGGACTGGTAACGTCCTAGAATGGTTACCAGAATTTGGCTCTAACCTCACCAGCATAACGAATTAAAAAGCATCAATGTGCTTGTTCAGCCTCTGATCTCATTTCTTCAAACAATTTTTAAAGCAAGAATCAAATGAGGTATCCAAGCCTAAATGTAGCTAGAGGATGACTCTAGAAAAGGCTATCTAGGAACAAAAAGGAAGCAAAATAATACCACTTTGAAGAACTGAATACAACATTTGAGAAAAAGGAAGCAATATAATAGCACTTTGAGCTAAATGCGCCTGAGCTGAATCTTTTATATACCAAAGAGCTTCTGGTTCTGAGAAAGAGAAATACAAGAGCAGATGTAGAAAATAGATTTATCAGCAATTTATATAAGTTGGGAAAAAATAGCATAGAGAATCAACAATAATAAAACATGAGGTAAAATTGCGACAAATCTCTCAGACAATTCATTGAACACATAGAGTGCAAACCAAAATCACGAGTAATCCACCAATGTTCTATTTTCTTAAAGTGCAAATTAAAATGGAAGATTACCATTTACCACAAAATATCACAAAACTAATGTGATTTGCCATAGACGACCTTACAATAAGACAAAAAAACAGAGCAATAATAAGGGATACTCAACGAATTCAAGATTATATTACCTAATTAAAGACTTCTTAAGCTCTTTGATCTTTAGTTAAGTCATTTCTCCTCTCAAGAAATCAAATACCTCTTCACTTAGTAACTGCACAACAATATGTAGCATTACCTGCACTCAAAATAGGCGAAATTCAATGAGAAATAGTTTTGAAAAAAAGGGCAGAGAAAGAAAGGAGGGCAAAGAACCAACATTGAAATGAGGAGGAGCCATGGTTGGTCCAAGGTGTGTATGAAAGCATTTAAAGACAATTCTCGGAAAGGATCAACATTGAAAGGAGGAGGAGCCATGATTGCTCTCAGCCGCTGGCCTCCACAAAACCGAAGACGTCGACAACACGTGGCAGGAGAAGCTGTCATCGGTACCATCTACTGGCCAGAAGGAGACACTTGGTAGGGATGGTATCGGGAAGGGGAAACATAGATAAGATCGTGCGAATAGTCCAAGGGCCGGCCCCAAATTACGTCTCCATTCACAACATTGGTGCGGGTAATCAAAAACACCAAAAAATTCCATTATCCTCCTAAAATCAGCGCAATTAGAGCGAAATCGAAAAACAAAGAGAGTAATAAATAAGAAATCAAAACCGAAAGAACAAACTAAACAAGAATTGAGACAATGCAAACTTAATAATAGACACAAATTAGAAAAAATAGTAGGGATACAAGAGAGAATAAGGAGGTAAATATGTACCTTGGCCGGGAGATTGCATCGGAAGAAGTCGATAGAGGATGAAGGACGGCGTCGGTTGAGGACGTTTAAGAAGAAAGAGGAGCACAGACGCTGAAAAAAGTGAACCCACATATTTAAGAAACAGCCTGAAGACGGACGACAATTCAAAAGAAGAACCAAAAGAACAAAGCTTGAAGAAGAATGCCAAAAAACCTTACCTTGACGGCTGAAGAAGAAGAAGAACATCTTAAATTGAGGGCTGATGAAAAATTCAAAAGCTTCGTCAACATCCGATAAAGAGGAAAAAAGGGGAGAAATTTCTCAATACCTTGCAACCGAGTATGGCCAGAATCTGTACCTGCTTCAAGCGTTTCAGAGAAAAATAGGCCAACAAAAGTAAATATGAACAAAGAAGAGATAAACAAACATGAGATTATTGAATCTGGAAATAGAAAAGACCTAAGAGGGGAATCAAATCTCACCAATTTGAGTCCGAGAAGTGATGCGAGAAACTCAGGCAGCATAATCGAGACTGAGAGAGGGGAAGAAATCAAGCACAAATTCAAGCACCTATCTGGGGAGCGAAGGAGGAAGGGGAAGCCATGACCATGGAGAATCGAGGCTGAGGGAGAAGAAAGCAACCTCGTTAAAACAGAAGTAAGAAAAACCTAAATCAGAAGAACGAAGAAGAGAGATGATGGAGATTAAGGGCATACCTGAGACCGAAATTAATAAACCCGAGAAGAAAAAACCAGAGACTATGAAGATTGAGGATGGAAGAAGTTGAAAGCGAGACTGGTGTCGGTATATGGAAGAGTCGATTTGAAGAGTTTCATAGTCGGTTTAGGGTTCATAAGGAGAAGGAGAAGAAGACACCAATCTGATTGGAAGAAGGGGAAGAGGACAACTATGAAAAAACGTGGAAGTAGATTGTTGAGGGAAAGTGAAGGGAGCAGGAAAAGAGGGCACGTATAACTCATTGTGACACGTTAGAGTATAGGTGGAGGGAAAAATAACTGTAGCAATTCCACTGTAGTAATCCTCCAACTCTCCGTTTTAAAGTAGTAAGGATTGGTGATTCGAATAAGATTGATAACATTCATTTGGGGCTACAACCCATAAATCTAGGGCTACAATCCATGTCTATTGATCCACGCAATATATCTTTTGTGGGAATAAACACCCTTGAATCATACCAAACTACGTTCTTGACTTAATTAGAATTGTTATTACTCTGGACTTACCACGCGGAGGATGCGCTTCGTTCATGCGAAGCGATTACCCCTCACAAAAAGACTACGAGCTGATTGTCTATAAAGAGACCTTTATTTGTACCGATGTTTCTTTACCAACAGTGTGATCACTTGCTTTTGAGATAATGTAATTTTATGGATTGTACCAACTAATTAACGACCTATAATATTAACAAAACTTTTTCCTTAACCAAAGTCTTTGCATCAAAGACTCAATTGGCAAAAAGAAAACAAAAATATTCATACCAGTTTTGATCCCTCAAAAAGACTATGAATCTCAATGCTACCTATTCATGAGGTTTTACCTTTTAAAAAACATAAATCTCACCATGAATCACTTCTCCACTTGTAAAAGTATGACCTACTACAAAGTCTCCTCATCATTTCTTATACCCGAATGCCGATAAAGCCCTTCCTACTACGAAGAACAATCAGATCACCAAGCTATACCGCTTTGTAAATGAGTAAAAAAACTTTTTCTCTGTGATTATTAACTTGTAGAATATTAGAGGAATGGACCGGAGTACCCTCTAGATAAACCTCAAAGTTGTTTGCAGGATCACATGATCAATATTATCGCTCTTGCTGAAACAAAATCAGAAAACCACCAGAGGACCGCCTTTGGAAATCTGTTTGCTTTGACAATATGATCTATTGTCCGGCTTCCGGAAGGGCATGAGGTTTATGCCTCCTTTAGAAAGAATATCAACTTAGAAACCAAACAATAACTCTCAAGTTCTAAAATGACAAATTCATTTGTATGAAATTCAATTGTAATAACACGGATCATAAAATGAATCTCATTTTTGCTTATGCTTCTCCACAAGAAAACCTCGAAAACCATTTATGGGAGACAATATCCAACTTCGTACACAACTCTGACCTCCCCTGTATTATCCTCGGTGATCTTAACGAGATTCAACAATAATCGGAAAAACAAGGAGGTGCTCCAATCAACACAAATAGATTCAAAAGACTACTTAACTTAAAAAACAACTGCAACTTGGAGGATTTGAAAACCACCGGCAATGAGTTCACGTGGAGTAAAAAGTGTAATGGACCTAATAATATCCTAGAGAAACTCGACCGTGTCTTGGTCCATATCCAAATTTTACAATGGTATCCAAATCTATCAACAAAAAATCACGCTTTCACACTATCACACCACTGTCAAATTTAACTCGAACTTTCCTTTAGAAAATCTTTCACTCCCCAACCATTTAAGTTTGAAATGATGTGGACTAAACGGAATCTTTCGAAAATATAGTTAGACAGACTTGATGATCAAATTTCTCTGGCAATGATTTGTATAACCTAACAAAGAAACCTCATTTAATGAAAGCAAAAGCAAAAGAGTGGAGTAAAATAAACTTCGACAATATCTTTGTGGGATGGATTAAGGAATGTTTAACCACAGTTTCCTTCTCTGTACTCGTTAACAATGGGCCAACTAAGCAATTTTTCCCAGAAAAAGGACTTAGACAAGGTGACCCCTTATCGCTGTACCTATTTATTCTTGGGGCTGAAATCTTTACACAAATGCTACAAGATGATAGTAACAATTATGATAACCATGTTGGATTCTCTGTCTGCAGACAAGGAACCCCAATTCCTTTCCTCTCCTTTGATGATGACATGATCATCTTTTCTAAAGCAAATATGGCGTCATGCCAAAGAACAAAACAAATCGTGGAAATGTACCGCTTCATATCGGGACAAAAAATCAACTACCAAAAAACTGCTTTTCAAACAACAAAAAACAAAAACGAAAATAACATCACCCAACTAAAAAACATCTTGGCTATGAACCATACCAAGTCTCTTGACAAATACCTTGGTTTCCCCATCATAAACGGAAGAGTGACAAAATAAACTTTTGGGGATATCAATCTAAAAATTAAACAACAACTCTCGAAATGAAAAGCTAATTCCTTATCGCAAGAAAGTAGAAAGACTGTAATTAAACATAATCTAGCGACCAAACCAACTTTTGCTATGCAAAGCTTTATGTTGCCAACTTATAATCTAAAGAAACTAGACAAAACTTACAAAATATTCTTTTGGAATAAAGGGGAACAACACAAGCCTATCGTCTTTGACAATGAACCCATTGGATCATGCAACAAGATCACCGGCTTCATTAAAGATCAAATCCATAATTGGAAGGTCAACACTTTTGCTATGCAAAGCTTTATGTCTTGTACCCGCTTCTACATAGGATTAGGGACAGTTGCAATCCTCTTCTACATGCTTGGAATCTTGATGATGGTACAATTATTTGTTGGTCTGAGGATGTGGCTAAAGCACTTGACACCATTTGAGAGTTTGGTCCCGGATTAGGCGTCAAGTTGAATGTTTGCAAAACTGAGCTCTTTTGGTCTTCGTGTGATGGGTCAAAACTAAGAGATTGATTATTTATACATGACATTTCAAGGCCGACGTTGGGTGTTAAGTTGTTAGGTGGGGCAGTGAGTAGAGATAAGGGGTTTGTTAGAGAGCTTGTCATGAAAAGAGTTATTAAGGTAGTTGAGTTGATGCATCTTCTTCCACAGTTGAGAGACTCACACAATGAGCTTCTCTTGTTTCGTTCTTGTATGAGTGTTGTTAAGATGTATTTTAGCCTTAGGACTTGTCATCCGAAGAATTGTGAGAGTACACCAACTTATTTTGATGTTGAGCTTCATATATCAGTCGAGGATATTGTGGTTTATGGGGGCCCTTTTTGGAGATCTTCAGTGGTGGCTTGCTTCTATGCCTATTCGATCTGGGGGCCCCTATTTGTTGAAGGAATGGAGGATTTAAAGGAAGGATTGCTTAGGGTTTGAGGAACCCTAGATTGTGAGGATTACTTTCGGAATTACTAGTGAGTTGTTATCATCCTTTTTGGAACACATTATTGGTACTATTGTTGGTTTGTTTTCTTCGATATTTGAGACATCTTTGTTGCTTGCTTTATTCTCTTTTCTTGATATTCTTGATATAGTTTACATAATTGATATTGCATTAATTATGATGATTATTGGCTAAACACCCTGCGATTGTAGGGTGATTAGTTGAAGGTTGTGGTATAGACGATGAAAGAATAGACCTTTATCTAAGTGGACCTTTAAAGCTCGAGTTAACCTTAATCCGAAACCCGTCTCGAGCTGTTCGTTGAGCATCTCAACCGAGATTGATATAGAACAGACCGAGATCGCCCACTACTTTGCCTGATCTTGAGTTTAGGTTATAGTTTGTCAAATCATATCCTTGTTGCACCTTTTCTGGTTTATACGTAAACCTAGGATGAGACTTACCCGGTGATTCCTTTGCTTGTATACCGATGATGATGAGTGTTAGGTAATAAAGGTTTATCCTTTATTAGGGTTTGAGTGTGCCTTTATTCTACCTTTGAGAGTTAACCTGAGACTTACCCGGTGATGGTTAGTTATGTACCCTTAGGTGAGTGATGTTGGTTTGAGCGCTTTTACCTTTCCTTAGTTTCTTGAGACTTACCCGGTGATAGGAGCTTTGGCTTGGGAAAGTGGGTAGTAATACTTACACGGTGATCTATCCCATAGTAGCAACATCTTCCCTCAGCAAACCTCAGCTTTGTCCACGTTATCCGTAGAAATCTTGAGCCGAAACCACAACTGAATACTATGATCTTTAGAATCTGCATTTTCCCACCTTGATACATATTCTTGCTTTTGCTTTTGATCAATATTATTGCATGCTTCTAAAGTTAGATTGCTTTACTGTGATTGTTCTCACCGATTCCCTGAGATCGACTCCGGAATATTAACCCTTACTGCGATTGATCCGTACACTGCGGGTTCGCTTATCGATAGGTTTATTATTCAGATTATAAATTTAAATCTTTGTCTACACACACCTTTTGGAGGGAACAACGATGATACAATTATTTGTCGGTTTGAGGAGGTGGCTAGAGCACTTGATATCATTTGAGAGTTTGGTCCAGGATTAGGCCTCGAGTTGAATGTTCACAAAACCGAGCACTTTTGGCCTTCGTGTGATGGGTCAAAACTTCGAGATGGACTATTTCTACATGACATGGCAAGGCCATTGGACGTTAAGTTGTTAGGTGGGGCAGCTCGTAGAGATGAGGGGTTTGTTAGAGAGCTTGTCGTGAAGAGAGTTGTTAAGGTGATTGAAATGATGCATCTTCTTTCACAGTTGAGAGACTCACTGAGTGAGCTTCTCTTGCTTCGTTCTTGTATGGGTGTTGTTAAGATGTATTTTGGCCTGAGGACTTGTCATCCGGAGTATTGGGAGAGTACATCAACTTATTTTGATGTTAGGCTTCGTGGATCAGTCAAGGATATTGTGGTTTGTAGAGGCCCTTTTTTGGAAACCTTTAGTGGTGGCATGCTTCTATGCCTATTCGATTTGGGGGCTTGAATTATATTTTGCTATGGAAACGTCTGCCTTTGCTTTTGTTGCCTCTAGGGCCCAGTTTTGGGTGCTTCAAGACCATATTTTGTGGAACAATGAAGTAGTGGATATGGACTTTGTGTTTTATGGAGCTTTGGGCAATCTTCAAGCTTCTATTCATGGTTTCGATCTTTCTATCTTTATTGTCAAGAACCCCGTCGTCCCTAAAGCCCAACACACTTTGACAAGTGCTCTTTTCGGTAAGACCGTGTAGGAGATTGAAATTGCTTTGAATTTGACATTTAGACAAAAAGCGGTTTTCAAGTGTCTACAATCAACATATAGCCAAAATTTCTTTCTTGTCATACCCATTGATGGACTTGGGCAATGTTTGTCCCCGGTTGAGTATCGTTCGATACTTAAGTATCACCTTATGATTCCTCCATACCCGGTTGATGAGATTTGTCCTATGTTCAATTGTCGAAGAGTTTTAGATGTTTTAAGGGAGCATGCGGTTCATTCTAAAGAGCTCCCTGACTTTAAATATAGGCATGATCTGGTCCGTGATGTTTTGTGTTATGTGGTTGGGAGAGTGGGGATCTCGGTTAAGAATGAGGCGCATGCGTCCTTCTTGACTGACCAACGTGAGAGAAGGTCCACGTTGAGGCTGACGGATGTCTTGATGTTTGAGTGAGTGGAAAATATGCTTGTATTAATTTGACTGGGGTTTTCCCACTTGTTTGTTTGGGTAGCGGACCTTTTGTGGTGGGTAAGGCGACACTTAATGCGACTTTTGCTAAGGTGGCCAAACATGAGAGACCTTGTATTGAAAACCAATATGTATTTTTTTTCCGTTCGCTTTCGACACTTTTGGCTTTCTTGCGGCCGATGCTATTGAAATTATCAAGAGGGTGCAATGGGTCTTGCATGACAACGTTATCTCTCATAAGTCTTCAGATATTGTTTTTAAGAGGATTGAATTCTATATTCATATAGGGTTGACGACACAACTCGTTGCCCGTGATATAAATTATATTATATAATAAGTTTGAATGTATTAATAAAAATCCAATCACAAAAGGGATGAAGATCGGAGGATCCGTAAATGAGAAAAATTGGCTTATGGGCCGAGTAAGGACCCGAAGAGGGAAAAGGGCTAAAACAACAGATGGGCCGACAACGACTTCATGAGCCGGGTCAGAAACACAGCAGAGCAAACGGCAAAGCAAAAATGCAGAGCACAGAGGGTTTTTCCCGGCCATTAATCCACCGGCAATTTCGCCGCCATTTCCACTCTCTAGTTTCTTCATTTCTCTCTCCTATTTCCGTGCTCCTCTTACCGTAAATTCTCCACGGCAATTCAATTCTGTCAAGTAGATGTGATTCTTCAATGACGAGAGGCCGCATAACGTATCTATTAGGCCGCTGCTTGTCGAATAGTAAGCCTTCACATTCCAAGGTTAGGCCTTTGCGGTCCAACCCCCAATTTCTCCACCACATCGCCGGGATCAACAGAAACCCGTATTATTGTGTTCCAGAACGTTGCCTTTCTGCAGGAGCTTCGAATTCAGCCGCTTATTTGTACTTGCGCACATCAACCTTCGACCTCGTTCATCCGAAGCCATATACAACAGATGCGCCAAGTGGTGTTGATGCCGATGCCAATGTGTCTGCGGAGATTGTTGGCGGTGACGCTGATCAATTGAGTTCGGAAGAGAAGGGGATTGTTGCTTCGCTTGATCCTGTAGATATTTACAGGCAGCTAAAGGATGCCGACAAGGCAGATAAGCAGACAAGAGCAGATTGGGACGTCTTAAATGAGGTTTTCAGAAGATTTGCGCAATCCGGTTGGGCTTCTAATCAGGCTCTGGCCATATACATCGGTGCTTCCTTTTTCCCTACTGCTGCTGGTAAGTTTAAGAGATTCTTCTTAGGAAGGTGTTCGGCTGATTTATGCAAGTACGTGGTTTCTCTTGGTCCCAGTGATGAAGCACATAAGTTTCTATTTCCCATTTTTGTTCAGTTTTGTATGGAAGAATTTCCATATGAGATTAAACGGTTTAGGGGATTGATGCTGTCTGCTGATCTTACGAAACCTCATACCTGGTTCCCCTTTGCTAGGGCAATGAAGAGGAAAATTATTTATCATTGTGGACCGACGAATAGTGGTAAAACTTATAACGCTTTGCAACGGTTTATGGATGCAAAGAAGGGAATCTATTGTAGCCCTCTAAGGTTATTAGCTATGGAGGTCTTTGATAGGGTAAATGGAGATGGTGTGTATTGTAGTCTCCTTACTGGACAGGAGAAGAAGAGAGTTCCTTTCTCTAATC
Source organism: Fagopyrum homotropicum (assembly GCA_033239125.1). Classification (NCBI taxonomy): domain Eukaryota; kingdom Viridiplantae; phylum Streptophyta; class Magnoliopsida; order Caryophyllales; family Polygonaceae; genus Fagopyrum; species Fagopyrum homotropicum. Next base: position 107,958,647 of record BSWB01000007.1, read on the forward strand.
ATGTATCTTGTACAGTGGAGATGGTTGGGACGGATGAATTGTATGATGTTGCTGTTATTGATGAGATTCAGATGATGGCCGATTCTTCAAGAGGCTATGCATGGACTAGGGCATTGCTGGGTTTGAAGGCTGATGAGATTCATTTGTGTGGGGATCCTAGTGTTCTTGATATAGTTCGTAAAATGTGTTCAGAGACTGGGGATGTTCTGGTGGAGCAGCATTATGAAAGGTTTAAGCCACTGGTGGTTGAAGCCAAGACTTTGCAAGGTGATCTTCGGAATGTGCGGTCGGGTGATTGTATTGTGGCATTCTCTAGGCGGGAGATATTTGAGGTGAAAATGGCTATTGAGAAGCAAACCAAGCATCGGTGTTGTGTCATTTATGGTGCTTTGCCACCTGAAACTCGCAGGCAACAAGCCAATCTCTTTAATGAGCCGGATAATGACTATGATGTCTTGGTCGCAAGTGATGCTATAGGAATGGGTTTGAATCTCAATATTAGAAGGGTTGTTTTCTTCAACCTTTCCAAATACAATGGAGATAAAATTGTTCCTGTGCCCGCAACACAAGTGAAACAAATTGCCGGTAGAGCTGGACGAAGGGGGAGTCGGTTTCCGGAAGGACTGACCACCACCTTACAGAAAGAAGATCTGGAGTACCTGATTGAATGTTTGAAACAACCTTTCGATGAAGTTAAGAAAGTGGGTCTCTTTCCCTTTTTTGAGCAGGTTGAACTGTTTGCCGGGCAACTAGCTGATTTTACCTTCTGTCAGCTTCTTGAGAAGTTTGCTTCAAGTTGTCGCCTTGATGGATCTTACTTTTTATCACATCATGATCATATAAAAAAGGTAGCAAATATGTTGGAAAAGGTGCAGGGCTTATCCCTGGAAGATCGTTTTAATTTCTGCTTTGCTCCTGTCAATATCAGAGATCCAAAGGCTATGTACCATCTTCTGAGGTTTGCTTCATCGTATAGTCAAAAGCTCCCTGTCAATATAGCAATGGGAATACCCAAAGCCTCTGCACGAAATGACTCTGAGCTTTTAGACTTGGAGACGAAGCATCAGGTTTGTTCTATGTATCTATGGTTATCAAACCACTTCAAGGAGGATCATTTTCCTTTCAAGAAGAGGGCTGAAGAAATGGCCTCAAACATAGCCGAGTTACTGGGAGAATCTCTTGCCAAAGCTAACTGGAAACCTGAATCAAGACAGGGAGGTAAACCAAAGCCTGAAAAGAAGGAAGATACTCACGAAAGGCCGCAGTCACTGATTAAGTTATTGGACCAGTAAGTGAATTACATCTAGTTTTTATAGATCCTTTTAGACATACCATTAAGTTTTTCAAGTCTTCATTGTTGACTGCAGTGACTTTTGAGGCTCCCCTTTTTACATGAGTTCTATCAAATCCTGCTTGTCTCTCGATTTGATGAGCTTCCTAATTGTTTGAGCTGAAACTGGGTACCAGGAATGATAGTCGTTGGATCATTTCTGGTGTCCTCAATTCATATGGTTCGTCCTTTTCTGGTTTGAAGCTGCATCATGTCATTCATTTGCTGAAAAGAGAAAACATCATAACTCTATTGTTCATTCTGTTGACCACCTTTGCGGTTTTCTTTTGTGCCCTGTTCTATGCATTCAACAAACAGTTTTTCTTATATGATTTTCCAAGATTTTAATCAACGTTCTTATTTTCAGTCTGATATGCTTCATATCTTTTGTCTTCTTTAGGAAGATACTTTATCGTCGTTCTCTTATGTTTAAATGGAGATAGGGGAAACCTTTTCATTATAAACAAAAAGTACAAAGCACTAGTAGTCATGGAAATTCAGTTATTAGAGTAATGTGGATAAAGATGCCCTTAAGATACTTTGCCTGCATCCTTCTTGGTTTAAATTAAAAAATTGATTGACATGTTATTTGGCGTCCAATACCTGATGAACTGGGTAAGAGTTTTAAAGGGAAATGACCTTGGACAAGGGGGGGCTTGACGTGCTGCTGCCTTTTATCTTGCATTTGCAGGAGAAGGAAAGAAAGTAAAACATCACATGATGAAGATAATTTACCGACATAATTGCCTATCAGGTATATATTTTCTCCTGCATTTCCATGCTTTTGGCTCGTACATTCTCTTATTTCTAGTCATTGCTATGTTGTTTTATTTACAACGTGGTAGTCTTGAAGCATACATAAGCCTTCAAGTTTTTTTTACTTGAATATTTTTCAGATAAATTATTTAATTTTTCAGATATATAATTTAACTTTTGTTCTTTATATTCTACAAAAAAAGCTCTTATTTTTAATGCTATGATTTCTGGGCCTTCGCTTTGATATAATTTACTACGATATATATTTTGCAGAAGTTCAAAGTCTTGTAGCTTCCCATCCTGATCAAGACATAAGAATTATTTCCAGTAAATTGTACAATTGGTAATGTCATTTAAAAATCATAACTGGTCTCTTACCACAAATTTGACCCTCGAATGGACTTCCATCCTATGTTTCCTGTCAACTGTTTTCTTCTACCTCATCACATAGGAGTGGCAGGGGTGTGTTAGAAGACCCGTTATCCACCAAGGCTCTGTAACAGCCTTTACGTTTGCCCTGATGGCCACGTATAACTTAATAGTTTGATTGCCTTCTTGAAAATAACCTTATGCAATATGACACAAGATGGGAAGTGCATATATGTTTGTTTGTAAGCTATCTTGATATATGAACAGATATTCTGTATTGCATGGTTATAACTTTGAGTGTATGGGTAGAGTTTCTGATTGTTTCTTTGTTGTGTTTTGCGATGTAGCAATGGCTTGTAATTTTTTGGAAGAGAAGCGGTGGTTCAGCGGCTGATGTGATTGCTGATGGGGCATGAACACATGAGAAGGTTAGTTACAATTTAGCCAGAGGTCATCTCTCTTCACTTTCTTGTCAAACGGATCTGTTTTAGTATTATGAGATGCTTATAATACCTGAGGCTCATTTCTACTTGTGAAGCACCTAGCTACTCTTTGCAGATTTTCACAAGTGGGTACTCTTGTTTCCCTTGTATCACATTCCTAGCTCACTCCTACGAGCCTACCCATATTATCCATTTCCATCCGACACCACTCGCCTCTCTGATGTTCGATTGCTCTTTTAGATCTGTGTGCTTCAATCAATCCATCCACATGGTTTTAGTAGGTTTAACAAGCACGGTTGTATGAACAGTTACGCTCTGTGATAGCTAGTTTGTGGACTACAGGGTTGCCGGTGGGCAGATAAGCGACAGCCAAGAGGGTTGTTGTGCTCTCCGATATGATCTTGGTAAACAAAACAGAAGGTAGGGTTGAACTTTAAAATTTGACGGACGGGCGGTATGTGGGAAAGGAGTAAATAAAGTGTGTTTGCATGGTATGTAGGGTATGGTGTATTCAAACTCGATAAACTAGAAAGATTTTAGACTGGTTATATGTTAATTATTCTTATATCCTTCCCGGGACCAAATGACGCGGAGGGGACGTGAAACCACACATACAAGCACACGGATTCCATCCTAAAACCAATTGACAGTAGGAGTGCCCGGATGCTTATATGGTAGGGGCACTAGATTGCGTGTTTGGTGCACTTGATTGCGTGTTATCGATGTGGGTACTTTTTCCCTACATCTCAACAATATATAATACAATTGAACAAAATTAATCAGTTTCCATGCAATAAAGTTTCTTATGCTCCAATTGTGTGATTTCAACGATTCTCCATATCTAATTCGTAATCTAAAATTTTCAAAAATTAAACTGTCATATGTGAAATCAATACTCATGTTAGAGTGTTCAGAAGAAAACTCAGTGTTTGAATCAATTTCACGGAAGATGTGTTGGAGATATTTATTTGGAACTTTGAGCTCCAGGTAAAAACGACCGAAAATGGGAACATTAATTTCGAAGTTCAGAGTATTACAAATGTACTCATTTATAAAATGATTTTTTAATTATTTTATAATCAACTTTAACGTAATATATAAAAAATGAATATATTTAGGAAATAAATAGAATAATAAGAATATTAAGAAAAAATTTAAAACTTAGTGGATCCTGAGAGGAAAATTTAATCCTTAAAAGAACTTAGATGAAAAATCCTTCAATTAATTAGTTAGAAACGCAAATATAAAAAATAATAACGGCTAATTATTTAAAGTAGCTAATTTATTAGATTGATTAACCTATCCAATTTTACTTACGATTCTCCTGGTCTCATCATAAAATATCTATTTTTTGAGATTTAAATCGACAGTAAGAACCAAGAAGGAAAGTATCCTCGATATTTGTGTGATAAGCAATTAGAAAATTGATTACTTTGGACGCACGAGAGCCGACGGCCCAAAACTTTTAAAAAAACTGATGTTAATTTCAAAAAGGCATCCTCATAGGTCCCTGACTTGTGAGTGTTAGCAGCAAATGGAGGTACTCCACGTGTCGTGATGACATGGAATTAGTAACTTTTAATTTCGAATCGGGTTTTTATGTTCACATTAGTTCGTGTATGCAAATAATTTTTCCAATTTGGTTCATGCCCCGTAGACACTATTTTTAGGATGATTCCATTATCTTTACTTTACCCATTATGTTAATACTAATAATGTTTGATGCTTTTTAACATAATCTTTGAAATAAAAAATGGGGGCACCCATTCGACATAATTAATGAATATTATTGTGAGTTGGATCTCCATTGAGGCCGCTTCTATAATGCAATCAACTTACAAGTATGCCACGAATAAAGGGAGCTAAACATGTAGAAACCTATAAACAAACATTCCACGTTTCATATATCAACTCAACCTGTCCAATCTTATCTTATCTTTGGAAAAAAAAATCACAAATAATTAATCCGATATGAAATTAAGCCTTTGGATACGCAAGTGTATTGAGCATATATGATGTGAAGTTACAAGAGTCGATGTTCTTTCACTTAATTGGAAAGAATGAGTTGCAAAATTACAAGTATAAATGAAAGCACCACCCAATAAAAGAAACAAACGAAGATGACAAAAAATGAAGCTAGCTAGCTAGCTAGGTAGATCGTCTGTCTCGTACGTACTATAAGTGTTGAAAGCGGTATATGTCTGCGTCGGCGGCGCTCCAGAAAAGCTCAGATTCGTCCACCTCTTGAGGTGCGGCCGCGTCGTACCACTGGGACGGGGACACCTCGGGGAAGGAGTTGAAACAACCTTCTAGTTGCTGTTGTTGTTGATGTTGCTGTTGGAGGACGGTGTCAGGGGCAGTGATGTAAATATGATGATCCGGAGGGGGAGGAGGAGGAGAAAGAGGAAGGTGGTCCTGAGCCTGGATGCGCTCGAGGAGGCGAGGCATCCAGAGGTAGCGCATGGTGTCCTTGAACTGCTTGCTGTTGACGTCGCATTTGAGCTGTTTGGCATGCTTCTGCACCCGAGTTCTCCAGTAGTTCTTGATCTCGTTGTCGGTCCTACCAGGGAGAAACTGTGCGATCTTGGACCATCTATTCCCCCACCGGGAATGGAGCTCGAGTATGAGCAGCTGCTCTTCCAGCGTTATGTTCCCCCTTCTGACGTCGGGGCGAAGGTAGTTCAACCACCGCAGCCTGCAGCTCTTCCCAGTTCGTTTCAGCCCTGCAACCAATTATTATTTCAACACTTGTTGAATCAAACAATTACGTACTCAGAAGATATATATATGTTTAGCAGAAAAAGTAAAGGCACCTGCGGAGCGGGCGAGGGAGTTCCAGCGGCCCTCGCCGTGAAGGGCAATGTAATTCATAAGAGTGAGATCCTCGTCAACCGTCCAGGGACCTCGGCGGAGATCCTCGGACATGTTTGTATCGTCGTCGTCGGTTGATCCGGACGAGTAGGATTTGGTACCATCCAGCGACATGATCGGGGTTGATTTCTCTGAGCGGACTTATTAGGGTTTTGGTATTTTGTTATAGAGAGAAAGTTAAATGGAGATGGAAAGAGGATAAAGGGGTTTTTATAGAGGGAAGAAGTGTTTGAGAATTAAAAAGGTTGAAAGATGGCATCATGTGATGAGAGAGAGAGAGAGAGAGAGAGAGAAGCCGCAAAAGACAGACCCGTACATGTCTTGTTTTTCTTCATTATTATTCTCCACAATATTACTTGTTTATATGCTTCCATCTACCCATGCCATTGGGGTACACACTTAACAAATTCCATTCTGCTAGTTTATGGCAAATAAATGAATATCAAAATTACTTCTTTTAATAAAAAGACTGGTTATTAATGGTATTCTATAGTTTCCTTCGCTATTTAAAACATTTTCATTACATCACACCAAAATTTTACTAGAGCCATGCCATAATTTTTACACAGTCACTAAAGTCATGATAATGTTTTATAAGCGACAAGTGTGTAGGGTTGTGCATTCGAATCGAACTGGATATTTCGATCCGTATTAAAATTTCATTGAATCCAAAACCGTAGACCAACTCAAAATCAAACTGGAGTGTAAATTGAACTTGAGACGTTTATTAATCCGTATGACACCATGTGCTACATCTAATGTAGACCACCTATTAATACTTATTTTAGTGTGAATATATGATATTTCATGTAAAAATATAAAAATGTTTTTGAATTTGATTATATTTAAAAAGTGAGATATATAATATAGAAAATTTGGAAGGAGTATAAAATTATGTTGATGGGGGATTGGCTTAGGCATAGAACTAATAAGTAGCATGTTGAATTTGTTGGAACGTGGTAAATAAAATGAATAAAGTAAAGCGGTAGTGGAGTGAGTTGTAATCGTGTAAGCATAACTTGTAGCTTCGAAATTTGACTCTTTGACTTTTGGGATAAATGAACGACTTTCTCACCTTCGCCTTCACCTCCTCTTAATCCTGCTAAACATATTGAAACAAAACAAATATAAATGGTTTTTACTTTTGTCACCTCGGGGCTTGTTTGGACGACTTATACACGTGCTTACTGTTACGCTAAGATTGTGATACGCAAAAATATTAAATTTATAACTCGATTTATTTTTCCTCGAACCCACAGTGTATGAGTCGTTTTGTAGCAAGAATAGTATTCCGAGGTCGAACACAAAGACTAAGGTGAAATTGAATCAATAGTGACTAAAGATAGTGTAGACCTAGGCTAAGAAAAGAGAATGGGAATAAAGAAATGAAGATCTCAATGTTTTTGGTTCGGGTTTTGTGGTGATCAATCAAGGATCACGAATCATGCAAGATTAACAAACAACTAAGCTAGTAACACAAATGAGCAAACACAAACACAAGATAGATAATCAATGAGAGAGAAAAGGATTCTAGTCATTCCTTGGATCAACCATGGTATGTTGGGAGTCGGTGTTTCTAAATCGGGATCAATCACCGGGTAGGTCTCATGGTCCGCTAGTCCATTCCTAAGATCTCATCACCGGGTAAGTATCAAAGAGCCTAAGGATAGGAATTCTACACAAACCGGAAAGTCATCTAGGGATCTAACCTCTCCTTACCGGGTAAGTCTCGGGAAGGTAAGTCCTAAACATCAATCCTAGCACACTCAGTCCAATAGCGGCTTGTGAGGCTCACTACTACCTAGAGTTCATCATCTTTGGTACCTAAGAGCAAGAATCACCGGGTAGGTCTCTTCTCACACTTAGTTGCTAACACTAGGTCACCCCAGGATAGATCTAGCTCAACAAACACTAGGATTTCAACAATCTAACAACCTAACACTTAGATTTATCAATACAAGCGAGTTAGACAAAATCACGGGCAGTTCATCACTTCCACGACCGTGGAACCTACTAGAACAGGCCGTGATTCACAACAGATGCTAGGTTCGAGCAAACAAATCATCCAAAGGTACATTTTAGTCTATCCTATCATAGTCCAAGCCATAACCATCATTTCATTACCCTAGAATCGCATCTATTTAGCCAACAACATGCATCATCACAATCAAAATCATCAAGCATACAATCATGGCGTCAATATCAAGAGGATGAGATAAAAGAGAAATGAAGCAAATAGAACAAGAAAGACTAGCTGAATAGATGTCAAAAGAGAGACTTACAACCCTTCAAAAGAATGTTCGATTCGTTTCTTACAACCCTAGAAAATGTTTCCAACAAACTCACTTTAAAAACTATAAAACTCTAAGAATAGTGTGTTCTTCTCTTCTTCTCCAAAATGAGAGTGTTTCTCCTCCTCCAAGAGTAGCTCCAATCCAAATGTCCAATGAGAGAATGTGGGAAAAGGTGTGTGTGTTCAGCTCTCCTTTTAGAATCAGCCTGCAAGAGTACTTATAGCCTTCACCATTTGCAAGAGTCGGTTATGGAGATCGTGGGACAGTTGTCCCAGCTGTGCAGAGGGAATCACGGTCCATTCCACGGCCGTGGAAGTATCAGGGACCGTGATTTTGGTGTTTCAGTCCTTTTTTTGATCATTGAGCCATGATTTGATGCAAGACATGCACCAACATGGTCCTATGTGTTCTCCCTTGCTCCTAACTTGCTTCTCAATGAGTCCTAAAGTGTGTAATCGCGAGGAACGATCCCCGGATGTATCGATTAGGCTCGATAAGCTCCCAAAATACCTACAAAACATGCAAAAGTCCGTGTAGACTTCTATCTCGACAAATATACATGAATTGAATGTAAACGTCACGAACTAATGCTAAACTATGCATGAATAGCGGGAAAAACTATCTAAATAGATGCCTAGACTAACGTCATAAATCGTGTTATCACTTACATAGGAGTACAACACTTCATATGCTACTTGTTGGGTTATTATATTCGTACTACATTAAACATGTTATTTATACTATTTGTCCGAATACGCACTACGGAGTCGTAGTAAAAAAATATACATATATATATATATATATATATATATATATATATATATATATATTTGAGTACCGGCTACGACTATTACGCATCCGGCATGCGTAATCGTAGCCATTTTTCTTTTATTTTTCGAACGAAATGTTTTGATATGGACTACTACGCATCCGACATGCATAGTCGTAGCCATTTTTCCTTTATTAACGAAATAAGCTTGTTACTATGGCTTTGTAATGCATAGTCGATAATGTGGTACAAATAACATGTTTCATGTGGTGCGAATAGCAATAAGGTACTTGTCTCTACCGATGCATTTATAATGGATTATTGGGATTTTTTTATATATAGAAAATAACTATAAGACATTTGCCCATGATATTTTGTACATATATATCACATGCATATTTTTTGAAAGAATTGGTGACATTGGCCCCGGAAGGCTTCCTCTATGTATTTTGGCCCCATGGTTTCCACCACTCAACTATTATAAAAGAATGAAAAAGGTAAATAAAAACATATCCCCCATTTTCGAGGTGCAACAGTGGCGTTGAAAGGACCATTCCGGAGTTGTCACATCCATACTCAAATCAGAGTAATTGTTATTCTGAGCGGGCGATTCAAATTTTGAAGGTTGGCAAATATATATATATGAATTTCCATTGACTAAAATTTCTATTTTGAAGGTTTCAGAGAAATAGTTGGTATGCACAAAAATTTTCCTCCCTTTTATTACGGAAAGTTCTATCTCATATATGCAAATGTTTGCTCCATTCCTCATAATATCTCCTATAATCATATAACTATCGAATCAGAAGGAAAAATTTGTAAGTTATTATTTATGTATTCATTAATCTTCAGTATATTATTGTTCAAAATCGTTTGATAATTGTTTTTTCAACATGGTACCTTTCATTTTTCAAATAAATATGGATGATCGATTATTGTGTATGTTATTAGTTCTCACTAGTTAACTGATGATATAGTAAATGGATTAATTTATATGATGAGTATTTTTGTTTAAAAAGAAGAGGATATGTATATTGTTATATGATTGTTTCCTGGTGTCAATAAATTATGTGGGATAAATGAATGACTTTATCAGCTTCGCCTTCACCGCCTCTTCCTGCTAAACATATTGAAACAAAACAAAAATAAATGGTTCTTACTTTTGTGACCTCAGGGGCCTGTTTGGACGAGTTATACACGTGCTATAGAGGATTACATCACATGACCTCTACACCTATGAAATGACCTTACATCTACAAAAATAAATGAATGACTTGTCGCTACCGATGCATTATAAATAGATCACTGGGGATTAATTTTTTTTTATATATAGAAAATAAGTATAACACATTTATCATGATATTTTATATATATTTTACATGCATATTTTTTGTGTGTCTTTGTCAATAAGATAAGTAAATTGTGTAAGGTGTATATAAGGATAAGACAAATGAAAAGCTCGATTAAAAATCAATTGTTATTAGCAACAAGACGATGCATAATATCATCATCGGTCATGGACGTGAGAATTTTTTAAAATATGGAGATGGAGTAAAGCATGAAGAAGATAAGGATGGAAGAAAGTAAAATGGATGGATGAAGATAAAAGGGATAAAAATAACCGGTTTTAATTCTTTGTTCTTGCAACGTTCATTTATCCATATGGTTTCTTACTTGTGTCACATAATATAATACTTGTCTTTACTTTTCCTGATTTCTCACATATTAATACTTTAAGTGCATTTTTGGTACGATTCATCCACATGACCTCTACACCTATGAAATGACCTTACATCTTACTTTAATAATTCATGACTAATAAAATGATACATGCTTAACATTGACATAAATTATAATTTTTATGTAGTAACCAATGACAAGCATTGCAAGAGAGAGTTTGACATTCTTAACTTATCGGGCCAAAAACACCTTGAATAGGAAGTAGATGCACTTGCCCATCTTAAAGCAAATGGTCTTAAAGAAAACATTTGAAGATAACAATGATGTCACTCCACAAGAGAAGGCAAAAGCAATTGTATTCCTTCACCACCACAACCATCAAAGTCTCAAAACCGAATACTTATTTGTGGAGGATCATAAAGATTTATAAGAAAGCTTGAATGAAAGATATGGACATCAAAAGGAAGTCCTTTTTCCACAAGTTTTGTACGAATGGAACAACTTAAGGTTTCAGGACTTCGGTTCCATAGCTGATTATAACAGTGTTATCCATAAGATCACCTCCCAATTGAGACTATGTGGTCATATGATCACCTAAGAAGAAATGTTACAGAGAACATTCTCTACTATGCATGCCGCAAATATATTGTTACAACAACAATATAGACAAAGAGATTTCAAGAGGTACTCAGACCTTTTGAAAGTATTGTTGGTGGTTGAATAGAACAATTAGCTCTTAATGAGAAACCAAAACCTTAGAGCCACTAGACCAATTACAGTTCCGGATGTCAATGCCACTAATAAGGCATGCGATGACAAATGCAAGAATTACAAAGAACGTGAGCAACAATCACGGCACTATAATAGTCGTGTGGCTGAGATCGCGGTGGTCGTGGTGGTTGTGGTTCGGTGGTGGTTGCGGTTGTGGCCGTAAGCAAGGTTATAATGATGGCCGCCATGATAGTCGAGGTAAATATGGTTACAAGGGGAACGATAAGCCAAAGGTCTTGACGGGTCAAAAGGGACCATCTCATAAGTCAAGAACTATATGCTACAAATATGGCATAGTTGTTCATTGGGCAAAAATATTCCATACAACTTCACATTTGGTGAATGCTTACCAAGATGAAAGAAACAAAGAAAAGGCTATTGAAACCAACTTCGTGGAAAATGAAGGTATTGGTAGTTCACCCATGACCAGCCTAGATGTCTCTCACTTTTTCAAACTTGAGAATGACGATGCATGTCCTTGGACTGAAGCATTGGTTTAAAAACTTGTGAGATCATCCTTATTGTATAATAATGTATAATATTATGTAATGTATTGTAATGTCTTGTTTTTAAGATCTAGCAGGACTATGTAAAATATGGTTATCATGATGTAAAATATGAAGCTTTTATTATTAATAGCTTGACTTATCTATGTTTTTTTCTTATGTAGAAAATATGAAATCTTTTAAGGAAAGACTCGATGAGAAGGATCAATGTCTTGTAGAAAGTGTCACTACACATACTATCTTGAAAAAAAAGAGTATTTCGTACAATTGGAACCCTTTAAGAAAAATGTGAATACCATATCCAGTGTGGCTAGACTCATTGGAGGCTCGGGAAGAGCTATTGTTCTACTCCCAAAGGGAACAAAAATAGTAACAAATAACGCATTATATTCGAGTAAATCTTGAAGAAATTAATTGAGTTGTAAGGATATGTGTCAGAATGGGTTTCATATTGAAACTATGAATGAAAATGAGAGAGAATATTTGTTCATCATGACACATGAATGTGATAAGAAACTGATCCTTGAACTAATTCCAAGACAAGCCTCTGGATTACATGAGAAATATATTCATCCGGTTGAGACTAATGTGATATCTAATAAAAGGTCGGAAAACCGAGTTGAATTTACACTTTGGCATGATCGATTAGATCACCCGTGATCAATGATGATGCACAAATTTATAAAGGATTCACTTGGACACCCACTAAATAACATGAAAGTTGTGCCACCGAGCCATATTAATTGTGCGGCTTGTTCACTTGGAAAGCTTATAATTTGACCTTCTAAAAGCAAGTTTACAAGCGAGACTCTTGCATTTCTAGAAAGGATACAATGAGAAATATATGGACTAATTGCTCCACTGTGTGACCCATTTTGATACTTAATGGTGTCAATTGATGCATCTACAAGATGGTCACATGTAAGTTTATTATCGACTAGAAATGCGACATTTGCTAAACACCTTGCTCAAATAATCTAATTGAGAGCCTAAATTCGAGATTATGCTAATAGAGAAAATCCGGATTGACAATGCACGATAATTTACACCTCAAACATTCAATGAATTTTGTATGTCAATTGAGATTGATGTGGAACATCAAGTAGCTCATGTTCACACACAAAATGGTCTTGTCGAATCATTGATAAAGAGATTACAATTAATAGCTAGACCATTATTGATGAAATCTAAAGTACCACCATCTACTTGAAAACATGCGATATTTCATGCTACAACCTTGTTCCGATTAACACCAAGTGCAAACCATGAACAATCCTTACTACAACTAGTGTTTGGTAAGGAGCCTAATATATCACATCTGAAAATTTTGGATGTCCAGTTTATGTTCCTATTTCTCCACCACAACGTACAAAGATGGGTCCACAAAGAAGATTGAGAATATATGTTGGTTTTGAACCCCCCTCGATCATTAGATATCTTGAACCAACAATGGGCGATTTGTTAACATCAACATTTGTTAAATGTCATTTTAATGAAAATACATTCTCAATATTAGGGGGGAGTAAAGAAGAAAAAGGACTCAATTATGAAAGAAATTGCATGGAATGCAACACTATTATTGCACATTGATCCAAGAACGAAAATGTATGAACAAGAAGTTCAACGAATCATTCACTTACAAAGTGTTGCAAATTAATTACCAGATGCATTTAAGAAGGTAGTAAAGTCACATGTTATAACACCCCAAATCCGCGGGACTTGGATTGTCACATTGGGTTAGGATCTCACAATGGATCCTGACCCTAGCCTGACAACAAGTTCACTGGATCTTACAACAAGGCACATGTAGATTAAAATCAAATACATAAAAGCTGAGTATGATACATCAAAAGAGTTTACAAACTCATAGCCGAGTACAAAACAACAACAGAAACCACAACCACAAAAGATCCCACATCCCACACATCCTAATGTACAGAAGTCCTCGGCTTGTCACACCATCTGGCTCACTCTGCAGTATTCCTAACCTGCAGAATACTACAACATGGTATGAAACCGTTAGCTACAACAATGAAAAGCATGAAGGTAACAGCACAACCACACATTAACATCTCAAACATGCAATGCCACACACATTCATTTATTATCTTTCATTACGTTATTCAATTACTAATTCAACTTCTTTTGTAACACAAGGAGCCTCAAGAACCCCGTCCCATCCAACGTAACACAAGAGTTTTGCATGGGGGTGACCTTCACTCGTCCCCTTCTGTGAGATCATCTTCAGGGCACCTCCTCCTAACCAGCAGGCGGAGACCGGAGGTTACCACCCATTATAATACACTTGGGCCAAATAAATTTAATGAATGGTCATCCTAGTCCGGTTTAGGTTATAAATGCACAATCATATGAGCACACACAACCATCACAATCATACAATCCACAACTGCACGCTAAGTAAGTCCTATGGACTTACCTGATATACTCGTAACCTATACCACGTTACAGCTTCCCCTTGGGGAAGTAATCAATGCCTACAATAGCAAGACACAAACAATCACATACTGAAAAGGTTAGGAGACTCGTCTCACTAACCATAACCAACCTATATCTCAAATATAAACCTTAGATCCTCAACACATTTATAAATGCCTAAGGCATATCCTCAACATAACATCATCATGATCCTCAACTCATTCTGACACCTAGCATGCATCTAATCAGTATTCCTCAATCTCAAATTTAATCCTAATTTAATTAATTAACCTTTAATTAATTAATTAAATTTCACCAGAATAACGTTTTGCCCGCAAGCCATTTCTAAACCCACCTGTCATCAAATTTTATCAAACAAATAACCCATAAACACCAGAATAATATAATAATCATAATGGAATTTCTAATTATCCATTTTGAAAAGCCTAAGGTCAATTTAGGCCAAATCGCAGTACGGAAAACGAATAAATTCATAACTTATTCGTTACTAACCCGATTGACGATCTGAAAGAAGATTCGGAATCACAACGACGCAGGCTACGCATGTACAACTTCAAATTTACCGGAATCTAAGCGACGGAACTGTCCTGGTGACTTATATGCTCGACCAGGTCCTTATATGCTCGGAAATGCAGAAACTTGGTACCGATATGAAGAGAATGAAGAGAGGAATCCAGAAACTTAAACGGAATTGAAATCGGATTAGAAACGGAGAGTAGATCTGAGTATGAAGTTTGAGAGAAATCAGAGCTTTTACGAGGAAACGTGAAAGGAAATGAATTAATAAACGATTTTCCGCTATTTATAGTGAAGTCGATAATTATCCTTTAGCGAAGTCGATAATTATCCTTTTATTGATTCAATGGCGGGTTGAACTCCCTTCTCCAAACTTTTCAAAATTGGAATAATAGATCTTGAATATTGTAGGGATAATTATTCCACAATTGCCTCGGAAAACGTGTATTCCTAAGCCGTCTTTCTTAGCCGTTAAGAAACGAAATAGCGACTCTTTTGACCGTTTTGCCTTTCCATGTTATTTCATATCTAGGACATGTCCAATGTCCTGATCATTTCTCTCAACTGCATTTTTATTAATTGGAGCTCCCAAATGCTCCAAATAATACCGGAGGGTAAAAATAATTACCCGGGGAAAAAGTGAAAATTTCACCATAAGCCCAAAATTACGCCAGAAACATAACGGTGGGACTTATACACAACACTTACGCAATCTTCGCGAGTTATATGTCAATTACTATCACCGGTTAAGTTAATCAACATTAATTAGAATTTAGAAATCCTAGCTATTACATCACACACCCCTTAAGAAAAAGTTTCGTCCCGAAACTTGAACAATTCCCAAATCCTCTAGGACCCATACGCCGAGGTATAAACACTCTCTCTATCGGAGGTATCACACCTCCGTTCAAACGTATCAACCTATAACACTCTATAACCTCAAAACACAGCATGAAGGAATCACCAACTCCAACAACAAGATCATAATGCTATCCAAAGGCATAGAGGAAAAATCATCTCTACTCAACTACTAACCACGTCACAAGGCATGGAGGAAAGCCGTCTCCAGCCAATCGTACTCGTAACATAACTATGTGGAGGAAAACCGTCTCCACTCACACTATGTCCATCAATAATAGCTTGGAGGAAAGAACCATCTCCAGCTAATCCTAAACATATTACAATAGCATGGAGGAAGGAACCATCTCCAGCTATTACTATATCGTGCTAGCAAACAAGATCTAACAGATCAGATGCACATATCAAAGCTAGCATGAAAACACATCATATCACATAAGCACATAACATACAAGCACTCACCAAAAAGGCACTAAGATCTACTCGTGGTCCGGCTCAACCACTAGATCATCATAACTCACAATGTGCCTCGGGTTTGGTATGTACTCCCTCAGCTGAGACACATGAAACATAGGGTAAACACCCTCTAACTTCGATGGCAAAGCCAATCTGTGCACTGCTCCCCCAACTCTATCTAGTATCTCGAAAGGACTGACATATCGGAGACTCAGCTTCCCCTTTACGCCATAACGTCTAACGCCTCGCGCCAGAGTTACTCTCAACCAGACATGAGCTCCTACTCTGAACTCTAGAGGTCGACGCCTCCTATCTGCATACAACTTCTGGCGACTCTGTGCAACCAGCATCTTCTCTTTGATCAGCGTTACTCGAGCCATATCATCCTGAATCTGTTCTGGCACTATCCCACTGGTACTGCTAGGCTCCTCCCAAGGTAAAGGTGTATGACACCTATGTCTACACAACACCTCATAGGGGCCATCCCTATAGATGCATACCAACGGTCGTGGTATAAGAACTCAACGAGTGGGAGATAAACAGATCGTCCTTGTTCCCAATCCATCCCACAAGCTCACAACATGTCCTCTACGGTTTGGAGGGTTCTCTCAGACTGACCGTCTGTCTGAGGTAAAACTCAATCATGATATGTGGACGCGTTCCCCAAGCAGTCTGAATCTGCTATCAAAACCTCAAAGTAAACCGTCTACTACAATCATAGTCGATCGTCCTCAGTACACTTATGGAGTCCCACCATATGTCTAGTGTACTCCTTTGTTACTTCATTCACTAGCCACGTCTCTCTGTAGAGATGGAACGTGTTACCTTCGTAAATCTGTTACTAATAATCTAGATAACACCAAAACTCTTACTGGGTCTCAATCCCATCACAAGTCCACAGAAAAGTCCTCTCACTTCCACTACAACACTGGTAGTGGATGAGCTCTTATCCAGGTCAGTAACACTTTAACCTGATTTACTACTTCGTGGTATCTCTTATTCGTACATGGATGTACTGAAGAAGGTGTACTATGAGTGTACTGTAATCTTCTCCACTCGACTCCGCATAAGTGGTTATACTGACGCGATTGCGGCGCCTCATACTCCTTTTGTTCCATTAAAGAACTGTGGTGCCTCGCCATGAGGCATCCTTCCATCAAGTTCCCTCAGGGTCAGGCAAGTCCCCTGTTTTTGTTGGACCTTATCCAACAAACCAGGTAAAATCCCTAAACATGAAACTAACGTCCTTATCAGCAGTTGTAGGTCCAACTCTAACCAAGCTAGATCATTTTGAAACCGAGATTGTACAACAATTCCAACAATCGCCTTCTCTCGAGGCGTCTTCTTATTCAAGGCATCAGTGGCCACATTCTCCTTGCCAGAATGGTACAAATCTCAACGTCAGCGTCCTTGATCAACTAAAAACATCGGCGCTGGCAGTTATTCAACCTTTATTGCATAAAAATATGCTTCAACCTCCTATGATATGTGAAACTCTGACACGAAATGTCACACATGTATTGTCTTTAAATCTTGGAACTTGAACTACCACCACTAACTCGAAATCATGAGTCGGGCAGTTCTCCTCATACGTTCTCAACACCGTAGTCACGTGATTCCCAGAATCTTCTGATTATCACTGAATAGAAGCAGAGGTCAAATGCTTCCTCTACTCTTCAGAGCTTTGACATACTACTTCAACCACACAATTATGGTGGTCTTTCTCAGAAGACTCGTAAATGGATGCACAATCACATAGAACCCTTCCTCAAAGCGTTGGTAGCAATTGGCTGGGCCGAGAACTACGCATTCTCTTAACGTTCATCAGTATCATCCATAAGACTTCATACTTACTCCTCGTCACATCAATCATGATCATACTAGCGGAACAACATGACCTTGAAGGTTGCTTCTGGCATCTCAATTCACATTTAGGGAGCATAGCACACTGACTTCTATCCCTCGGATTCTGCAGAACCGTCCTCAAATAACCGGTACGTTCCTCTCCGTTGTGAGAGTACACCAAAACGTCATCAATAAGGTCTACCACCAACTGATCAAGGAAGTAGATGAATACATTGTTCATCAACTCCTATAACGACTACTAGGACGTTCCTCAACTCGGATGACAACACTACAACTCGTAGTGTCCATAACGGGTATGAAATGTTGTCCTATACCCACGCTGCTCTCTCATCCTTAGCTGATGATATCCTAAGCATACGGAAATCTTAAAAACACAATTGCTTCTCTTAGTTGATCCAACAAGTCATCAATACGTAGCAAAGAACATGCTAGGGCGAACGAAGCCCATCTCAATCCACTCTTCAAATCGCTTCTTCAATTTCTAACAACTCAACAAGCCATATACCTCATAGGCCTTCTCCCCACCACTCTCTTACCATATTTCAACACACATCAAAGTCCTCACTCCACTGAGGCAATAGATTAGACGGTTCAGTAACACGTCTACAAGATCATAAACCACTGGAACACTCTTCAGCGTGGAACTATCTCTTTCCTTAATGGCACAACATTAAAAAAAAACATCACCCTCTGGTGTTATCAACCTCGCTGCTCATACGGCACTAAAGACAACTCACCTCCTCAAAGGTGATAACCTCGGAAAACCTCTACTTAGTCGATCTCAGTAGAGACTATAATAGTCTTTCTACTGCTATATAAACCAACATGATATCTATTCGTCCACCACACACATAAAGACCATCTCATGCACCTAAGGCATGACAAAGAAGTCTTCAAGTCATACACAAGTCCTTGAACAAAGGGAACAACCACATATTCCGCGGGTACCGAAGACCCGTAACTCGTAATCCTATAAAGGAAGATCTATCTTCTACTGTATCCATAATTAACTATTAACACATGCATCGAAAGACAAGAGGTGCATAACACTCACAACAAACAAAACTCCACTAGGTAAACCATTAACAAGAATGGTACCTGTAACAGCTAACGCCCGAAACTCTATTGCATATCATTACTCAACCTCAGACCTATTCTCCTCAGGTATCACTGAGGTCATCGTCATAGCCTCCACTTCCACTCTTTCTGCATCGGAAAGAGGAAGGTCTTGATGAGAAGAAACACTACCTTGTTGACAGAAAGGGGCCAGATGGCCTAGTTCACCACAGGTGAAGCAAGCTATCGGTGCCATGGGGCACTCAGAGCGCACATGATCTGGATAACCACAGTTGAGACATATACGTCTCATCCCTGCCACTAGTACGGGTGGCTCCTCTCCACTGCCCAGCTCAAAGGCTCTACCTTGAGCTCTTCTAGTATCTGTGGTACTCCTACCACGACCCTTACCTCTACTCAGCATGGGAACGGATTCCTGAGTAGGCGAATGATCTGGGACTCTCTGCTGCCCCCGCGTCTGCTGCTGAGGTGTCTTCTGACCACCTCCCGTCACACTAGTAGAAATAAAACCCTATCGTGATGCCACTCCAGTTTGCTTACATAAAATAGCTCTATGACCCTGTCTACCACAGGTAAAGCAAGTCATTGGCAATCTTGGGCACTATGGTCATACATGTCCAGGCTTCCCACAATTATAAAAAGTCCTCGTTTCACCAGAAGTCCGTGTGAACGAGAAGTACTCAAACGTCCACAAGTTGGGCTCGGTTTGCAACCCGGATATCCAACCTCATCTTTCACTGATTCAACCCGTTGTTTCTTCTCTAATCTAGAAGCTTTAGTCGATCTCACAGATGTTGGTAAATCCGGTGTAGATCTACCCGCTATCACCACCTCATATACTTACTGCATATACTCTTGAAACTCGAATATACTCATGGAGACACGATCAGCCTCTTCAAACTCGTTCTCTGTCATAGGCAACACAACAGCGGATACTGGTCCCTGACTTGACGCTACTGGAGGAAGAGGGGGTGTACCCCTATCTTGTCCCACTACAGATACTGCTCTAGTCTGAGCCATCTGTAGAATATACGCTCCTAACTTATAAGATTGTATATATATATATATAATACTCATTATTACATGCATACACATCAGCACATAAAAGATATATATATATATATCTACAATGTCGAGATCCTCAGATGGGTGACGACTTCTGTACATACTATCCCAAAACATCTGTACTCGCCTAAAACCAAAACCTTTTGAAAAGTCAGACCCCATGTGGATTCTGTTTATTTATCCACTCTACCTTTATTGCAGATAACAAGCGCCATTGTTGTCAACCTAAGGCTCTGATACCAACTCTGTAACACCCCAAATCCGCGGGACTTGGAGTGTCACATTGGGCTAGGATCTTACAATGGATCCTGACCCTAGCCTGACAACAAGTTCACTGGATCTTACAACAAGGAACAGGTAGATTAAAATCAAATACATTAAAGCTGAGTATGATACATCAAAAGAGTTTACAAACTCATAGCCGAGTACAAAACAACAACATAAACCACAACCACAAAAGATCCCACATCCCACGCATCCTAATGTACACAAGTCCTCGGCTTGTCACACCATCTGGCTCACTCTGCAGTATTCCTAACCTGCAGAACACTACAACACGGTATGAAACCGTTAGCTACAACAATGAAAAGCATGAAGGAAATAGCACAACCACACATCAACATCTCAAACATGCAATGCCACACACATTCATTTATTATCTTTCAGTACGTTATTCCATTACAAATTCAACTTCTTTTGTAACACAAGGAGCCTCAAGAACCCCGTGCCATCCAACGTAACACAAGAGTTTTGCATGGGGGTGACCTTCACTCGTCCCCTCCTGTGAGATCATCTTCAGGGCACCTCCTCCTAACCAGCAGGCGGAGACCGGAGGTTACCACCCATTATAATACACTTGGGCCAAATAAATTTAATGAATGGTCATCCTAGTCCGGTTTAGGTTATAAATGCACAATCATATGAGCACACACAACCATCACAATCATACAATCCACAACTGCACGCTAAGTAAGTCCTATGGACTTACCTGATATACTCGTAACCTATACCACGTCACAGCTTCCCCTTGGGGAAGTAATCAATGCCTACAATAGCAAGGCACAAACAATCACATACTGCAAAGGTTAGGAGACTCGTCTCACTAACCATAACCAACCTATATCTCAAATCTAAACCTTAGATCCTCAACACATTTATAAATGCCTAAGGCATATCCTCAACATAACATCATCATAATCCTCAACTCATTCTGACACCTAGCATGCATCTAATCAGTATTCCTCAATCTCAAATTTAATCCTAATTTAATTAATTAACCTTTAATTAATTAATTAAATTTCACCAGAATAACGTTTTGCCCGCAGACCATTTCTAAACCCACATGTCATCAGATTTCATCAAACAAACAACCCATAAACACCAGAATAATATAATGATCATAATGGAATTTCTAATTATCCATTTTGAAAGGCCTAAGGTCAATTTAGGTCAAATCGCAGTACATAAAACGAATAAATTCATAACTTATTCGTTACTAACCCGATTGACGATCTGAAAGAAGATTCGGAATCACAACGACGCAGGCTACGCATGTACAACTTCAAATTTAGCGGAATCTGAGCGACGGAACTGTCCTGGTGACTTATATACTCGACCATGTCCTTATCTGCTCGGAAATGCAGAAACTTGGTACCGATATGAAGAGTGGAATTCAGAAACTCAAACGGAATTGAAATCGGATTAGAAACGGAGAGTAGATCTGAGTTTGAAGTTTGAGAGAAATCAGAGCTTTTACGAGGAAACGTGAAAGGAAATGAATTAATAAACGATTTTCCGCTATTTATAGTGAAGTCGATAATTATCCTTTAGCGAAGTCGATAATTATCCTTTTATCGATCCAATGGCGGGTTGAACCCCCTTCTCCAAACTTCTCGAAATTGGTATGATAGATCTTGAATATTGTAGGGATAATTGTTCCACAATTGCCTCGGAAAACGTGTATTCCTAAGCCGTCTTTCTTAGCCGTTAAGAAACGAAATAGCGACTCTTTTGGCCGTTTTGCCTTTCCATGTTATTTCATATCTAGGACATGTCCAATGTCCTGATCAATTCTCTCAACTGCATTTTTATTAATTGGAGCTCCCAAATGCTCCAAATAATACCGGAGGGTAAAAATAATTACCCGGGGGAAAAAGTGAAAATTTCACCATAAGCCCAAAATTACGCCAGAAATATAACGGTGGGACTTATACACAACACTTACGCAATCTTCGCGAGTTATATGTCAATTACTATCACCGGTTAAGTTAATCAACATTAATTAGAATTCAGAAATCCTAGCTATTACATCACACATGTTCCTACAACAAATGCCCCTACAAGAATTGATTTACCCATTGGATAACCAAATTTGTCCTTTGCAAATGAGTCTACAATACGTCAAAAACGTAGTAGATCATTCGGTTCTAAAGACTTGAAACCGAGAAAAATAAGGAACCAAAAGGGTATAACAAGAGATGCTATAATGACTGAATCAAATGAGGAACATGAGAAAGACAAAGAAAATGAGGATAAGAACATCCCAAATGAAGATAATATCCTTGATGATGGTGAAAGAATTGACAATTATGAAATCGTTATAAATTATGTCGATATTAGGATATAGTGGAATAGAAAGAATATCATTGTTGATGATATATTTTTCTATTCTGTTGCTAATGATTTCACAATTGAATATGACGACATTGAGCCAAAAATAGTTAATGAATGTCGTCATAGAAATGATTGACCAAGATGGAAAAAGGCAATTTATACATAAACAACTTGAAAACGTGAAGTTTTTGGGCATGTAGTCCATACACCGAAGGGTGTAAAACCCATCGGATATAAATGGGTTTTCATAAGAAAACAAAATCAGGAAAACGAAATCGTGAGACATAAGGCAATACTTGTAGCCCAAGTTTTTTCTCAAATTCCATGAATCGATTATGATGAAACATACTCTTCAGTAATTGATGCAACCACATTTAGATTTCTAATCGCCCTGACTATCTTTGAAAAACTACAAATGCGCCTGATGCATGTCGTGACTGCATGACAAGCGTAAATCATATGGTCGTTGTTTTAAACTTATCAAAAATTAAGTACTAAAACAAGTATAGTGATTAAGCAAGGGTCAAACCCAAAAGAGTGAGAGATTAAAGAGCAATTTGATATTAAATTATCGATTATTAGTAACAAAGAGGGGGGGGGTGGTGGATTGTAGAATGTATTAGACATCCGCTTGCGTATAACTTCGTTGGTTCTTTGTAGAAGTATTTAAACATTTGTTCCCATCTTGATCATATATATATATATATATATATACATATATATATATATATATATATATATATATATATACATATATATATATATATATATATTAAGTCACCGGCATTAATATAACTTGACAAGTTGCTAATCCGTAAACTTACACGACCAAACAACAAGTAAGCATTCCACCAAAGATAAAAAGATACATAAAAGATAAACAACCCGTTAATCTTATTATGTAGTTATATTCCTTTTCACTTAGATATTCATAACCCGTTAATACCTAAAGAGTTTGCTACTAGATTAATGACCCGAACCCAGAACCATAACCTTAGCCTTTTGCATGCGATTTAGACTACTTAGTTGCTCAAACTAAGGAGAAAACAATATGCAACAAAATCTTCAAGAAGTACAATCAAAGGCACATCTCCCCCCGTTGCGCAATCAAAGTGGACATTACTAAGGCATTTGACTCCATAAACTATGACTTCATCCTCTTTAGCCTCCGGAGGATTGGCTTCCCTGAGCACTTTACCGGGCTAATTGAAGCATGTATCACCACTGCCTCCTATTCCATTAACTTCAACGGATCTCTCAAAGGTTACTTTAAAGGCTCTAGAGGCCTCAGGCAAGGGTGCCCTCTCCCACCCCCTCTCTTTGTCATCGCTATGGAAGTTCTCCATGCTTACCATCAACACTAGCAACCCGGACTTCAATACCCACCCTAAATGCTCCTCCCCTCGCCTTACTCATCTTTTCTTCGCTAAAGATTTGATGCTCTTATGCTGAGGTGATCTTACCTCTATAAACACTTTGAAGAACACCCTTAATTGGTTTGGGATTGTTCGCCTCAAAGCGTGCGTGCAAATAAGTTTTAATGTATAAAACTGAAACAAAAGCAAGTGAACCCGCAGTGTACAGATCGACGTAGTTAAGCAAGTATTCTAGAGTATCGAACTCAGGGATTTGGGGAGTCAAATTCAGTTTCGAATAATCGAGCAAGTAAAAGTATAAAAGCTTTGCAAATATTGGGAAAACAGCAACCTAAAGATCCAAGTATCTAATTGTGGCAATCGATTCAAGATATACTATAGATATAAGGACAAAGTTGAGATTTGCAAAGGTATAACTAAGGTAAGGTAATGTACGGTAAAGTTCCAAAACCCTATATATCTAACCCAAAGACTTCTCTCTATAAAGGTTGTTTAAACTGCAATATAGAAATGATCTAAAGATAAGAATTAATCTCAAATACCCATTCCCAAACCCAAGGAATCAAAGATGAACTAAAACGGTTAAGGTTGTGACACTCGAAACCGAAATAGAGGATGTTGAGTCTCACTACTACCTAGAAAAGGCAAGCCAAGGCTAGGTTAAAGCAAATCTTTAACTTTGGATTGAAGCAAAAACAAAGGTCGTAAAACAGAGAAAATCACGGCTAGATCTTGAGATTCCACGGCCGTGGAACTCAAGAACAGACCGTGGTTTAGGGTGTCGGTGATGTTTCTCACACTCCCAGGGTCCAATCAAGTTACGATCGATCTATCATCATCTAAGCCACAACTATCAACCCTTCATCTTAGAATTGCTAAAGAGTTTTACCCAATAATCATCATTATGATATCAATAATCAAATTAAGAAGAATGAAAGATGAAAACCCTCGAAAACTCAATAACAACTCAAAGTCAATCTCGAAGTCCGAGCAACAAAGTATGTTTATGAATTCAGAAAAATAAGAATAGAAACCCTCACAATGATCTAGAGAAACCACAAAGAATGGGATGTCAATCCGTTCTCAAATGAAAACCCTAGAATATACAAAAGTACACAATCTCCGAAATCACGTCCTCCACGAATCTCCAATCCTCAAGGTCGAAATGAAACCCTAAGGTTGCCGTCTCCAAAGCTCTCCCAAGGTGTAAGCGAAGGTCCTCGAAACTCTCTTCTCAAGCCTTCTTATAGGCTAAAATAGGGTTACGGGAAAAGCCCAATAACGTTGTTGACGTGGCAAATATGACACGTCATAAAAATCACCAAAATTACGGTCATGAACAACTTTCTACGGCCGTGGTTTAGACCGTGTAACTTTCTGTTGTGCTCCAAACTCACTTCCACGATCATGTTGCCAAATCCACGGCCGTAACTTAGAGCATGGTTCTTCCAATTCCTTCTCCACGACCGTAATTTAGAGCGTTGACTTCAAAACTCTTTGTTTTTGCCTTTATTTCGTGACATTCTTCATTCATGCTCCTTCCTTAGCCTCTCTAATGCATCTTCTTGCCATCGAGCATGATCAAATACTCCTTCCCTTCCGCATTTTGCTCCAATCCAAACCTTTATGCACCTAAAAACAAAATAAAGCTAGTGTAGATCTCTATATCGACAAAGTGGGTGAACTAGCTCACAATTGCTTCAAACTCATATCTAAGAACACAATAAAGAGGGAAAAACAACTAAAACAAGTGCCTAAGATATAGTCATATTTCATGCTAACAGGGATCTACTCGGGGCTCAAGATTAACGTCTCCAAGTCTTCTATCTTTCTTGGTGGCATCTCTCCCCTTGACCGCAACCAAATAACCATTGCCACGGGGCTCACCTCTGGCTCTCTTCCCTTCCATTATCTGGGTGTTCCCATTGGCTCCAAAAGACTGAACACGGCTGATTACAATCCCCTGATCTCCAAGATCACTACTAAGATCAACTTGTGGAGTGCCAAAAACCTTTCCTATACTGGTAGGAAACAAGTCATTTCCTCCATCCTCATGGCCATGTACCACTTCTGGTGCTCCATCCTCCTTATTCCCCCTAGTCCTCCACAAGATCCAATGCCTTCTTCGCTCCTTCTTGTGGTAAGGTATTGCCTCTAGCTCTTGCTCTCTGGTTACTTGGCATGTTGTTTGCTCCCCTCTGGATGAGGGGGGCCTTGGCTTCAAAGAGTTACTCTCATAGAACAAAGCTTGCCTCGCCAATCTTGTCATTGACTTTGCCCAAGACGTGAGGAACATATGGTGTGATTGGGTCAAGGAGAACATCCTTAAACGTCACTCCATTTGGTCCTTCCAGCTTGCTACAACCACTCCTACTCTTGGCATATGCTGCTCAAGGTTTGTGACTCCCTCATTGCTTCAAATCTCAACCCCTTGAACCTCAGCCCCGTCTCTCGACCCAATGGCTCGTTCTCCAACTCTGATACCTACAAGCTCCTTAAATGCACCCCCATTCCTTCTACTCCCTACTCCTTTAGTCTGATCTGATGCAACCTTAATATCCCGAAGTGTAGCTTCATTACTTGGTTGGCCAGCCATTACGGGCTCCCCACCCTTTGCAAGCTCCTCAAGTGGAACATTGTTACTGACCACACGTGCAAGCTTTGTGGCTATCACCATGAGGACGAGGCCCATTTATGGAACGGATGTAGTTACTCAAGCCTAGTCCTTGATATCATCTCCAAGTGGATCAGAATCCCCACCTCCTACCCTTATGCCCACGACCTCTGGGCCTGGCTTGGCTAAAAACCCCTCATAAGCATGATCTAATTGCTAACACCCGCATCTCCGCGATCATTGCTTTCATCTACTTCATTTGGAAGGCTAGAAACGACCTCATCTACAACAACAAGTCTATGCCAGCCATCACTTGTGCCCATCTTGCCATCCATGCTACCAAGAACCATCTTGCCCACCATTGGAGGACCCGTTCACCTGACTCTCTCTTTTGGGCCAACTTGCTCGGGATCCATCTCACCTAAGCTCATGAGCCATTTCCTCTTAGGCTCTTAGTCTTTAATTATTATATCTTTGTAACCTTGATCTTGTTTTGCTTCTAGGTCTAGTAGACCTCTTTGATGTATATTCTCTCCCCTCTCAATATACGAATTTTTTTTAAAAAAAAACAACAACAACATGCAAACATAGTTAGATACTAGGAATATAACACAAATATGACTCTAAATAAAACTTCTATTGAAACGACTTACAACCAACTTATATAAAGCTTCAATCAACCCAATGTAGCATGGAGACTTAGCACTACATACAAAGACTTAAGAAAACAATTGACAAAGAGAGGTTTTTGTGGAAAAATGAGGTGATTCTAACATCAGCCTAACACCTCTATTTATACTAAAAAGCACACTAAATGACAGTGAATGGGCTGTCTAAACCATCACCTTAATGACCATAAATACAGGGTTTAAAAAGTCAATGTAATGTCGTCGGTTGCACAACCGTGGGCACGGATCTGGGAGCCGCGGGGGCGGTTTAGTGCAAAACGCTCCATCTTCAAGTTAGCCGCGGGGCGGCTTGGGAGTGCCGCAGGGGCGGCGTCTTTAATGCTCTTCAAACGCTTGACGCTTAATCTTTTGACGTTTCTGTCTTCGATCCGCAGGTGTGGCCCAGTGTCACCGCCCCGCGGTGACACTATCGTTTGGGCTCCTCAGGTCCGCAAGCAAGAGGCGCAAGGGCACTAGCCTTCATCTTCAGGCGGTGTCACCGCAAGACGGATCAAAGATGTTGCAAGGGCGGTTATAAGCTTGCTCTCGGGCACTAGCGATGCGCATGGTGCGGCACAAGGAGCGTCGGTCACCGCGGGGGCGGTTACATACTGCCGCAGGGGCGGCTGATCGATAGAACATCGTCTTGGTTGTCTTCTTTCTCTTCTAAGTGTTGCTAAACCCTTTGATATCTTCATTTGTGACTTCTTCATCGGGATTTACATAATAGCAACAACAAACAACCAATAGACTCTAATAACATGCTAAATCTACTTTGATATGATAGTGATTTCATCACCTATCATTGCATATTTATACGGGTCACTTGATACCAACATCTACATGAAAGTCCCACAAGGCTTAAAATTGCATGAGGTCAACTCCTTAAAGTCACGAGGAATGTTTTCCATTGAATTGGGAAGATTCTTGTATGGATTAAAACAATCAAGACAAATGTTGTACAACCGTCTTAGTAAAAATCTTCTCAAAGAGAGATATAAGAACGATATTATATGTCCATTTATTTTCATCAAGTGATCCAAAAGTAGATTTGCTACAATTGCAGTTTATGGTTATGATTTGAATATTGTCGGAACTTTCAACGAGCTTGAAGAAACTGCAAATTATTTGATAAAATAATTCGAGATGAAAGATCTCAAAAAGACCAAGCTTTGTCTTGGCCTACAAATTGAGCACTTAAGGGATGAGAGCTTTATCCATCAATCTAATTACACAAAAAAATACTATAAAAAGATTTTATATGGACAAAGAACACCCACTACGCTCACCCATGGTTATTCGATCCCTCAATGTGGAAAATGGTGAGTTCTGTCCTTAAGAAGATGATGAAGAAATCCTTGGCCCAAAAGTTTTATATTTTATTGCAATTGGGGTTTTAATATAATTGACTAACAATACAAGATTAGATATTGCTTTGTTGTAAATTTGTTGTCTAGGTATAGTTGTGCACCTACAAGAAGACATTAGAATGACATCCAATGTATATTCCGCTACCTTCTAGGTACATATGACCTTGGTCTATTTTATCAAGACAAAGGACATGCTAATTTGGTTGGATATACAGATGCAGGATATATGTCCGACCCACACAAGGCCAAATCCTAAAACGGATATGTGTTCACATATGGAGGCATGGAAATTTCATGGAGTTCAACAAAACAAATAATTACCGCCACTTCCTCAAATCATGCAAAATTGATCGCTTTATATAAAGCTGATAGAGAATGTGTGTCCCTAAGATCAATGATCAAGTTCATACAAAAGGAGTGCGGGCTGAAACCTATCATTGAAGAACCAATCATCTTGTAAGAGAGATCGTACAAAGCATATATTGCCAAAGTTCTTCTCCACCCCTGAGCTAGAGGAAGACGGGGAAGCTGATATTCAACAATTCCGTTCCATTGACAATCTTGCTGACTTGTTCACGAAATCATTGAATCCCAAGAAGTTTGAAGAGCTTGTGCACAAGATTGGAATATATAGAATACGAGACATATGTTGAAATCGGGGAGAGAATTATACGCGTTGTACTATTTTTCCCTTCGACCAGGTTTTATCCTACTGTTTTTCTCATGACAAGGTTTTTAATGAGGTAGTTTCACCCAAGCATATAATGATTGGAGTCAACAACAAACGCTTAAGTTTGATAATGACAAAAAATGAATATTCAAGGCGGAGTGTTATGGAAAATATGTACAAGACATTTATACAGGTATTTTTGTACACATATATCACATGCATGTCCTCTAGTGTGGCTTGGTCATACATTGACGTAAATTGTACTCGGTGAATTATTCACCTTCTTATATCCTAGTTTATTTATTAGAAAATTCTCCAAATTTTGGCATATAAATAGAGGTCATTCTCAATGTAATAAGATGCACCAAGAGCAAGTAAGAAATCTACTCATCTTGTTCATTCCTCTCTTCTAACTTCATTCTAAGTGTTTTTGAACACATTTCTCAAAAGTCTAAATCAAGAGATCAATGCAATTATTTTATAACAATTTTTAGATTATGTCGAAGATTTTATGTTTTAGAGTGTGTTTGGTAAGACATGAAGATCGTATATAAAATTATTAAAGTGACTTATATGAATGAAATATAATCTTTTATAATCTCAAAAGATAACCTCTCTCACTCAAGGTTATTGGAGATTAATCTCTTATAATCTTCATCTAGATTAAATTTTTAAAAAGCATAATTCTCTTAATAAACACACCCTAAATATGCGGTGAAACATTATTATTGTAAAAGTATGATGTTTCTTGGGATTTAAGTATGCAGTTTTACGTTTTTAACGCTACAAGTTTGTGGTGAAACTTTTATTGTGTGAGTAGACCTTCTTGGAATCATTTTGTTCCGCTCTCGCATTTTGGATAATATGAAGGTATGAGTGACTCGACTCTAGCATTTTTCCATCAACACATGGAAAAAAAATAGTAATAAAGTTATTCCACGATCGACTCTTGCATTTTGCATGGAACAATCCAAAACTACCATAAGACTCAATAAACACCACAAACTATTCATGTAGCCGAGCTCTTTATATCTTAGAGCGAGAGAATTTAACAGGACATACCTTTTTATAAATTCACAACTTTATTAATTATAAGAAATAAGACTGGGCGGCCAATTAATAGGGATTGGTTGGCCGATTGACACATTAACACAAAACTCGTCTCTGAAACTTTTGAAAGAAAACTTGATTAAAGAAATACTAGCTACAAAAACACCCTATTATTGGAGGATTTTTAACCCATCCTTCTATGGGTTGCTTATCTAAATCTATCAAAATCTATCTTATAAGTAAAACGATAAAAAAAACGTTCAGTTGGACAAGCTAAAATATAGCGTAAAATAAAAAGGCTTAAACATTATGAATAGAGGTTAGAGTTTTTATTTCGACTCATCCTTGTTGCGAGATCCTTGTGTGTTTTCAAGCTAACTTGACGTTCTGACTTGCAAATTATATTACCATAGATACCAAATTTCAAAAATATAGGTTTGTACGACAGAAGCTCAAATACAAAGCGTTGCAAATGTTTTTTCGATTATCAAAAAGGGGAAATCCATAATCCTATTTATGAACCATAAGTTAAAAGGACTTAGAGAAATGGATACGTATCGGGTTGGTGAAGTTTGGAGTAGAAGGAAAGCGGATAGTGGATAGCGGATATCTTCCCCCATTCCCTGCCCTTACTCCCCACAAGGGAGCCAAGATTTGCTTTGGATGTAAAAGAGAGAGCCAAACAAGGCCTAAGTAGCCACGTGTGAATTCCACCATACTTAAAAAGAAAAGGAGCAATAATTTTTGAATTATATTCTTTACTTGTAAGAATGAAAGATCTCAATGGTCTTTATTTTATATATAGTTTAAGTTATTCATCAATCAATGAGTTATAGGCTAATAGGCCCCTTTTTTGGAATGTTGCGTACACTTAGCTTCACCAACTACAAATATTTGTTATTTGCATATGCCACTTATTTCTTCTACTAATTGCATCAACTCACTTTCCATCACATTTGTATCACAATTATAGCTTGTGTTTTGAGTCGTACACCTTGGTTTAGGCTAAACCGTTAAACAAATTTAGAGCTCGTTTAGTGTACATATAACATATATTTGTACGATATATATGTATTTAGAAAAAGAAAGAATTTGGCCTACTAGTTCTTTTTAAGTTTTCTGTTTAGTATATGTGCCCCATAATTTTTTACCACTTTTCTCTTTAATCTTTAATTAATGGTAGGTAAAAGTAATTAACTCTTCTGTTAAAAAAGAAAGAATAATTGATGTTTGTTAGATAATTTTTAATTATTGAATTTATTTTTTATTTTATTTTTTTGTCTTTTTATTTTCTTTATTATTTTCTGAAATAAATTTATCATACCAGAAATTTCTCATACCAAAAATTTTATCATACCAAAAATTTTATCATACTAGAATTTTTATCATACTAGAAATTTTATCATACCAAAAAATTTATCATACCAGAATTTTATCAAACCAGAATTTTATCGTACCAGAAATTTATCATACCGGAATTTGGTATGAATTTCTCATATCAAAAATTCTGGTATGAATTTAACAATCAACTCCTGTAACAATTGCAAAGTAGCACTTCAAGCGTTGATCGGAGAAGTACCCTGCGAGTTTCAGCATGCTACAAAAGAAGAAATGTCAAAACGTGCAACAAAAAATAGAACCATATTAATTCCTATTGCCGGAACCTGATGGATTGTCAATGCGAACATTGTAATTAAAGTATGTGCAATAACTCTTATTACTACACAAACATAACAGAAGAAGCCATGATCAAATTGAACATAAAAAGCACTTACTCCAAAGGCACACTAGCAACTTGTGTCAAACATGGCCATAAGATCTTATAACATGAGCGGCAAGATCTAAGACCAAATCAGTCAGCCTGACATATAAATTCTAAAGCAATATGTTCAACACATATCCAACGCAAGGGAATTGATCCACTAAACTAAAGTGTAGTGGACGAAGATAGAGATCCTGGATTAGTATAAACTAATACACATAGTTAATATGAACATGTACTTTTTGAGCTGTTAGCTTAAGGATAGGAACACATGAATTAAATTATTGAGAGAGATGATGTGTTTTTACAAAGAAGTAGTTCCGGTAACGGCCATGGTTATGGAGTTGAGCAACGTGGGTCTTAATGTGATCTTCAAAGCATCGACACAAAAAGGCATGAGCTTTCACGTCTTCATTCTATACTCTTATGTAGTAGCTACTCTTCTTCTCCTCCCTTGCCTTGTCATCTTTAACAAGTACATTTCTTCAGACTCCCAATCTACAATGCATAAATTAACAACATAACTCATACCATAACTATAAAGCACAAACTTTCCCTCTCTCTATCTCTCTATAGTGCATCCACCTTGGCATTTGTGTTAGAAAACACATTGAATCAGCCATGATTAAATACCATTGATCTCTAACTCATACCAGAACCGAAGATTCACATCCCAGAACAATTGTTTCTTTGTCTTTGTGATGGCATGGTGGTACGGGACCACCCACCACATTCCCTCCTACATTGCATCTATCGTACTTGTTCATAGATTCCTTTCTCAACCTGATACCCAAGGAGATCCTACAAAAGAGCCTAAGAGCATTTCAGCAAACACGTGGTGTGCACCAGAGAAGGAAAATCCAGGCAATGAAATTATGGAATCAGAGGCATCAAACAACATATCTGAGCAACAAAATTAAGCGAAGATCGAGTTCAAATGCTTGATCATGTTGATTCACTAGGCCTAACTCTGATCAACAACAAGGGAAGGTACATGTCTCTCGACTCCATCTTCAATCGCCACCCACCACCACAAGATTCCCCCTCTCACACTGAAGCTAGTTTGTTGTCAAACAACAATAGCCACATTCGTTGCTAGATGCTTATTTGCATCCCAGAAAAATTCTGAATCTCAAATTGGGGATAGAAGGAGTGGATCTACGGCCTGAGCTTCCGACAGATACGGCGATGTGTCCGGCGGGAACATCAGAAGGGACTTCTTCAGTCGCCAACGAGCGTTTGATTGTGTGAGGAGGTGGGAGGAGGCGGCGTCTGATTGTGTGAGGAGGTGAGGAGGCTTGAGTGAGTGCTGCTAGGGTTTGTTTATGTGTGAAGAAGGCAACAACGTCAAACAATCGTGAGTTAAGAGTGAACGGTAAGAAAATAAATAGGGTACACTAACTTAATAATAAAATAGAAAAGGACTAGTTACGAAAACTAAAACTCAAAATAGACTAGTTACCAAATTTGCCCTTATAAAAATAATATATTATATTTTAAGTATGTTAATAAACAGTAGTGAAATTGTTAAAAATATAATATAACGATGTACATTTAATTGATAGTTGCTTTGGAATAAGTCCATTACTATGTTAGAAATTGTGCGCAATTAATGAGAGAATACCACTTGAAAACTAATCGCGATAGTACTTTTATGGGTTGTTGTCAATGTAAGAAATTCCACTGTATTTTGATAATAATTAGAATTTGATTATAATTAGAATGATAAAAAAAAGTATTGAAATTACTTTTTAAAAAATTCATATCAAAATTATCATCCCTAAATAACACAAATTGCTAAAATAATATAAAATAGTAAACCGATAACAAAATTTATCTTCCTACTAACATGGTTGATGGTGATGGTGGGAGCTCCATCCGGCGAACATTCTTTTCTATAATTGGTTTCAGGACAAAGAAACATGTGTCGACACACCGGTTTGTCCCCTTTCTCTTCATCTGGCATTAGTAGTTTCATCCTAGGTAAAGCTGTGAGGGTTGATGTTGAAAACAAAAGAAAGAAATGTGTTGATATTTGTAGTTCCAAGGGGTATCATTTTCTTCCATTTTCCTTTTCCATGCTTGGTGACTTTAGACATGATGTTGTGGAGCTCCTTAAAACATTGGGTACGTATGCTAAAGGGTTTTTCGGGTATAATAGGAATATTTGTTATATTTTAACTAGAATTGTTTTACCATTCAAAAACGATTTTGGCTATCCCTAGGGCGAATGAGGTTCTACGCCCGGCGGCTGACGATTCCCTGGCTCTCTCTTCGGCGTTGATGGTCTGTCGGACGACGTAAGGAGGTCCGATTTCCCCAGGGGCCGGTGGTTTCCCTCACAAGGTCCGTTCTTCCCCCTTCTTCTCTCCTTCTCCCATGTGGCCGGTTTGTGTCCAGCTTTCCCCTGTGTCCGAATCTCCCTGGAAGATGGCTGGTGATCTCTCTTCATGTGCTTAGCTCTATCTCCGTGTGTGTTTGGTTTGGGTTCTTCATTTGCTGAGACTGGATGGGGTATGTTTCTGCGACTAGATGTGCTTGGTTTTGCCACTTCATTTGGTACTAGTGTTTGCTGCTTCGGTTGGTTGTTGTGTTAGATCTCTGCTTTTGTTGCTTTAGGTTTCTACATCTAATTTGTTTGTTGCTACACAAGGTTTGGTTTTTGTTGATGTGTGTGCTGCACCTGTGTTGGTTTCTGGTGATGCGTTTGTTGCATATGCGTTAGGTTTCTGCTACTACTGCTTTTTGCTAGCTTGTGTTTGTTTTCTTGTGCATTCTGTTGGTTAGCTGCATGAGAAGTGCGGGTATTGTGCCACTCGTGCGGGTACATCGCCCCTTCATTGGACGGGGAGAATGTCGTGATGGTGGGGGTAAAGGTCTTACCTCGGTTTACTTTATTAGGCACTTACGAGATATCCATGTATGTGTTGACGCCTTACCCGGGTTTAAGTCCCTTATTGGCTCTGATCGTTATGTAGTTGATAAGTTTGAGGCGGTCCTTATGCATGTCGGTCTTTGATTTTGTTGGGAATGTTGTGTCACTCACATGGTGTCTAAGAACTGTATTCATTCAGGTGGTGTGGTCGAAGCTCCTTTGTCTAATGAGGGATCTGTGAATTCTTCATTCATGGTTTTACGCAGCCTTCTCCTATGACCGTTGTTTCTCAGGTTAATATTGGTGCGATGATGTTTCATGGTGCTCTTGATCTTGATGGTGGCTTGAAACTTCTATGGTTGAGAAGGGTTTTAGGGCTAATGTTCTTACTGTGAAGAACGTACCGTGGAAGTGCAGATCGGGTTTTGCTAGGGTTCTCAAAGATGCTCTTGATCGGGTTCTCTTTGATCCCTCGTGCTTGTCCGCGTGGGTTTGCCTCCTTATTTTATCTCGTTGTATCCTTCATCGATATAAGCCCAAATCTTGTTTTGAAAATCGGTCATGTATGAAGCGGAGTTTGCAAACTGATAGTATTGTTAGAGCTATTCAGTAATGGAAGGAACCGGGAGGTATTATGTGTCTTGTAACCGATCTTCTTTCTTCTAAGTTTGATCCTCACTCTAGAGATGATGACGTAAGTCAAGAAGAGGTCAATATGAGGCAGTGTAAAAGAAAAGTCAGTGATGGACATTTTGCGGCTGCTATCCGTATTCTCACGTCCTTGGGTATTGCCCCCTCCCCTGTCCGAGGACACTCTTCTAAGGCTTCTAGATAAGCACCCAATTTTCCCGTCGCATTCCTTACCTTTGCCGGTCAGTTCCGGATTTGCTTTGTAGGTTAAGAAGAGTTTGATTCTTGATAGAATTAGGAGTTTTCCTATGAGTACCTCTTGTGGTAGGGATGACTTGCGTGCCCAATATTTTTTGGATGCCCTTGGTGGTGGTGATGTTTCTATTGTTGACGAGATGATTGTGTCGGTTTCTGGTGCTGTCAACCTTTTCCTTAGTGGGCGTTGCCCGGCCTCCCTTAGCGAGTACATTGCGTGTGCTCCACTCACGCATCTCCTTAAACGGGGAGGTGGTATACGCCCCATTGTTGTTGTCTCTATCTGGAGGCGTTTGGTTTCTAAAGTTGTTGCCTCTACTATCGGTAAGTCCCTTGGACCCTATTTTAAGGATGCTCAATACAGAGTTGGTGTTTCCGGGGGTGGGGAAGCGTTTTTTCATGCAGTCAATCGATTAGTGGAGTCTTAGGGAGAGGATGATAGTTTTTCCATGATTTTGGTTGATTTCAAGAACTCTTTTAATTTAGTGGATCGCAATGCTATGATTTCTCAAGTCCGACAATTGTGCCCTGTTATCCCCTTTTGGATTGAGTTTTGTTATGCCCGTCCTGCCCGTCTCTATATGGGGAGCAATCCTCTCTTCTTATCAGGGGTTCAACAGGGGGACCCTCTCGACCCGTTTCTTTTATCGCTTGTTCTTGACCTTCTTATCCGGAAATTTTCAGGCAACTGCAGGTTGAAGCTCAATGCTTGGTATCTTGACGATGTAACGTTGATTGGTGATACATTGATGGTTAGTAAGGTGCTTGACATCATCTTTGCGGATGGCTCCACCTTAGGCCTTCATCTTAATATCGGTAAAACAGAGATCTTTTGGCCGAAGGTTGATTCGTAGAGTACGAAGATTGGTGTTTTCCCTGAGCATATATTTGGGCAGTTGGATGGTGTCAGACTTTTGGGTGGTGTTGTTAGTCTTGACCCGGCCATTTATTCTCATGTGGTGTTGAAGATTGTTGTGAAAACCAACGCCTTGATGAAGGTCATTATGAGATTGGGGGACCCCAAATACGAGTTACTACTCCTTCGTGCCTGTTCCATGGTGTCCCGTCTTTACTTTGCAATGCGGACGAATCCACTCTCTCATTTTTCCGAGGCTAAGAGTGTCTTTGATCACTCCTTGCGGTGTGCAGTTGAGAGCATTATTACCGATGGAGGAGCTGGGTTTGACCCTCTTCAGTGGCTTCTTTGCACTATGCCGATTAGTGATGGAGGGCTCGGTATATCACTTATGTTGATACGTTGCATTTTACCTTCCTAGCTTCGAGGACCCAATCCCGTGGTTTGTAGGATTAGATTTTGAGATACTTTGGCGTGTTAGGTGATGGTGTTGCTTTTGAGTTTATCGTTGCTAGTTGGGTCAAATTTTGATCTTTTGGTTAGGCAGAACTCCTTAATTGGTAAGTTGAGATTACCCCTGGATCAACAATGAATTAAGGCCGTCCCGGTTTTCGGTCTTGGTCAAGTTATGAACCCCGCTACCTTTTGGACTCTCGTTAAACACTGTCTTAGTATTGAGATTTTAAAAGAGGGCTCCAAATGTCCTGCGTGTGAGAAAGGCATTTTGGACGCTTGGGTTGACCATGCTCTTGCTTGTGTTGCGCAGATTGACATTAAGCGCCGGCATAACATGGTTCGTAATACCTTATTTGATGAGTTTTTAAAGATTGGAATTTCTGTACGGAAGGAGGTCCCTACTTGTATGGTTGATGGTGGTGGTGGGGAGCTCTGCCCCGCCGACATCCTCTTCTATATTTGGTTGCAGGGAAAAGACACATGTGTCAACATCACTGGTAGTTCTCCTTTCTCTTCATCTGACCTATCTAGCTTCATCCCAGGTAAAGTTATGAGGGTCGCTGCTGATAACAAGAGAAAGAAGTATGCGGACGTTTGTAGCTCCAAGGGATATCATTTTCTTCCCTTTTCCTTTTCTACGTTTGGTGGTTTGGGTGATGACACGGTGGAGCTATTTAAAAGATTGGACTCGGTTGCTAAAGAGCTACCCGGATATAGTAGGAGTACTTGCTTTATTTTGACTAGGATTGCGTTTACCATTCAAAGAGGGTGTGGAGTCCAACTTGTTAGTCGGCTCCCATCCAACTTCATGTAATGTGTTTTCCCTTCAATATTATATATCCACTTATTATAATTAAAAAAAATATAATAATAATAATTGCCCTCATTATAAATAAAAAATTTAATTAAAATAGTCTGACAATATCTTTACCATATTGAACATAAACGAATGATTATAATATACCAAAACACTTCTAAATAATATTTATTTTGTAATTTGAATATTTGTTTTACTAAGTGTATTCTATAATTTGAGATGAGCTTTTGGATTACTATTGCTCATGAAAAAATTCATCACTTATGACATATTTTTCTTAATGTTAGTTATTGACCTATTTATGGCCTCAATGTCTACCCAAAACATAACCCCATTTACAACCATTTATATAGCCTTTAATTACCCAACATATGACCTAAATTCCTTGTCAAGTCAATCAACCTCCTCGTTAGGATGATCTTGGTCGGACCAATCTCCACCTTCATATTAGCGTCTCCACCCATAGAACTCATGGAGGAGGTCGGTGTGGAAGCCAAGTAACTCGTCGGTCATCGTGGAGCGATGTCCAAGTTACACACCCCTCGACCTTGTCCGGGTCAACATCTAAAGTGGACATTTGGGTGAAAATGTTTATTTTTCAAGATTTGATACTCGACCTAGAAGGTATTGTATCTAGATATGTTGGACTAGAGAAGGCCGTATACATCTAGGTGGAAGGAACATGACCCAAGCTAGTAAGAGGTAGTTTGGCTACAAGAAGTGTTGAGGGAAGTGTTCGCCCCTAGAGGTGTGTGCAAATAAGCTTTAAATTTATAAAACTAGAATCAAGCAAGCGAACCCGCAGTGTACGGATCGACGTAGATTAGCAAGAATTCCAGAGTATCGAACACAGGGATTTGGGTGGAACGAACTCGATCGCAGGTTATCAAGCAAGTGAATATGGGAGTTTGCAAATTATCGGGAAAACAACAATCCTAAAGATCCAAGTATCCAGCTGTGGCAATCGATTCAAGATATACTTAATGATATAAAGACAGAGTTGAGATATGCAAAGGTATACTAATGTAAGGTAATCGTACGGTGAAGTTCCAAAAACCTTATATAACTCACCTACAAGGCACTCTCTATACAGGTTGTTGAGGCTCAATATAGAAAGATTCTAAAGACGAGAATTAGCATCAAATACCCAAACCTATAATCTAAAGGTCAAGACTAACTTATCCGATTGAGGTTGTTGAGGCTCACAATCGAGGTAGAGGTTGTTGAGGCTTCACTACCACCTAGAAAAGACAAGTCTAAACTAAGTTAAAGCAAATCTTTAACTTTGGATTAAAGTAAAAGCAGGCTCGTAGACTTAAGGAAAATCACGGTTAGTTCTTGAGATTCCACGGTCGTGGAACTCAAGAACAGCCCGTGATTTAGGGTTGTCGGCGATAATTCTCTAACTCTCAGGGTCTAATCTGTTTACGATCAATCTATCATCATCTAAGCCACAACTATCAACCCTTCACCTTAGAATTGTTAAGGGTTTTTAGCCAATAACTGTCATATTGATATTGATTCAAGGATTAAAAGATAAAAGATGAAAACTTTCAAGAACTATCAATAATCTTCAAGTGAATCTCAGAATCACAATCAAGAACAAGTGTTTACCTAAAGATTCAAAACGGACCAAGCAATCACAATCTTTAGGAAAGAAGAGAAACGGGATGTCAATCCGATTCTGAATCAAACCTAAACAAGAAGAGAGATCTTCTTGCAAAATCCTCCAAGAACTTCGACCTTCCACAAACACGAAGATCACAAACAGCAACTCTTCAATATGAACTTTGATCTTCAATGAGATCTCCAAATTACCTCCAAGATGAGGGTTTTTGCGTTTTGCCGCTAAGCGAGGGTTGAAAGGTCGTAAGCGAGGTCAAAGTCTTGGGGCTGTCACCGTCTTCTGGAGAAATTGACTCTCCCTAAATCTCCCTTTTTGGAGGTTTTGACTCCTTCTAGTCTCCCTTTGGAGAAATTGGCTCCCCTTCAATGTTGAAGACTCCTCGATTTATATAGGGATAAACCTAGGGTTTAAAGATAAAACCCTAAATATTTGGGCTGAAAAGAAGTCGAATCCGCTGGTATCAGAAGATACTCTGGGCCGCGTCAGCAGGTATCAGAGAATACTTTGGGCCGCGTCCGACGGTATCAGAGAA
The DNA here is from genome assembly GCA_033239125.1 of Fagopyrum homotropicum. NCBI lineage: Eukaryota > Viridiplantae > Streptophyta > Magnoliopsida > Caryophyllales > Polygonaceae > Fagopyrum > Fagopyrum homotropicum. Next base: position 107,998,902 of record BSWB01000007.1, read on the forward strand.
TACTTTGGCGCGTCAGACGGTATCAGAGAATACTTTGGGCCGCGTCCGACGGTATCAGAGAATAATTTGGGCCGCGTCCGACGGTATCAGAGAATACTTTGGCACGTCAGACGGTATCAGAGAATACTTTGGGCCGCGTCCTAAATTCGTTTTATGCTCCTTTTTGTCTCGCTTCGAGGCTTAATCCTTAAATATGCTATTTTGCTCCATAATTCGCCAAATTACCTACAAATGCAATAAAACTCTGTGTAGACCTCTATTCTTGCAAAGTAGGTAAATATAACCATAAATGCCATGAATGTATGTCTATGCATGCAAAATAAAGGGAAAATCTATATAAATACATGCCTAAAAATAGGTCATAATTCATGTCATCAAAATACCCCATACTTGCCTCTTGCTTGTCCCCAAGCAAGGTTTAAACTTAAGATACAAGATGATATGGATTATGAATATGCAAAAATAAAGAAAAACCATAATATTTTGGTTGTGCTTCTATTCATAGATCACCCTCAAATGGTTGCTTCATAGCTAATGAAAATCATCATATGGTCAAAAGGAAATATAGCATGGAAAGGATAATCATACTTTGGAAGAAAATCATAACATGCATCATAACTTGCAATATATCAAAATCAATCATAAGGAATCCAATTTAGACCACAAAGCCAAACACATTCCAATGATCTTAAGGACTTTCAAGTAAGGTCAAGAATGCGGAAAGGAGGGAAACTTATAAGGGATGTGGTGCATGAATCCGGGAAAAGGAATAACCCAACTCTTCTACTTTTTCTTTTGCGGTTCCCGCAACACTTCAACTTAGAGCTTCGCTCTTTTCTTTTCATTTTTCGACTTTACTTTTGGAGTTATGGATAGAGGTGCACAAAAACCGAAGCCTAGGAGATTGGCGTTTCTCATTTTTGCGAGATGCCTCAAACCCTTAGCGCACATACCATAATCCGCTAGGAATATCGCTCAATCCGACTTTGGCAAGACACAAACACCCGGCTATGTGAATGGTGCCGAGTTACTCATCGTCATGATTGACTTCCCCAAACCTACAAATTTTTTTTTCTATTCTTTGAATGCAAAAAATTGCTTTCATGGCCCTCCCACATCAAATATGTCAAATACTCAACTCCTCCTAATTCCCGGATAGGTAAAGGGGGCAATTATTTCATTGAGGGGCTAAATGAACAAGGAAAGAAGTAAAAAAATCGAGGTGCCTTAATCATTTCAATAAGAAGTGTAAGAACTTATATGCGGTTTCAACCTTCATCACTCAACATGATTTAGAATGAAAGCGAATTATCAAACATGCATGAAGTTCTAACAATGTATTCAAATCCCACATATGTCATAAATCAATTCAAGCATATCAAAATCATCATAGCTATTCCACAAAACAATGTTCATCATAGAGATCATATCCATTCTAGAGGCACGAAAAATTTTAAAAAATTTCAAAATCATATGATGCAAGACATAAAACATGCAAATGGTATTGCAAATACCTCCACCCCATACTTAAAACTCACATTGTCCCCAATGTGAAGAAAAAAAAACATATGGAAAAGGATACTCACAAGGTAAGATGGCGAATCAGGCAAGGCGAATCATCAATCGGGCGGTGGTGGAAATCTTTAGAAGCTCAATAGGGAATTCTGAATATTCCAATCATTGTCAAAGAACGAAGAAAGGGAACGTCTTTCCGCCGAAAATTTTTTCGAGAAAAATTTTTTTTTTTTTTTTTTTTTTTTTTTTTTTTTTTTTTTTTTCTCGGGTCGGGAATTTCCACGGTCGTGGTTTTCAAAACCACGGCCGTGGAACCTTCTGTTGCTCTCGACAAGAGTCCAAGTTCCGTCAATCTTTTCGACTTTTCTCATCTTCTCTTGCTTATTCCTTATTCCTGACATCCAAAAACACAAACATACCGGAAGGTATCGAAGAAAAACAAGCAAAAACAACTACTCTAATCTAAGAAAGAAAAGGGAAAAGGATTCATTACCTTGGGTTGCCTCCCAAGAAGCGCTTGGTTTAACGTCGCTAGCTGGACCTATGTCCATAGATGACTCAATGCACCTTGAACATCTTGGATTGCTCTTCAAATCCATCATTAAACTCTTCCAAAAAATCTCCGGTTCCTAATTTCACCGGCAAGTGGTAAGATCTCCCACGTACAAGCTTGTACGGTTTGATTCTCACCGGAATCCTCCTAGCTTTCCTATGCTTTAATGGGACATAATTCAGCCTTGCATCCCATCCTTTCCTAGACCGAGAAATCAGTTTCTCGAGAATCCTCTTAGCTTCCCCATCTCCAGCTTGGGGATGATGTATGGTCTTCGTCATGTGAATGACCCCATACTTGAACAAAAAACACTTATTGGCATTGGCGTTGAAGCGCTTGCCAAATTTACTCCTTGTAGTCCAAGGAGTATCTACTTCCAACAGTTCTAATGGAGGTTTCATCTTCACCTTAGGAGGTTCTTTTGGAAGAGACCTCCAACTCTCCGGAGCATTCCTGAAAAAATCAGAAATTTTAATAGGAATATCAAAGGAAGTAAGACAATATACCTTGTAGGGTTCTTCAAAGCTTGGGACAAGTTTCATGTTGGGATGATGATCCACACATGAAATATCTCCCAACTCAGCTAGATCCTCTTCAACCTTGGCCACAGTTTTAGTGATTTGGCCAAGGTTCTCCACTTCTTCCTCTTCTTCAATGAGGACTTCAAGAGGGGCTTCAAGCTCAATAGGAGGAAGGCTTAAGACTTGGGATTCTTCCTCGCAGGACAAATGATTTTCCAAGGATTTTTGAGCTTCAGAAATAGCCTTCATTTTGTCTTCCATAGCCTTCATTTTGTCTTCCATCTTGTCCAACACTTTTAATATCTCTTCCAACATCATTTGTGTGCCATCCTCGGATGGTTGTTGTGGAGTTTGCACTTGAGGAGGTTGATCATAAAACGTATGAAGGGGATTAAGTTCATCCCAATATGCGAGCTCATCCTCAATGGCTTCCTCTCTTTCTTTTTCGTCGCTAACACAATAATAGGCATACTTCTCCTCTAAATATTCATAATGGTCCGCCCTAGCACCTTGCCATGCAAACCAGGCTGGATCAAATGCAGGTTCATTGCTCCATGCAGCCATTGGTGAACCTAAAAACTCAAAAACTCATTCCGAAAAGATTAAAAGCAAAAAGCTCTCAAGCCCGACAACCGAAAACCGAATTTGGCCTAAACCAAATCCCCGGCAACGGCGCCAAAAACTTGTTCTTTGGCGAAACTCTGTTCCGTTGCTGGAACAAGAACTTCGTATGTACCTAAGAACACAAACCTGCAAGAACACTCAAAAGAGATATCAAATAACAAGAGCAAAGCTCCCAAGCTTGACAACCGATAACCGAATTCGGCCTAAACCAAATCCCCGGCAACGGCGCCAAAAACTTGTTCTTTGGCGAAACTCTGTTCCGTTGCCGGAACAAGAACTTCGTATGTACCTAAGAACACAAACCTGCAAGAATACTCAAGAAAAGGATATCAAATAACAAGAGCAAGCTCCCAAGCTTGACAACCGGCAACCGAATTCGGCCTAGACCAAATCCCCGGCAACGGCGCCAAAAACTTGTTCGCCCCTAGAGGTGTGTGCAAATAAGCTTTAAATTTATAAAACTAGAATCAAGCAAGCGAACCCGCAGTGTACGGATCGACGTAGATTAGCAAGAATTCCAGAGTATCGAACACAGGGATTTGGGTGGAACGAACTCGATCGCAGGTTATCAAGCAAGTGAATATGGGAGTTTGCAAATTATCGGGAAAACAACAATCCTAAAGATCCAAGTATCCAGCTGTGGCAATCGATTCAAGATATACTTAATGATATAAAGACAGAGTTGAGATATGCAAAGGTATACTAATGTAAGGTAATCGTACGGTGAAGTTCCAAAAACCTTATATAACTCACCTACAAGGCACTCTCTATACAGGTTGTTGAGGCTCAATATAGAAAGATTCTAAAGACGAGAATTAGCATCAAATACCCAAACCTATAATCTAAAGGTCAAGACTAACTTATCCGATTGAGGTTGTTGAGGCTCACAATCGAAGTAGAGGTTGTTGAGGCTTCACTACCACCTAGAAAAGACAAGTCTAAACTAAGTTAAAGCAAATCTTTAACTTTGGATTAAAGTAAAAGCAGACTCGTAGACTTAAGGAAAATCACGGTTAGTTCTTGAGATTCCACGGTCGTGGAACTCAAGAACAGCCCGTGATTTAGGGTTGTCGGCGATAATTCTCTAACTCTCAGGGTCTAATCTGTTTACGATCAATCTATCATCATCTAAGCCACAACTATCAACCCTTCACCTTAGAATTGTTAAGGGTTTTTAGCCAATAACTGTCATATTGATATTGATTCAAGGATTAAAAGATAAAAGATGAAAACTTTCAAGAACTATCAATAATCTTCAAGTGAATCTCAGAATCACAATCAAGAACAAGTGTTTACCTAAAGATTCAAAACGGACCAAGCAATCACAATCTTTAGGAAAGAAGAGAAACGGGATGTCAATCCGATTCTGAATCAAACCTAAACAAGAAGAGAGATCTTCTTGCAAAATCCTCCAAGAACTTCGACCTTCCACAAACACGAAGATCACAAACAACAACTCTTCAATATGAACTTTGATCTTCAATGAGATCTCCAAATTACCTCCAAGATGAGGGTTTTTGCGTTTTACCGCTAAGCGAGGGTTGAAAGGTCGTAAGCGAGGTCAAAGTCTTGGGGCTGTCACCTTCTTCTGGAGAAATTGACTCTCCCTAAATCTCCCTTTTTGGAGGTTTTGACTCCTTCTAGTCTCCCTTTGGAGAAATTGGCTCCCCTTCAATGTTGAAGGCTCCTCGATTTATATAGGGATAAACCTAGGGTTTAAAGATAAAACCCTAAATATTTGGGCTGAAAAGAAGTCGAATCCGCTGGTATCAGAAGATACTCTGGGCCGCGTCAGCAGGTATCAGAGAATACTTTGGGCCGCGTCCGACGGTATCAGAGAATACTTTGGCGCGTCAGACGGTATCAGAGAATACTTTGGGCCGCGTCCGACGGTATCAGAGAATAATTTGGGCCGCGTCCGACGGTATCAGAGAATACTTTGGCACGTCAGACGGTATCAGAGAATACTTTGGGCCGCGTCCTAAATTCGTTTTATGCTCCTTTTTGTCTCGCTTCGAGGCTTAATCCTTAAATATGCTATTTTGCTCCATAATTCGCCAAATTACCTACAAATGCAATAAAACTCTGTGTAGACCTCTATTCTTGCAAAGTAGGTAAATATAACCATAAATGCCATGAATGTATGTCTATGCATGCAAAATAAAGGGAAAATCTATATAAAGACATGCCTAAAAATAGGTCATAATTCATGTCATCAGGAAGGGAGGGGATCTTGTTGGTAATTTAATGAGTTGAGAATGTTTATCCTCATACCCTCCTTGGGTGTAGCGTTGGCGGTGTGGTAGCAAGAGGGCTCCTTAAATACAACACTCCTTTATCTTTGGCCCCCAAGGAAGACTTCCGTCCAATTGTAACAACGTTGGATGGATAGAGATGCGTCGTGTTGAATCCAATCACCCTTGATACCTTTAAGCCTCAAAGTGTTGTTCTACAGAGTTGTATATTGCGTAATCGAGTGAGAGTGATGAAGGAGGGGTGGTCCTCAAGTGTGATGAGGTTTAAAACATGAATCTTAAATCATACAAATACTTACAAGACCCGATTGCAACAATGAGTCCGGATCGGACTCAGGAAAAGTGATGTTTTGATTTGATAAATTAATAATGAAACACTTAAACAAATAAACTAAACTAATTAGTGAAACGGAAACGAAGTATCAATCAATCTATCGATGTCACAAGTCGATCGATCTCAAACACTAAACACAAACCAATAACAAATAAGAAAACATAAGCATTTGGGAAAAGAAACAAGGAGATGGTCGATCGAATGTTATAGAAAACTCATAACACATCACTTGTAAGGAAGATGGAAAGTTTGTGTGCTGCTTGATTCAATATTTGGAACTCCAAGAATAACTCAAAAGGAGAAGTAATCAATAATTAATAAAGAGTTATAGGACCAAGATCACCACAACATATATATATATATATATATATATATATATAAATCTTAATTGATAAATTCAAGACACAATGTGAATCGTGTTATACAAAGGACAACTTCGTTGATTGTCACATGGGCAACACAGATCGTTTGTCACACATCGAATGAAATCTTTTGGGCACGAGTGACTCAACTCTCGTATATTTCCATCAACACCTTGAATCACATATAACAATGGAAGATTCCACACTGACTCTCGCATTTTGCATAAAACAATCCAAAGACTTCCGTAACTCTAATTTACAAACATTCAAACAATTCATATGTCATTATCATTATCACAAATCAATGTATTTGGGTTCTCTAGACCCTCGACCATATTGATTTTACCCACAAATACCTTGAAATAAATTTAAAATCTTTATTAGTTTAATATGAAAGGACCAGTCGATCGACTACTAAGGGACCAGTTGATCGACCTGCTAAAGTAATTCCCGCCGATTATTGAAATTATCGAATGAAAACTGAATGAAAAACTTAATGACTAAAAGAATTATTTATAGGAGGTGTCTAACCTAGCACTTATGGGCTGCTAAATTCTATCTCGTAACAATAAGATAGAATTGTCTAAAACATACAACTAAAAAGAAGAAAAAAAAATATTTAATTGGACGGGTTAAAAGATAGCCCAAACTTCAAAAAAATATTGATACATATACGTTTAGTTGGTTTATAAATCTTGTAATTTCTTCTTTTTTTAGATAACAATTATTAAAAAATTCAGTTTGCATATTTTTATTTAGATTTTTATACAACACGGATTATCTTTGTTCTTATCATTTCATATTAAAATGTATGCATTGCAAGCATCGTCTTGTTTATCGTCGTTATTTTGACATTGACTCGAGATATGTTTTGAATATCCTCTTTGTTCTTTCATAATCATCCCCTCAACAGTTTTCTCAACTTATCGTTCCAAATCTCCTCCACAAATCCTTTTTGATATAGAATTGACAGGTGAAGTGTTAACCTCCAGTCTCACAAATACTTACAAGACCCGTTGTAGTAGAGGAAGTCAATTTTGCTTTGAAAAATGAATTAATAAAATTAAAAGACAAAAATAAAGTAAACTTAAAATGTACATATAGTAAGAATTACAAAAGGAAACAGCGAACCCGGGTCAGCCAACTTGGGTCCTGTTGACCGAGGAGAAACCTAGTTAAACCACTGTAAGACAATAGGGATACAATTAAAGATGAAATCGGATAAAATTCCCCAAGTTCGGTTGGACATGTCACCCGACCTCAGTCAGAGAAGTCTCCCGACTACTTCGTAAAACAAGTTAGAAAATAGAGAAGAAGGAGGAGATAAAGTTTGGACCTTTAAAGGGTTCAAACTAGATTCTAATGATAGAATAGTCAAGCAACACATATAAATAGGATAAAGCATCCTAGAATCCAGATCACCATAGCATGCATATGATAGATCTCAATTGGTAATTCCACAATATTGAAATTAGTCAAAGTTATGTAAAAGACAACTTCGTTGATTGTCACACGTGGTCAGTATCTATTGCTTGCGGTACATCAATGTTGTGACGGTTGATTGTCACATACCAAAGACTTTGTTGAATCATCACATCAAACAAAGCATGGAGGAAAGTGGACTATAGTCTCACCGAAAGCCAACCACCTTGAGGAACATATAATATATATGGATTTCTATCACTACCATAACTCGTAGAAATACAATCACTACATATAATTAATTCAACATCATATATCAATGCAAGTCGGGCTCACTAGATATTATAACAAAGGGAAATTACTCACACATACCTTAAAAGGAAAGGTAAGCTTTATTAATGACTAAAGCTCGTCGAACAACCTCTAGAGGAAGAGAGATAAAAACTTAGAATAAAACGTGGAAGAGGAGATATCTAACCTAATGGCTGAAAAACCTTAATTTTAAGGTCAAGGGAAAGCCTGAAAACCCTAGATCTCATCGATCTTATCTTCTAACAAGATAAGATAAAATCTGAAATATAAATATAAAAAACAGATGGGCCAACAAGCGATACCCAACTAAGCTAAGAAAGGGAAACAAAATAAGACGTCGGAGCTAGCAAGTCGAGCGGGCCGTTAGACGACCTCTTGGGCCAACGTCATGGGCTTTGTCTATAATTGCTCTATGATCTTCCTTCGAACAACAGGAGGTTATTATGGAGTCTAATGCAAAAGTGAGAAAGGCATGTCGGCTGACCTAGATTAATGAGGGATCACCCCCAACACTACCTCAAGTACCAACTACTAGATTAAGGGCTAAGGCGTTGAAGGACAAGACAACCACACAATCTTCAAGTCCCGCTATGGAAGAAGCCGTCACTAGAACAAGAGTAAAGGCCATCCATGAGAAAGTTGTTAGATTGTTAACAACATCTACACTCAAAGAGACCTTACTTACACTTAGGTCTCCTTTAGTGACACTGTTGACTACCATGAAAGGACCAAACAAGGTCCAAGAAGATCCAACAAACATAGAAGGTGCCTAGAACAAAGAAAGTGCTCCAAAGAAGAAATCTCGGCCCTGAGTACCAAAATCTTTCCGAGATTTTCATAAGTATTTACCGATATTTGGCTCTTGTCAAGAGTTATAAGATCCAGCCATGATCTTGTTAGTTATAGATATTTTTTTATTATTATTTTAATACCTTTAAGGATCTGAAACATTCTAAAGGTATTTGTTGATTTTTGATCCTATCTTTTAGGATTATCTTTTAGTTAGATTTCTTATCTTTTGTAGGAGAATATTCCCTATAAATATCCTTAGTGGGGGGAGATTATTAGGTAGATTGATTTTGATTATTACTTCCACAAATTGTGTGAACTCGTTGCTTCGCTTACGAAGTTTGTGTTTTATTCATTCCGATTCAATCAAAGAGAGCCTTGATCAAATCGTTGTGAGCCTTTGTTAGGTTGTGCTTGTGTGTGTTAATCTTCTTCAAGGTTGGTTCTCCTAGTCAATGATAGTCCCTCCTTGTGCTTGTCTTACTTAAAAGGCTTGTGTAAGGTTAAGGAAGTGAGGGTTAAGGTAAGTTCTTCGTTAAGGGGTTTTGACACATAATGGTCAATGTTCTTTGCGGGAATATCTTGGTTCGTATCTTCCAATACTTCCATTACTTTCATTCCATAAACCATCTTCTTTTCTTTCCATTATCAATCCATTAAACTCGCGTTCTTTGGTTTCGATGTTACTAAAATCTCGGTCAACAGAAGAATCTCGTCCGAGATTCTCCACCGAGATTTGTTCTCTGAGACAGTTTCGTGGACTTTCAATCTAGATCAAAAATTGCGGCTTCAATCCCGCATCAAATTGGTATCAGAGCTCAGTCGATTGAAGTCCGTCTCAGGTTTGAGTCAATTTTATTTGAGTCTTCTTTGAGTTAAATAAAAATTGAGTCTTTTCTTGTTTCAATTATCTTTGCGAGATTATTTGAGATTAACGTGTGTTGACTTGTGTCTTTTGGAAGAAAGAAACGCCATAGCCAAACACCAAGTCAACCACTGACCTTGAACAAACCTCACCCGACTTTTACAGAAAATTTCGCTCGAGATTTGAGTATAAAGTTGAGATCTTTACGTTACTTACTTCCCCAGTTTCGTAAGTTTTTCTTTATCCAGTTGAAGATCATATATTTATTAGGTTTGAGTCAAACCTAATAATATCCCGCTTCATATTTACAGAGGAAGGTTATTTACAAGATAATATTGTTGAGATCTTATCCAGTAGGTGATAACTTATCAAATCCGTTGAATCCTACCGAATGTATTTTCCAACAACGATATATACGCCCCTATAACAATAAAATATCCGCAGGGCAACCAGAAAGTAGTACATCCATGATTGATTGCTGATTGTCGGCGTTCATTGTCGAATCAACAATCTTGGCCAGATAATACCAAATCCCGGCAGAGATTTTGACTGCGGTTTGCTACCGTTCAAATTTTCGAGAAATTTTTGAGGCAAAATCTGAAGAATCCAAGTTCACTCTTTGCAAGAGTATATCCAGAGAAGAAGTTTTATACCATCCCTGACCTAGTTACGAGCCTTAGCCGACCACAAATATCGATCTCGCCCAACCTAAGATCATCTCGGCCGAGATTTATTAATTTTGACCGAGATTTGTCCCCGTTGAGATCGAAACCAATCTCGTCTATCTCTCCCTCCAACTGCATAGATTCAAGGTACGTAATTCTCTTATCTTAATCTCTTGTGATCCTTTTATAGCCTCTTTCTACTCTAAACAGTTGAGTCAATTTTTTGGGGTGTGTTAGTTAGTATCTATAATTTCTATCATACTAGTGTGTCCATCCACAATATTCCTTCTACTTTGTCTTTGTGTTAAGTAAACTTCCAGCAAGGGTTCTTTAACTATCTCACAACATCAGAACCTTTAATCGAACCAAGTTGACTACTTGATTCATTCAGGGAGTTCTAGTTGAGACCAAGATATTGATTTTAAAGGAGTACTAATCCATACAAGACAATTACATCAAATTAGCTTGCGATATCACAACAACATGAGTGCGAGAGAAAACAAGTGAGGTACTTTTGTTGTCCCTAACATCACAAGTTTGTTGTTACTTTGCGTCTTTGTGTAGATGTCAGAATAGAATAGTCCACGAGAATCCTAGAAGAGTGATTCTTCAACTCCAAAAACCATGAACTTACTAAAACAAAATCATGGCTACGGTTTTCACACTCGCTGAACGGATGGAGAAGCTCGAAACTCGTCCCAATGAGGAATCTCGGTCGGAATCTTGCCCAAGATTTGACTTGAGATCCGTGTATAAAGTCGGTGGAAGTTCTTAACATCCACATCAGCCACCAACCCCCGTACCACCACCAAACCCTCCCCAAGGGCCCGATATCATTCATCCTAATCCTCATTTTAATGCAACTCACAATCCGCACTTTAGTGGAGATTTTCAAGAATTAGGCGACGAAGATGATGAGGTCATGTGGAGAGATTACCCAAAATTTCGTCATAATCCACGGAGATGTCGTGACTACGATCATTTTAGACCTCCCCAAGATAATGATGGAATTAGGAAAGTTGAGGTCAAGATTCCAAGTTTCGAAGACAAATGCGATTCGGACGTTTACATGGAATGGGAGACTAAAATTGATCAAATTTGGTCTTGCCATAACTTTAGTGAGAAAAGGAAGATCCAACTTGTTGTGTTAGAGGTCCAAGAATATGCCTTAGTTTGGTGGGATCATCTTGTCAAAGAACGGAGAAGAACATTAGATCCGAACACCAACACTTGGCAACAAATGAAGGCCTTACTGAAAGCTAGAATCATACCTCAACACTATGGTAGAGAAGTGAGGCAACGATTGGAGAACCTCAAGCAAGGTTCCATGATTGTAGAAGAAGTTCATACCACCATTCAAATGGCGATGGTGAAAGCTAACGTGCAAGAGGATGAGGAGTCTATTATGGCTCGGTTTTAAGAATTTTGCATCCTTTTTTAGCTATTGAAATTGATTTATATCCATATGCTTCAATGACTAACTTACTACATTTGGCTATAAAGCTAGAGACGAATATCAAAGGACGGAACCAAGGATCAAGTTTGTGGAATATAGAGAGGAAATCTTGGCCAAATCGACCAAATATCGGCCGAGATTCCACCCGAGATTCCCAGAAAGACGAGGGAAAATGTTTCTCTTCTTATCCAACAACCCAAAAATCTTCTACTTAGTCTCGCCCTTTGAATGAGCCTTCAAGGATAATAAAGGGAGCAATTATAACTCTACTTTATGTTCTAGAAATATTGTATGCTTTAAATGTCAAGGTAGAGGTCACTACATGAGAGATTACCCTAATAAAAGGATTTTGTTTTTATATCAACAAGAGCAATATGGAAGTGAAGAAGAGCATGAAAATGGTCATACCAATCTCAATGCATTGCATGAAAATGATAACAATAATGAAAGCGATGAAGGTTGTGAGTATGAATATGGAGAGTCTTTAATTGCTAGGAGAACTTTGCATGCTAAGATAGCCCCATGTGAGGATAACCAAACAGAATACCTTTTTGATACTAGATGTCTTGTTCAAGGAAAGGTGTGCAACATGATTATTGATGGTGGTAGTTGTTGCAACATTGCTAGTGAGGTATTGATCACTACGTTGCAAATTACTACTTTTTATCATCTTAGACCTTATAAATTGCATTGGATGAATGATTGTGGAAAATTGAAGTTAATAGACAAGATAGGATTGCGTTCACCTTAGGAAGTATGAGGATACTGTTGTATGCGATGTTGTGCCTATTTAAGCATGTCATATTTTATTGGGACGTCCATAACAATTCGATAGAAAGGTAAAACATGACGGTTTTACTAACAAACATTATTTTGAGTTCAATGGACAATCGATTACTCTTAAACCTATGACTCCCTTGCAATTGCGGAACATTATGACAAGAAAAAAGAGTAAGTTGTAACTGTCATTTTATACTAAATATAATAGAATATTATTATAAAATAAATTTATGATTAGGTAATATTTATTGATTTGTAATTATTTATTTCAAGTAAATACTAAAATAGTTATTTTATTATTGAATAATATTATACATTTAGTGTTATAAATCTAGTTGAAATTTATAAAAAAAACATTAAAGTTTATTTATTTTATATAATACTAATCAAACATAACTATATGTAAATTGTTATTTGTAAATAAAAAAAATGGCTGTTTTGGCAAAATAGCCCCTAATCCGTCAATTCTTTCTTGATAGAAATACTGCTGCAAAATAATCCTGGAAATGAAGAAAGTACAGCTGTAGAAAGTTGCAGAATGAAGCAGTCGTCGATGTGACCCCTCTGCAGAATGTAGTAGCCGGTCGATGTGACCCGCTGCGATTGGGTAATGTTACTGTTTGTCTGGGTTTAACTGAGTATTATTCGTCATTGTCATACCCAAAACGATGACCTTTTCATACCCAAAGTATACATACTCAATCCATTTTTTCATCTTCAATTTAATTCACATTTGATACTAAGAGAATACCCATTTGTCGTACCCACATTTTACACAAATCGATATTGTACACAAACATCAAATCAAATGACATTTGGTCATTATAACAAAGTTTGGGTACCCATAGAACATACCCAACATTTCACTTTAAACATACATAACAATAAGAAACATACCACAAAAATAAGTAACATGTACCCAATAAAATAATCATACCCATAAATTGGGTAACATTTTACCACACTTCAATAATCTTGTAAGATTAAATACACATGTCCAAATGTACCAATACTGCTCTAAAAGTATACCCAATTCATCAAAATACATACACAATACTACTTAACAAAACGAATCAAAATCATACCCAAAATCTAGTGGAAATAGCCTACCCAGAAATCTAGTACAAATAGTCTACCCAAAAAATACAGATCTGGTTTCCGGCAGCGACGGAGCATCAATGACGAACCCAAATATAATAATATATATTGATATGTTTAAGATAATTGATTTTCTATTTTTACACATCATTTGACATAATTGTCTAAAATGAAATTATATTAAAATACTTAGAAAAAGTTTATAAAATTATATTAAAATTCCAGTGATTCGATAGCACATAGCAATCTAATGCCCCTAGCTAGCTAGCAGCCTACCATAAGGTGAGGGGTCTAATTTAATAAACCCCAAATATAATAATAAGTAATAAGCACTTAAAAACTTATGATTAATCTGTTCCATTAGATGGTGTCCCCCAATCCCCAAGTATAGTGTTTGCCATTGATGGTCCGCACACGTAATTTTGACGCTTTCAGACTCGCCAACACAAAACCATTTCCTATTTTACTATTTTATTTTCTTCTTGTCTTCCCAACATTTATTATTAATATATAGCCGCAATATCGTAATTTAATATTATCCTACCGTGACCAGGTCGATCCATCGAATCGGCACCGCTGCTTTTTTTTAAAAAAAATAAAAATTAAATAATTGTTCACGTTTCTCGCTTTGAGAGATCCAAACCCTAATCGAGAGAAGAACCCTAACCCTAATTGAGATAGTCTCCTTGCCGGGTCGGACTTCTACTCTAGCGTTGTCGCCTGTGAAGAAGTGCATCTCTTTGTTGAAAGATAGTTTAGTAAATATATATTTTCTTGTTTATATTTTATGAAAAGGAGTGCACATTAAAGCACTAACATAATCAAAGGGCAAAGTACTACAAGTGAGGATAATATATCCCTCGAGCATATCCTTGGAGAGCAACCTTAGAAGGTCATCAAACACATGTAACACAACAGCAACAAAAAATGCAAAATAGGACAACGCATCAACCACCCTTTTGCCTTTCCGAAATATATAATCGAGTTGTATTATTGATGTTATTTATTTCGTGTTTTAAGCGTTTGAGGCCAATTATGGTGCATTTCTGCCAAATATCAAAAGACACGCCAAAACAAGAGAGTTCGATCTTTCCTAAGATTCGGAGTTGCATTGACATCATACATGACTGAGGATCGAGTAATCAAGTAGCATATTGTAGCATTAGACACCTAGATGAAGACCAACATTTGGAGATTTGAGTTTACCACAAAGACGGGAGCGATACGGACTAGGAGAGGGCCAAAGATAATAGCCTTTCTTTCCAACTCGTGATAATAACCACAGTCATTTGTAAAACCGGTTGGGAAATGGACATCTAGAAGGCAATATATGCTCATAACAAAGTTCCGTCCTATCGCTTCATTCCAGGTAGAACGATTGAGGATAATGCTATTATTGTTCAAGAGATCATCCACTCAATGATGAAGAAAAAGAAAGGGAAGAAATGGATGGCAATCAAGATCGATCTCGAAAAAGCTTACGATAGGCTATCTTGGGATTTTGTGGATGAAACATGCGAATTATTGGGACTTCCATCTATTTGGAGAAGCTGGATTGCAAGCTGTGTGCGCTCTCAAACAATGGCGGTTTTGTGGAATGGCGAAATGTCGGATTGCTTCACTCCTTCGAGGGGGGTGAGACAAGGGGATCCTCTCTCGCCCTACCTCTTTGTTTTGTGCCTAGAACGGTTGGGGCATTCAATACAAAATATCGTGGATAATGGCACATGGAAACCGATCCAGATTAAGAGGCACCTACACTCCTTCGAGGGGGGTGAGACAAGGGGCACCTTCTATTTCTCATGTATTTTTTGCGGACGACATTGTCCTATTCGCTGAAGCTAGTCTCGAGAATCTTTTTGTCATTAAGAGTTGTGTAATCGATTTTTGTACCTGCTCAGGATTGAAAATTAGCACATCCAAATCACAATTTATGGTCTCACCGAATGTCGATGAGAGACTAAGGGCTTCAATATTGTCGGAATCCGGGTTTCCGTTGGTCTCAAGCTTTGGTACTCATCTGGGTTTCCCTATTCTGCACACGCGTATGCGCATTGGGGATTTTACGTTTCTGGTGGAGAGGACTAAGAAGCGTCTGGCCTCATGGAAGGGTCGTTTTCTCAGTTTTTCCGGAAGACTAACATTGGTCAAGTCGGTTTTGTCTTCCATCCCTACCTACATCATGTGGATGGTGAAACTACCAATTATTATTTGCAGGGATTTGGATTGTGCTTGTCGATCCTTTCTGTGGAATAATTCGGATAGTGGAAGATCTATTCACTTAGTGTCTTGGGATCAGATATGTAAGCCTATTGAGCTCGGTGGACTTGGTGTGAGGTCTGCTCGGGATGCTAACATTATTGCGCTCGGAAAACTGGCTTGGCGCTTCTTGTAGGATAATGATAAGCCTTGGACCAAATTGATTGCATCGAAATATGGTATTTCTGGCCCCCGTGAGTACATAGATTGCTCGACATACCGAAACGGGTCTTACATTTTAAAAGGTCTTTTATGGGCTAAACACCTCGTCTTGGTCAATGGCCTTAAATGGATCGTTTTTTACGGGAATTCAACTTGATTCTGGACAGACTATTGGTGTGGAAACCGCACACTTATTGAAGAAGTTATTGTTCGGCCGCCTGAGTCTTGCTGGAATAACTGGGTCGCTGATTTCTGGACTGTAGATGCCTGATGGGATTGGAACAGTCTCAACCATCTTTTCCCGATGCAGTCCCTGTTGAACATTGCTAATACACCGTTGCGCAATGACGGCGACTTGTTGGACTGTGTTGCGTGAAAGTGGGAAACCAATGGAATTTTTTCATCCTCGTCTGCATATCGTGCACTCCTCAGCCCCAGGAATGAAATTCAGTCGGTTAGCGCCCTTTTCACCCTTATTTGGAAGATCAACATACTTGAACGGATTCGAACTTTTCTTTGGATTTTTGCTAAAGGTAAGCTGCTCACGAATGCGGAAAGATTCCGGCGCCATTTCACCGATTCCGAGTGTTTTCCGATCTGTACTATCGCTAGTGAGTCGGCTCTACACCTGCTTCGTGACTGCTCTGACATGACTGCCTTGTGGTCCTCTCTAATCTTTGTTGGGGCCCATGAGTCCTTCTTCATTGATCTGGAACATTATTGGTTGTTGAGTAACCTAGCCGATTCTAACCAGTATTCATAGGAGATTCTGTTGAATGTATTGTTCACGGTGACCTTGTGGTGGTCCTGGAAATGGCGTAACTCATTCATTTTCCGAAATACTCCTCCCCCTCCTGTTCGCTCCAAATGGTGTGTTCAAGCTTTAAATTTATATCCCAAGAAATATGCTTAAAACAAGGATGTGAACCCGCAGTGTACGGATCAATTAGAGTAAAAAGCAAGAATTTCGGGGTGTCGATCTTAGAGACTTAGGTGAAACTAAGCAAGTATAGGTTGTCAATGCAACTAATAACCACAAAAGCGATTAAAGTAATCAAAGATGATAATAAGGTCAAATAAGGGGAAAATGCAAATTCTAGGGATTAAAGCATCTAGTTGTGGTTCCGACTCAAGATCTCAAAGGATAACGCGGACAAAGCTGATATTTTGCTAAGGGAAGGTGTTTCTAAGGTGGGAATATATCACCGGGTAAGTATCACTACTCACTATCCCAAACCAAAGCTCCTATTACCGGGTAAGTCTCAAAGTACTAAGGAAAGGAACTATAATCTCAAACCAACACACCACCTAAGGGAATAGAATCAACCTTTACCGGGTAAGTCTCAGGCTAACTCACAAAGATGGGATGAAGGCACACTCAAACCCCAATAAAGGATAAACCTTTATTACCTACACTTGTGATCTTGGGTAAACAAACTAAGGAATCACCGGGTAAGTCTCATCCTAGGCTTGCATTGAACCACGAAAGGTGTAATAAGAATAAGATTTGGCAAACTATAACATTTAACTCTCAGTTTCGGATCAGAAAAGGTCACCTCGGTCAGTCAAGTTCCACCCCGGCCAAGATGTTCATCGACTGAGCGAGGTACTCTAGGGTTAAGGTTAAAGACTCGAGCTTTCAGGGTCCTACTGGGATTAAGATCATTCTATCATCGTCTTTCCCACAACTTTCAACCAATCACCCTAGAATCGCACAAGAAATGTAGCCACTCATCATCATGATAACAATAATCAAATATATGAGAAGGGAATGAATATTTGAACACAAAAACCTTAAGAACAAGGCTTCAATAACTGAATCAAATAATTCACAAATCAGCGTTCCATAAATCACAAATCAAATAAGACAATAAAACCAAAGGGAATCTAAGAAAATCTTACTAACTCCCTTAAAAGCTATCTCAAAACTATGAATCTTCCTTCCTTCAATCTTTCTTCAAAACTTCCCGAAAACCCCCCTAATTGTTGTATAATCTCTACTTCCAAGCATGCGACGATGCTCAATTATGGAAAATCCAGCCCTTTTAATAGGAGAATTATCTTCCAAAGATAATAATATCTTAAAAAGATAATTTCCTATAAAATATATTATATCTCTAAAATAGATCTCCCAAATATATGATCTTCCTTCCAGAAATCCAGCCCAAAAATATAAAATATCTTCCTTCCTAAAATAAAAGATCTCAGCCAAAAGATATGATCTCGCCGGCGCCAGGGTATTCGCCTCGGTCGGGACGCTCCTCAAAATCACCTCGGTCGAGGTGACTCTGTAGTTGACCGAGGTGAATCTCAGCTGAATGTGAAATCTCTCAAATTTGGTCCAAAGTAAATCTTCTTCATTAATTCCTTGTTTCCTGAGTTCTTCTTTAAGCTCCAAAATGTAGCTCCTATGACTCCTTAGCTCCATTTCGATCCAAAATGTGCCATTTTACCTATGATTACAACGAAACTTGGTGTAGACCTCGATTCCCGTAAAGGTAGATGAAACAACAATATATTCACATAATATACATCCATACATGCAGTTTATTGAAGATAAAACGTCTAAACAAGTCCCAAAATATAGACTATAATACATGCTATCAAAATACCCCATACTTGTCCCTTGCTTGTCCCCAAGTAAGTTTCAAATCTTAGGTACAAGATAGAATGAATTATAGGTCATAAAGATCAATGAAAAGTAATTCAAAACAGTTTTTGTAGTGTGCTCCACTCATAGATCACTCTAAGAGAATGCTTCATGGCAAATAAAATCAAGATATGATCAAAACATTTTATAAATATAAGAAAGTTGTTCATCTTTGCATAAAATCCTAGAATGCATAATAAATCATAATTATCGAAATTAATCATGTATAATCCAGTTTAAACCACCAAATCAATCAACAAGATCGAGGTCTCAAGGGCTTTCAAAAGAGGTCAAGAAACGTGTGAGGGTGGGATGTATATAGGGAATGTGGTGCTAGAATCCGGAAAAAGGATCTTACTTCACTTCCTTTGAATTTCAACACCTTCCACCAATAAGCTTTGCTTATTTACTTTAACTTTTTGGGATGCAAGGACAGAGGTGCACAATAACCGAAGCCTAGGAGATCAGCAATCATCAATTTCTCGAGATGCCTCAAACCCTTGATGCACATACCATGACCCGTTAGGAATATCGCTCAATCCAACTTTGGCAAGACACAAACACCCGGATATGTGAATGGTGCCGAGTTACTCATCATCATGATTGACTTCCCCAAACCTATTTGTTTCTTTCTAAACTTCCAGCCAATATCTCAACTTTTCTTTCACTTGCTTTTCTTCGCTTGCTTCCAAATTCCCGGATAGGTAAAGGAAGGAAAATATGTATATGAGGGGCTAAAGCATGATCAAGAAGAAGGAGAGAAGAGAATAAATTGCCTTAATCATCCCAGGAAGAAAGTAAGAGAACTCATCATGTGGTGTCAACCTTCAAATTCAACATAATTTGGATAAAAACAAAGTATTAAACATGCCAAAACTTCAAACAAAGCATTTTGCAACTTAAACATATCATAAAACCTTTCAAACATATAAAGATTTCAAAACCAATCTGCAAACAAAATCATCACTGAGGTCATATCCGAAAAAGAAGCACAAAAATCATTTCGAAAACTCTCTCAGTTAAACCGCCTCGGTCGAGATGTTCTAAGTCAACCGAGGTACTTGACCTCGTTTGGCCAGAGTCATCCCGGTCGAGGTCATAAAATTTTTTCTTAACCAGTTTTTGACGTTTTTCTCAATCAAATAACTTGTATGCATGCATGTAATCTCAGATAAGCACATAGAGCATAAAGAAAGATCATAAATATCAAGTCGAGTCATACAAGTATACATAGTGTCGAATAATACACATAAATACCCCATACTTGGGACACATTGTCCCAATGGGTCAAAATAAGTCTAAAAACAAGAGAACTCACCGGACATGCTGAGCTGCGTAATAAATAAAGAAAAGAAAATCCATGCAAGCTCTAGTCCTGATCCGCTGGTGGTGGTGGTGGATACGGGATGAAGGGATACTGAGATGGGTCAAACGGATAACCCATGGTATGCTGGAACTGGATCTCCATCATCCACTGTTGGTAGTGCTAGCTCTCCCTCAGCTCCATCATCTCTAGTGACAAGGCGGCGTAAGAGTCGATCATATGGTCCGTCAGCTCATCGATCCGTCGGTGATCTACGGGATTTCTCTATCTACGGACTCTACGCCTGGCAGGACGTGATGGTGTTGCAACAACCTCCTCCTTTGTAGCCTCGCTGTCTAAATCGACAACTGGCACACTGGGGCCGGCTGTATCTGTACCTGTCTCCATGGCAGCACCGCCATCATCATACTCCTCCTCCACCTGAGTTGGTGCAACATCTCTAGCATCCTCTATGCAGGGAAGCCACGCGGAAGACCAATACTGTGGATCAAAGACTGTAAACTGATCTGACCATGGGATACCCTGAGGAGCAGTCTGCTCCCAAGGCATCACTACGTATGATCTAGTAAGGCCACGAGGAACCAGTATCCTCCTCGTGATCATCTCTTGAAGTCCAAGCGGCTTTGCAGCCGCCACCAGTGTACAAGTAGTCAAATCTAGACCCATAACTATAGCGATATGAGTCACCAGTCCTCCACAACAGATATCTTCCTTCGCCTTGGCCTTGATCCGATGTAGATCCTCAGCTAACATGGCCCCAAAATCAGGCACTCCTCTAGTCACCATGCATAAAAGACTCAGAAGCTCTGCCTGTCTAATCTTCTGGAGCATCTCAGTACACGCCAGAAGGGTCTCAATGAAAATGCGGTGGGCCAGACGGAAAGCCAAATGGAAGATGATGCGCTCCCTGGAGTCTCCAGGTCTCCATCTGTCTACATGCTCTACTACGCGGGCAATCTGTCCCCAAAACTGTCGAGTCACTGCTCGAGAAGAAAAGTCGGGAACTGTAGGAGTCGGGAAGCCAAATATATCCCTGAACTGGTCCATAGGAACCATGTAGTTCCGGTTCAGCAACCGGTACTTGATGTTGTTCTTCTCAGGCATGTGAGTAACAGAACTCACAAACTCTAGGGTCGGCTCAAGGTAAGTTGGAGCTCTGATCTCCATAAAACGCTCCAGCCCCACCATGGAAATCATCTTCTTCAAGTCCTCCACCACGCGGAGGCACTCGAAGGCCAAAACATCTAAGAAGCACGGGACAATGACAGGGCGCACACATATACGGTCAAAATTAACCTGGTGACGCTCATGGATCACAAGGATAGAAGGTCTAGAGGAAGGGGAAGGGGAAGAACCACTAGGGGTATCTCTCAGAACAAGCTGAAGATCAGATCGGTGACTCATAGTTTCTGCTGACAAGGCACCTCGGTCGGTGTGACAGACTCAAGAACACCTCGGCCGAGACACAGCTCGACTGGACCGAGGGGAAGCGCTGTTTGAATTCTCCTATTTGATTTTCAGTTATTTTCCCCCAAATTCACTACAGATTGCTTCCTATGGGGTACTTATACTCTTTTCAGCACAAGTCTATGGCAACCAAGGCCACTAATCTCTAAAATCAGTAAAGAATGAAGGAGTTAGGGTTTCCGACAATTTACCCCATATTAGGTTGATTCGAGGCGTTTTTCTTGTAGTTTCTTGCTTGCATTCGGATCCTCTTGCTTTTCCTTGCGAGATCGGAGCAAAAATCGTGGAAAACGGTCAAAAATCGAAAAAATGAGGTGGAGGATTGCCATGGTCAAGAAGGAGTTGGGAGGGAAGAGAGAAATCGTTCTCCTTTTATACCCCTCGCCGATTCTACTGTCACCTCGGTCGAGGTGGTCCCGACTGGACCGAGGTGGCTGTTCGCCCCTAAACGTGCGTGCAAATAAGCTTTAAATTTATAAAACTAGAATCAAGCAAGCGAACCCGCAGTGTACGGATCGACGTAGTTAAGCAAGAATTCCAGAGTATCGAACACAGGGATTTGGGGAGAATAAATCCGATCGCAGGTTATCAAGAAAATGAATGTAAGAGCTTTGCAAATTATTGGGAAAACAACAATCCTAAAGATCCAGATATCCAGCTGTGGCAATCGATTCAAGATATACTAATGGTATAAGGACAGAGTTAAGATATGCAAAGGTATGCTAATGTAAGGTAATCGTACGGTGAAGTTCCAAAAACCTTATATGACTCACCTATAAGACACTCTCTATAAAGGTTATTGAGGCTTCAATATAGAAAGGTTCTAAAGGCGAGAATTAATGTCAAATACCCAAACTTGCAATCCAAGGATCAAGGCTAACTTAACCGATTACGGTTGTGACACTCACAATCGAGGTAGAGGTTGTTGAGGCTTCACTACCACCTAGAAAAGGCAAGCCTAAACTAAGTTAAAGCAAATCTCTAACTTTGGATTTAAGTAAAAGCAGGTTCGTAAACTTAAAGGAAATCACGGTTAGTTCTTGAGGTTCCACGGCCGTGGACTTCAAGAACAGGGCGTAATTTAAGGTCGTCGACGATTCTCTCTAACTCTCAGGGTCCAATCTGTTTACGATCGATCTATCATTATCTAAGCCACAACTATCAACCCTTCACCTTAGAATTGTTAAGGGTTTTTAGCCAACAATCATCATTATGATATCAAATTCAAAGATTAAAAGATTGAAAGATGAAAACTTCCGAAAACTTTCAATAAACTTCAAACCAATCTCAATGTCACAATCAAGAACAAATATTGTCGCTAGATTCGGAATAGAACAAACAAACACAATATTAGATAAGAAGGAAGAACGGGATGTCAATCCGTCTTCTAAATCAAACCTAAACAAGAAGAGAAATCTTCTTGCAATTAACCTTCCGAATCTTCGATCTTCCGTCAATCCGGAAATCTCTATCACAATCTCCACCAAGTGCGAGATTAGGGCAACTCCAAAGATGAGTGCAAGTACGTCTTTTGCAAGGTCGCCAAATCCCAAGCGAAGGTGCAAGCGTAAGCCTAAAGCGAGGTCGCAAATTGCGTCTAAGCGAAGATGCCGGAATCTCTCTTCGTCCGTCCTCTTATAGGGCAAGATAAAATATCGGCCCGGCGCAATCTTTTAAAAGATCGTGGCTTAAAGTGTGGCGAAAAAGATCGCCAAGATCACGGTCGTGGAAGGTTCCACGACCGTAATTTAGGGCGTGGAAATCAACACGGTTTGAACACATGATTCCACGACCGTAAAATCCACTGGAATGAATCACGCTTCTCTTGCTACGGTTCCACGGCCGTGGAACTGAACGTGGTTTGTAGTACGGCCGTATTTTAGAGCGTGGTTTAGGGCAAGAACGTGATTCTTCCCTAGCCTCGTACATTCCATAAGTTGACACTCATTTTGCTCCTAAGAATGCCCTCAATCCATGGACATACTCAATCAACTCATCCTTGCTAGATTCCGTTCGGAAATGGCTCTCAATCACCTATAATCAACATAAAGCTTGTGTAGACATCTATATCGACAATATTGGCAATCTAGCTCACAAATGCAACAATGCTAAATCAAAGACTATCAATATGAATCAAATACGTTTAGAAAACGTGCCTAAAATATTACAATATTTCATGCTAACAAATAACCCCATACTTAACACTTGCTTGTCCCTAAGCAAGGTCTTTCAAAAGCTTTAAAACAAAAGTTAGGATGAAATATGTGTACCTTCTCAAAGCAATACTTCTTTTGGAGGAATATGCCTTCTAAAGAATGGATCATTCTCAAATCTTGCTTCAATCGTTTATACGACTTTCATACACTTAATCAAAGAGTAAAGAGTAAAGAAAACTCATGAATCAATCAAACTTCCATACAAACATCATAACCCTTAAACATTATCAAAATCAATCATAGGAAACTTCAATTTAGATCATCAAGTCATATAACATTCTTTTGATCTTAAGGACTTTCAAAGAAAAAGGTCTAGAATGTGGAAAGGGAAGGAAACTTTAAGGAATGTGGTGCATGAACCCGGGAAATTGGACAACTACTCCTTCTTCTTCTTTTGCGGTTTCCGCAACACTTCAACTTAGAGCTTCGCTCTCTTCCTTTCATTTTTCGACTTTACTTTTGGAGTCATGGACAGAGGTGCACAAAAACCGAAGCCTAGGAGATTGACGTTTCTCAATTTTATGAGATGCCTCAAACCCTTAGCGCACATACCATAATCCGCAAGGAATATCGCTCAATCCAACTTTGGCAAGACACAAACACCCGGCTATGTGAATGGTGCCGAGTTACTCATCATCATGATTGACTTCCCCAAACCTACAAATTTTTTCTATTCTTTGAATGCAAAATTTTGCTTTCATGGCCCTCCCACATCAAACATGCCAAAACTCAACTCTTCCTAATTTCCGGATAGGTAAGGGAGGCCATTATTTCATTGAGGGGCTAAATGATCAAAGAAAGAAGAAAGAAAATCGCGAATTGCCTTAATCATTTCAACAAGAAGTGTAAGAACTTATATGCGGTTTCAACCTTCAACACTCAACATGATTTAGAATGAAAGCGAATTATCAAACATGCACGAAGTTCTAACGAAGTATTCAAATCCCACATATGTCATAAATCAATTCAAGCATATCAAAATTATCATAGCTATTCCACAAAACAATGTTCATCATAGAGATCATATCCATTCTAGAAGCACAAAAATTTTAAAATTTTTCAAAATTTTCAAAATCATATGATGCAAGACATAAAACATGCAAATGGTATTGCAAATACCTCCACCCCATACTTAAAACTCACATTGTCCCCAATGTGAAGAAAAGAAAAGATGGAAAAGGATACTCACAATGTAAGATGGCAAATCAGGCAAGACGAATCATTAATCGGGCGGTGGTGGTGAAATTCCTTAGAAGCTTAATAGGGAACTCCGAATACCCTAATCGACGTTAAAGAACGAAGAAGGGGAACGTCTTTCCGCCGAAAATTTTTCCGAATTTTTTTTTTTTTTTTTTCGGGTCGGGAATTTCCACGGCCGTGGTTTTGGCCGTGGAACTTTCTGTTGCTCACCAAAAATCCAAGTTTTGTCCATCTTTCGGCTTTTCCTCCTTAATTTGCTCATTCCTTTTTCATGGCATCCAAAAACACAAACATACCGGAAGGTATCGAAGAAAAACAAACAAAAACAACTACTCTATTCTAATCTAAGGAGAAGAAAAGGGGAAAAATGATGCATTACCTTGGGTTGCCTCCCAAGAAGCGCTTTGTTTTAGGTCCTTAGCTAGACCAATCTCCATAGATGACTCAATGCACCTTGAACATCTTGGATTGCTCTTCAAATCCATCATCAAACTCTTCCAAAAAATCTCCGGTTCCTAATTTCACCGGCAAGTGGTAAGATCTCCCATGTACAAGCTTGTACGGTTTGATTCTCACCGGAATCCTCCTAGCTTTCCTATGCTTTAATGGGACATAATTCAGCCTTGCGTCCCATCCTTTCCTAGATCGAGAAATAAGGTTCTCATGAATCCTCTTAGCTTCCCCATCTCCAGCTTGGGGATGATGTATGGTCTTCGTCATGTGAATGACCCCATACTTGAACAAAAAACACTTATTGGCATTGGCGTTGAAGCGCTTGCCAAATTTACTCCTTGTAGTCCAAGGAGCATCTACTTTCAACAATTTTGATGGAGGTTTCATCTTCACCTTAGGAGGTTCTTTTGGAAGAGACCTCCAACTCTCCGGTGCATTCCTGAAAAAATTAGAAATCTTAATAGGAATTTCAAAAGAAGTAAGAGAATGTACCTTGTAAAGTTCATCAAGGCTTGGGAAAAGTTTCATGTTGGGATGATGATCCACACATGAAATATCTCCCAACTCAGCTGGATCTTCTTCAACCTTGACCACAGTTTCAGTAATTTGGTCAAGGTTCACCACTTCTTCCTCTTCTTCAATGGGAACTTCAAGAGGAAATTCAAGTTCGATAGGAGGAAGGCTTAAGACTTGGAATTCTTCCTTGTTGGATGGATAATTTTCCATGGCTTCATAAGATTCAGACATAGATTTTAGTTTGTCTTCCAACCTGTCCAACACTTTTAATATCTCTTCCAACATCATTTGTGTGCCATCCTCGGATGGTTGTTGTGGAGTTTGCACTTGAGGAGGTTGATCATAAAACGTATGAAGAGGATTAAGTTCATCCCAATATGCGAGCTCATCCTCAATGGCTTCCTCTCTTTCTTTTTCGTCGCTAACACAATAATAGGCATACTTCTCCTCCAAATATTCATAATGGTCTGCCCTAGCACCTTGCCATGCAAACCAGGCTGGATCAAATGCAGGTTCATTGCTCCATGCAGCCATTGGTGAACCTAAAAACTCAAAAACTCATTCCGAAAAGATTAAAAGCAAAAAGCTCTCAAGCCCGACAACCGAAAACCGAATTTGGCCTAAACCAAATCCCCGGCAACGGCGCCAAAAACTTGTTCGCCCCTAAACGTGCGTGCAAATAAGCTTTAAATTTATAAAACTAGAATCAAGCAAGCGAACCCGCAGTGTACGGATCGACGTAGTTAAGCAAGAATTCCAGAGTATCGAACACAGGGATTTGGGGAGAATAAATCCGATCGCAGGTTATCAAGCAAATGAATGTAAGAGCTTTGCAAATTATTAGGAAAACAACAATCCTAAAGATCCAGATATCCAGCTGTGGCAATCGATTCAAGATATACTAATGGTATAAGGACAGAGTTAAGATATGCAAATGTATGCTAATGTAAGGTAATCGTACGGTGAAGTTCCAAAAACCTTATATGACTCACCTATAAGACACTCTCTATAAAGGTTGTTGAGGCTTCAATATAGAAAGGTTCTAAAGGCGAGAATTAATGTCAAATACCCAAACTTGCAATCCAAGGATCAAGACTAACTTAACCGATTACGGTTGTGACACTCACAATCGAGGTAGAGGTTGTTGAGGCTTCACTACCACCTAGAAAAGGCAAGCCTAAACTAAGTTAAAGCAAATCTCTAACTTTGAATTTAAGTAAAAGCAGGTTCGTAAACTTAAAGGAAATCACGGTTAGTTCTTGAGGTTCCAAGGACGTGGACTTCAAGAACAGGCCGTAATTTAAGGTCGTCGACGATTCTCTCTACCTCTCAGGATCCAATCTGTTTACGATCGATCTATCATTATCTAAGCCACAACTATCAACCCTTCACCTTAGAATTGTTAAGGGTTTTTAGCCAACAATCATCATTATGATATCAAATTCAAAGATTAAAAGATTGAAAGATGAAAACTTCCGAAAACTTTCAATAAACTTCAAACCAATCTCAATGTCACAATCAAGAACAAATATTGTCGCTAGATTCGGAATAGAACAAACAAACACAATATTAGATAAGAAGGAAGAACGGGATGTCAATTTGTCTTCTAAATCAAAGCTAAACAAGAAGAGAAATCTTCTTGCAATTAACCTTCCGAATCTTCGATCTTCCGTCAATCCGGAAATCTCTATCATAATCTCCACCAAGTGCGAGATTAGGGCAACTCCAAAGATGAGTGCAAGTACGTCTTTTGCAAGGTCGCCAAATCCCAAGCGAAGGTGCAAGCGTAAGCCTAAAGCGAGGTCGCAAAGTGCGTCTAAGCGAAGATGCCGGAAAACTCCTCACACCCTTAACAGAACAAGGGGGAGGGAGTTTCTCAATAGTCTCGATCTTAGCTCGATCGACCTCAATACCTCGGTTAGAAACGAGGTGTCCTAGCACAATTCCTTCATTAACCATAAAATGACACTTCTCCCAATTCAAAAGGAGATTAGTGTCTTCACATCGTTGTAGCAGTAGAGATAGGTTAGATAAGCAATCATCAGAAGAGGAACCACATACTGAAAAAATCATCCATAAATACCTCCATGATCTCCTCTAAATACTCGGAAAAGATAGCCATCATGTAGCGCTGGAAGGTAGCAGGTGCATTACATAATCCAAATGGCATCCTCCTATAAGCGAATGTCCCCCATGGACAAGTGAAAATGGTCTTCTCTTGATCATCCGGATGGATAGGAATCTGAAAGAAGCCACTATAACCATCTAAATAGCAAAAATATGAATGTTGGGCTAACCATTCGAGCATTTAATCGATGAAGGGAAGTGGAAAATGGTCCTTCTGAGTGGCCACGTTCAGCTTCCTGTAATCGATACATACCCTCCAGCCCGTAACGGTCCTAGTTGGAATCAACTCGTTGTTCTTATTCGTCACAACGGTCATCCCTCCTTTCTTCGGAACTACATGTATTGGGCTCACCCACTTGCTGTCCGAGATAGGAAATATAATACCTGCATCCAACAATTTAAGAATCTCCTTCTTCACAACCTCTTTCATGATCGGATTTAACCGTCTTTGAGGTTCCAATGAAGTCTTATGATTGTCTTCCATTAGTATCCTATGCATGCAGAAAGAAGGCTTAATACCAATAAGATCATCAATAGTATAACCCAAAGCCTTTTGATGTTTTCTCAGGACATGCATAAGTTTACACAATTCAGTTTCGGAAAGGGAAGCGCTTACAATAATGGGATATGTAGAATCCGGTCCAAGGAAAACATACCTCAAGTGGCTTGGAAGTGGTTTAAGCTCCACAACTTGGGGTGCTTTCTGAGGGGGATCCTTGCTTCCTCCTTCCAGTGGAGTAGACTTAGATCGAAGAACTGGACTTTCAGAAGTCTCAATTGACATCATCTCGCTTGCGACCTCGGTCGAGGTCCAGAGTGGGTGACCGAGATGTTCTTCAGATAAGAACACCTCGGTTGGTCCAGAAAGTGCCTCGGTCGAGGTACAGGAACTGGGACCGAAACCGGAATTTCTCCTCTCCTGGATTAGTTTCTCAATCTTAGCTCTTGGATCTTCTTCCAGTGCCTTTAAGCTCCGTATATCTGCATCACAAGAAGCATTTATACCTTCCTCCATTAAGCTAAAACTAATAACTCTTTCAAGAGGGTCATTAATAAGGATAAAGCTCACCAATTCTATTGATTCTTCTTCATCATAGATGTTAAAGATGTCATCCTCTAGGGGCTCTCCTTTCATTACAGCAAGCAATGCAAACCCCACTTGATCTCCGCCAATGTTGAATTTCAACTTGGTGTTCTTACAATCCACATTGCAATCCGAAGTTGCTAGAAATGGTCTCCCGAGAATGATAGGAACGGGATAATTTGCGGGTATATCAAGTACAACAAAGTCTATAGGTAAGTATAAGTTACTTAACTTAACCAGAACGTCTTCCAAAATGCCCACGGGATGGGTAATGGAGCGGTCCGCCATGTATAACCTTATATTCACCGGCTTGGGCTCTCCAAGTCCGATCTTCACACATAGCTCCAGCGGGATGATGCTCACGCTGGCTCCTAGCTAGATCACACAATGACTCACAAGTTACATATCTAACTTGAATGGGAATGCAAAATGAGCCGGGATCTCTCAACTTGGGTGGCATCTTCTCCTTCATGATTTGAATGAGCTTCGAGGATTTAGATGTCATCCTTACTTCACCAAAATCTTCCAACTTCCTCTTCCTTGATAGAATCTCTATTAAAAACTTCCCATAGGCGGGCATCCCTAGAATAACATCAAGGAAAGGGATGTTAATATGTAGTTTATTCATCAAGTCAAGGAACTTACCAAAATGCTTGTCTAGATGTGCTCTGGCCCTTGACTGAGGGAATGGAAGTGGTGGTTTATATGCAGGAGGTGGGACATAAACTTCAGATTTGTCCGTCGCTTTCTGGGACTCCACATCGGGTGGCACCTCGACCGAAGTGTTCCTCGTCTGTACCTGGACCAAGGTGTCCTTCGTCTGCACTGGCATCGACCGAGGCACTAGATTTGCAGTTTTTAGTCCATTTCTTGTCGTTATTGCCATGATTTGTCCTTTGGGGTTGCTCTCTGTCCTTGCTGGGAGCTTCCCTGGATCTCTTGGCACTTCATTCGCCTTATTAAAGAATTGTTGCTCTAAGGCTTTTTGTGCCTTCGAAAATGAAGTCATGGATGTCTCCATAGCGTTGAGCTTGATCAAGATGGCCTCCAGCACTACATCTTTCTTCTCTGGCTAGGACGAACTTGATCCTGGCTCCTGGCTCTTTAATGGAGTAGTAGAAGAAGAAGAAGAAGAAGAGGGGTTAAAAGAATTATTAGATTTGAATTAGAATAAGGGTTACCCGAATTTTGATTAGATCTCCAATTGTTGCTGTTGGAGCCTCTATTGTTGTTGTAATTGTTGTTCATGGGCCCTTGGTTGTTGTTTCTCCCTTTATATCCTCCTTCTTCCTTCTTTGTGTGAGCAACCAAAAGGTCCTTCAATTGCTTCACATCGTTCTTGAGGGAAATGAGTTGATTATCATTTGATGGAGCTTCCTGGAAATTAACTCTCTTAACTCCATTTTTGGCTCCTTGGTGGGAGTACTTCTCCATGTGTAAAGCTTGTTTCTCAATGAACTCCTAAGCTTCATCAATCGGCATATCCATGAATGTGCCAGCGGAGAGTAGTTGAAGATTGAATTGAGTAGCTCCATCCAATCACTTGAAGTATATCTCCAACAACTCTATATTTGGAATCCCATGATGTGGGCAATCCAATAGAACATCCTTGAATCTTTCCCGTGACTTGGAAAAACTCTCCTTGTCCTTCATGATGAATGCATTAATCTTCCCTCTCATTTCAGCGGTTTTGGAGGGGGAAAGAACTTTGTTAAAAACTCCGTAGTCATCTCTTCCCAAGTGTTGATCTTTCTGGGGGGAAGAGATTGATACCAAGTAAGTGCCTGTCCTTCAAAGAAAAGTAAAAAGGCCTTAGCTTGTAATTATTGTTTTCCAGCCTTGATGGTCTCAAGGTCTCCATCAGGATCTCATAATTTTGCAAATGCTGATGCGGAGACTCCCTCTCTAAACCTCCAAACTGACATTGGTGGATCATGGATAGAACTTGCGGTCGAAGTTCGTAATCATGCTCCGCTGGATCACCTAGGTTGACTCCTGGACGCCTCACTTGCTGGTTTGGGTCCATCCTCTGTCCTAGGATTTGTGGAATTCCTGCAAAAAGAACATCTCGGACAGGCATCCGAGGTGGATGTATCTCGGCCACGGCAACTAGGACTGGGTCCTGCCTCGGTCGAGGGTCTAGTCGATGCAGAATCTGGGCTCGTAGATCGGCCATATCTGCTTCAATCTCTGTAGTTCTGGTGCGAGTTTGCTCTCTTTCTCGTTGCAATTCTTCTTTATTGAGGTGCAGCTGTTCCAGCGCCTCCTTCAATTCGGCTTCAAGATCGCGATTGTCTTGGTTGGCCATTTTAGCTTCTTTCAAGCGTCGTTTGTATGTCTTTTCTGGTTCGGGATCGTAAGGAACGATTTCCTTCCCAGCACAGGTTCTTCACATAAACCTAAGAAAAGATCCTGCGAAAGCACTCAAGTAGAGTGGTTAGTAGCAACAAGGGCAATTGCCCCGAAAGACAACTGCAACCGGCTTGGTCTAGACCAACTCCCCGGAAACGGCGCCAAAAACTTGTTCGCTCCAAATGGTGTGTGCAAGCTTTAAATTTATATCCCAAGAAATATTCTTAAAATAAGGATGCGAACCCGTAGTGTACGGATCAATTATAGTAAAAAGCAAGAATTCCGGGGTGTCGATCTCAGGGACTTAGGTGAAACTAAGCAAGTATAGGTTGTCAATGCAACTAATAACCACAAAAGCGATTAAAGCAATCAAAGATGATAATAAGGTCATATAAGGGGAAAATGCAAATTCTAGGGATTAAAGCATCTAGTTGTGGTTCCGACTCAAGATCTCAAAGGATAACGCGGACAAAGCTGAGATTTTGCTAAGGGAAGGTGTTTCTAAGGTGGGAATAGATCACCGGGTAAGTCTCACTACTCACTATCCCAAACCAAAACTCTTATTACCGGGTAAGTCTCAAAGTACTAAGGAAAGGAACTATAATCTCAAACCAACACATCACCTAAGGGAATAGAATCAACCTTTACCGGGTAAGTCTCAGGCTAACTCACAAAGATGGGATGAAGGCACACTCAAACCCCAATAAAGGATAAACCTTTATTACCTACACTTATGATCTTGGTTAAACAGTCTAAGGAATCACCGGGTAAGTTTCATCCTAGGCTTGCATTGAACCAGGAAAGGTGTAATAAGAATTGGATTTGGCAAATATAACATTTAACTCTCAGTTTCGGATTAGAAAAGGTCGCCTCGGTCAGTCAAGTTCCACCCCGGCCGAGATGTTCATTGACTGAGTGAGGTACTCTAGGGTTAAGGTTAAAGACTCGATCTTTCAGGTTCCTAATGGGATTAAGATCATTCTATCATCGTCTTTCCCACAACTTTCAGCCAATCACCCTAGAATCGCACAAGAAATTTAGCCACTCATCATCATGATAACAATAATCAAATATATGAGAAGGGAATGAATATTTGAACACAAAAACCTTAAGAATAAGGCTTCAATAACTGAATCAAATAATTCACAAATCAGCGTTCCTTAAATCACAAATCAAACAAGACAATAAAACCAAAGAGAATCTAAGAAAATCTTACTAACTCCCTTAAAAGCTATCTCAAAACTATGAATCTTCCTTCCTTCAATCTTCCTTCAAAACCTCCCGAAAACCCCCCTAACTGTTGTATAATCTCTACTTCCAAGCCTGCGACGATGCTCAATTATGGAAAATCCAACCCTTTTAATAGGTGAATTAACTTGCAAAGATAATAATATCTTAAAAAGATAATTTCCTATAAAATATATTATATCTCTAAAATAGATCTCCCAAATATATGATCTTCCTTCCAGAAATTCAGCCAAAAAATATAAGATATCTTCCTTCCAAAAATAAAAGATCTCAGCCAAAAGATATGATCTCGCCGGCGCCAGGGTTTTCGCCTCGGTCGGGACACTCCTCAAAATCACCTCGGTCGAGGTGAGTGTGTAGCTCACCGAGGTGAATCTCAGCTGAATGTGAAATCTCTCAAATCTTGTCCATAGTAAATCTTCTTCATTAATTCCTTGTTTCTTGAGTTCTTCTTTAAGCTCCAAAATGTAGCTCCTATGACTCCTTAGCTCCATTTCGATCCAAAATGTGCCATTTTACCTATGATTACAACGAAACTTGGTGTAGACCTCGATTCCCGTAAAGGTAGATGAAACAACAATATAAACACATAATATACATCCATACATGCAGTTTATTGAAGATAAAACGTCTAAACAAGTCCCAAAATATAGACTATAATACATGCTGTCAAAATCAATCGGGAATCGATGATTGTTACTCAAGCAAAATCCATCTCCATTGCGTATAAGAAGATACAGGATAAACAAGTGCAGCGTGACAGCGAATATATATCGGTCTCTTGGATTGCACCGGACAACGATTGGGTGAAGCTTAATACGGATGGGTCAGTGAGTGGGACAAACCAGCTTGCTTCTGCAGGGGGCCTAATCCGGGATGCACAGGGCCAATGGCTGGCTAGTTTCGTTTGTATATCAGTTCGTGTACGGTTCCTTTGGCGGAATTTTGGGGAGTCTATTCTGGATTGCAGCTTGCGTGGGACAAGGGGTTCTGCAATGTTTCTGTTGAGATGGACTCGGAACTGGTGGCCAGACTTGTCAACCAACACATCTCCCCAACACATCCACTTTTTAGTCTGGTGTCTTTGTGTCAAGGCTTCCTTCGTAGAGACTGACATGTGCAGTTTCGTCACATATTTAGGGAGACTAATTATCCAGCTGTTTGTTTAGCTTCTTTAGCTTCCGAGTTTCCCTTAGGTTATTTTGTTTTTGTTTCTCCTCCTCCTAGAGTTGTTTCTCTTTTGAAAAACGACGCTTGCGGAGTAGCGACCCAAAGGCTTGTCAGATGTTAGCTTTTTTCATTGATTATATGTTACGCTACGAGTAAGACCACGGTCTTACTCATCTCACTTACCAAAAAAAGAACCTCTTTATCAACTCGTGATAATAACCTCTCTTTCCAGCCCTGAACGTGGTTCTAGATGTGTTCCTTGATGAAAGTAAAAAAAATTGTTTTAAAACGCGATATTGTTGGTGGGACACGTAGATACTTCGTTGGTTGTTGGACCAAGGAGACACCCAAAACAACCGTTAGGGCGCCCGGCTCATCATATGAAAATTCTTACTAAATGAGACCTCACATTTTTGAAAATTTATTTTCTGCCCAGAAGCTCTTTCCTAATGACTAAACATGATAATTAAAACTGATCATTCCCACGACGTTGCCCTTGCTAAGATCGAATTGTCATCTGCAAAGGATAAAAGAGATATAATAGGAGAGTGATGACATATTGAAGAATGTTGGTGAGCATTAGTAGCAATTGAGTGGTTAATCATGGAGGATAAGTCTTGTGCTCCCAAGATAAACAATAGGGGTGAAAAGGGGTCACCTTGTCGAAGACCCCTACGGTTTTCCATGTTGGAGTTACAATTCCAATCTGCATTGTTGCTGATAGAACGACTTGTTATGAAACCACTATGAGAGGGTGAAATAATCATGTCCAAGTGAGGCTTCAAGTGATTCACTATGACCTTGGTTATAAGCTTTTATAGGACATTACTTAACTTATAGGCCGATATTCAGATATTAGAGTTGGGTTCTTCACATTGGGTATTAGAGAGACAACCGTAGAGTAGATGGCATCGATAGAGATCGTTGATGACCACTAATTTGTGATGAAGGCAATAATATCAAGACATACAACAAACTAGTATTTGGGAAGAACAAAGCATGTAAGTCATCTGACTCCGGCGCCTTGTGTGGCTACATTTGGAATAGAGCGAAGTGAATGTCATCTATAGTAGGGAGGTTGGGGTGATCCTTATTTATACTATGTGTAACACATGTATATGAAGATGGTCAAGAATGTCGCTCATATTTGTTTCCTAGGGGTTGGTTGTTGTATATAGATGAACATACACAATCAAAAATCTCAACATGTGTTCACGTGAATCCTCCACCCTCAAGTGTTAGATCGGTGACGGTATTCCTTTTCCGGCAGCCATTTGCTTAGTTATGGAAGTAGGATAAGTTTTTGTCTCCCGTCAAGAAATCAACCGTTTTTGCACGAATGTGCCTATAATGCTCTTCACCCTAGTGTAACAATGGACTTGCATTAGAGCACACATGGATCTTGTCATTGACTCTTCCCATGCAATAACCCTATGCATATTCTAAAATGGACTTGCATTTGGCATAGACCATAAAAAAGGGCTTAAAGTGGAACTTCTGAGTATTCTGTGATGAAAATGATACTGCATTTCATTAATTTCATCAGATTTTTACATAGCAATATATAGAGAGATTGAATTAATTAATGAGTGACAAGTGTCCACCTATGTACTATTATTGGGCTTTGTATTCATTGGGCCTATTAGCCCCCTTGGTCCAAACTGAATGAGATTCAATTTGGAGCACAGCTGAATGAATTTGGCCGTTGGAAGAGGTTTTGTAAGGGCATCCGCAATTTGGTCCTTGGTTGAGAGGAAAGCAACTCGCAGGGAACGATTTTGGACTCGTTCTTTGATGAAGTGATAGTCGATGGATATGTTCTTGATATGATGATGCAATATTAGGTTCATTGTCAGATATTTGACACCAAGATTATCACATCAGAGGAGAGGAGGTTCAAAAAGAGAGATGCCCAGCTCGACTAGTAGGGCTGAATCCACAGAGTTTCAGAAGTTGCATGAGCAAGGGCTCTGTACTCGGCCTTTGTAGAGGATCTGGACACAATCTCTTGCTTTTTGGATTTCCATGAGATTAAATTGGAGCCTACATACACACAATATGCACCAGTAGATTTCTATCAGAGTGATCTCCAGCCCAGTCAGAGAAGGCAGAGAGGAGAGAGCCTGCTTGAGAGGAAATGTGAAATTGCAAATCTGAAGTGCAATTTAGGTATCTTAGGATTCGTTTGACAGATTTGCCAATTTTCCTGTGTAGGGGAGTGCATTGACTGGCAGACTTTTTTGACGGCGAAGGAGACATCCGGCCTTGTGAATGCAAGATACCGTACATTGCCAACTACACTTCTATAAAGGGTGGTGTCGGGAAATAAATCATTGGAAGATTGTGGTATGGCAGTGGACATTGGTGTAGCTATTGGTTTAACATGGTGCATATTTCTTTTCTACACAAGGTCTTTATTGTATTTGGTCTATGATAGGTTGAATCCTGAATTGTTTCTGGTGACTTGAATGCCCATGAAGTAGTGAAGATCACCAAGGTCCTTAACAGGAAGTTTGTTAGCCAATGATTTGATCAATTGATCAGCAAGACCGTCATTAGATGCAACTACAAGCAAGTCATCAACATAAACTAATATGAAAACACACTAATTGTCATGGCGATAGGAGAGTAGTGAAGTATCAGCAAGAGAAGGGGAGAATCCAAGGGAGAGTAGGATTGTACTGAGTTTGCCAAACTAGGCTCTTGGAGCTTATTTAAGTCCATACAAGGGTTTATGAAGCTTACACACAAATGTAGGGAATTGGGAGTGTGCAAAACCTGTAGGTTGTTGAACATAGACATCTTCAATCAGATCCCCGTGAAGAAAGGCATTTGGGATATCAAGTTTCCGGACAAACCAATTATGGGTGGAGGCTAAGGATAGAAGAAGGTGAATGGTTATGGGTTTGGCCACAAGGCCAAACGTCTCAGAGTAATCAACTCCTTCCAATTGATGAAATCCCTTGACAACTAGTCGGGCATTCCTCCTTTCAATGGTGCCATCAGAGTGCCTTTTGATTTTAAAAACCCATTTAATGCCAAGTATATTGGACTGAGGAGGTGGGGAGATAAGAGACCATGTGTTGGCCTGAAGAAGATCATTGAATTCGGTTCGCATGGCCTCCCTCCATTTTGGAAATTTTGAAGCTTTTGTGTAAGTTGAAGGTTCGTTAGGTATGGTGATTGAGATAGGACATGACGACCAGGGTATGGTGCCATCTTGACGAACTAAAGGTTTGGAGATTTTGTTGTAGAGGCGGGTTGTCATTTGGTGTTGTGGAGCTGGGGGAGGCGTAAGGGAGAATTCAGAGGAGGTGGATGGGCTTGGTGTTAGATGTGGGTGATGGGCTGGCCCAATAGAAGACTGAGATAAAGAATGCGGAGATTGGTTTGACTCTGGTGTGGGAGAGGATGGATGGGCCGGCATTGGGCCTGTCGGAGTGGGCTCAGTAAAGGAAAGGATGGGAAGAGCGGAATGAGTGAGTTGAGGAGATGAAACTGAATTTTATGTATGTGTAGAGAATGGAAAATGAGATTCATGAAATAGAACGTCTCTTGATATGTAGTATTTCTAATTTGACCAATCATAACATATGTAACCTTTATGATGAGCCGCATATCCAAGAAAAATGGTTGGGGTTGAGCGAAAATTGAGCTTGTTTTTGAGATAAGGTATAAGGTTAGAAAAGGCTAAACACCCAAATATTTTAAGGAAATCATAATCCGGTGTGATATGAAAGAGTAGCTCAATGGGAGTTTTGTGTTATAATATGGGTGTAGGAGTGCGATTTATGAGATAGGTTGATGTTTGGAAAGCAAAATCCCAATAGGAAAGAGGTAATGAGGAGTGTTTGAAGAGTCTAAGACTCATGTCAACAATGCGACGATGGAGAAACTCAACACTACCATTTTGTTGATGAGAGTATGGACATGTAAGGTGAAGGGAAATGCCAATGTTGTGGAGGAAAGAAATGATAGGTTTGAACTCGATTCCACCATCCATTTGAATGGATTTTATGGTTTTAGAGAGTTGATTTGTAACAAGTTTAATGAATGTGGTTAAGAGGGGTGTAACTTGAGATTTGTTTGACATAGGAAAAAGCCAAATGAACTTGGACCAATCATCATTAATGCAAAGATAATATCTATTTCCTTTGATTGAAATTTGGTGTGATGGTCCCTAAACATCAATAAACAAAAGATCAAGAGCATCACTTGATTTGGAGGAAGAGGCCGGATGAGGAAGCTGGTGGGCCTTGGACCAAGAACAAGAAGTGCAGAGAAAAGTGGGCTGAAAATTAGAGTGTAGTCGGGTCTTAGGTTTAATCCTCTATTGGCGTAAAAGATGAAAGGTGACACGCTGAGATGGATGGCCAAGACGGCAATGCTAGAGGGGGCGTTAAGGCGCTTGAAGTGGTGGTGAAGAGAGCACTCTTGGTCGCCGGAAACCGATATAAGCCTCCTTCAACGGGTCCCCGAAGAAGAGCCTTCTTTGTCTTGGAATCCTTCAAGATAAAACAATTATCATGAAACTAAAAAAAGATTGTATGTCTTGACAGAATTGATTTACTAAGAGAAGATTTTTAGAAAGGGCAGGAGTGTGAAGAATGTGAGGAAGAGTAAAGGTACAATTGGAGAAAGTAAAGGAAGAAGAACCATGGTGGAAAATGGGAATTGTAGGCTCGTCACAAACTGAAACACGGTTTGTACCATCATATGACATAGCATCAAATCTGAGATTCGAAGCATCTAGAGTGTAGTAATTTGTGGCCCTTGTGTCCGGGTAACAGGGCGAGGATGTTGAAGTGTGGTGAGCTTGCATCAACGCAGGAGGTGGAGCTTGGTACGCCTGATCAAATATATGCCAACAAGAGAGAGCATTGTGGCCACGTTTGAAACACACTTGGTAGATAGGGCGAGTGTCAGATCGACCATTGAAGGTGTGTGGTTGGGAACGGCCTCTTCCTTGCTGAGGAGGAGCTCAAGATGAATTTTCCTGTTAAGATTTGTTCTGATTGTTGCCTCTTCCTTGTCCAGGATTGGTGTATTGATTGGATGATCGACCACGTCCCCTGTTGGAACCAGTACATATTAGGTTTGCTTCGAAATTTGTAGTGGTGTTATTTGTAGACATGGGTGGAGTGGGGAGGATATGTGATGATTGATTTGTGAGGCAGGATTCATGAACTAGAAGATAGGACAAAATTTGATTTAGAGAAGGTGGGATTGGTTGGGTAGAGAGAGCTATGACAATAGAGTCATACTCAGGACCCAAACCAGCTAGTATGTAGGTGATAAAATCTAAATCAGAGATGGCATGACCAGTAGTAGTGAGACTAGATACCAGATTTTTTGCATGGATGGAGCTATCAGATTTCTTCAGAGAAGCAAGTTGAAGACGTGCATGAACAACCCGAATGCTTGATCTGGCAGCGAAGGATTCATGAAGCAGAGAGTACATATGAGAGGAGGATGTGCAGTCCAGAGCTTGCGCAAGAATTTCCTCAGTTAAGCTGGCCATGAGTATGGCCAAAACAAGTTAGTCTTTGGATACCCAAAGAGCATGAGCAGGGTTTGTAGTGTTGTCAATAGTAGGAGATGGACACGGAGATGAGCCATCAACAAAGGGAAAAGATTCTGAGCACAAAGAATAGAGGACATTTGAGCGTTCTAGAGGGGAAATTTTCCCTGGTTAAGTTTGACAGTGAGCAGGTTTGTGAGGGAGGAAAAGAAAAAATGACTGTGGGTTTGGCAATGGCGTAGCAGGGAGTAATGATGGAGAGGAACCATCATCCTCAGTTTGTGAAGAAAAAGAAGGCATGGTGAGGGTATTAGTTGGACGTTTGTCCTATATGCTCTGATACCATTCTGAGTATTTTGTTATGAAAATAATACTGCATTCCTTTGATTTCATCAGATCTTTACATAACAATATATAGAGATATTGAATTAATTAATGAGTGACAAGTGTCCAACTATGTATTGTTATTGGGCTTTGTATTCATTGGGCCTATTAGGAACCCTTCCTACCTCCCTAGCCGGCTGAGCATGGGACTGGAATGTATGCATAAGAATAGTGCAATGGCCGGATGGATAGCTTTCTAAATGAGTTATCCGATAATTTAGAAATATTGTGGCCCAAGCAAGAGATGGAAGAAACCAATCCAACACTCCGGAAGATAGATTTTTCCATGCCAGAGGCGTTTATAGGTGAATATCGGGCCACTTTGAAATCCTAGATCATGGATAATGCATTTTTCAACACATTTCTGAATTTATTCATCATGTGTTGTAATTGAGGAGGGCTTCTATCCTTTCCCCGTGAAGTTAAAATATCGCTAAAATTACCCATATAGAGAACCTACACTTGATCATAGAGGGACTCCGTAAGAGAATGGCATATGTTTTCTAAAGGATTATGACAATCCATATATACAAATGAGATTAAAAAAACAGCCTTATTGTTCTCAATAGTATTAAGTATATGATGTTTAAGAATTCACTTTAACGGTCACATTCTACCGCCGCAAACCAATGCCCTCGAAAAGACCTTCGGATGTAGTTTAATCGAGTTATCGAATCACAAGAATTGGGTATGAATTGGAAAATTAATATTTAGTTATTCTAAGCATAAAAGAAAGCAATAAACAAACAATGATGAATGTATATCAATGGGAGGTAGGCTGATTAAGGAAATAGGAATCCCACTATAATGATTCAACACACACACACACACACACATATATATATATATATATCATGAACATTGGATAATGAACAAAGTAGGTAACCATCTAAATCGCCTTGGGAAATAGACAAACCAAGACCTTACTTTCCAATTTACGTAGCTCTCAATCTAGCGGTTCAACTAGTATAGGAAAACCAATTAACCATTTAGAAATCCGGAAAAGACCAAAAAACTTTCGCTTGTGACCCTTCATTTTAAAAAGATTCAAATACCGGAACTTTCTACGATGGTCAGGAATCCTCGAAGTTTTGATAGACTAGTACTCTTAAAACCAAGTTCTTTGCAATAAATCGAATAAAACAAACTTAGCTTTGATTCTTCACTTGTTTTATCTAAACCAATAAAAAAACGTCACTCCTTTCGGAGGTGTTCAAAAGGTGAAGTGGAACACTTTGAAAATAAATAATTATAAAACCTCAATTCATAAAGATATATGCATAGAATATACTACCGCATTATAGGGATCATTCAATCCTTAGATCAGGGAAGAAGTTTAGCCAATCATTATAAAATATAAACCAAAGATCATATATTAAATCAAGAAGACTTACAAGAGGTTGGTCCTTCGGGGCAACCTTCAAGCAAAACTAACAATATTTGATGGCTAGAATAAGGAGGGAATAGAACACTACTTTATTAAAGAGGAATCAACGTATCTAACCCTAAGGCTGAGGGGTGTTTATCTAGGGGAGAAATTGGAGTCTAGGGATTACAAAAAATATACACTTTCCGTGATGAAGTCGAGATTTCGGAAGGCCTCGTTGTGACGGCGAAACGACCAACCAAACGGTATAACAAAAGCCACCATACGACCGTATGACTACCGTTTGGTGGTCGTTTCATACCCTAGTTGAAGGCTTGTGGGATGGGCTGATTGCATGAGTCGTGGCGTCGAAGTCTCGGGCCAAACAGCCTAGAAATGGCCATCCTACGGTCGTGGACTGGCCGTATGGAGGGTATTTCACCTACTGTTTGCTTCTAATTTTGAATCTTTCTCTTCTGCTCCGATCTTACGGACTTTGTGTTGTAGTTCCTCAATCATATTGATCTTCTCTTTTGCTCTAACTTCAAGGAGATACCAAAATACAAAAAGTGGACTATTTCCGTATAAAACGGCATATATGGGATGGAAAAGAGGGTAGAATATGCATAAAAATATGGTATAAAAATTGTTACATTTGAGACTCATCAAAATACCCCATACTTAAACCTTATTCGTCTTCGAGTATGATCATGTTGTATGCAAGCTATATGTAGGAACTAATGAGTTTCTCATCTAGGAGGACAACATACAACTCAAACCATATCACCATAACATAAATAATAGTAAGAGAGATGAGTAAAGAATCATATCCATCTAAACCGCTCAAGGATAATGTGTTCCTCTCAATATCACAAGATGTGTTTGGGGGTGAACTCTCAAACTCAACAGTCGTGAATGAAATATACTTCTTCATGAACCATAACACTTGAATCAATTCACTAATTATTTGATGCAACACATTTGGCGGGAACTTTTTGTCCTCTCCCCCAAACATGGAAATATCTTTAATAATGGTAATATGCATCCAAACTCACACTTTAACTTCTAGATTTTTTTTCTTTCACACTTTAGGGATACCCCATACTTGATTTCTTTGTTCTTTTCTTCCATCACATTCCTAGATAAAGTCAAATGAGGATAAACATGGATGTGAGTCTTTTTTTAGGGGGACCAAAAAAAGGGATAGTAAAATTCAAGAAGTGGCTAATAGAAAGAAACCATATATAAATGTGGAAAAGGTAACATAGACTTATCAAAGAGGACCTCAATCATTTAAATATCAATACGAATAGAATTAAATGTACGTGTAGCTTTGAAAGGGAGTCAATCACAAGTTCTAGAAGATCTAAACATGCTAAAGATCAATCATAATATAAGAAAGAAAGAACACATGATAATACATGTTCAAAGGCTAGATCACTCACATGGATTATTTTTGGGCAAGCTAATCACCAGTATTCATTCAAAAACTCATGTGCATAAACAATAGCAACATATAAAGAGAAGAAGGTACTCACAAAATATTGTAATGCATATGGTGGAAGGGAAAAAGGGTGGTAGGAAGGCGGAATAATGTGGAGGCTTCTTGAAGTCCACTTTGTGTATCCTTATAATCCTCAAACATCCTACATAGAACATACCCAACAACCGTCATCTAGAAAAATGAAAAAA
Source organism: Fagopyrum homotropicum (assembly GCA_033239125.1). Classification (NCBI taxonomy): domain Eukaryota; kingdom Viridiplantae; phylum Streptophyta; class Magnoliopsida; order Caryophyllales; family Polygonaceae; genus Fagopyrum; species Fagopyrum homotropicum. The sequence continues at coordinate 108,041,644 of BSWB01000007.1, forward strand.
TAACTGAAGCAAATGACAGAAGAAAATGACAAAAAAGGGAAAACAAGAAAAATCAAACTCATGGGTTGCCTCCCATATAATGCTTGTTTTTGGTCATTAGCTCGACCCATATGACTTACCCCATCGAGAATCTTTCGCTGCCACTAATGGACGTGTAGGCCAAGTGTGCAATGACGGAGTGCGGAAAGTGGGCGAGGACTAACAAGAGTCTCTTGTATTGTAAAGGGTGGGTGAGATGGAGCGTTTGTGGGATAGTATGGTGGTGTGTGTATGGTGGTAAATGAGAGTGGTATGGTAGAAGGAGGTGTGATTGTGGGTTTAGAGGTTATGGAGAGTGTAGGTGACGGGTGGCGGCGTGATGTAATGGAGGGTGATGAGGGTGTGGTGGTCTAAGGTTGAGTGGTGTGGAAGATGTGAAGGGGAGTGAAGGGGTCAAAATGTGAAGGAGGGGAAGGTGATGGTGAGGTAGGGGACTAGAGTAACTTACTATAATTCCCATGTGATGTAATGATGAACGTAGTTTCCCTTGTCGGCTTCTTAGGGCATGAAACGGCACTAAGACGGGCGGCCTATGGCCGTCAAAATTTTCGGAGTCACCGTTGTATGCGCTCGACAAAATGGTCAGCTTGGCTGTTTGGGAGGTCGTTTAAAGCCGTGGGGTGGCCGTTTAGTGTAGAGGTATGGCTACGACCTTTAATCTTAATTTTAATCAAATTCTTGTGAGGTATTGTAATGAGCATGGGACAGCCGTCTGGTGGCCGTTGGATGGGCATATTCTGGCCATTTTAGCTCTTTGGCTTGTGCTTTTACTTCCTCCGAAGTCTTCAAAGATAGGTTGAACTCAAATCTCTTGCCAACAAAGGCTGAGAAGTCCGTGTTGCTTGAATATTTTCTAAGGTAATGACCTAGCCTCCCTTGTGAGCAATGATTTCGGGACGTTCTTCTCCTAATCCTTTAACTCGATTTTCCATTAATTCGTGGAGATCACGAAGAACGTCGAGTTTCTCATTCAGCTTGAAGTTGCTTTCTACGAGATCTTTCATTATTGCAACGAGTTTTTGGGTAGTGGCCCTCATCTCTATTTGATCTCCTAGATTTTATTTCAGAAGTAATCCCGGGGAAATCAACTTTTGTTGAGAATGTATCCCAACATCCAACACTTGAGGTTGACGGGCCCTTTCAACAACAAGTTCGGCAGTTAACCTTGCGATCTCAACATATGGATTAGCAACAAGAAGTCGATTTCCTTGATCCTCTATTGGTATAACAATATTTACTCTCTTGGTAGACTTGTGCATGCGAAGAGTGCATTTGATCTCTTTATCTAGAGGGAGAAGCTTGCTTGAATCGTGGACATTGCACATTCAACAATCTAACCTGAGAGTTCAAAAACTAAAATTCAAAAAAAAAAACTTAAAATAACTAAAAATTAATATTAACCAATTATATCTACAATCCCCGACAACGACACCAAAAACTTGATCGTTGAAGTTTTACCGAAGTACAACGACCTCTCTCGCAAATATTACAAGATCTGATGTAGTATAATAGGGTTATCGAATCACAAGGATTGTGTCTGAATTAGATAACATTAATATTTAATTATTCTAAGCATAAAAGAAAGAAATAGACAAGCAATGATGTATAAGCAATGCAATGATGGATGTATATCAATGCGAGGAAGAATGATCTAAGGAAACAATAATCCTCACTATAATAATTCAACATATATATATATATATATATATATATATATATATATATATATATATATATATATATATATATATATATATATCATGAACGTTGGATAATGAATAAAGTAGGTAACCCATATAAATCGCCTTGGGAAATAGACAAACCAAGACCGTGCTTTTCAACTTACGTGCTCTCAATCCAGCAGTTCGGGTAGTATAGAAAGACCCATTAACCATTTAGAAATCCGGAAAAGACCAAGAAAAACTTTCACTTGTAGCCCTTCATTTTATAAAGATTCAAAGACCAGAACTTTCTACAATGATTAGAATCCTCGAAATTTTGATAAACTAATACTCTCAAAACAACTTCTTTTCAATAAATTCAATAAAATAAACTTTTCTTTTGGCCCTTCATTTTTTTTAAGTAAACTAATAAAAAACGTCACTCCTTTCGGAGGTGTTCAAAAGGTGAAGTGGAGCACTTTGAACGGAAACAATATCAAAACCTCAATTTATAAAGATATATGCATACAATATATTAACGCATTATAGGGTCATCCAATCCTTAGATTAGGGAGAAAGTTTATCCAATTATGATAAAATAGAAACCAAAGATCATATGTAAAATCAAGAAGGCAGAACTTACAAGAGCTTGGTTCCTTCAAGGCAATCTTCAAGCAAAACTAACAATATCTAATGACTAGAATAAGGAGGGAATAAAAACAATATTGTATTGAGGAGGAATCGTCATATCTAACCCTCAGGTTAGAGATGTTTATAAAGGGGAGAAATCGGAGTCTAGGGTTTACACAAAATATACACTTTTCATAGATAAAGTCAAGATTTTGGAAGGTCTCATTGTGGTGGCGAACCAAACGGTATAGCAACGGCCATCATACAACCGTATGGCTACTGTTTGATGGTTATTTCATACCCTAGTTGAAGGCTTGTGGGATGTGCTGATGGCATGGGACATAGCATCGAAGTCTCGGGCCAAACGGACGAGCAACGACCACCCTACATTCGTGGATTGGCCGTATGGAGGGCATTTTGCCTGTTGTTTGCTTTAAAACTCGAATCTTTCTCTTTTGCTCCAATCTTGAGGACTTCTTGTTGTAGTTCCTTAGTAATATTATTCTTCTCTTCTGCTCTAACTTCAAGGAGGATGCAATCTTGGCATTTTTTATTCCTTAAATGCCTGATCAACATAAAAGCCAAGGTAGATACCGAAATACAAAAAGTGGAAGATATCCTTATGAAACGGCATATATGGAATGGAATAGAGGGTAAGATATACATGAAAATACGGTATAAAAAGTGTTATATTTGACACTCATCCATCACAATCCATCATTAAAACCAAATTTGTTTTGTAAATAATAGCATGTTCACACGAGTTGATCTTCATTCCCATAACAAAGACAAATTCTGGGAAATATTTCTAGGACCAAGCCCGGAGAGAACGAACTGTTGGGGCATTAACCTACCACAAACAATTCTAAATGAGTAGTTTCATTGTTGTTCGCGGACATTGTGAACCACCATGATGGACGCTGTTTCAGTATCTTTTGGCCTCTCGTCTATGATATCATCATTGACAAAAAGAGTGAACAGTCGAGTCGGTGGTTGAAAATTCACGCTTTTGGAAATGTGGTTGTGAAATGCCACGGGCAAACACTTTCATCTTATACTTATGGGGAGTGTGAACTTGTTGAGTGACTATGTAACCAAGATGCTTCCTGGTCTAGCATTTCATGTCGGATCCTTAGGCGGTTGCGTTGTGAACTTGCCCTCATCCAAGAACGGTATAGAGTGGTCGATGTGTTGATCGGTGTGGGAAAATGTATTTGGCTTGGAGATGACCAATAATCCCACATCCATAACAAAAAGCCGCTAGTTGTTCATAGCGCAAAGGCACACGGACTATTGATTTGTCAATGGATAGATACACATCGATTGAGCGGTTGTCAAATATCCACTTCAACCCTTATTCGGAGGCAGCCTTCTATTTTGAGAAAGTCAAACTTGTCTAGGGCAATAAAGTTCCCTATAGTTTAACCAATAGCTTGGGCAGGTTGGAGGGTACAATCGATAGGCGCTAGATTTGTAACACCCCAAATTTTACAACTTAGGGAGTTACTGGTTAGGACCGCACAATGGGTCCCGACCTTAGTTTGACAACAACTTAACGAGATCTTACAACAAGGCACAGATAAGGAAAATCAGAAAACATAAAATAGTTCTTAATAATGCATGAATGTGACCAGATCGACTACAGCCGGAAAACGGAATATAACAAGGTACGAAAGGAAACAATGTTCAACTTTACAACCCACAAATGCAGAAACTGTAAAACGTCCTAAAGTACGACACCCCGGCTGACCACTACCGTCTGGATCACTCGGCATCTGTTCTAACCTGTGTCAAGTCTAAACAACATATCAACAGTTAGCTAACTATCCAAATATAAGCAAAATGATAACAGCACAAGCACACGCAGAAACAAAAATAAACAAACATCATGCTGGCACTCAACCGTTTATTATCTATGATTTAAATGATTCACATTATTCAATTTAAGTTGTGGCACGAGAATTTTTATTAGTTCTCGCCTCCGTTCCTTATCCAACTGGTGTAGGTCTAGCTGACTTCCACTGGTAGCATCACTACAAACCATGTATGGACTAGTCCCGAAAGAAACCCCCAGTGCCCCGCGAGCTACTGAGCAGAATGCCACCGCCCGTTACTCTTAGGCCAAAATATAGGTCGGTAATTATATATCACAACCGATCTCTCTAACATTTCAATCACACACCACCATCATCATTTATACTCATATTTAGAAGTCAGCTAAGTAAGCCCAAAGGACTTACCTGTTATAACGCTCGACTCTTTATAAACCACTCGTTTTGTAAACTGTAGCAACTCAGTTGCCTGCCAAAGGCGATAAGTGTATTAGCACACTCTCACGTAGTTAGAAGTCTAAAACTTCTAAGATCGAATAAGGTATTAAGACATAACTAGTTACAGTGTTAATTTAGGGTAAAATGACCATTTTACCCTTGGTCCCGAAATTCCCGAAAAATCTAGAATTCATATCTAGACTCCTATTTGGGGTTCTAAAATCATATTCTAACTCCTAAAATTTTATTTGGTTCCAAATTGACATTTTTCCTATGTTTCTATTTTCCCGAAAGAAACGTAAAGTTCTAACTTCGGTTCTAAATATAAAATTCTTAACAGCTTATAATAATTCCGAATTAAATCTCTAGATCATCTATGAGGTTCTATCTAACCTTAGGAGAAAGAATTTCTCCAAACTGTTCGTTCAACGGTTTTATAAAAATTCCTAAAGTTGACTACTCCCTTTACAAATTCTATACTTAGCCAAAATTCTAAGGTTTACAAAACTGCTCAACTACCCAACTTCGGAAGCCTATAACTTCTAATCCGACCATTCATTTCTTCCCAAATTTTAATATGTTAAACTACATATATCCGTCTACAACATATCCAAAATTCAACGGTGGATCTTTATCCAAACGCTCAAACATTAATCCCCAACATTGACCATTACTCAAGTACTAAGCTGAGTTCAAAAACGAGTATTTCACTTCTATTTCTAGGGCAGTCTAATCTACTCTCATTATCATCCAGTTACACTCAATTAGAACCACAGGAGACTTCCACAAAACTCATTTACTATCCCTCCAATTCCTTGGCTTGATTTCTATTCATAATAAAACCGTAACATGTATATATATAATTTATACGTTTCTAACATCTAGAGGCAAGAACTGGAATGCAGAAGAGAGAGCTCACCTCTTCAACCGCTACTGGGCTGAGGCGTCTTCAAAACGGTTCCGGATGACCTTCTGGCTTCCTCAGCGTGACAACTCAGGAGGAGGGGAGTGAGGTTTCGGCTTGGCTCTTCTGCTGCGGTGATTGGAGGATTCTCCTCAACCTCACTGCTGTCATGGATTGACCAAGACGAGTGTTGTCCGGCACCACAAGACAGTTGCGTGAGTCCAGCAGTGACACTAATCGAAGATATAAGGTTAAGGAAGGGAAGAGCCTACTTGTTGTGCAGAAAGGAGGAAGGTAGGGTGTGCTGTTACGGCTCCAACCCTCAGTGTAGTCTCTGCGTCGTTGGAGGGATGGAAGTGTGCAGAAACTGGTGTGGATCTGTTGCGTGTTATGCTGTAGAATAGCGGTGAAGGAGGAGTTCTATATGTGGCCAGAATGTGGGATGGAAGAGATGGATTCCCAGCTGCTGTTCGATCGGTTGTATGAGTGTGGAAGGCGACGTTCACAAGCAAGGAAGGAATCAGAAGCGGCAATGTAGGAGCGTGATTTATGGGATTGTAACGTCTGCATCTATTACGTTTAACGGCTGTGGAGAGAGGAGGAGCAGGCGCTGACTGGCTGTTGCTGGGCTGGCCCTGGCTGAAGGATGCAAGGCCAAACTGGGCTGAGAGGCTGGCAAGGTATCCGTTCTTCCTAAGCTGGAAATGACAAGAGCAGCAGCTTTTCTGGGCTGAGCACGTACTGGGCTGGAGACGCCGGGCTGGAGCTAGCGCTGGACAAGCAACCGTGGGCTGCTGGCGCTGGAGAGGCAAGCAGTGGGCTGCTGAAGTTGGCTAGCAAGCAATGGGCTGCTGGAATTGGCTAGCAAGGCTGGATCCGTTGGGCTGAAATATAGAGAAATAGATGGGCTAAACTGGGCTGCGGCTGGGCTCCTTAAATTAGCGAGTTTCTGGCCAGACAAGATCCCGACACATAAATATACGGACTAGACGGATATGAAGTTTGTTATAGTTTAAGATCGGTTAAGAATTCTATCATTTTATGCAGAAGTAAGCTACATAAAATGATAAACTACTTAAAAGATTTTATCATTTTATGTGAATGAATCTACATAAAATAATAAATCCTATAATAATATATCTAGCTAAGTAGACGGATATGCATCAACTGATCGAGATCGGGTTTATAACAGAATTAGACGGAATAAAAATTCCGGATATTACATCAGTACCCCCTTAAAAATAAGTTTCGTCCCGAAACTTTAGAATAAGGTACCTACCCCATACATTTCCCCTCGAGAAATATATTCTAGCAAGCAACTACTCACGTCATCAAGCACATAGACATAAACAATTATGTAAACATATAATCACAGAAGTCCTATAAGGTATCGTCTCGGTACTAACCCGTCGGTACTGAGGTAGCGGCTAACTCCGCAAAGAACTCAGGGTAGTTACGTCTAATACTCTCCTCTGTCTCCCAGGTAGCCTCATCAGCTCCTCGTCTAGACCATTGAATCCTCAGCATCGGTATCTCCTTAGAACGCAGGCGCCTAATGCTACGTTCTAGGACGGCTACTGGGTACTCCACAAAAGTGTGGTCTAGCTCGACTATCAGATCCTCATGACTGATGACGTGTCTAGGATCCGGTATGTACTCTTGCAGCTGGGATACATGAAAAACTGGGTGTACTCCCTCCAATCTCGGTGGCAGTGCTAGTCGGTAGGCAACCTCTCCGACTCTCTCTACGATCTCAAATGGGCCGACATATCGGGGACTCAGCTTCCCCTTAATGCCGAAACGTCTAACTCCTCTCGTAGGTGACACTCTCAACCACACCTGTGCACCTACTCTGAATTTCAAAGGTCGACGCCTTTTGTCGGCGTAGGACTTCTGACAACTCTGAGCTGCTAACATCCTCTCCCGGACTAAGGCAATCCGGGCGATGTCGTCCTGTATCTGATCTGGTACTACTCCATCAGCCTTGCTAGGCTCATCCCAACATAGCGGTGTATGACATCTCCGCCCGTACAAAGCCTCATAAGGTGCCATCCCAATAGACGCGTGCCAACTGTTATTATATGAAAACTCTACTAGTGGGAGGTGATCTGGCCATACCTGTCCCCAATCCAGCACACATGCCCTCAACATGTCCTCTAGGGTCTGGATGGTCCTCTCGGACTGACCGTCTGTCTGCGGGTGGTAGGCAGTGGTAAAGTGAAGGCTCGTCCCCAGAGTAGTATGTACCTGCTGCCAAAACCTCGAGGTAAAACGTCCATCCCTGTCGGAGACGATAGTCCTCGGTACTCCATGGAGTCTCACAATGTGTCTGGTGAACTCCTCTGCTAGACGGCTTACCGGCCACGTTTCCTTGATCGGAATGAAACGTGCGGTCTTCGTCAGACGGTCTACCACTACCCAAATGGCATCAAAACCTCTGCTGAGCCTCAATCCGGTAACAAAATCCATAGAAATATCTTCCCACTTCCAATGTGGTACTAGGAGTGGGTGTAGCTCTCCACCGGATCTACGATGCTCAATCTTGACCTGCTGACAGGTCGCACACTAGGCTACATATCGGCCACATCAGGCTTCAAACCACCCCACCAGAAGGAACGTCTCACGTCCTTATACATCTTACTCGCTCCTGGATGTACAGAGTAAGGGGTAGCATGAGCCTCACCTAGTATCCTCTGTCTCAGCTCACTGTCTGATGGCACACAGACACGGTCCTGTCGTCTCATCACTCCATCGGCACCGATAGTGAACTGAGGTGCCTCATCTCGTGACATCCGGTCTCAGATCCGGGTCAAAGTCGGACAGGTCTCCTGCTTCTGTCGGATCTCACCCAACAGGTCAGGAAGTAACTCTAACCAAGTTAAGTCTCTCTGCAATTGTGGTTGTACTGTCAACCGAGCTATCGCCTTCTCCGAGGCGTCTTTCGACTCAAAGCGTCAGCAACTACATTCGCCTTTCCGGGGTGGTAGAGAATCTCAAGGTCGAAATCCTTGATCAATTCTAGCCACCGCCTCTGGCGGTTATTCAACTCCCGTTGAGTGAATATGTACTTCAGATTCTTATGGTCTGTGAAGATCTGACAAGTCGCTCCATAGAGATAATGACGCCAGATCTTAAGAGCGTGTACTACTGCTGCTAACTCCAGTTCGTGAGTGGGGTAGTTCTCCTCATACGTCTTCAGCTGTCGAGACGCATACGCTATGAGCTTACCCCTCTGCATCAAGACACACCCCAAGCCCAGCTTGGATGCGTCACTGTACACTACAAAGTCCTCTGTACCCTCAGGTTGTGCTAAGATCGGAGCAGACGTCAATCTCCTCTTCAGCTCCTCAAAACTCTGCTGACATGGCTCAGACCAGACGAACCGAGTAGTCTTCCTTAGGAGAGAAGTAAGTGGTCGGGCGATCAGGGAAAACCCTTCCACAAACCGACGGTAATACCCTGCCAATCCAAGGAAGCTGCGAACCTCCTTAACATTCTTCGGAGGTTGCCAAGATGACACTGACTCAATCTTTGCTGGGTCGACCTTAATCCCCTCAGCAGTCACTACATGGCCTAGGAAAGCCACCTCTGACATCCAGAACTCACACTTGGATAGCTTAGCATATAGCTGGCTATCCTGTAGAATCTGTAACACTGTCCTCAAGTGTCCGGCATGCTCCTCTCGACTTCTAGAGTAAACTAGAATGTCGTCAATGAAGACCACTACAACTGGTCTATGAAGTCGATGAAAATCCCATTCATCAACTCCATCAATACTGCTGGCGCATTAGTGAGCCCGAATGGCATCACTACAAACTCATAGTGACCATACCTAGTCCGGAATGTCGTCTTAGGTATGTCCTGATCTCTCACCCTCAGCTGGTGATAACCCGATCTCAAATCTATCCTCGAGAACACTGACGCTCCATGCAGCTGGTCCAGCAGATCATCTATGCGAGGCAATGGGTACTTATTCTTGATGGTGACCTTGTTCAGCTCCCTGTAGTCGATACACAGCCTCATCGATCCACCTTTCTTCCTCACAAATAACACTGGTGTGCCCCAGGGAGAAACACTAGGGCGTATGAAACCCTTCTCTGCTAACTCCTCTAACTGCTTCTTCCTCACAAATAACACGGGGCCTTCGAGATCGGCCTCGTGCCCTGCTTTGACTCAATGCTAAAGTCAACACTCTTATGTCAATCTAGAAGTTGACCCCAACTTTTGCTCGGAAGAGCACCATCAATCTCATTTGTGTGGAATGCTAAGTAACCTCTATCTGGACTAACGTAGGATCTTATCAAAATCATCTTCTTCTTCTTACTCCTCTAGTTCTTCTAATACGACTTCATCTGTACTAACTATGATTTGTACCCTTTTCTTAGCCCATAGTAAACAACTGCTCACAACCATTCTCTTTATATCATTAATAATAGAAGTGATCCTTTCTGACCGTCAACTCTTCCTTTACAATTTTACTTTACTGACTTGACTTATTCGGTGTTACTTGCACTCGTATCGATTTGACTTTACAATTGTCGTATCTGATCTCTTTAAGAACTTCTCCACATGTCAATAAAATTCATTTGTAACCATATGGTTATTCTTCTTATATGCCAACCAATCACTACTAGTTAACCCGTACCTGTAAAGTCTCCGTTGTTACCATTTAGTCTGTAGTTGATCTTCTACACGATCATAGACTTACTTTTCTTCTATCTCTTTGAAGTTTGATTTACTTGGTGGAAGTCTGTTTTCCATTTATACTCCTTTAGTTTCTTCTATAATCTATACTTCTCTTTCTCACTATAAGGTCACTAAACTCTTTCCTATATTAGCTGCATCATTCATCTGCCGTCAATAGACTCATCAGATTTCCCACAATAGCTCGTAATTACATCTTCGCAATTCCTTTTACCTCAGTAATCAACTGTTTGCGGTGCTCCAGTGTGAATCGTTGATGTTGGTAACATAAGTCCCTTTGTGAGAGGGACGTTATTACGGCCCTTGGGTACGCCAAGATTATTTTCACACACTCTTGTTCCTTAGTTGGTGTTAAATTATAATGTTGCTTTTATAGTGATCCTTTGGCTCCGCTTTCAGGATTCTATCATTTGGATATTTGTGTCACAATCTTTCTTGTAACTCACTTGCCTTATAGAAAGTCACTATGCCTCCATGGTTATGAAATCTACCCTCCACTTTCTGGCTAATCCATAAGCTTCAGTTGTGTGGTTCTTTAAGTCTTCATAGTTGGTTTGACGACATATCTCTTCTTAGCTCTTAGGTTATGGGTGTCTAGGTGGATCCGCTTGATTAGGATGCCGACTTAATTTGCCCATAGTGGCCATATTCCGCCCTGCTTCTAACAACAATCTTCATATTTTGGTCCGTAGGTAAGATTAAATTAAATGTCACTTGTGTGGATTGGTTCTATATCTTATTTTGACTTTCATTTCTATGACGGTTTCTGACGGCATCTACGTTGTTCATATCGTCATTTTACACCACACTTGAAAGAATCTATGTGATGTTACTCCCAATTCGTATAATTGTCGATCATCCAATGCTTTTCCGGAACTACTCTCATGTATAATCTTCATTTGGTCCTGTTAAGTTAACTCGGGATCCCCTTCATGCCATGATCGTTGGTGTTGTCCTTCAGCCTTCACTTTTCCATCTCGACGTTCCTCAACCAATCGGAGGAGTTGTCTGCCATTCGTCTACCCTAATGCACATAAGATGTGCAAACTAATCCTCACGTTGACACCCTTCAAAATCTACTTAGATGTGCCAACGGAGTGAGAAACTCATTAATCTCTATTAAGGACATAATATATTATTATGCTACTAACCTTCTGCATAAGTTATCTATTGTACATATCTTTATAAGCAGCTACTACATCACTATAACATTTCTAAATGTACTAAGCTGCCGAGATCCGCGGAGTTAGTGGTGGTCATCCGTACTTTTTATCCCAACCGGACTCTGTATGCATTTTAAAACCAAAATCTTCTTTGGAAAACTCAGACCCCTTTCGGGTTCTGTTTATTTACTTATATGACCTTTTTAAAAGATTTCAAGTGCCATTGTTGCCAACCTAGAGCTCTGATACCATGTTGTAACACCCCAAATTTTACAACTTAGGGAGTTACTGGTTAGGACCGCACAGTGGGTCCCGACCTTAGTTTGACAACAACTTAACGAGATCTTACAACAAGGCACAGATAAGGAAAATCAGAAAACATAAAATAGTTCTTAATAATGCATGAATGTGACCAGATCGACTACAGCCGGAAAACGGAATATAACAAGGTACGAAAGGAAACAATGTTCAACTTTACAACCCACAAATGCAGAAACTGTAAAACGTCCTAAAGTACGACACCCCGGCTGACCACTACCGTCTGGATCACTCGGCATCTGTTCTAACCTGTGTCAAGTCTAAACAACATATCAACAGTTAGCTAACTATCCAAATATAAGCAAAATGATAACAGCACAAGCACACGCAGAAACAAAAATAAACAAACATCATGCTGGCACTCAACCGTTTATTATCTATGATTTAAATGATTCACATTATTCAATTTAAGTTGTGGCACGAGAATTTTTATTAGTTCTCGCCTCCGTTCCTTATCCAACTGGTGTAGGTCTAGCTGACTTCCACTGGTAGCATCACTACAAACCATGTATGGACTAGTCCCGAAAGAAACCCCCAGTGCCCCGCGAGCTACTGAGCAGAATGCCACCGCCCGTTACTCTTAGGCCAAAATATAGGTCGGTAATTATATATCACAACCTATCTCTCTAGCATTTCAATCACACACCACCATCATCATTTATACTCATATTTAGAAGTCAGCTAAGTAAGCCCAAAGGACTTACCTGTTATAACGCTCGACTCTTTGTAAACCACTCGTTCTGTAAACTGTAGCAACTCAGTTGCCTGCCAAAGGCGATAAGTGTATTAGCACACTCTCACGTAGTTAGAAGTCTAAAACTTCTAAGATCGAATAAGGTATTAAGACATAACTAGTTACAGTGTTAATTTAGGGTAAAATGACCATTTTACCCTTGGTCCCGAAATTCCTGAAAAATCTAGAATTCATATCTAGACTCCTATTTGGGGTTCTAAAATCATATTCTAACTCCTAAAATTTTATTTGGTTCCAAATTGACATTTTTCCTATGTTTCTATTTTCCCGAAAGAAACGTAAAGTTCTAACTTCGGTTCTAAATATAAAATTCTTAACAGCTTATAATAATTCCGAATTAAATCTCTAGATCATCTATGAGGTTCTATCTAACCTTAGGAGAAAGAATTTCTCCAAACTGTTCGTTCAACGGTTTTATAAAAATTCCTAAAGTTGACTACTCCCTTTACAAATTCTATACTTAGCCAAAATTCTAAGGTTTACAAAACTGCTCAACTACCCAACTTCGGAAGCCTATAACTTCTAATCCGACCATTCATTTCTTTCCAAATTTTAATATGCTAAACTACATATATCCGTCTACAACATATCCAAAATTCAACGGTGGATCTTTATCCAAACGCTCAAACATTAATCCCCAACATTGACCATTACTCAAGTACTAAGCTGAGTTCAAAAACGAGTATTTCACTTCTATTTCTAGGGCAGTCTAATCTACTCTCATTATCATCCAGTTACACTCAATTAGAACCACAGGAGACTTCCACAAAACTCATTTACTATCCCTCCAATTCCTTGGCTTGATTTCTATTCATAATAAAACCGTAACATGTATATATATAATTTATACGTTTCTAACATCTAGAGGCAAGAACTGGAATGCAGAAGAGAGAGCTCACCTCTTCAACCGCTACTGGGCTGAGGCGTCTTCAAAACGGTTCCGGATGACCTTCTGGCTTCCTCAGCGTGACAACTCAGGAGGAGGGGAGTGAGGTTTCGGCTTGGCTCTTCTGCTGCGGTGATTGGAGGATTCTCCTCAGCCTCACTGCTGTCATGGATTGACCAAGACGAGTGTTGTCCGGCACCACAAGACAGTTGCGTGAGTGTAGCAGTGACACTAATCGAAGATATAAGGTTAAGGAAGGGAAGAGCCTACCTGTTGTGCAGAAAGGAGGAAGGTAGGGTGTGTTGTTACGGCTCCAACCCTCAGTGTAGTCTCTGCGTCGTTGGAGGGCTGGAAGTGTGCAGAAACTGGTGTGGATCTGTTGCGTGTTGTGCTGTAGAATAGCGGTGAAGGAGGAGTTCTGTATGTGGCCAGAATGTGGGATGGAAGAGATGGATTCCCAGCTGCTGTTCGATCGGTTGTATGAGTGTGGAAGGCGACGTTCACAAGCAAGGAAGGAATCAGAAGCGGCAATGTAGGAGCGTGATTTATGGGATTGTAACGTCTGCATCTATTACGTTTAACGGCTGTGGAGAGAGGAGGAGCAGGCGTTGACTGGCTGTTGCTGGGCTGGCCCTGGCTGAAGGATGCAAGGCCGAACTGGGCTGAGAGGCTGGCAAGGTATCCGTTCTTCCTGGGCTGGAAATGACAAGAGCAGCAGCTTTTCTGGGCTGAGCACGTACTGGGCTGGAGACGCCGGGCTGGAGCTGGCGCTGGACAAGCAACCGTGGGCAGCTGGCGCTGGAGAGGCAAGCAGTGGGCTGCTGAAGTTGGCTAGCAAGCAGTGGGCTGCTGGAATTGGCTAGCAAGGCTGGATCCGTTGGGCTGAAATATAGAGAAATAGATGGGCTAAACTGGGCTGCGGCTGGGCTCCTTAAATTAGCGAGTTTCTGGCCGAACAAGATCCCGACACATAAATATACGGACTAGACGGATATGAAGTTTGTTATAGTTTAAGATCGGTTAAGAATTCTATCATTTTATGCGGAAGTAAGCTACATAAAATGATAAACTACTTAAAAGATTTTATCATTTTATGTGAATGAATCTACATAAAATAATAAATCCTATAATAATATATCTAGCTAAGTAGACGGATATGCATCAACTGATCGAGATCGGGTTTATAACAGAATTAGACGGAATAAAAATTCCGGATATTACAAGATTATCAACAACCACCCAAAACTATGCAGTGAGAAACTATAAGTGTACGAAGAGTGAGAAGTAGGCGACGAAATTTACAACAATAAAATTGCGTCGTCAAAGCACCATGGGTTGCCGGTGTTAACAAAATCAAGATGATTGATATCAAAGATTTGGAAGATAAATGGATTTTTTTACCAAAATGACAAAACTATATACATTAATTATCAAAATATCAAATCCTAAAACTTATTTTCAATGTAGTAAATTTTATGATAAAAGTTTCAAAAAGTAGTCTTGTGTTGTGGGTTTTGATATTAAATTTATACACTGCAAGGATAAAAAAGAAGGAAAAGCAAGAAATGGGATTCAAACACATGAACATGGACAACCAAAAAACGAACACTCCTTCAAATGACCATGACATGTTGATTTCATTGAATATTTATGCTTTTGTATGTATATATAGCCAAGTTTTCTTAAAATATGAACACAATTATTGATTCTATTGAAGAGATTTGTGAATCAAAAGCTTAGAGATTTGTGAACTGAAGGCTTATTTATTTCATTGATCATGTAATGTTTATATAGGGAAACATAAAGAGATAAAATAATAAACTAATAACAAAAGATAAAATGAGAGATAAGCCCAATGTTCTAAGAGATAAACTCAATACTCTAACACTCCCCCTCAAGCGGGAGGTGTGGAAGAAACAACTCCAAGCTTGCGAATTAAGAAGTTGAAACGAGTAGGTCCAAGAGCTTTAGTCATAATGTCAGCTAGCTGAAGTGTGCCAGGAACATGTTGTGTTTGAATAATGCCTCGCTGAATTTGTTCCTCGATGGTATGACATTCAATCTCAATATGTTTGGTACGCTCATGGAATACCGGATTATTGGCTATATGAATGGCGGACTGATTATCACAAAAGAGGCGCATAAGAGCCTTGTGTGAAATCCCGAGTGAATCAAGTAGAGAACGAAGCCAAAGGAGCTCACAAGTAGTAGCTGCCATTGCTCTATATTCGGCCTTAGCAAAAGATCTAGAAACCGTAGCCTATTTCTTGGTTCTCCAAGAAATGGGTGAATTACCGAGGAGAATGAAGTAGCCTGTATTAGAGCGTCTAGTGATAGGGCAAGCTGCATAATCCGAATTACAAAAAGCACCAATACACAAATCACTAGAACGATATAAGAAAATACCCTGATCAGGTACTGACTTTAGGTAACGAAGAACCTTTAAGGCAACATCCCATTGGCCACGGCGGGGAGCAGCCATAAACTGAGAAAGTGTATGAACCGAGTATGCAAGTTCAGGGCGAGTGATGGACAAGTAGATAAGACGGCCAACCAAACGACGATATTTCTCAGGATCATCAAGCAGAGCAAAGGAATCTGATTGAAGACCATGATCAGCAGACATCGGAAACGATGCGGGTTTGCATCCAAGAAGACCAGAATCAGCTAGAATATCTAGAGTGTATTTCCGTTGGTTCAACCATAAACCAGACGGTGTACGAACAATTTCAATACCTAAGAAGAACCGAAGGGGTCCAAGGTCCTTCATATGAAAGCAAGCATGAAGATAGTCTTTAAATCGACGAATAGTAGCAGGATTATTTCCAGTAATGACTAGATCATCAACATATATCAAAATGTGTAGGATGATACCTGACCGTCTGAAGGTGTAAAGGGAGTAATCAGCCAGAGACTGAGAGACCCCATATTTTAGAAGAGCAGATGTGAACTTGTGGAACCAATTCCGTGGAGCTTGACGAAGACCATATAATGATTTCTATAGACGACAAACTTGGGACGAGGTTCGAAAACCGGGAGGTGGTAGCATATATACTTCCTCATGCAGATCCCCATGAAGAAAAGAATTGTGAACGTCCATCTAATGAAGAAACCAGTTATAGATAGAGGCAATTGCAAGAAGTAGTTTAACTGTAACTGATTTAGCAACAAGAGCAAAAGTTTCATTATAATCAATGCCTTCTTGTTGACGGTTGCTGAGTTCAACCAAACACGCCTTATAGCGCTCAACCTGTCCATCGGATTTGTATTTAATACGAAAAACCCATTTAGAGCCAATAGGTTTACGATCGAAAGGAAGATCAACATATTCCCAAGTGTTGTTGCGGTGTAAGGCTGTCATTTCATCCTGCATGGCTTGTTTCCATTTTTGGTTAGCAACCGCGTCTCTGAAAGAGGTTCGTTCTTTTTCCTGATATACAGAGTTAATAGCAGTAACATAGGCATGAGCAAAATGTTCATATGATAAAGAATTCTTTATGGAATACCGGGTACCTAATTTCAGTGGAGGAGAAGTTTCACCCGATTTGGAATCAAAATGACTTGCCGTTTGACAAACATAGTCTCGTAAAAGGATAGATGGTTTTGAAGTACGGGAGTTGTGACTGGGTGGATTTTCGGTCGGAGCAGTATTAACGGGTGGTGGAGTCGGAATGATGGGTTGAGGGATTTCGGTGCCCATGGGAAGAGGGGTAGAAGTATGTGGATTAGTAGAGAGAGGTGAGGGACATGTTGGAGGGATGGTTATAGAAATTGGGGAGGGGCTTGGTGGGGAGGTGTAGGGGGCATCAACAACAGGTAAGATGACAGGGGAACCTGTGGTAGGTGGAAGGACAATAAGGAGGTGAGAGGATTCTAGGAGGGTCGTGGAAGGTATAGTTGGGGGATCCGTGTCAAGGGGAATATGTGGGAGGTTTTCTTGGGTGGGGGCTGTTTTCCGGGGGATTTCTTGGTAATATTCGGGGAAAAAGTCAATGGGGTCTGCTATGGACTCCGTAGGTTCAGGAGAATTTTTCGGTTCGGAGAACGGAAAAATGTTCTCGTAGAAACGTGCATCCCGTGTTGTAAAAATTTCTTGGGTATCAAGATCCAATATTTTTCAAGCCTTTTGTGAAGTTGCATATCCTATAAAAATACATTTTCGACCTCGAGGTCAAAATTTATCTGAAGACCGAGGTATAAAAGAACAATAAGCAAGACAACCAAACACCCGAAGATGGTCAAGATTTGGTGGAGAGCCATGAAGAAGCTCATAAGGAGTTTTGTGATGAAGGATGGGAGTAGGGGTGTGATTGATAAGGTAACATGCCGTAAGAACACATTCTCCCCAAAGCGAGACGGGTAAATTTGCTTGAAATATTATGGATCTAGCGACATTAAGGATATGGCGGTGTTTGCGTTCTACCCTCCCATTTTGTTGTGGGTGTGTAGGTACAAGAGGTTTCTAAATGGATACCCTTACCTTTAAGAAAAGGTCGAAGGGAAATAAATTCCTTAGCATTGTCACTACGAAAGGTTTTGACACAAGTGTGGAATTGAGTCTCAACCATGACACAAAAATCTCTAATTAAAGTGGCGACTTCGGCTTTTCCCTTTATTAAATAAATTCAGGTGCAACGGGAGTAATCATCCAAAATGGTAAGAAAGTAGGAACAACCGGAAGTAGAAAGGGTGCGATAAGGACCCCAAATATCTAAGTGGACTAATTCAAATAACGACAAAGTATGAGAACTGCTAACCGGAAAAGATGATCTAGGTAGTTTGGCCCGGAGATATATGTCACATGGATAGGTGGTTTTGGTGATGGAAGGATGACCAAGGCGGTTATGATGGGTGGTGGTGTGAATAGTGGTAAGACATGAAGGGAGCGGAGAAGCGTTTGTCATCCAACGAAGCCAGTAGATTCCATCACAAGCTTCACCCACTCCAATCACTGTCCTTGAAGTACGGTCCTGTATAACACAAAGTTTATTAGTTATCATAAAAACATAATTCAAATCCGTAGTTAACTGATTTAGAGAATGTAGATGACAATCAAGTCCTAAAACATATAATACTCGGGGCAAGTTAAGGGAGTTATTGAGTCGCAAGGTGCCTGCGTGTTCAGCGGAGACTAAAGCTCCATTAGGAAGTTTAATCCGGCATGTAGTGACCGGCTTGAGCGATGAAAGTAATGAACGATCACCTGTCATATGAAATGAAGCCCCCGAATCAAGAATCCAAAGGAACAAATTTGAACGGTAGGAGTTCAAAGTAGATATGAGAGTATTCCATTGAGTATCATTAATTACAAGCTCAATGTCTTTACGGTCCTCAAAGATTAAGGAACCAGAGAAGGGGTACGTGGAATTAGCTTGTCCCGCCGCCCCAATAATTGTGACGGTCATGATACTAGCCAGAGTCGTTTCTGATACTGTCGGCCAAAGTCGTCTCTGATACCGGCTGCCAAAGTCGTCTCTGATACTCGGCCAAAGTAGTTTCTGATACCGATGGTCGAAGTACTCCCTGATACTGACGGCCGAAGTATTCTCTGATACCGCAAAAACGGCAAAAGGTTAATTTTAGGGTTTAAGGTTTTGTTTTGTGTGGAAGCGTAGGTCAAGGAAAGTGCTTTGATACCATGAAGAGATTTGTGAATCGAAAGCTTAGAGATTTATGAATCGAAAGCTTAGAGATTTATGAATCGAAAGCTTAGAGATTTGTGAATCGAAATCTTAGAGATTTGTGAACTGAAGGCTTGTTTATTTCATTGATCATGTAATGTTTATATAGGGAAATATAAAGAGATAAAATAATAAACTAATAACAAAAGATAAGCCCAACAATGAGAGATAAGTCCAATCCTCTAAGAGATAAGCCCAATACTCTAACATCTATTAAAATTACAACTCTTTATTTATGACTTCTAGGTTCATAAATTATAATCATATCGTGTATATCACTATTTTTTTTTCAAATTTAATAATTAAATTTTTTCCATGAGGTTTATTTGTTTATTTATTTAAAACTAATAATTTATATATAATAATTAATTGTGTATTTTTTTCAATTCTTTTTTTATTTGTTAGAATAAAAAGTTTGTAAATATACTTTTTAAAGCATGAAGTATGAATTTAGGAAACATCCGAAAATAAATAATTTTGTTGATTTTTGATACTTCCTTCTTCTTATACAAATTTTCATAAAATGCATATATTAATTAACGATAATTTTATTTAAATCTTATTATTTTAAGATGTTTCCAAATTTGTATTTTACACCTTGAATGTTTCCATGTAATCACAAATTTTTTTATTTTAAAATAGAAAAAGAATTAAAAAAAAAACCCAAAATAATCAATAATTATATATAAAGTTTTATTTTAAATAAATAAACCTCATGAAAAAAATTCAAATACTAAATTATTACTTTTTATTGATATATATGATAGGATTATGAATTATAGACCTAAAAGTCGTAAATGAAGAACTGGTAATTATAATAGAATTAATGATTGTGTTCATATTTTTAAA
The DNA here is from genome assembly GCA_033239125.1 of Fagopyrum homotropicum. Lineage (NCBI taxonomy): Eukaryota > Viridiplantae > Streptophyta > Magnoliopsida > Caryophyllales > Polygonaceae > Fagopyrum > Fagopyrum homotropicum. The sequence goes on from BSWB01000007.1 coordinate 108,061,503, forward strand.
AAAATTAGGCTATAACTACTTATGGAAGCAAGAATATTGAAACAAAACAACGTGGCAGAGTGGTTGAAGGAGTGTTTTCTAGTTGTCCTAGGTCACCCCGACTCACTTGTGTTTCAAGTCCTATATCTTGCATTTCCTTCCTTTTTGTCCATTTATTTTGCACCGAGCAAGTTTAATATATTAAAAAAAATCACGTAGATTTTTTTTTGGTAAAAAAAAAATCACGTAGATTAAGACTGTTTTTTGTCAAAAAATTTGCTACGTGGAAAAATAAGTTTTAGGATGTGATATTTACATAATTATTTTATATAATTTTGTTATATGGGTAAAAAAAATCCAAGATAAATGTATCATTTCCAATTTCGTGCACCCAAATTTTGGTGACCAAGCAAAAGTCATTGTGGTCATCAAAGTAGTAACTTTGTAACGTTTTTGAGTATGTAGTTTCATTGCCGAGCATAAGGAGTAGTTGTTGGACAGTGGCGTGCATGGCATAGGGAGGGGACGAATTTCGGATTCAAAGAGTGTCAGGCCATCCAGTTGGCTACCAAGAGAGTCGGGGATAGCCATGGGGTGGAGTAACAATGATTAACAAACCAAAGAACCGGAGAAGCACAAGGAATCGCCAGGGACGAGTAACCCTAACCGTTGTAGGAATTCATGTGTTCCTCATAAATATAAACATCCATAAGTGTTTCACGAGTCTAGTCTTAGGCATGCTATATATATCATATGTAACACCCCAAGTTCTTGGAACTCGAAGCGTTACGGGCTAGGACCTCACAATGGATCCCGACCTTCAAAGTAGCAACGATAACATCGGACCTTATAACAAGGAACAAATAAAAGAAAATCAAAACTGTTATAAAAACCAAAGGAAAGCGTGAAAGACTCGCAACCGAGTTCAAAACAAAGGGAAATAACAACTGAAATATAAAACCCGATCCCGTCCTATAATGTACGGGAACCCCGGCTGACCACACCGTCCGGATCACTCAGCATCATCTCTAACCTGCAGGGCATCTACAAAATCGGTATAAACCGTTAGCTAACATTCTAGATATCAAAAAGACAGTAAAGACAGAAACACACATAAGGTAATATAACGCACTCAACCGGTTAATATCTTTCATTATGTTAATCCCTTTACTAATTGTGTTAAGCGGTTTCTTATTTAATCAAGCTATCAAATTTAATAAACCATTATTTTTATCGAACATCTATAAGACACTCAAAATTACTAAAAAGTCTTCTTTATCACAAAAAACAAAAAGAATAAAAGTTGATTAAAAATTTTGTTTTAAAAATTTCAAAAATTTTAAGAATAAAAGTTGATTAAATTTTTTTTTCTTATATAATGTTCTTGTGTAAGTAAAATTTATTTTTTGATATTAGTTTAGAAAAACAATTATAAATAAATTTAATAAATTCAACTTATAATTTAAATTAACAATTTGAATTTTAATTAGAAAAATTTCTTGTTATCTGTTGTTATGATATTGTATAACCCTACTCTCTATATAATATTGATAAAATATTAAAATTAAATTATAATAGAGAAGATGTCTTTTCATAATTTTATATTTATATCTGATTCGATAAACTTATAATTTTCGGACACTCAACAAACTTATAAAAAAAAAATCATGTAATTTAATTAGTTATTTATTTTGCCTACTCAATCAACTTTAACTTAAACTTCAACGTAGTATAAGCTAGTATTTTCAAACAAACACTTAAATATATAAAAAGCTTATACATTCATATTTTTGTAAATGATTGATTTTGATTTGACGGTTTGTAAGATGTCCTCTTTGTTACCTTGAAATTTAGGATGACTCATCTTACAGTGGGATCTCAAGTCCAAACCCATGATGACGTGGCATTCCCACACGTGTTGGTGTGTTTTTTAAACCTTTATAATTTAAGAAGACATTGACTAAAAAACGTTTTTTTTAATGGAGAAAATAATGCATCCCTTTTTCATTTTAAATAAACGGATACAATTTTCTTGATTATGGTGACAAGTCGACAACAGAATGGACTTTTCTATTTAACACATACTAGTAGCGTTAAATAAAAAATATAAAAAGTTAGAATATATTTATCTAATTGAAAAACTAAATAATTTAGTTATTAGAAGTAAAACTTAAAAAAAATTATTAATCAAATTAACCTTTTTTATTAGAAATTTGTCATAACTAACAATTAAAAAGTTACATGTGTAAGCGTTTTATATTTTCTTTTTTTCAAAAAGGTTTTGATTTTTTCAATTTTTATTCACGTCCCATAATTATACGGTTAATAAAATTTGGCACTAAAAAGGAATTTCAAACAAAATTAAAAAGAAAATAGATGGTCTAAAACCGATGTTTTGGCTTTTCAAGAGCATGTGCAACAGTTACCCCATTTTAGAGAATGTTGTGTTTTTGGGGAATTTTAGGCTTCTTTTGCATCCAACAAATTTCCTATCTCAAACTCTAAAATAGGGGGCTTGTGAAAAATTAGCCTTCATTTCCCTATATTTGCAGCAAGGGAAGGTTCTCCAAATACATTCCATCTAAAAAATTTGACAGTTTTTGTCATTGGTTTTAAAATAAAAATTTACATATATACATGACTCCCTATTATGGAGAAGCTATTGTGTTTTAAACAAAAATAATTTAGAAAAAATGAAAATAATTTCTCCATTTTAGAGATTTTTTGAAGAAATTCATGTGCAAAAAAATATTAATTTATGCATGGACCACTCTCATCTCAAATTTAAATAAAGTTTTAAATGACTTTATAAAATTAGAAAAAAATTCATAACAATTATGATTTTGGTTTTTTTTATTTATTTTACACTTTTGAACATTAATTACCCTTTATTTAATTTGATTCACAATGTAATACTTGAACCTTTGACAAATAAATTTCTTATACATTTTTTTATTTAATTTTAAAGTATTATATTTTCTATTCTCATATAACTTTTCTCCTTCAACTACTTATATACAACTAAAAAATCTAGTAAATATCAATAAATATTAAACTTTTTATTTTTATTATTTTGATATATTTGATTTTTCTCAAATGAAAAACAATGTGAAGCGAGGAAATATTATTTATTTATAAATTTTATGTTCGAATGTTTTTTTGATAAGGATATACAAAGTGAGTTGAAAAATATGGAGTAAAAGGGTAAGTAGGCTTTTATTGTATAATTGTATGTTAAGTAGGATTTTATGTTTCAATTTGTATTAACTAGGCCCCTTGTAATTTTGATAAAAAAAAATAAAATTTAAAATAATTTAAAATACTTTCAAAATTAAAAAGGAAAATGAGAGTGGTCCCCTACAATTATTCAAAATTAAAAAGATTCTCTCCCTTAATTTTTTAAAATAAAAAAGGAAAATGAGAGTGGTCCCCTACGATTAAGGAATTAGTTTTAACATTAAAAAGATTCTCTCCCTTAATTAATTTTACTTATTTTTTTTCAAAGAGTCGTTTATTTGTTGGCATTAAAATTAACAAACAATTTGGTTTACTAGACTTTTTCTAGTTTTGTGTTTAGTAAATGTACCCCTTCTTGAGAGAAGAGTGTGTAGAGTTTGAGAATAAATACAAAAGGTTGGGGTATATTTACTTAATTGAAACATTAAAAAGTCTAGTTACTACTATAGTTTTTCAAAAAGGTCTAGTTACCAAAATTGCCCTAAAATTAGTTACATAATTTTATGTACATAATTTGCGTGCAAAATTATGTACATAATTTGCGTGTGAAATTATGTACATAAAATTATGTACAGAATTTGTGGGGGACCACTCTCTTTTTTTTTATTTAATTAAAAAACAGCCATATTAATTGTGGAGATAATCTTTTTAATGAGAGTGGTCCCCACAATTAATATTCACTTATTTTTTAATTTAGTTTATTCTTTTAATTTTTAATAGTTATTTATCCTCCTTAATTAAGGGAGATAATCTTTTTTAATGAGAATAGTCCCCACAGTTAATAGTCTCTTTATAATTTAATTTAGTTTTATATTTAGAAAGAAAATTGGAGGAATCTAAATTGTATCATAGATAAAAAAAAAAAAAAAACTTTCCTACACTAATTTTTAAAAAAATACGTTGATGCATTCTTATATTAACGCAAGTGGTATATGGGAAAGTATATTTAATAGGATGAGTCGAAGACCTAATCCAACATCACAAATTCAGTGTATACAAAGAGTGTAGAAGTTTCTTGTGTTGTGTATGGAGACCATCTCATTTGAAGTTCATAGTGGGACCCACTATAGCTCCTGTGGGTCCATGCCACCCAAATGAAATTATACTACAAATTAAACCCTAATACACAAATGTCATATTGCTTTGTCATTTCTTCCTATATTTTTAGGCACACAACCAACTATGTATACCTATCATAGACCAAAAAACAATATTTACTTCAAAACCTAGAAAATCAAGATAATTAGAAAGAATATAAATAAATTCTAATAAAAAAAAACACACCAGATTTTATTTTAGGTAGACGGTAGCTTATGAAAAAACTATTAACTTTAAAAGGATGATCACACATAAATCTCCGAAAACGAAACAATTAACTCTCTAATAATCCTGGTCGGAAAGTGAAATCATGAAAAATTCTCGGAGTCACTTGGCCTAATATTACCAGATGATATTATTCGTTAAATCCAAAACGATACCCTCCCCTTTAAACACAATTAAAGAGATATTACACCGACCCTTGTACAAAATGATGGTTCTCGGTAAGCTCTACGATGAATCTGACACATGAACAAACACATTTCTCTCATTTGGATACTTCAAGGGTCTGGGAGGTGAACGTTATATATTATGACTAAGATCAAAAACTTTTTGTGGAATGTAATGGTCCCGTAACAAAGATAAATCTCCAAAAACAAAGGATAACGGTTCATAAATATTTTTTTTAAGTGTCAGTTTACAATGCACACATGTTTGATAATAATATAAAGAGGTTCCTAACATATCTAGACACCAACCAATTCAAATAAAGGAAGTGATTGCCTAGCTCCGATTTATATTCAATCACCAAACCAGAATCAATGCTCTTTTGGGTAGAGATGATCAGTACTCGTTTTTCATCTTTGTTGAGACTATTGTTCTCAGAAGCCAAACCAGGATGAAAACTGAATTGTATTATTATAACTATCGCTTCCTCGCTAGCTTCTTTTGGTTTCGATAAAGTTTTTTTTTTATCATTTGTAATTTTTATGAAAGTGAATTGTGTAACTGACAAACTCGTTATGAATGTTCATTTAAATCCTGATTAAAGTTGAAAATCTCATCCGAAAGATGCCTCTAGTATAGGCCAAGACTAGCCTCCATGGTGAGACATACATGAATCGAAATACAATAATATTATGATATTTAGAAATGGTATTTATTCCGTGTAAATCTCATTTCGTATTTGTGTACATGAGTCTATTCTATGATTGAGCAGTTTGTATGTATATTAGTGGTATAGCAGCTAACGAAGATTTGAAAATGTGACATCAAACTTAGATAGATAGATAGATATGGTCAAAGTCAATCGTCAACTTTTCAAGATAATAACAGCATAGCTATTAGGTAGCTAGGAGGAATAGGATATCTTCTACTTAGCCACCCACGAGTGGTTACGTCCTCTTATAGGAAACATCGTGGTACCTAACTTTCCGCACATTTCATTTACCTACCAAATACTATTTCATACTTTCAAATAAGAGGAATCACATTTAGGGTTTTGTTGTTATTTATATTTGGATATTTGGATGTTGGTATATTCTTATATCGGGTGAATTTGTTAAGTAGCATTAGATCATTAATTTTGTTTAATATTTGTTGACCTTACTAATTTGGTTAGAATATGACCTCTTTTGAAATTGTAAGACTAATTTATTTATTTATTTTTTTGAAAATTTACTTGTATTATAGAGGAGAAAATTTACAAGGGGAATGACAGTTACATGATTCAAGGGGAGAAAAGGTCCAAGATTCTAATTTAGATGGATCTCGAGCATTCGTGCAGTTGCAAGTGACTCCTAGGATCTATCCCGCCAGTGGTGAGCTAAGTGAAGCTTGATTGCTTGAATTACTTCATTTGCACAATCAATAGCTCTTGTGAAGGTATTGTTGTAGATTAGGTTGTTCCTGGCCTTCCAAGAGAAGTAGATATGAGCTGTGATGGAGGCAATACGTGTGCAGTCAAGGAGCGTCTTCTTGGGAGTTCTGTTTGAGCCAAGCCAATCCCAAAGATTGTGAAGGTAGGGGGCGGGGAATGGTGTTCTCGTCCATCGGGAGATGATGTCCAAGGTGAGGGAAGTATAGGCACATTTGTTCCAAAGATGATCATCATCATCACAATTTGAGTTGCATAGTCTACAGGTATCCGATGGAATGATGTTCCATTGGTGGAGTTTGTGTAGGGTGGGAAGTTTTTTCAGGTTAGCCATCCTAGCAATGAAACGGCATTTGGGTATGTTGTAGTGGTGCCAAATGATCTTGCATATTGGAGATGGGGGTGGGAGTGTGGTGGATCGGAATGTTGAGTAAGCTTTCCTGTTTGAGAAGGAACCGTCAGAATTGGTGATGAGGCTTAAGGGTCCGCTGCTGGAAGGGAACGAAATTAAGTGATCACAAACATGTAGTAGGCAGTTCCAAGCATGGCTGTAGTTGCTACTAACCCGAAGGCTCCAAATGGTCTGACGCTTTAGGATGTTGTGCTTGATCCAGGAACTCCAGAGGCTGTTGTTATTCCTGTCCAGGTCATATAGGAGGCGAGCAAGGCAAGCCTTGTTCTTAGCATTAAGGTCAGGTATCCCAAGACCGCCATGCTCTTTGGGGGAGCATACATTATTACAGGCTACGAGAGCTCGCCTACTAGAGTCCTTACATGACTAGAGGAATGAACGAAGGAGGGACTGAATCTTGGTGAGGATGGTGGTTGGTATTTGGAAGATAGAGCTCCAGTGATGGCATATTGCAACCAGGATGGAGGAGATTAATTGTAATCTGCCTGCGTAGGATAATAGTTTAGCGCTCCAGGCTTGAATTCTATGGGTGATCTTGTGGATAAGAGGTGCATAGTCAGTGATCAGTAAACGCTTGCACCCCACAGGAACTCCAAGATAGTGAAATAGTAATGATCCAATGGTGAAGTTGGTGGCTTGGGTTATCTGGGTCATGGTAGAATCATGAACGCCACCCAAGTAAATAGAGGATTTGGTGAGATTAATCATTAATCCGGATATCTCACCAAAGTCATCAAGGGTATTTTTGAGGGTGAGGATGGAAGGTAGGTCTCCTCGGCTGAACAACATGAGATCATCTGCAAAGCAAAGGTGGGTGATTCTAGGGTTGTGACATTTGGGGTGAACTTTGAAGGCTGGTTTAGATGTGTTTGTGTTGATCATGGTGGATAGGTACTCCATTGCAATGATGAAGAGTGGAGGTGATAACGAACATCCTTGCCTTAAGCCTCTGGAACCTTTGAAATGCCCCACCAAGGAGCCATTGACATTGATGGAATAGGATGCAGTGGTTATACATTCTCGGATCAGATGGATGGTGTGATTAGGAAAGCCCATTTTGTGCAAGCAGTGGAGAATGAAACCATGATCAATGGTGTCGAAAGCCTTGGTTATGTCAATCTTGATGGCCGCTCGAGGTGATATGTTCTTCCTGGCATACTTGTTGAGTAGTTCTTGACAGATCAGGATGTTTTGTTTGATTGATCTTCCTTTGACAAAAGCGCTTTGGTAGGATCCAATAATATGAGGAAGGATGGAGTTAATGCGAGATGCAAGGATCTTGGCTATTGTTTTGTATGTGGTGTTGCAGCAAGATATTGGCCTGTAGTCAGATGGAGATGTGGGATTGTCTTTCTTGGCAATAAGGGTAATGGAGGCATGGTTGGTTTGTCTGAGCAAGCGTCCATTTACAAAGAAGTCCTGGATTGCATTGTTGAAGTCATCTTTGATAATGCTCCAGGCTTTCTTATAGAAGAATGCGTTGTAACCATCAGGGCCTGGAGCTTTGTTATCGCCAATGCTGAAAAGTGCACTCTTGATCTCTTCATTTGTAACCTGCATAGAAAGGTAACTGAGTCATTAGAGCTGAGTGTTTGGGGCAGGTCAGGGTATGTGTTTAGGCTGTTGGTGTTGGTAGGGTTGAGTAATGAGGTGAAATGGTTAAGAAATGTGGTGGAAATGGTAGCGGGGTCATATGAGATGAGGTTTTTTGAGTCGAGTATGGAGGTTATTTTGTTCCCACATCTTCTGGACCTGATGCATCTGAAGAAGTACGAGTCACATTGATTCCCGTATTTGATCCAATTAATCTTAGATAGTTGCGCCAAGGTGGTTCGAAGGGAGTCAAGATTCTCATTGAGCTTATTTGTGGTGTCTTTCTCGAGCACATGAAGATCAGTTGCATGGGGATTTTTTTGCATGTTTCCCTGGGTTTCACGTAGCAGTGTTCTTTGATCTTGGATTGCTTTGTGGATCTCTTCCAGCTTGACGCTCGGAAATTTCTTGAGCTTGGGCTTGAGAAGTTTCAGTTTCGTGGTGAGTTGGAACATAGGGTTGCCCTGGGTATTGGTGGTCCAAGCGTCAGTGATGGTATGTAGGAAGTTATCATGATTTGCCCAGGCATTGTTGAACCTGAATGGAATTGGGCGGTTGCGGATTGAGTGTTCAAGGGTAAGGAAGGCATGTGAGTGGTCCGAAATATAGGGAAGATCAAAGTGAGCGGTTGAGTTGGGGAAAGATGAGGCCCAGTCATGGTTTGTGAGAATACGATCGAGTTTACACCATATCCTGGAACCGGTTTGTTTATTATTCCATGTATACTTGCATCCAGAATAGGTGTGATCGGAGAGGAGGTTTTGGTTGAGGCAAGTGGCTAGTTCAGTAGAATTTTGTGTGAGGGATGGAGTGTTATTGGTAGTTTTCTCGTCTGGGGATAGAGTGGTATTGAAGTCACCGACCCAAGACCCAAGGTATGTTATTGTTAAGGAGGTTTAGGGTTACAATGGTGTCCCAAAGGCTAGTTCAATTAGTCTCGATATTGTGCCCGTAAATGAAAGTGCAATCAAATGCAGTAGCATGGGCCCCGATGGTTAGATGAGGTGTAATTTGGCAGTGTATGGCATGGTCAGTTATGATAGTGGTGGAGAGTTGGAGTCGACTAGGGTTCCACCATATCCAGAGTCGACAGTTATTTGAAGTGGTGGAGTTGGAGATGTGATTCCATGAGGGAAGGAGATGCTTAGCTAAGCAATGCAATTTGCTTGACTTGAGTCTTGTTTTGATGATTGCCATGATGTCGATATCATGTTTCTTAACAAGATCATGCACTGCCTTCTGCTTATTGGGGTGGTTAAGGCCCCTTATGTTCCATAAACATATTTTGAGATTCATTAGGATCGTTGTGGGGCCTCAGGGCAACTCTTGCTGCACGAGAGGAGGGAGCTGGTATGGGCGGGTGTTGGGACTTGTATGGGATTTGATGTGATAGGTGTGCGATTGGTGGTGTTGGTGGTATTTGGATGAGAGGTATGGTGTGCATGGTGAAGGTCGTGGGTGGTGGATGTGTTTTGATTTTCAGTAGGAGAAGGAGTTGTAGAGATGAGAGTTTGAGGGTTGTCAGGGGCTATGGGTTGAGGTTTGGTAGGAGTGGGAGGCGAAAGGGCATCAGAAGACTTAGGGTTGGTATCATTGAGGGAGGGGATAAGATTAGTAACAGTTATGGATGTACTGTTAAGGGGAGGTGCTGGGTTAATTTTTTGAGAATCATCCGGTGTAGGGAGGATAGGTGGGGAGTTTGAGGGTTGAAGTATTCGTGGTTTGTGGGGCTTGAACGTACGGGATTGAGGGGGAACTTTGGCAACACAGTTGTGCCCAAACGTCAGGCACTTGGAGCAATGGGTTGGCATCCATTCATACGTGATTTTCTGAGAGATGGTGGTGTCATCAGGCCCTTTGAGTTGTACTTCACGTATGAGTTGCTTGGAGGCCTGTATATCAACGAGGATACGTGCATAGTCAAGTCGATCCTGGTGAGCAGAGCATGCATCAGTAAGAATCGGCGTACCAATGGCAGATCCAATCTTTTCAAGCATGTGTTTGGACCAGAATCGGTAATCAAGATCGTGCAATGTAACCCAAACTGGGATCGAGTTGAGACCGGAGTAGTCAAGAACAACTCCTTCACTCCATCGTTTTAGTATCATAGTTGAGGATCCGGAGATGACCCATGGGCATCCAAGCAAAATGGAGTTAAGGTCTTCTTCATTGTTGAAGTGGAAGACGAATATGCCCTTGTCATTTCTCAGCATCTTGGGCTTGGGGATGGAATTCCAAGAGGTCGCCATAAATGTGGACATACCTTGGAAACTAACCGGCCGCCCTATGGGATAACCGACAAGGGATAGCCTCCATTTATTGGTGGTATCTTGAATATCCTCATGCGTGTAGTTTATGATGCCCGTCTCGAGTCCCGGAATAAAGGTTAGAGGGATGTGGTCCCAATGAATATTCTTGGCTATGATGTCTTTGTAGGGCAAGGTGACTTTTTCAGTAGGGACTTTTGGGTTGTCCGGGCAAGCTTGACCGGAGCCTGGTGCATGCGTTTGGTCAGTCACAAGGTGAGTGTCTGAGTTGGAAGCATGTGTTCCAAAGCTACCGGATGGGCAATCCTGGCCATTAGTGGGGGCAGTCATAGATGTGGGATGGTTTTTGGGTATGTCTGGAGGAGCTGTTAGGGTGGTTTGGGGTTTGGATGGGTGGACCGGTGAGGTAGGGAGTGGCGGGAAGAGTTCCTCCGAAGAGAGTGCCGGTGGTGGAAGGGTTGAGGAGTTGCTTGCTAGTCGTCTATTGTTGGACATGATAAGGTCTTCGGGTATGGGCTCGAAAGGGCTTTCTGGCGAGGAGGGTGGTTTGGGTGAAGGTTTGGTCGGAGCAGTGTGTTTGTGGTTGAGTTCCGAGATCTTCATTGAGTGTTTCTTGGTTCTCTTGGTGGTGGCCATGGTGAGGGAGTCGGCGCGTGAGGCGCGTTCTCGGGACAAAGGGAGGCGCGTTCTCGAGTTTGTTATTGCCTTTTTAATTCACCCATACTACCTAGTTGAAGAAGGTGTATCGTTAATGAGTTTATAATTTTGATTGTCGTAATAAATTTGCAATCACCATATCAAAACCTTCAATATTGCTTTTGTAGATTTGAATCGTGACTACTCTTCGTCGTCTACTAGTCTTCATCTTGAACATTCATTTTCTTGATTTAAAGTTGTATGTTGCATACCCTGTGGAGTTCTACAAAATGAAATCGTTGAATGAAGGTAATTCTTGTAAATCTTGTAGTTGCAATCATGTACCTTTCTTGTGTATTTGATAGTTTCTTGTACTATTGGATATCCCTATTGTTGAATTATTGTCTTATATTAATCTTAGTTCATGTAAAATGCAAGTTTTATAAATTCTTGTAAGACATGTATCATAATATTACTTGTAGGTAACGTGTAAGATTCTTATATATGGCTTGTACACGCTTGTACCGTTCTTGTAAATCATGATCATAAAAATGGTGATATCTTGTACATACCGTAAATTTTGCAGGGGCGTCTTCTTCTCCACACGTTGGGCAAGAATGGTGTTGAACTTTTGTTCCACCTAGAAGTTCGGTTGAGGCTTAAACTAGTGAGTGAGTTTTTATTCCACATTGCTCTCGCTAGACATAAATTGGATAAAACAATTCAACTGCTCAAGCAGGAATGAATAAGGGTTGAAGCTTCAACTTCTCTCTCGCTTGAACCAATATGTTTGGATGAAACGCTTCAACTGTGTGATGTTTTCTTTTTATTAATGATATTACGTAAATTATTCTATCACTTATCCACCTTCTTTAATTAGGTTATTGTGTAATAATTTCCAAATTCTCTTGTAACTAAATTGGATGAAATTGAGCTATGGTAATAAGGACAAATATGATATTATTAATTAAATATGCTATTTAGTTAATAAATTATTGACATATGTTATTTAGTTAATGAATTTTATGTTGGGGTGCATTTCATTCAATTCCCTCTATCTTATATCTTTGTTTTTTAGGTTTTAGTATATAAATAACAACACAAAGTAGAGAGAAGTTTTATGAAGATTTTTCTCTACAAAAAGAGTTATGAAAAGGATGAATGAAAGAAGAATGACAAATATAAGATATGAGATACCTCTAGTGCATCAAAATAGAAAAAAATATATTAGGAGTATATCAGTTAGGTGGGAACGGGACGAGATTGATGCCATCCCACGTCCCAACTGGGCTATTATATGAGAAAAGATCGGGACGGACCCTGTGCTTTGTAGATGAATCCTGTTGAAGATCGGGACATGACCAATTCCGCTTGATTCTTATGATTGCTTATAGTGTTTAAACATTACGATTTACCCACAGATGTTTTGTGTATATCATACTGAAAATTAAAGACATCAAGTTTTCTAATAATCCAGAATAACATATTACATAATCTTCTCAAAAATAAAATTGACTTTTGTTTAAACATCCAAAATAAAGGTACAAACCGTTAAAAATCATAAATGTATGTTGGTCATTTGATAGTTTGTCAATTTGGGCATGTATAATTTTGTTTAACCTATATAACTAATGCTTTTGAGCTTGATATTCAATTTTATTTATACTTTATTTAAAATTTTATTACAAACGGGATGAGAACGGCCTAGTAGGATGTAGAAGTTAAGGTATGTATCCCATTCTTAATGTTTTTTGGCGGGACGAGTTCGGGATGAGATAACTATTTTTGGATGATTCTTGCAAGAATCGAGATGGGATCAGGACGAGACCGGATAAGATCAGAATTTGTGTCCACCCCTAATGTCAGTGGATCAATTTGATATCCATATATTTAGATGTGAATATTTTTATGTTGATATTTATATATGATCCAGATATGAATACCGAACAAGCCCTTATGTTTATTCCATTTTAACCTATCTTTTATAAAGGTTCCTTTTTAACATTATTTGAATAATTAAAAATAGCGAACCCGCAGTGTACGGAACGATTGTAATAAAAGCAAGAATTCCAGGGTCTAACACAAGGACTATGGTGAAACAAAGATCGGTAATTCAGGTTGTCAATAAAACACGAGCAACAAAGCAAAGCTATCAAAGATGATATAATAACCAGGTAAAAGGAATGCAGATTGTAGAGATTAAACCATCCAGTTGTTGTTCCGACTCAAGATATCAAAAGATAATGTGGACAAAGCTGAGGTTTGCAAAGGGAAGGTGTTTCCAAGGCAGGAATAGATCACCGGGTAAGTCTCACTACTCACTATCCCAAACCAAAGATCCTTTTACCGGGTAAGTCTCAAGGTACTAAGGAAAGGAACTATAATCTCAAACCAACACACCACCCAAGGGGATAAATCAACCTTTACCGGGTAAGTCTCGGGCTAACTCTCAAAGATGGGATGAAGGAACACTCAAACCCCAATAAAGGATAAACCTTTATTACCTACACTCATGATATTGGGTAAAAAACAATATTTCACCGGGTAAGTCTCATCCTAGGCTTGTGTTGAACCAAGAAAAGTATAACAAGGATAAGATTTGGAAAACTGAAACCTGAACTCAGATAAGGATCAGGAAAGGGCTCGCCTCGCTCAGTTAGTATCCCATCTCGGTCGAGATGTTCCACGACTGAACGAGATGTTTGTCGGTTAAGGTAAAAGCTTGAGCTTTCAGTGTCCACTGGGATAAAGGCTCATTCTATCATCGTCTTTCCCACAACTTTCAGCCAATCACCCTAGAATCGCATAAAGAACTTAGCCAACAATTATCATGATAACAATAATCAAATATGTGAGAAAGGAATCAATATTCAAACAAGAAAACCTTAACACAAAGGTCTTAATAACTGAATCAAACAAACAAGCAATCAATGTTCCTCAATCATAAATCAGAAAAGACGACAAAACCAAACCAAACTAAGAAAATCTTACAAACTTCCTTCAAACTAGCTTCCTTCCTTCCTTGATCTTCAACCTTCAAAACTTCCTTCAACTCTGGAGAACTACTGCTCATCTGATCCGGAATTTCCGAGATAGCTGAATTCCAGAAAATCAGCCTCTTTATGTAGGAGAATTATCTTCCAAAGAATATATATCTTAAAAAGATAATTTCCTTCAAAAATATATCCATATCTTCCAAAATATATCAGCAAAAAAGATATGCTTCCTTCCAAAAATCCATCCAAAAATATGTGATATTCACTTTCCAAAAATAGAAGATCTCAGCCAAAGATAAAGATCTTGTGTCCCGTCATCACTTCGCCTTGGTCCAAACGCTCCTGAAGATCACCTCGGTCGAGGTGGTATTGTAGCTGACCGAGGTGAGTCTCAACTAAGAGTGAATCTCTCTAATCTGGTCCAAAATCAATCTTTTATCTCATTTCCATGCTTCTTGAGCTCTTCTTATAACTCCTCAATGCTCCAAAATGTATCTCCAATGACTCCTTAGCTTCCTTAACTCTATTTCGGTCCAAAACGTGCCATTTTCCCTACAATTACAACGAAACTAGGTTTAGACCTCGCTTCTTGCAAAGGTAGACAAAACAACAATATAATCAAGGAATATACATCCATACATGCAGATTTATGAAGATAAAACGTCCAAACCAATCCCAAAATATAGACTATAATACATGCTATCAAAATACCCCATACTTTTTCCTTGCTTATCCCCAAGCAAGATTCAAATCTTAGATGCAAGATATAATGGATTATAAGTCATCAAAAAGATCAATAAAAACATTTCAAAATATTTTGGTGGTGTGCTCCACTCATAGATCACCCTAAGAGAATGTTTCATTGCAAATAAAATCAAGACATGATCAAAAGATTTTATAAATATAAGAAAGTTGTTCATCTTTGAATAAAATCATAGAATGCATAATAAATCATATTTATCGAAATCAATCTGTATAATCCAATTTAAACCACCAAGTCAATCAACATACTCGAGGTCCAGAGGGCTTTGAAAAGAGGTCAAAAAACGTGTCAGGGTGGGATGTATATAGGGTAATGTGATGCTAGAATCTGGGAATAGGATCTTACTTCACTTTCTTTGAATCACAACATCTTCCACCAATAAGCTTTGCTTATTTTCACTTTTTACTTTACTTTTTGGGAACATGGATAGAGGTGCACAATAACCGAAGCCTAGGAGATCAACAATCATCAATTTTTCGAGATGCTTCAGACCCTTGATGCACATACCATGACCCGTTAGGACTATTGATCAATCTGACTTTGGCAAGACACAAACACCCGGATATGTAAATGGTGCCGAGTTACTCGTCATCAAGATCAACGTCCCCAAACCTAATTTGTTTCTTTCTAACACTTCCAGCCAAGATCTCAACTTCACTTCACTTACTTTTCGTCACTTGCATCCAAATTCCCGGATAGGTAAAGGGAGGAAAATAAGTATATGAGGGGCTAAAGCATGGTTAAGAAGAAGAAGAAGAAGAGAATGAAGTTCCTTAATTATCACAGGAAGAATGTGAGAGAACTCATAATGTGGTGTCAACCTTCAAATCCAACATAGTTTTGATAAAAACAAAGTATTAAATATGCTAGAATTTCAAACAAAGCATTTATCAACTTAAACATATCATAAAACTTTTCGAGCATATAAAGATTTCAAAGCCAATCTGCAGACAAAAATCTTCATCGAGGTCATATCCAGAGAAGAAGCACAAAATGTTTCGAAAAACCTTTCAGTTAAGAGCCATCTCGGTCGAGGTGTTTTGACGTCATCCGAGGTGTTCAACCTCGATCGACCATGAACATCTCGGTCGAGCCATTTTTTTTTCGAACTGGTTTTTAACGTTTTTCTCAAACAAAAACCTATATATATGCATGTAATGACAGATAAGCACATAGAGCCAAATAAACAATAATATCCAGCAATAGAGTTACACAAGCCATACACATAAGTCAAGTAATACATCCAAATACCCCATACTTAGGACACAATGTCCCAATGGATCAAATATAAGTCTAAAGATCAAAGTACTCACCCGATATAGGATGAACTGCATAATAAATAAGAAAACGTTGCATCTCAGTTGGCGAAGAACGTCTCGGTCGAGGTGCTGTGACAGCAACCGAGATGTATCTCAGTGAAACTCCGTCTTATCAATTCCTTGAACGTCAGTCCTTCCATGTATCTCCTGAGTTGTAATTCCTTCTTAGAGAGTACTTGATTCCTATCTAGGAGGACACAAAAACACGAAGCAAACTATCTAAACTAAGCTAGAAAAGGGAAAAGAAGCAATACCTTGGGTTGCCTCCCAAGAAGCGCTTGGTGTAAGGTCGCTAGCCGGACCTTTCTCCATGGAATTACTCAATCTACCTCGAACACCTTGGAGTTCTCATCACATCCATCATAAAACTCTTCTAAAAAGATTCCGGTTCTTAATTTCACCGGAAAATGGTAAGATCTCCCACGTACAAGTTTGTACGGTTTGATTCTCACCGGAATCCTTTTAGCTTTCCTGCACTTTAATGGGACATAATCTAGCCTTGCGTCCCATCCTTTCCTGGATCTAGAAATCAGCTTCTCATAAATCCTCTTTGCTTCCCCATCTCCATCTTGGGGATGACGTATGGTCTTTGTCAAGTAAATGACCCCATACTTGAACAAAAGGCACTTCATCGCCTTAACAGTGAAGTGCTTGCTAGGTCCGTTCCTCGTAGTCCAAGGGGCATCTTCTTTCAGCAAATATAAGGGAGATTTCATTTTGACCTTAGGAGGTTCTTTCGGAAGAGACCTCCAACTCTTCGGTGCATCCCTGTATTGATTAGTAATTTCAAAGGGATTTTTAAAGGGGGTAAGAGAGTATACCGGATCAAGCGTTTCAAGCTTTAGGATGAGAATCATGTCAAGAGGAGAGTTTGCACATGGAATCTCTACTATCTTCTCCGGTTGTGCCTCAACCTGGGCCAATGTCGTCTTTCATCTTGTCCATCACTTTTAACATCTTTTCCAGCATCATCTGTATCTGATCCTCAGAGGTTTGTTGTGAAGGTTGCACTTGAACCATATAAGAGATGTCTTCTTACTCATCAAATGTGTGAGGGGGATTAAGCTCATCCCAATATGCGAGTTCATCCTCAATGGCTTCCTCTCTTTTTCTTTTGTCACTAAACCAATAATAGGCATACTTCTCCTCCAAATATTCATAATGGTCTGCCCTACCAAGTTGTCTTGCTCTCCAAACTGGTTCAAATGCAAGTTCATAGCGACTCGCATCCATTGGAAATCTTGAAAACTACAAAACTCATAGGAAAAGATCAAATGCAAAAACAAAAGCTTCCAAGCTAGACAACCAAATACCGAGCTCGGTCTTGACCAAGTCCCCGGTAACGGTGCCAAAAACTTGTTCGGTCCAAGAGGTGTGTGCAAGCTTTAATATTTATACCAAGAATAATTGCAAATAGCGAACCCGCATTGTACGGATCGATTGTAATAAAAGCAAGAATTCCAAGGTCGAACACAAGGACTATGGTGAAACAAAGATCGGTAATTCAGGTTGTCAATAAAAGACAAGCAACAAAGCAAATCTATCAAAGGTGATATAATAACCACGTAAAAGGAATGCGGGTTCTAGAGATTAAAGCATCCAGTTCTGGTTCCGACTCAAGATCTCAAAAGATAACGTGGACAAAGCTGAATTTTGCAAAGAGAAGATGTTTCTAAGGTGGGAATAGATCACCGGGTAAGTCTCACTACTCACTATCCCAAACCAAAGATCCTTTTACCGGGTAAGTCTCAAGGTACTAAGGAAAGGAACTATAATCTCAAACCAACACACCACCCAAGGGGATAGAATCAACATTTACCGGGTAAGTCTCGGGCTAAGTCTCAAAGATGGGATGAAGGAACACTCAAACCCCAATAAAGGATAAACCTTTATTACCTACACTCATGATATTGGGTAAAAAAACAATATTTCACCGGGTAAGTCTCATCCTAGGCTTGTGTTGAACCAGGAAAAGTATAACAAGGATAGGATTTGGCAAACTGAAACCTCAACTCAGATAAGGATCAGGAAAGGGATTTCCTCGCTCAGTTAGTATCCCATCTCGGTCAAGATGTTCCACGACTGACCGAGGTGTTCGTCGGTTAAGGTAAAGGCTCAAGCTTTCAGGGTCCACTGGGTTAAAGGCTCATTCTATCATCGTCTTTCCCACAACTTTCAGCCAATCACCCTAGAATCGCATAAAGAACTTAGCCAATAATAATCATGATAACAATAATCAAATATGTGAGACAGGAATCAATATTCAAACAAGAAAACCTTAACACAAAGGTCTTAATGACGGAATCAAACAAGCAATCAATGTTCTTTAATCACAAATTAGAAAAGACAAAAAAACCAAACCAAACTAAGAAAATCTTACAAACTTCCTTCAAACTAGCTTCCTTCCTTATTTGATCTTCAACCTTCAAAACTTCCTTCAACTCTGGACAACTACTGCTCCTCTGATCCGGAATTTCCAAAATATTTGAAATCCAGAAAATTAGCCTCTTTATGTAGAAGAATTATCTTCCAAATATAATATATCTTAAAAAGATAATTACCTTCAAAAATATATCCATTTCTTCCAAAATATATCAGCCAAAAAGATATGTTTCCTTCTATAAATTCATCCAAAAATATGTGATATTCACTTTCCAAAAATAGAAGATCTCAGCCAAAGCTAAAGATCTCGTGTCCCTTCATCACTTCGCCTCGGTCCAGACGCTCCTGAAGATCACCTCAATCGAGGTGGTACTGTAGCTGACCGAGGTAAGTCTCAACTGAGAGTGAATCTCTCTAATCTGGTCCACAATCAATCTTTTATCTCATTTCCATGCTTCCTGAGCTCTTCTTATAACTCATCAATGCTCTAGAATGTAGCTCCAATGACTCCTTAGCTTCCTTAGCTCTATTTCGGTCCAAAATATGCCATTTTCCCTACAATCACAACGAAACTAGGTGTAGACCTCGGTTCTTGCAAAGGTAGACAAAACAACAATATAATCAAGGAATATACATCCATACATGCAGATTTATGAAGATAAAAATTCCAAACCAATCCCAAAATATAGACTATAATACATGCTATCAGCTACACATCCCCGCCCCCGCGGCTGCCTGTTCCCCCGCCCCCGCGCCCTTGTTTGGCCGCCCCCGCGGTTCTTCTAAAGTAATTCCCGTTCTTGGTGAGTTGCTTCTTTCCTTACTTCCTTTTCCCTTTCCTTATGCTACATCATGCTAGATTTGGCCTAAATGATTAGTGTAAATGCCAGCTAGTGGCTTGTTGATCCCTTTGACTTATTTATGCCTTTGAGCTATGTTGTTGATGACGTTCCTTGTGAAGCTTGAGACTAGGAATCCTTATCCTAGCATTTTGAGATCTTTAGCAATCATTGAGACTAGAAGATGGGTACTTCTAGCACGCTGCAGTAGATCTATTACAAATCATTGAGACTAGTAGCATGTAGGCTTTTATCATTCGTTCACTTTCTGATTTCCGATGCCTTGTTTGAGCAGGCATTCTTTCTTTCCTTTTGGAAGTTGAGCAATAGCGGTTTTCTGAGTTTACCTTCGAGTGAGGTAAGTCCCTTGGACTTACTTAGATGCGTTATGTATAATGGTTGGACCGTATTGGTCGTATGTGTTTATATTTTATCGTTATAATGGATAACCAAAGTAGGATGACCTTATACCGTAATTGTCCCAAGTGTATGATAATCGGGCGGTGACCACTTGTCTAGTTCTACAGGAGACTAGGAGGTGCTCTTGCAACCCAGGCCCACAGGTAACGTATAATATTGATCTATTCTTGTCGGCAGACGGAAGCGGAGGTGAGTTTTGGGATATTCTCGTGTGACAAAAGAATTTGAATTAGTAATGGATAACTTAATGAAAGATAATAACCGATTGTGTGAGAGCATGCTATGTGTTTACCTTCTTATGTGTGTTTGTGTCTTTACTGTCTTTCTGATATTTAGAATGTTAGCTAACGGTTTATACCGATATTGTAGATGTCCCGTAGGTTAGAGATGCTGCTGAGTGATCCGTACAGTATGGTCAGCCGGGGTTCCCGTACATTATCGGACGGGATTGGGTTTATAATTATGTTGTTGTCTTTCTCTTTGTTTTGAACTCGGTCGCGAGTCTTTTACGCTTCCTTTTGTTATAAGCTTTGGATTCATTATAAGTTTTGATTTTTATTTATTTGTGCCTTGTTGTAAGATCCGATGTTATCGTTGCTACTCTGAGGGTTGGGACCTATTATGAGGTCCTAGCCCGTGACACTTCAAGTTTCCAAAACTTGGGATGTTACAATATGGTATCAGAGCTCTAGGTTGGGAACAATGGAACTCATAATCTTCTAAATATCGAATATATAAGTAAACAGAACCCGCAAGGGGTCCACGTTTTCCAAAGGGGGTTTTTGTTTTAAACTTGTCGGTTTGGGATCAATTTACGGGCGACAACCACTACTGCCACGAATCTCAGTAGTTAGTTTTCTTTTATGTTGGCCTTTTTGTCCTTTTTAGATTTCTACAGTAGTTGATAGCGTGGCCTTATATATCTATAATTATCCCTATCGTAGGTGGTGCGTACTAGAGCTACATCTTCTATGGGGCGAGGAAGGTGTTCGCCTCAAAGTGTGTGCATCAAAGTCTTAACTTTATAAAAACTGAATTCAAAGCAAAGCGAACCCGCAGTGTACGGATCGGCGTAGTAAAGCAAGAATTCTAGAGTATCGAACTCAGGGATTTGGGGGGAACAAATTCAGTTTATAAAGATCGTCTAGCAAATAAAAGCTTTTGTAAGATTAATTGGGAAAACAACGATTCTAAAGATTCAGGTATCCAATTGTGGCAATTGATTTAAGATATTCTAAGGATATAAGGACAGAGTCGGGATTGCAAATGTATAGATCTAAGGTAGGGAATTGTACGGTGAAATTCCAATCCCTTATGTCTCACCCAAAGGCTCTCTATAAAGGTTGTTGAGGCTGCAATATAGAAAGGATCAAAGGATAAGATTAAACTCTCAAATACCATGCCCAAACTCAAGGGAAACAAAGATAAGCCAAAACGGTTAAGGTTGTGACACTCAAAACCGAAGTAGAGGATGTTGAGTCTCACTACTACCTAGAAAAGGTAAGCCAAATCTAGGTTAAAGCAAATCTTTAACTTTGGATCAAAGCAAAAGCAAAGGACGTATGACAAAGGAAACCACGGCCGTGGAACTCAAGAACAGACCATGGAAAGCCTTGACAACGAGGTTTCTCGCAACTCTTAGGGTCCAATCTATTTTGGATCAATCTATCATCATCTATACCACAACTATCAACCCTTCACCTTAGAATCGCTTAAGGGTTTTAGCCAACAATCATCATTGTAAAATCAATAATCAAATAAGAAAGGAATAAAAGATAGAACTTTGAAACCTTAATGAAAAAACCGAAATTAATCTCAATAAAACCAATAATTTGTCAATGTGTTCAATGTATATGGAATAGAATAAGAATCTCTCACAATACTCAAGGAACAAAGAAGAACGGGATGTCAATCCGCCTTCTATCGAAACCCTAAGATATTTCTCCAAGTACGCAATCTTCCAAGCGCGTCCTTCTTCCAATCTTCCCTGTACGCAGTATGATCTTACTATGCAATGCCCTCGAAAAGCGCTGGATGCAAGCCGTGGGATCCCTTTTGGGGATTTTGACTACCTCCAGTCTTGGGGTTACCGCAGTCTCGGGGCTGTCACCGTCCCAAGTCTGCCTTTCAATGTTGAAGGCTATCGAACATTTATAGGGATAAATCTAGGGTTTAAAGGTAAAACCCTAAATATTTGGGCTGAAAAGAAGTCGAGCCCGCTGGTATCAGAAAATACTCTAGGCCGCGTCAGATGATATCATAGAATACTTTGGCGCGTCAGACGGTATCAGAAGATACTTTGGCGCGTCAAACGGTATCTGAAGATACTTTGGCGCGTCCTAACTTCCTTTTATACTCCTTTTGGTCCCGCTTCAAGGCTTAATCCTTAAATATGTCATTTCGCTTCATAATTCACCAAATTACCTATAAATGCAATAAAACTCTATGTAACCTCTATTCTCGAAAAGTAGGTGACTATAACCATAAATGCCATGAATGTATGTCTATGAATGCAAAATAAAGGGAAAATCTACATAAATATATGCCTAAATAAAGATAATAATTATTGTCATCAGAAGGGGTCGACCACCTATTCCACCTGCAATCCGTGGACAAGTGATAGCATGTATTATTGTCTATATTTTGGGACTTGTTTAGACGTTTTATCTTCAATAATATGCATGTATGGATGTATATTATGGGAATATATTGTTGTTTCATCTACCTTTACGGGAATCGAGGTCTACACCTAGTTTCGTTGTAATTGTAGGTAAAATGGCACGTTTTGGACTAAATTGGAGCTAAGGAGCTAAGGAATCATTAGAGCTACATTCTGGAGCTTAAGGAAGAACTCAGGAAGTATGGAAATGATGAAGAAGATTTACTTTGGACCAGATTTGAGAGATTTCACATTCAGTTGAGATTCACCTCGGTCAGCTACAGTGTCACCTCGACTGAGGTGATCTTGAGGAGCGTCCCGACCGAGGCGAACACCCTGCCGCCGGCGAGATCTTATTTTTGGTTGAGATCTTTTAATTATGGAAAGAAGATATCTTATATTTTTGGGCTAGATTTCTGGAAGGAAGATCTTATTTTTGGGAGATCTATTTTAGAGATATGGATATATTTTCTAGAAAATTATCTTTTTAAAATATTATTATCTTTGGAAGATAATTCTCCTATAAAAGAGGCTGGATTTTCTACAATTCAGCATCGTCGCATGCTTGGAGGCTGAGAATACACAACAATTAGAAATTTTCTGGAAGCTTGAAGGAAGGATTGAAGATCAATCAAGGAAGGATTGATAGTTTGAAGTTAGCTTTGAGGGAGTTTGTAAGACTTTTTTAGATTCCCTTTTGGTTTGTTGTCTTGTTCAACTTGTGATTTGAGGAACGCTGATTTGTTGTTTATTCGATTCAATTATTAAGACCTTTTTCTTAAGGTTTACTTGTTCGAATATCGATTCCCTTCCCTTTTATTCGATTATTATTTTTATGATGATTAGTGGCTAAATCTCTTGTGCGATTCTAGGGTGATTGGCTGAAAGTTGTGGGAAAGACGATGATAGAATGATCTTAATCCCAGCAGGACCCTGAAAGCTCGAGTCTTTAACCTTAACCCTAGAACATCTCGCTTAGTCGATGAACATCTCGACCGAGATGGTACATAAACTGAACGAGGTGAAACTTTTCTTAACCGAAACTGAGAGTTAAGTGTTCTATTTTGCCAAATCCTTTTCTTATTACACCTTTCCTGGTTCAATGCAAGCCTAGGATGAGACTTACCCGGTGATTCCTTTGTTTGTTTACTATGATCATAAGTGTAGGTAATAAAGGTTTATCCTTTATTGGGGTTTAAGTGTGCCTTCATCCCAACTTTGTGAGTTAGCCTGAGACTTACCCTGTAAAGGTTGATTCTATTCCCTTGGGTGGTGTGTTGGTTTGAGATTATAGTTCCTTTCCTTAGTACCTTGAGACTTACCCGGTAATAGGATCTTGAGTTTGGGATAGTGAGTGGTGAGACTTACCCGGTGATCTATTCCCACCTTAGAAACACCTTCCCTTTGCAAACCTCAGCTTTGTCCGCGTTATCCTTTGAGATCTTGAGTCAGAAACACAACTAGATGCTTTAATCCCTAGAATCCACATTTTCCCTTATTTGACCTTATCATCATCTTTGATTGCTTTAATTGCTTTTGTGGTTATTAGTTACTTGACAACCTATTCTTGCTTGATTTCACCTAAGTCCCTGAGATCGACCCCTGAAATTCTTGCTTTTTATTACAATTGATCAGTACACTGCGGGTTCGCATCCTTGTATTAAGCATACTTCTTGGGTTAAAAATTTAAAGCTTGCACACACCGTTTGGAGCGAACAAGTTTTTGGCGCCGTTGCCGGGGACTTGGTCTAGACCAAGCTGGTTGCGGTTGTATTTCGGGGCAATTTCCCTTGTTGCTACTAACCACTCTACTTGAGACACATCTCGGTTTCTATCACAGCGCCTCGACCGAGATGTTCTTGAGGCAACCGAGGCGACTAGGTCTGACAATCCAGTCAGCCACCTCGGTCCGGTCGGGACCACCTCGACCGAGGTGATATCAGAATCGGCGAGGGGTATAAAAGGCGAACATATTTCTCTCTCTTCCCTCCCAACTCCCTTTTCGATCACGGCGCATAACCATCTCGTTTTTTCATTTTTCAATCGTTTTCCACGATTTATGCTCCGATCTCGCAAAGTAAAGAAAGAGGATCAGATTGCAAGAAACAAACTGCAAGATAAACGCCTCGAATCTGCTCAATTTGGGGTTAATTTTGGGAAACCCTAACTTCTCCTCTCTTTACTAATTTTAGAGATATTTGGCTTTGGTTGCCACATTTTATTACTGAAAAGAGTATAAGTACCCCATAGGAAGCAATTGGTAGTGTTTTTGGGGGAAAAGAACTGAAAATTAGAGAGAGGAAATCACCTAGTTTTTCGCCTCGGTCTAGTCGAGCTGTGTTTCGGCCGAGGTGTTCTTCAGCATGTCAGACCAACTGAGGTGATCTTGTCAGCAGGAATCATGAGTTCTCGATCTGACCGTCAGCTAGTTTTGAGAGATGCTCCCAGTGGTTCTTCCCCTTCCCCTTCTTCTCGACCTTCTATCCAAGTGATTCATGAGCGTCACCAAGTTGATTTTGATCGCATTTGCGGGCGCCCCATAGTTGCCCCGCGTTTCTTGGACGTTCTAGCCTTCGAATGCCTCCACGTGGTGGAGGACTTGAAAAAGATGATTTCTATGGTAGGGCTGGGGCACTTTATGGAGATCCAAGCTCCAACCTACCTTGAGCCGACCATGGAGTTTGTGAGTTCTGTCACTCACGTGCCAGAGAGGAACAACATCAAGTACCGGTTGCTGAACCGGAACTACCTATGGATCAGTTCCGAGACATTTTTGGCTTCCCGATTCAAACAGTTTAGAAGTTCCTTCCCGAGTAGTGGCTCGACAGTTCTGGGGGCAGATAGCTCATGTGGTGGAGCATAGTGACAGATGGAGACCTGGAGACTCCAGGGAGCGCATTATCTTCCACTTAGCTTTTCGTCTAGGCCACCGTATTTTTAGTGAGACTCTTCTGGCGCGTACTGAGCTGCCCCAGAAGATCAGACAGGGAGAGCTGCTGAGCATGTTTTGCATGGTGACTGGTGGAGTGCCTGACTTTGGAGGCATGCTAGCTGAGGATCTGCACCGGATCAAGGGCAAGGCAAAGGGAGATATTTGATGTGGAGGGCTGGTGACTCATATCGCTACAATTATGGGTCTAGACTTGACTGCTTGTACATTGGTGGCGGCTACAATGCCGCTTGGACTTCAGGAGATGATCACGAGGAGGATACTGGTTCCTCATGGCCTCACTACATCTTACGTAGCTATGCCTTGGGAGCAGACTGCCCCTCAGGGTATCTTATGGTCAGCCCAGTTTACAGTCTTTGATCCGCAGTACTGGTCTTCTACATGGCTGCCCTATATAGAGGATGTGAGAGATGCTGCCCCAGTTTTGGAGGAGGAGCAGTATGATGATGGTGGAGCTGCCATGGAGACTGGCACGGATACAGCCGGCCCTAGTGTGCCAGTTGTCGATTTAGACGACGAGGCTACAAAGGAGGAGGCAGCTGCACCATCACAACTTGCCCGGCGTAGAGTCCGCAGATAGAGAGATCTAGTAGCTCACCGACGGATTGATGAGCTGACGGACCAGATGATCGACTCTTACGCAGCTCTGACAGTGGAGGTTATGGAGCTTAGAGAGAGAGCCATCACTACCAACAGAGGATGATGGAGATCCAATTTCACCACACTATGGGTTATCCGTTTGACCCATCTCAGCATCCCTTTATCCCATATCCACCACCACCAGCGGATCAGGACTAGAGCTTGCATGGATTTCTTTTATTATTTATTTTCG
The DNA here is from genome assembly GCA_033239125.1 of Fagopyrum homotropicum. NCBI lineage: Eukaryota > Viridiplantae > Streptophyta > Magnoliopsida > Caryophyllales > Polygonaceae > Fagopyrum > Fagopyrum homotropicum. Next base: position 108,087,701 of record BSWB01000007.1, read on the forward strand.
CAGTTCAGCATGTCCGGTGAGTTCTCTTATTTTAGACTTGTTTTGACCCATTGGGACAATGTGTCCCAAGTATGGGATATTTATCTGTATGATTTGACATTGTGTATGCTTGTATGACTCGAGTTGGATATTTATGATTGCTCTATGTGTTTATCTGAGATTACATGCATGCATACAGGTTTTTGTTTGAGAAAAACGTCAAAAACTGGTTTAAGAAAAAATTTTATGACCTCGACCGGGATGATTCTAGCCAAACGAGGTAAAGCACCTCGGATGACTTAGAACACCTCGACCGAGGTGGGTTCTTAACTGAAAGTTTTTCAAAACGATTTTTGTGCTTCTTTTCAGGATATGACCTCAGTGATGATTTTGTTTGCACATTGGTTTTGAAATCTTTATATGTTCGAAAGGTTTTATGATATGTTTAAGTTGCAAAATGCTTTGTTTGAAATTTTGGCATGTTTAATAATTTTTTTTTATCAAAATTATGTTGAATTTGAAGGTTGACAGCACATGATGAGTTCTATCACATTCTTCCTGGGATGACTAAGGCAATTTATTCTCTTCTCTTCTTCTTCTTGATCATGCTTTAGCCCCTCATATACATATTTGCCTCTCTTTACCTATCTTGGGAATTTGGAAGCAAGCAAAAAGCAAGTGAAAGTAAAGTTGAGATGTTGGCTGAAAGTTTTAGAAAGAAACAAATAGGTTTGGGGAAGTCAATCATGATGATGAGTAACTCGGCACCATTCACATAGCCGGGTGTTTGTGTCTTGCCAAAGTCAGATTGAGCAATATTCCTAACGGGTCATGGTATGTTCATCAAGGGTTTGAGGCATCTCGAGAAATTGATGATTGCTGATCTCCTAGGCTTCGGTTATTGTGCACCTCTGTCCATGCATCCCAAAAAGTAAAATAAAAATAAGCAAAGCTTATTGGTGGAAGATGTTGTGTTTCAAAGGAAGTGAATTAAGATCATTTTCCCGGATTCTAGCACCACATTCCCTATATACATCCCACCTTGACACGTTTGTTGACCTCTTTTGGAAGCCCATGAGACCTCGAGCTTGTTGATTGACTTGGTGGTTTAAACTGGATTATACATGATTGATTTCGATAATTATGATTTATTATGCATTCTATGATTTTATGCAAAGATGAACAGCTTCCTTATATATATAAAATGTTTTGATCATATCTTGATTATATTTACCATGAAGCATTCTCTTCGAGTGCTCTATGAGTGCAGCACACCACCAAAAATGTTTTGAATTACTTTTCATTGATCTTTATGAACTATAATCCATTCTATCTTGTACTTAAGATTTGGAACTGGCTTGGGGACAAGCAAGGGACAAGTATGGGGTATTTTGATAGCATGTATTATAGTCTATATTTTGGGACTTGTTTAAACGTTTTATCTTCAATAATCTGCATGTATGGATGTATATTATGTGAATATATTGTTGTTTCATCTACCTTTATGGGAATTGAGGTCTACACCTAGTTTCGTTATAATTGTAGGTAAAATGGCACGGTTTGGACTAAATTGGAGCTAAGGAGCTAAGGAGTCATTGGAGCTACATTCTGGAGCTTAAGGAAGAACTCAAGAAGCATGGAAATGATGAAGAAGATTTACTTTGGACCAGATTTGAGAGATTTCACATTCAGTTGAGATTCACCTCGGTCAGCTACAGTGTCACCTCGACCGAGGTGATCTTGAGGAGCGTCCCGACCGAGGCGAAAACCCTGCCGCCGGCGAGATCTTATTTTTGGCTGAGATCTTTTAATTATGGAAAGAAGATATCTAATATTTTTGGGCTGGATTTCTAGAAGGAAGATCTATTTTAGAGATATGGATATATTTTCTAGAAAATTATCTTTTTAAGATATATTTTTATCTTTGGAAGATAATTCTCCTATAAAAGAGGCTAGATTTTCTACAATTCAGCATCGTCGCATGCTTGGAGGCTGAGAATACACAACAGTTAAGAAATTTTCTGGAATCTTGAATGAAGGATTGAAGATCAATCAAGGAAGGATTGATAGTTTGAAGTTAGCTTTGAGGGAGTTTGTAAGACTTTCTTAGATTCTCTTTTGGTTTGTTGTCTTGTTCAACTTGTGATTTGAGGAACGCTGATTTGTTGTTTATTCGATTCAGTTATTAAGACCTTTTTCTTAAGGTTTACTTGTTCGAATATCGATTCCCTTCCCTTTTATTCTATTATTGTTTTCATGATGATGAGTGGCTAAATCTCTTGTGCGATTCTAGGGTGATTGGCTGAAAGTTGTGGGAAAGACGATGATAGAATGATCTTAATCCCAACAGGACCCTGAAAACTCGAGTCTTTAACCTTAACCCGAGAACATCTCGCTCAGTCGATGAACATCTCGACCGAGATGGTACCTAAACTGAACGAGGTGAAACTTTTCTTATCCGAAACTGAGAGTTAAGTGTTCTAGTTTGCCAAATCCTTTTCTTATTACACCTTTCCTGGTTCAATGCAAGCCTAGGATGAGACTTACCCGGTGATTCCTTTGTTTGTTTACCATGATCATAAGTGTAGGTAATAAAGGTTTATCCTTTATTGGGGTTTGAGTGTGCCTTCATCCCATCTTTGTGAGTTAGCCTGAGACTTACCCTGTAAAGGTTGATTCTATTCCCTTGGGTGGTGTGTTGGTTTGAGATTATAGTTCCTTTCCTTAGTACCTTGAGACTTACCCGGTAATAGGAGCTTGGGTTTGGGATAGTGAGTAGTGAGACTTACCCGGTGATCTATTCCCACCTTAGAAACACCTTCCCTTTGCAAACCTCAGCTTTGTCCGCGTTATCCTTTGAGATCTTGAGTCAGAAAAACAACTAGATGCTTTAATCCCTAGAATCCACATTTTCCCTTATTTGACCTTATCATCATCTTTCATTGTTGTTCGCTCCAAACGGTGTGTGCAAGCTTTAAATTTATAACCCAAGGTGTATGCTAAAAACAAGGATGCGAACCCGCAGTGTACAGGTCAATCGTAGTAAAAGCAAGAAATTCCGGGGTGTCGATCTCAGGGACTTAGGTGAAACAAAACAAGTAGGTTGTCTATGTAATTACTAACCACAAAAGCGATTAAAACAATCAAAGATGATAAAAAGTCAATTAAGGAAATTTGCAATTCTAGGGATTAAAGCATCTAGTTGTGGTTCCAACTCAAGATCTAAAGATAAAGCGGACAAAGCTGAGATTTTACAAAGGGAAGGTGTTACTAAAGTGGAATAGATCACCGGGTAAGTCTCACTACTCACTAATCCCAAACCGTAACTCCTATTACCGGGTAAGTCTCAAGGAATTAAGGAAAAGAACTATAACCTCAAACCAACACACCATCTAAGGGAATAAAATCAACCTTTACCGGGTAAGTCTCAGCTAACTCACAAAGATGGGATGAAGGCACACTCAAACCCCAATAAAGGATAAACCTTTATTACCTATACTTATGATCTTGGGTAAACAAACAAAAGAATTATCGGGTAAGTCTCATCCTAAGCTTGCATTGAACCATGAAAGGTGTAATAAGAATAGGATTTGGCAAACTCTAACACCTAACTCTCAGTTTCGGATCAGAAAAGTCACCTCGGTCAGACGAATTCCACCCCAGCCGAGATGTTCATCGACTGAGCAAGATGTTCTAGGGTTAAGGGAAAAGACTCGAACTTTCAGGGTCCTACTGGAATTTAAGATTATTCTATCATTGTCTTTCCCACAACCTTCAGCCAATCACCCTAGAATCACACAAAGAAATTAGCCTCTCATCATCATGAAAGCAGTATCAAATATATGGGAAGAAAGTGAATAATTGAACACAAAAACCTTAAGAAAAAGGCTTCAATAACTGAATCAATTATCAATCAAACAAGCGTTCCTTGGATCACAATCCAATAAGACAAGTCAACAAAGAAGGGAATCTAAGAAAGTCTTACAAAAACCCTTCACAAAACCTATAAAAGCTATGAACTTCCTTCCTTCAATCTTCCTTCAACCTTCAAAAAGGTTCTTCAAATCTTCCAGCCGTAAGCACTCCAATGATAGCGGGATTTCCGGTGATGCGCCGGTATTGATTTGTGGAAAATCCAGCCCTTTATATAGGAAAATTACCTCCCAAAGATAAAAGATCTTAAAAAGATAATTTCCCATAAAATAGGTAAAATATATTAGCTGAATTATCTTCTTCCTTCCAGAAATCCAGCCTAAAAATATAAGAACCTCTTTCCAAAAATAAAAGATCTCAGCCAAGAATAAGATATATCTCACCGCGTCCAAGGTGTTCGCCTCGGTCGGGATGCTCCTCTGGATCACCTCGGTTGAGGTGGTACTGTAGCTGACCGAGGTGGCTCTAATTTGAATGTGAAATCTCTTAAATCTGGTCCAAAGTGAATCTTTAATCCAATTTCATGCTTCTTGGATTCCTCCTTAAGCTCCTGAATGTAGCTCCAATGACTCCTTAGCTCCTTTAGCTCCATTTTGATGCAAAACGTGCCATTTTACCAACGATTACAATGAAACTTGGTGTAGACCTCGATTCCCGCAAAGGTAGATGAAACGACGATATAATCACATAATATACATCCAAACATGCAGATTATTGAAGATAAAACGTCTAAACAGGTCCCAAAATATAGATTATAATTCATGTTATCAAAATACCCCATACTTAGCCCTTGCTTGTCCCCAAGCAATTTCCAAATCTAAAATACAAGATAGAATGGATTATAAGTCATAAAGATCAATGAAAAGTATCTCAAAACATTTTTAGTGGTGTGCTACAATCATAGATCACTCTAAGATAATGCTTAATGGAATTTAAAATCAAAATATGCTCAAAACATTTTATAAATATAAGAAAGTTGTTCATCTTTGCATAAAATCATAGAATGCATAATAAATCATAATCATCGAAATTAATCATGTATAATCCAGTTTAAACCACTAAGTCAATCAACAAGCTCGAGGTCTCAAGGGCTTCCAAAATAAGGTCAAGAAAGGTGTGAGGGTGGATTGTATATAGGGAATGTGGTGCTAGAATCCGGGAAAATAATCTTTACTTCACTTCTTTTGAACTTCAACATCTTCCACCAATAAGCTTTGCTTATTTACTTTTTTATTTTACTTTTTGGGATGCATGGACAGAGGTGCACAATAACCGAAGCCTAGGAAATCAGCAATCATCAATTTCTCGAGATGCCTCAAACCCTTGATGCACATACCATGACCCGTTAGGAATATCGCTCAATCCGACTTTGGCAAGACACAAACACCCGGCTATGTGAATGGTGCCGAGTTACTCATCATCATGATTGACTTCCCCAAACCTATTTTGTTTCTCTCTAACTTTCAGCCAACATCTCAACTTTTCTTTCACTTGCTTTTCACTTTTGCTTGCTTCCAAATTCCCGAATAGGTAAAGGGAGGAAAATATGTATATGAGGGGCTAAGCATGATCAAGAAGAAGAAGAGAAGAGAATGAATTGCCTTGGTCTTTCCAGGAAAAAGTGAGAGAACTCATCATGTGGTCTCAACCTTCAAATTCAACATAATTTGGATAAAAACAAAGTATTAAACATGCTACATATTTCAAACAAAGCATTTAGCAACTTAAACATATCATAAAACCTTTCAAACATATAAAGATTTCAAAACCAGTCAGCAATCAAAAATCATCACTGTGGTCATATCCAGATAAGAAGCACAAAAATCGTTTCGAAAACTGTTCCAGTTAAGCCACCTCGGTCGAGATGTTCTAAGTCAACCGAGGTACTGTACCTCGATTGGTCAAAGTCACATCGGTCGAGGTCATAAATTTTTTTTTAAAACCAGTTTTTGACGTTTTTCTCAATCAAATAACCTGTATGCATGCATGTAGTCTCAGATAAGCATATAGAGCAAAATAAAACATAAATATCCATCGAGTCAAGTCATATATCCACATAAGTCAAATAATATATCCAAATACCCCATACTTGGGACACATTGTCCCAATGGGTCAAAATAAGTCTAAGAAAACAAAATACTCACCGAATAAAGCTGAGTTGCATAATAAATAAATAAAGAAAATCCTGCAAGCTCTCAATAATCCCGATCCGGTGGTGGTGGTGGTGGCACGTACGGGTACTGAGATGGGTCGAATGGATAGCCCATGATATGCTGAAACTAAATCTCACCCATCGTGTGCTGGTAATGTAGTCTCTCCTGCATCTCTCTAATGTCCAAGGACAAGGCAGCATAGGTATCTATCACCTGATCCGTCAGATCATCGATCCGGCGGTGAGCAACCGGATCCCTCAACATGCGTACCCTATGCCTAGCAAGACGGGCCGGTGCTGCAGCTGGATCCTCCTCAGTCTCGTCGTCGTCCATATCGATGTCCGTTGCAATAGTCCCAGCTGTATCTGTGCCCGTATCCATGGCAACATCGCCATCCTCATCATCATCCTCCTGGTCCTTCTCATCATCCTCCTCATTCTGTCTCGGAGCTGCTGCATCTCTGGCATCCTCCATAAGTGGACTCTATGCGGTCTTCCAATAGTGCGGGTCATAAAAAGAGAACTGAGCTGACCACCTAATACCCTGGGATGCAGTCTGCTCCCAAGGCATTGCCACATATGGCGTAGTAAGACCGCGAGAAACCAGTATCCTCCGAGTGATCATTTCCTGAAGCCCGAGCGGCTTGGCAGCCACCACCATAGTGCATGCACTCAAGTCAAGATCCATGTAACTCGCTATGTGAGTCACTATACCTCCACAGCAGATGTCCCCCTTCACCTTTGCCTTTATCTTGTGTAGATCCTCTGCTAGCATAACTCCAAAATCCGGAACTCCGCCGGTCACCATGCAATACAGACTCAGCAACTCACCCTGTCTGATCTTCTGGGGCGTCTCAGTACGCACCAGAAGAGTCTTGCTAAAGATCCTATGAGCAAGTCTAAAAGCCAGGTGAAATATAATCCGCTCCCTGGAATCTCCACGTCGCCACCTGTCAGTGTGCTCAACCACATGAGCAATATGTCCCCAAACTCTCGAGCTACAACTCGAGAAGGAAAGTCAGCAACAGTGGGGGCTGGGAAACCGAAAATGTCCCTCCAGTGGTCATTGGGGAACTAAATAGTTCCGGTTCATCAACCGGTACTTGATGGCGCGCTCGGTGGGCAAGTAGGTGACGGAGCTAACAAACTCCAGTGTCGGCTCAAGGTAGGCCGGAGCTCTAATCTCAGTGAACTGCTCCAGCCCCACCGCAGATATCATCCGCCTCAAGTCCTCATCCACATGGAGGCAATCAAAAGCGGAAATCCCCAAAAATCATGGTGCAACCACTGTCCGTGCCGCTATGCGGTCGTAGTCGACCTGGTTACGCTCGTGAATCACCGGTCTGGAGCGGCGCGAAGAAGAAGAAGGGGAAGGAGAAGATCTGTCTCTCAAAACTAACTGCCTGTCAGAACTAATCTTTTCTGTACTTTGTTAGACCACCTCGGTCTCTCTGACAAATCTCAGGAACACCTCGGCCGAGGCACAGGCCGACTGGACCGAGGCGAAGTGTTGTGCGATCGATTCTCTCAAAAATCCAGTTCTTTTCCCCCAATATCACTACCAAAGGTTCCTATAGGGTACGTACTTAATCCTTTTTCAGCAAAATGCAGGGGCAACCAAAGCCCAAATCGAATGAAATTAGTGGAAGAAGAGGTAGTTAGGGTTTTTTCGATTTTACCCCAGATGTGGTTGATTCGGAGCGTTTTTGCTGTAGATTGATGGTTGCAAATAGATCCTCTCCCCTTTCCTTGCAGTTTGGAAGCGAGAATCGTTGAAAACGAGCGAAGAACGAAGAAGCGAGGCGAGATGTGTGCTGCGGTCGAGAAGGGAGGTAGAGGGAGGAGAGAGAAATCTCAGCCCCCTTTTATACCCTTTTTTGGAACTGCTGTCACCTCGGTCGAGATGGTCCCAACTGGAATGAGGTGTACAGATCGAGGTGGATCTTCAGTAACCCTAGTCGCCTCGGTTGCTCAAGAATCATATCGGTCGAGGTGCTGTGACAGCAACCGAGATGTGTCTCAGTCAAACTCCGTCTTCTCAAATTCTCAAACTTCTGTCCATCCAGTGTTTCTCCTGGGTTGTATTCCTTCCTTAGATGTCACCTGTTGTCTGTCTAGGACGCCAAAAACAAAGCAAAGCAAAGCAAAAGCAAACTATCTAAAGCTAGACTAGAAAAAGGGAAATGAAAGGAATACCTTGGGTTGCCTCCCAAGAAGCGCTTGATTTAAGGTCGCTAGCTGGACCGTACGGTATCCTTAAACATGATGGAGGTTTCCTCACCCCATACTTCACCTTCATCATGGGGTGAGATAAGAAAGTCTATCAAACGCTCCAACAAGTGCAAGTGCTCATCGGGGAATGAATCGTCTATGGGTGGGTCGTCCTTCTCGCGTGAAGAGGGAGGTAGCCGGCTGAGGTGATCCGCAACGGAATTTTTGGATCCCTTCTTATCGCAGATCTCTAGGTCAAACTCTTGAAGCAAGAGAATCCATCGAATAAGGCGTGGTTTGGCATCCTTCTTAACAAGCAAGTAACGAATGGCTGCATGGTCGGTGTAGACAATGACTTTCGCCCCTACTAAGTAAGAACGAAACTTCTCGAAAGCATATACAACCGCCAATAGCTCCTTCTCGGTGGTGGCGTAGTTACGCTGGGCTTCATCTAGCGTCTTGCTAGCGTAGTAGATGGCGGTGGTCCGCCCATCCTTCTTTTGTCCAAGCACCGCTCCTACCGCCACATCACTCGCATCGCACATGATCTCAAAGGGCAAGGTCCAATCCGGAGGTTGGATAATGGGAGCGGAGATCAACGCTTCCTTAATCCTGTAAAATGCATCAAGACACTCCTGCGAAAACTCAAAAACAACATCTTTATTCAAGAGGTTAGTTAGTGGTTTAGAAATCTTCGAGAAGTCCTTGATGAATCTCCTGTAGAAACCTGCATGCCCGAGAAAACTCCTCACACCCTTAACAGAACAAGGGGAGGGAGTTTCTCAATAGTCTCGATCTTAGCGCGATCGACCTCAATACCTCGATTAGAAACGAGGTGTCCTAGCACAATGCCTTCATTAACCATAAAGTGACATTTCTCCCAATTCAAAACAAGATTAGTGTCTTCACATCTTTGTAGCACTAGAGAAAGGTTAGATAGGCAATCATCAAAAGGGGAACCATATACTGAAAAATCATCCATAAATACCTCCATGATCTCCTCTATATACTCGCAAAAGATAGCCATCATGCATCGTTGGAAGGTAGCGGGTGCATTGCACAATCCAAATGGCATCCTCCTGTAAGCGAATGTCCCCCAGGGACAAGTGAAAGTGGTCTTCTCTTGATCATCCGGATGGATTGGAATCTGGAAGAAGCCACTATAGCCATTTAAATAGCAAAAATGTGAATGCTGGGCCAACCGTTCGAGCATTTGATCGATGAAGGGAAGTGGAAAATGGTCCTTCCGAGTGGCCACGTTCAGCTTCCTGTAATCGATGCTCACCCTCCAGCCCATGATGGTTCTAGTTGGGATTAACTCGTTATTCTTATTTGTCACAACGGTCATCCCTCCTTTCTTCGGAACTACATGCACTGGGCTCACCCACTTGTTGTCCGAGATAGGAAATATGATACCTGCATCCAACAACTTAAGAATTTCTTTCTTCACAACCTCTTTCATGATCGGATTTAACCGTCTTTGAGGTTCCCGTGAAGTCTTATGATCGTCCTCCATTAGTATTCTATGCATGCAGAAAGAAGGATTAATGCCAATAAGATCATCAATAGTATAACCTAAAGCCTTTTGATGCTTCCTCAGGACATGCATTAGTTTAGATAATTCAGATTCAGAGAGGGAAGCACTAACAATGACGGGATAAGTAGAATCCGGTCGAAGAAAAACATACCTCAAGTGACTTGGGAGTTGTTTAAGCTCTACAACTGGGGGTGCTTTCTGAGGTGGGTCTTTGCTTCCTCCTTCCAGTGGAGTAGATCGAAGAACTGGACTTTCATAAGTCTCAAGTGACATCATCTCGCTTTCGACCTCGGTCGAGGTACATAAAGGGTGACCGAGATGTTCTTCAGTCAAGAACACCTCGCTTGGTCCAGAGAGTGCCTCGGTCAAGGTGCTGCAACTGGGACCGAAACTGGAGATCTTCTTCTCCTGGATTAGTCTTTCAGTTTTAGCTCCTGGATCTTCTTCCAACGCCTTTAAGCTCCGTATATCTGCATCACAAGAAGCATCTATACCTTCCTCCATTAAGCTAAAACTAATAACTTTTTCAAGTGGATCTTTAATAAGGATAGAGCTCACCAATTCTCTTGATTCTTCTTCATCATAGATGTTGAAGATATCATCTCCTAGCTGATGTCCCTTCATTGCCGCAAGTAATGCAAACTCCACTTCATCTCCGCCAATGTTCAATTTTAACTTGGCGTTCTTTCAATCCACATTGCAACCCGAAGTTGCTAGAAATGGCCTCCCAAGAATGATAGGATCGGGATAATCTGCAGGAATGTCAAGCACAACAAAGTCTATAGGTAAATAGAAGTTACCTAACATAACCGGAACGTCTTCCAAAATGCCCACGGGATGGGTAATGGAGCGGTCCGCCATGTATAACCGTATCTTCACCGGCTTGGGCTTTCCAAGTCCGATCTTCACACATAGCTCCAGCGGGATGATGCTCACGCTGGCTCCTAGATCACACAAGGCTTCACAAGTAACATCCCCAACTTGAATGGGAATGCAAAATGAACCGGGATCTCTCAACTTGGGTGGCATCTTCTCCTTCATGATTTGAATGAGCTCCGAGGATTTAGATGTCATCCTTACTTCACCAAAGTCTTCCAACGTCCTCTTCCTTGATAGAATTTCTTTCAAAAACTTCCAATAGGCGGGCATCCCTAGAATAGCATCAAGGAAAGGGATATTAATGTGTAGTTTATTCATCAAGTCAAGGAACTTACCAAAATGCTTGTCTAGATGTGCTCTGGCCCTTGAATGGGGGAATGGAAGTGGTGGTTTATATGCAGGAGGTGGAACATAAACTTCAGTTTTCTCCTCCGCTTTCTGTGGCTCCGCCTCGGTTGGCATCTCGGCCGAAGTGTTCTTCGACTGCACCTGGACCGAGGTGGTCTTCGTCTGTACTGGCATCGACCGAGGCACTGGATCTGCAGTCTTCAGTCCACTTCTCGTCGTTATTGCCATGATCTGTCCCTTGGGGTTGCTTTCCGTTCTTGCTGGAAGCTTCCTTGTATCTCTTGGCGCTTCATTCGCCTTGTTAAAGAATTGTTGTTCTAAGGCTTTTTGTGCCTTCGGAAATGAAGTCATGGATGTCTCTATAGAGTTAAGCTTGATCTAGATGGCCTCCAGCACCGCATCTTTCTTTTCCGGATGGGACAAACTCGATCCTTGCTCCTGGCTCTTCAATGGAGAAGAAGAAGAAGAAGAAGAAGAAGAAGAAGAAGAAGAAGAAGAAGAAGAGAGGAAAGGATTAGAGGAGTCATTCGAATTGGAGTTAGAGTAAGGGTTACCCGAATTTTGGTTGTTTGCCCTCCAATTATTGTTGTTGGATCCTCTATTGTTATTGTAGTTGTTGTTCCGGGAATCGTTGTTGTTCCGGTATCCATTGTTGTTCCTCGAGCCTTGATCTTCCTTCTTGCTTTGAGCAACTAAGAGTTCCTTCAATTGTTTCACATCATTCTTCAAAGAAGTGAGTTGATCATTGTTAGGCGGAGCATCTTGATAGTTGACTCTTTTAACTCCACCTTCAGCTCCTTGGTGGGAGTATTTCTCCATGTGCAAAGCTTGCTTCTCTATGAACTCCCAAGCTTCGTCAATCGGCATGTCCATGAACGTGCCGGCAGATAGTAGTTGAAGGTTTAACTGGGTGTTTCCGTCCAGTCCCTTGAAGTATATCTCCAACAACTCTATCTTTGGAATCCCATGATGTGGGCAATCTAAAAGAATGTCTTTAAATCTCTCACATGACTTGGACAAGCTCTCCTTGTCCTTCATAATGAATGCATTAATCTTCCCTCTCATTTCAGCGGTTTTAGAGGGGGGAAAGAATTTAGTTAAGAACTCCGTCGTCATCTCCTCCCAAGTATTGATTTTTCTTGGAGGAAGAGATTGATACCATGTAAGCGCTCTATCTTTTAAAGAGAAGTAGAAAGGCCTTAGCTTGTAATTGTTGTTTTCTATTCTTGAAGGTCTCAAGGTCTCCATCAAGATCTCATAGTTTTGTAGATGTTGATGCAGAGATTCCCTCTCTAGCCCTCCAAACTGGCATTGGCGAATCATGGAAAGAACTTGCGGTCGAAGCTCATAATCATGGTCCGCTGGATCACCTAGGTTGACTCCTGGACGCCTCAGTTGTTGATTGGGGTCCATCCTTTGCCCTAGGGTCTATGGAATACCTGCAAAAAGAGCATCTCGGACTGGCATCCGAAGTGGAAGTATCTCGGCCGGGGCAGCAGGTACTGGATTCTGCCTCGGTCGAGGATCTGGAACAGGGTCTTGCCTCGGTCGAGGATCTGGGTTCGGTCGAGGTAGATACTGGTCTCGTAAAGCTGCCATATCTGCTTCGATCGCCTCAGTCCTTGTGCGAGTTTCTTCCCTCTCCAGTCGTAATTCTTCCTTGCTGAGGCGTAGTTGTTCCAACGCCTCCTTCAATTCGGCCTCAAGATCGCGATTATCCTAATTGGCCATCTTTGCTTCTTTCAAGCGTCTTTTGTATGTCTTTTCTGGTTCGGGATCGTAAGGAACGATTTCCTTCCCAGCACGGGTTCTTCACATAAACCTAAGAAAAAGAACCTACGAAAGTCACTCAAGTAGAGTGGTTAGTAGAAACAGGGGCAACCGCCCCGAAAGCCAACCGCAACCGGCTCGGTCTAGACCAAGTCCCCGGCAACGGCGCCAAAAACTTGTTCGCTCCAAACGGTGTGTGCAAGCTTTAAATTTATAACCCAAGATGTATGCTAAAAACAAGGATGCGAACCCGCAGTTTACGGGTCAATCGTAGTAAAAGCAAGAAATTCCGGGGTGTCGATCTCAGGGACTTAGGTGATACAAAGCAAGTATAGGTTGTCTATGCAATTACTAACCACAAAAGCGATTAAAACAATCAAAGATGATAAAAAGTCAAATTAAGGAAATATGAAATTCTAGGGATTAAAGCATCTAGTTGTGGTTCTAACTCAAGATCTAAAGATAAAGCGGACAAAGATGAGATTTTGCAAAGGGAAGGTGTTACTAAAGTGGAATAGATCACCGGGTAAGTCTCACTACTCACTAATCCCAAACCGTAACTCCTATTACCGGGTAAGTCTCAAGGAATTAAGGAAAAGAACTATAACCTCAAACCAACACACCACCTAAGGGAATAGAATCAACCTTTACCGGGTAAGTCTCAGGCTAACTCACAAAGATGGGATGAAGGCACACTCAAACCCCAATAAAGGATAAACCTTTATTACCTATACTTATGATCTTGGGTAAACAAACAAAGGAATTACCGGGTAAGTCTCATCCTAAGCTTGCATTGAACCATGAAAGGTGTAATAAGAATAGGATTTGGCAAACTCTAACACTTAACACTCAGTTTCGGATCAGAAAAGTCACCTCGGTCAGACGAATTCCACCCCGGCCGAGATGTTCATCGACTGAGCGAGATGTTCTAGGGTTAAGGGAAAAGACTCAAACTTTCAGGGTCCTACTGGAATTTAAGATTATTCTATCATCGTCTTTCCCACAACCTTCAGCCAATCACCCTAGAATCACACAAAGAAATTAGCCACTCATCATCATGAAAGCAATAATCAAATATATGGGAAGAAAGTGAATAATTTAACACAAAAACCTTAAGAAAAAGGCTTCAATAACTGAATCATTTATCAATCAAACAAGCGTTCCTTGGATCACAATCCAATAAGACAAGTCAACAAAGAAGGGAATCTAAGAAAGTCTTACAAAAACCCTTCACAAAACCTATAAAAGCTATGAACTTCCTTCCTTCAATCTTCCTTCAACCTTCAAAAAGGTTCTTCAAATCTTCCAGCCGTAAGCACTCCAATCATAGCGGGATTTTCGGTGATGCGCCGGTGTTGATTTGTGGAAAATCTAGCCCTTTATATAGGAAAATTACCTCCTAAAGATAAAAGATCTTAAAAAGATATTTTCCCATAAAATAGGTAAAATATATTAGCTGAATTATCTTCTTCCTTCCAGAAATCCAGCCTAAAAATATAAGATCCTCTTTCCAAAAATAAAAGATCTCAGCCAAGAATAAGATATATCTCACCGCGTCCAAGGTGTTCGCCTCGGTCGGGATGCTCCTCTGGATCACCTCGGTCGGGATGCTCCTCTAGATCACCTCGGTCGAGATGGTACTGTAGCTGACCGAGGTGGCTCTAAACTGAATATGAAATCTCTTAAATCTGGTCCAAAGTGAATCTTTAATCCAATTCCATGCTTCCTGGATTCCTCCTTAAGCTCCTGAATGTAGCTCCAATGACTCCTTAGCTCCTTTAGCTCCATTTTGATGCAAAACGTGCCATTTTACCTACGATTACCACGAAACTTGGTGTAGACCTCGATTCCCGCAAAGGTAGATGAAACGACGATATAATCACATAATATACATCCAAACATGCAGATTATTAAATATAAAACGTCTAAACAAGTCCCAAAATATAGACTATAATTCATGCTATCAATTTCTTTAATTGCTTTTGTGGTTATTAGTTACTTGACAACCTATTCTTTCTTAGTTTCACCTAAGTCCCTGAGATCGACCCTTGGAATTCTTGCTTTTTATTACAATTGATCAGTACACTGTGGGTTCGCATCCTTGTTTTAAGCATACTTCTTGGGTTATAAATTTAAAGCTTGCACACACCGTTTGGAGCGAACAACAAGAACGTGCAAGAAGACCTCCACTAGCTAGAGGTCAAGGGCAAACCCCAGTTGCTAATCCGCCTATCGCTGAGGCGTTTGTCGAAGAGGTGTTGAGAGTGTTGTTCCCGAGGCTAGGAACGGGACCACCGCTAGTTCCGGAGCACAGACAACAGAGTCGACCGAGTCCGGTCGAGTGTCTATCGGAGCATCTGCATATCGCGAGTATGTGTAGAGACTCGAGGAGGCTATCAAGACTAGAGGACCTACAACAGCACCGCAAGAGTCCGTGAGATCAACTGAGGTTTCACAGAGAGTGATATAGGTAGTTGCTGCACGTGCTAGAGATGCTAAGGTTGCTAGAGTTTTGGATGAGGCGAGAGAGCCAAGGCCTAATTGTTGGTTGAAGGCTTTCAACCAACTGAAGGTTCCTTCTTTCAGAGGGAAGACTGGATTGGAGGTAGAGCTTTGGCTAGGCCACTTGGATTCTTCTATGGAGGCTATCCGTTGTTGAGAGGGTCGTCGAGTCGATATAACACAAACATTGCTGCAAGATCATGCTCATCACTGGTGGAGGACCATTCACAGTAAGGTCACTAGCTATGAGCAGATGAAGACTGTGATTAGGGATCGCTATTGCCTTGCAGCTATGAGGACAACAAGTTTCAGGATTTCCTCGAGGCTGGATTTGAGGATCTCCCTATTGCTGAGATTGTCAACAAGTTTCAGGAGGAGCTATCTTTGTTGGGTCCTTCTGCTCCACCCGAGGATCAACATGTTTATTTTTCTCTCCGAGGTTGAGAGAGTCTGCCCGCTCTTATCTTGCTGGTTTCTGTTGTGACTGCTTGACGGACTATCAGGATAGAGCATATGCTTATGAGAGAGACCGACCGGGTCAAAGGCAAGCTTCTCAGGCAGGAGGTCCTGAGATGAGGCAGAGGACTGGACCTTCTAATACTGGAGCTGGAGCAGCTACGTTCGAGCGTAGTCAGACGCCGGGACACTCTGGGTTCCCGTAGACGGTACAGAGTTGCGACAAGAGGAAGGCATTGTCATAACTGCAGAGGAGTCGGACATATACGAGCTGATTATAAGAAGACTTCTCTTGTGGTAATCCCGGACATAGAGTTGCATTCTACCGTCAAGGGAAAGCGCTATCATAACAGTGTTCTTCCCCGCCAGTGTTGCAAGAGGTGGACAGAGATATTAGTACTAGCAATAGGAGAGAGCTCCTGATTTTACCGCTCCTCAGGGTTCCGCTTAGGGACAAGGGAGAGGTAGAGGATGAATTGGTGGTACGTCAGACACCATAGATGCATCAGCTAGAGTATTTGAGCTGAGGAGTTCAGTTGAACCGAAAGCTCCAGCGACCACAAGTACCATTCATATTAATTGTTTTCTTGTCAGATTTCTTTCCGATACCGGTGCTACGCATTCTTTTATATCTGATGCATGTGTAGATTGGCCTTAGTTACCGTACAAGGGAGACCCTTTTTTATAGGATTACCCGATGGGGAAAGATTAGAGGTACACGAGAGGTTCGCGGTTACCCTATTAGATTAGTAGGTCGCGATTGGCCGGCCGACTTCTTCGTCATGTACTTAGTACATAAAGCGGTCATAATGGGTATGGATTGGATGGATCTACATTAGACAGTTCTTTGCATCGGTAAAAGGACAGTGATGGTGACTATAGAGTCAGGCCATGTAGAGATTTTCGGAGGATGGGATCTCAAAAAGACCGGTAGAGTCATCAATGCAGTCCGAGCTGCAAGACTTATCGGTCAGGGTTGCGAGGCTTTCTGGTGCTATGCCATGAAGGATAGTGCGAGTCCAGCATTGGAGGAGATTCCGGTAGCTGTGCGAGTTTACCAACGTTTTTGGAAGTCATCAGGTTTACCTCCACAGAGGAGTGTAAATTTTGGAATTGATCTAGAGCCCCGGACGAGACCGATCTCGAAAGCTCCTTACCGCATGACGCCTATAAAGATGCAAGAGCTTAAGAAGTAGCTCGAGGAGTTAGCTGAGAAGGGTTTCATCCGCCCTAGTGTATCTCCTTGGGGCACACCAGAACTCTTCGTCAGGAAGAAATACGGGTCGATGAGGTTATGTATTGACTACCGAGAGCTTAACAAGATGACCATCAAGAATAAGTACTCATTGCCCCGTATCGACGATCTTTTGGACTAGCTGCATGGAGCTTTAGTGTTTTCACGGATCGATCTGAGATCCGGATATCACCAACTGAGGGTGAGAGAGCAGGACATAGCAAAGACGGCATTTTGGACCAAATACGGCCGCTACAAGTTTTTAGTGATGCCTTTCGTGCTCACGAATGTGCCCACCATTTTTATGGAGCTAATGAACAACATTTTCATCGATTTTCTAGACCAGTTCGTGGTTGTCTTCATCTATGATATTTTGGTATACTCTCGGAGTAGAGAGGAGCACAGATGACAATTAAGGAGCGTACTTCAAGTCCTACAGGATAGAGAGCTTTACGCCAAGCTCTCTAAGTGCGAGTTTTGGATGTTTGAGGTTGCCTTTCTTGGTCACATTGTTTCCGCCGAAGGGATCAAGGTTGATCCGGTGAAGATCGAGTCTGTAGCATCTTGGCCGCCTCCTAGGAACGTAAGGATGTAAGCAACTTCCTAGAATTGGCGGGCTACTACCGTCGCTTCATGGAGGGCTTTTCAGTTATCGCCCGACCCCTTACTTCCTCGCTAAGGAAGTCTACGAGAGTTGTGTGGTCCGATCCGTGCTTGTAGATTTTCGAGGAGCTAAAGAGGAGGCTGACCTCCACTCCTATCTTAGCTCAGCCAGAGGGCATTGAGGACTTTGTGGTTTATAGCGACACATCCAAGCTCGGCTTAGGATGTGTTTTGATGTAGAGGGTAAGGTTATTGCATATGCGTCAAGACAAATGAAGACGTATGAGGAGAATTACCCTACCCACGATCTTGAGTTAGCTGTTGCGGTTCACACTTTGAAGATTTGGAGGCATTATCTCTACGGAGCTATGTATTAGATATTCACATACCATAAGAGTCTTAAGCACATATTCACTCAACGGGAGTTGAATAACCGCCAGAGGAGATGGTTGGAGTTGATCAAGGACTTTGATCTTGAGATCTTATACCACACGGGGAAGGCGAATGTGGTAGCTGATGCCCTCAATAGGAAGACTCCCTGGCATATGACGATCGCTTGGTTGATAGCTCAGCCTCAATTACAACGAGACTTGGCATGGATAGAGATGGATATCCACTTTCTGGATTCCGACAACCATTTGTCCACCTTGGAGATGCTACCTGATCTATTGGTTGAAATCTAAGAAAAGCAAGAGGGTTGCCCAGCTTTGAAAGGGATCCGAGATAGGATGTCTCGAGGAGAGGCACCTCAGTTTGCACTCAGTGCCGATGGAGTTTTGAGATGCCAAGAGTGCGTTTGTGTACCCTCAGATCGAGAGCTAAGACAAAGGATCCTACAGAAGGCTCATTCTACACCTTACTCAGTACATCTTGGTGCAAGTAAGATGTATCAAGATATCAGATGCTCCTTCTGGTGGGGAGGTCAAAAGCCAGACGTGACGAGATATGTTGCTCAGTGTGCGACCTGTCAGCAGGTCAAGATCGAGCCTCATCGACTAGAAGGAGAGCTACACCCACTTCCCATTCCTCAATGAAAGTGGAAGGACATCTCGATGGACTTTGTTACCGGTTTGAGACCGAGTTGAGGCTTTGATGCCATTTGGGTTATAGTAGATTGACTAACAAAGAATGCACGTTTCATTTCTATCAAGGAAACGTGGCCGGTAAGTCGATCGGCAGAGGAGTTCACGAGGCAGATTGTGAGACTTCATGAAGTACCTAGGACTATAGTCTCTGACAGAGACGGACGGTTCACCTGAACGTTTTGGCAGCAAGTGCATGCCGCTCTAGGTACGAGTTTGCGGTTCACTACTACTTATCATCCTCAAACCGATGATCTGTCAGAGCGGACCATCTAGACTCTGGAGGATATGTTGAGATCCTACGTGTTAGATTGGGGACAAGTGTGGCCAAATAACGTTTGCTTAGTCGAGTTTTAATATAACAACAGTTGGCACACATCGATCAGGATGGCTCCTTATGAGGCTTTATACGGACAAAGATGTTGTACTCCACTATTTTGGGATGAGCCGAGTATTGCTAATGGAGTAGCACCTGAGTAGATACATGAAGATATAGCTCGAGTAGCGATGATCTGAGAGCAGATGTTAGTAGCACAGAGTCGCCAGAAGTCTTATGCAGATAATAGGTGCATACCTCTAGAGTTCCGAGTTGGAGATTAGGTATGGTTGAGAGAATCCCCAACACGAGGTGTTAGAAGTTTCGGCGTCAAGGGGAAGCTGATTCTCAGATATGTCGGACCCTTCGAGATTATTGAGTGAGTTGGAGAAGCTGTATACAAACTTACTTTGCCACCGAGCCTTGAATGTGTTCACCCGGTCTTCCATGTGTCTCAGTTACGAGAGTACGTACCAGGCCCGAGACACATCGTCAGTCATGAGGATTTAGTGGTCGAGCCAGACCATACGTTCGTAGAGCATCCGACAGCTGTCTTAGAGTGTAGTACGAGACGTTTCCGATCGAAGGACATACCGATGATGAGGATTCAGTGGTCGATGCAACAAATGAGGCGACTTGGGAGACAGAGGATATTATCCAAAAGAACTATCCGGAGTTTTATGCTGAGTTTGATGTACCTATAGTGTGGATGTCGGAGTTTTAGTTTCCTTTGATGAGTTGTGTTTACGCTTTTGTGAAGTTTTGAATTATATGCCCCGCGAGTGATTATGAGTTGTTATGTGAGATCAGTGTTTCCGCTTCATCCTTGTCATTTTGTGATTCGTTGCAAGTTTCGGGACGAAACTTCTTTTTAGGGTGATCTAATGTAATGCCCCAGTTTTTGCCTTCACTGCTCCCGCGGTGAAGAGGGTCACCCCCACGGCAGGGTTAACCGCTCTTGCGGTTTCGCCCCAGATACCACCGATCTGTTTTTATTCCATTTTATTTCTTTCCATAGATAGAATAGCCGATCTTCTATCTTGTGGGCCGGCTTTCCTTTAATCTTCTGACCCTAGAGACGGCCTTCCTTCTATCTTTCCCAACCGTTCCCTATATATTCTCGCTTTCTCTTCCTTTTCCCGTTTCTTGCTTACGTTTCTTCAACCTCGAGAAAAGCTGCATCCTTTTCCTTGTGATCTTCTACAAAACGTGTAAGTCTTCATCCCTTTTATTCTTCTACACGTTCTTGAGCCTACTGCATGTTCCTTCCTTTTGTTTCTCATCCTCTTTTTGTTTTTCTTCTTCACAACAATCAAGTTTGAGCCTTGATTATTGTTGGCCTTTCCGTTGTTGATGCGTTGATGTTCACAAGCTCCCTAGGTTGAGTATTGAAGTGTGTGAAAAGTGAAAGAACCCAGCTTTGTCTTTTGTTGAGTTCCTAGTTGCCGAAGGAGAAGACGAAATTTTTGTCACAGAAACCGCCCCCACGACTACACATCCCCACCCCCGCGGCTGCCTGTTCCGCCGACATGCGCCTCTGTCTACCCGCCCCCGCAGTTCTTTAGTAGTAACTCCCATTCTTGGTGAGTTGCTTTCTTCCTTGCTTCCTTTTCCCTTTCCTTATGCTAGATCATGCTAGGATGGACCTAGATGATTAGTGTAAATTTCAATTAGTGGCTTGTTGATCCCTTTGAGTTGTTTACGTCTTTGAGCTATGTTGTTCATGACGTTCCTTGTGAATCTTGAGACTAGGAATCCTTATCCTAGCAGGTTGAGATCTTTAGCGATCATTGAGACTAGAATTATGGAACTTCTAGCACTCTACAGTAGATCTATTAGAGATCATTGAGACTAGAAGCGTGTAGGCTTCTATCATTCGTCCACTTTCTAATTCCCGATGCCTTGTTTGAGTAGGCATTCTTTCTTTCCTTTTGGAAGTTAAGTAGTAGCGGTTTTCTGAGTTTACCTTCGAGTGAGGTAAGTCCCTTGGACTTACTTAGCTGTGTTCCGTATATTTGTTGGACCGTATTGGTCGTGTGTGTCTATATTTATCTTTATAACGGATACCGAACTAGGATGACCTTATACCGTAATTAGCCCAAGTGTATGATAACCGAGCGGTGACCACTTCACTAGGAGGTGCTCTTGCAACCCAGACCCACAGGTAACGGATAGTACTGATCTATTCATGTTAGCAGACAGAAGCGGAGGCGAGTTTTGGGAGATTCTCGTGTGACAAAAGAAGTTGAACTAGTAATGGATAACTTAATGAAAGATAATAACCGGTTGTGTGAGAGCATGCTATGTCTTTACATTCTTATGTGTGTTTGTGCCTTTACTGTCTTTCTGATATCTAGAATGTTAGCTAACTGTTTATACTGATGTTGTAGATGTCCCGCAGGTTAGAAATGCTGCTGAGTGATCCCGGCGGTGTGGTAAGCCGGGGTTCCCGTACATGATAGGACGGGATCGAGTTTATATTTCTATTGTTGTCGTTCTCTTTGTTTTGAACTCGGCTGCGAGTCTTTTACGCTTCCTTTTTTATAAATTTGGTTTTATTATAAGTTTTGGTTTCATTTATTTGTGCCTTGTTGTAAGATCCGATGTTATCGTTGCTACTCTAAGGGTCGGGACCCATTGTGAGGTGTTAGCCCGTAATGCTTCGAGTTCCCAGAACTTGGAGTGTTACATCGCCAACATTGACAAAACCACTCAAGTCAAAGACATTCTAAAAAACTTTCATAATTAATTAATCAACATATTTACTTCACTCAAATCAAAGACATAATCAAACAATTTCATAATCATTCAATAACACTTTGCTTTAAAACAACACAATGCAAGATTCATAAATTCGGAAATCAATCATCTTTCAAAATATCAAATCATGAATGTAACAAGATAAATGACTTAAAATTAATCATGCTCATATAAAAATCTCACAAGTACTTGCCTCAATATTCTCATAAAAAGGCACTCAAAGCCAAAAGCAAAAACGTCAAACAAAAGTCATCAATCTTGACAAACGACCTATACAAACAAACGGATCCACAATCTTTATAAATAATATAAAGATCGTCACGAATACCATCTAATAGGTGTAGAAGCAACTTATTTAATCTCACTTGAAAAGAAGGTTGTACTTTACTTAGGGTTTGCCAATACTCATTTATCCATATGATTAAGTACATAGAATATCAAACTAGGTACGTATCAATCCAAACATCACAACTCACAACTTATATCACGTAACACACGTTGTCAAAACGAGGGTTTTAAGAGTTACTCATGTAGCGAAGCAAAACGAAAGTCGATCGACGATTGTCGACCTTTGACTTGAGCTTAAACCTTACCCGAAGGTGTTTCCAAACCTAAACTACATCAAATATACAAGTTGAAGTTCATTTTCTTAACTTGGGATCATAATACATAATATATGTAAATATATATTGAAACTCGTTATTAAAACTTAGGTTAAGACTGTAAATATCTTACTTGGGGGCAAAAAGTGCAAATTCAGAAGTTTGGACCCTTTTTGCAATTATAAATCTTGGCCAAAATCTGTAATACTTTTCCAGGGGCAGATTTGTTACATCTGAAAACATGGGTCATTTCGGTGAATAGAAAGTTTGGCAAAATATGCAAATATCCCACCATGGCCATAACTGTTTAAAAACACAAGTATGGGCCATAAATATAAAGAGAAAATTGGGAGGTATATTGTAATTATATAAAATTCATGGGAGGGGTCAATTGTAATTAAGTGTTGGAGGCGTTTTCCACGGCGGCGGTGGTTCTCCAGCGGTGGTGCTCCATGACGACACTAGGGTGGTGGCTTCTAGTAGTGGTGGTTTCATCTTCGGTAACAACGAGGTCGGCAAATCTTGATGGAGGACAACAAAGTTTGAGAAGGAACCGAGAGTTGCAGAGGGCTTGGGAAGTCGGTTAGGCTGGTGGCTCCTCTGGTGGTGGTGGTAGGGAAAGAGTTGTTGCAAAAGAGATGAGGGATGAGGAGTTGCAGAGTGTCGATGGAGGAGAAGAGGTGGTGGTGAGGTGACTGAGCTCCTTGAGAGTTCTAGAGAAGGAGAGAGTTGAGTGAGGAAGAGAAGACAAGGTGAAGAGGTTGTAGAGAAGGTGAGGGAATTGAGAGAAAGAGAGGTTGATGCATGTGCGTTTCTAGGGAAGGAGAAGAAGAAGAGAGAGGTGAGTGTTTCTTAGGAGAAGAGGAGAGGATAGCGGTGTCCATGAGCTGCAGGTGAAAGGTTGGAATGAGGGGTCGGGGCGGGCAAAGCGCTAGAGGTATAGACCGGCAACCGGTGTAGGGATGGGAAGCTAGGCTTATTGAAGGTTGAGAAGAAAGGTAGAGTAGCATGGGCGGGAGGCAGGATGAAGAACTAAACAAGAAGCTGAAGGGCAAGGAGACCGCTCCGCTGGTGCCAGGTAGTCGAGGAGAGAGAAAAACAAGGAAAGAAAGAGAGGGTGGGAGGAAAGAAAAGAGAAAAAGAGAAGGAATAGAAGGGAAAAAGAAAAAGGAAAATAAATTTCGATAAAATTATCCGTAACAGACGTTTCGGATCGGAAACTTTTTCGAAATTTTACATATAATAATACACGGAAAGTATATATTAAATATATACTCATAAAATACGATATACAATATACTCCTAATATATTTATGATAAAAAAAATTAGAAATACAGAAAAATATTTATATAAAACGCACCTTATATTAGGGGCGTTAAATCCTCCCCTTAAAGGAGTTTTGTCTTCGAAACCAAGACTCAAAAAGCGATGGGTAACGCTCCCTCATCATCGCTTTAGTCTCCTAGGTAGATGCACCGGTACTATGCCGAAACCATAGAATTTTTACCAAAGTTATCTCTGTGTTCCTCAACCTCTTTGTCTTATACTCAAGAATCTGCACCGGGTGCTCTTCATAGGTCCCATCTTCCTTAAACTCGATATCTTCATGCATGTGCACATGCTTTGGATCTGGAACATACGTCTTCAGCTAGGATACATGAAAGACATTATGTACTTGGCTCATGGATGGTGGCAATGCCACTCAATATGTTGAGGGCCCAATCCTCTATATGATCTCAAAAGGTCCTGCATAACAATGGATCAACATTCCTCTATTCCCAAATATGAACACGCCTTTAGTTGGAGAAACTCACACAAACACATTTTCGCCCGCACTAAACTGAACGGGTCGAAAATGTGCATCTGGATATGACTTCTAGTGACTCTTTGCAGTAAATAAACGTTTCCTAGTCAAGGAAAACTCATCTTGAGTGCATTTTCGGATGTCAGGTCCTACAAAACATTTTTCTGATTGGTCATCCCAACACAAGGGGGATCTACACTTCCTTTCATACAAAGCTTCATACGATATCATTTGAATCGAGGCATGCCATCTATTGTTGTATCTAAACTGTACCAATGTCACACGTGTCTCCCACGTTCTTGGCCTATCCGAGGTACATGCCCGCAATATGTTCTCCAAAGTTTGGATGATCCTTTCGGACCGTCCATCTATTTGTGGAATAAAGGCGGTACTAAATCTCAACTCTATCCCCATAGCGGCGTGTAGAGACGTCCAAAAACGGGACATACAGAGAGCATAATGATATGACACTATCGTCTTGAATGTACAGTGCAATCTCGCTATCTCCTCAATAAACACAGTGCAATCTGGTCACAAAATCCATGGAGATGAACTCCCACTTCCAATATAGTATAGGAAGTGGTTGCAACAATCCTGCAGGTCTCCGGTGCTCGACCTTAACTTGTTGGCATGTCAAACACTTAGTCACATACTCAACTACTTCTCGTTTCATGTTTACCCACCAATAGTTCTTCTTGAGATCCTTGTACATCTTAGTGGTTCCCAGGTGAACGGATAGCCCGAGGAATGAGCCTCTTTTAAATTGGACTCTCGATGCGTATCATCTACATACACAAATAGTTGGTACTTGCATATCATAACCCCATTGTCATCTATCTTAAAATCTAGAGCTTTTTCTTTCTTAACGTCCTCTCGAATCTTTCTCGATGTAGCATCTTCATCTCGTTTCTCCTTGATAGTCTTCAACAAACATTGTTGAATTTCCAACACACACAATTGACCTTAGTTTTTGCAAAGGTAAACCTCAGTTTTAAGCTTCAACAACTCTTTTTGTAATTCAGGTTCTTCCATCAAGCACGCTATAAACTTCTCTTGAGTCGACTTCCTACTAAGAGCAACAACCACAACATTGGCCTTTTCAAGATGATGCAAGACCTCAATATCATAGTCCTTCAACAATTCTAACCATATTCTCTTCCTCATGTTCAACTCCTTCTGAGTGAAAATGTATTTTAAGATTTTATGATATGTGAATGATTGACAACTCACCCTATAAAGGTAGTGTTGCCAAATCTAGAGAGAAAATATATCACTACATCTAGCTCCAAGTCATTAGTGGGGTAGTTCACCTCATACGTCTAGCGAGATGATTATGGTATCACCTTGCCATTTTGTATCAATACTCAACCAAGTCCTTGAACCGAAGCAACACTATAAATTGTAAAACCATTAGTACCTTGAGGTAATGTCAAGACTGGTGCACTAGGGAGCCTTTTCTTAAGCTCTTCAAAGCTCTTCTTACACTCATCCCACTCAAACTTCTTTGTCTTCCGAAGTAGGTTAGTCATCGGTTGAGCTATCTTAGAGAATCCTTCTACGAATCTTCGATAGTAACCGGAAAAAATAAAAAAACTTCTAACCTCTTTCACATTCTTAGGTGGGTGCCATTTTGAGACAACTATTATTTTATGTGGGTCCACCATGACATCTTTTGTTGAGATCACATGACCAAGAAATGCTACTTTTGGTAGCCAAATTTCACAGTTGGACAATTTGGCACAACAGTCTCTTCTCAAAGCTTCAAGGACAATTTTGAGATGATCTTCATGCTCCTCTCGACTTCGAGAGTAAATCAAAATATCAATGAGTACCACCACAAAATGGTCTAGGTATTTTTGGAAGACTTGATTCGTCAAGTCCATGAAAACAGTTGGAGCATTAGTGAGCGCAAATGACATCACTACAAACTCATAATGACCATACCTTGTCCGAAATACCGTTTTTATAATATCCTTATCTCGGATTCTCAATTGATGGTAACCGGACCTCAAGTCAATCTTTGAAATGACTACTAACCCTTGTAACTGGTCTAGTAAGTCATCTATCATGGGAAACTGATACTTATTCTTCACCGTTATCTTGTTTAGCTCGCGGTAATCGATGCACAAGCGGAGATAATCATCTTTATTTTTCACGAACAACACTGGCGCTCCCATGGCGATGCATTAGGTATAGTGAATCCGTTATCGGTATGTTCCTGTAATTGCTTTTTCAATTCATGCATCTCTATTGGTATCATCCTTTACGGTACCTTGGAGATTGGAGCTGAGATAGGCTCAACCTCAATGGCGAAGTCCATATTCCGTCGTGGATGAAGTCCTGGTAAGTCCTCAGGAAAGACGTCTAGGAACTCTTTAACAACAAGAATTTGTTATAACCCATGTCCTTTCTTTTCTTCCCTCGTGACATAACACAACTAGTCATCACAATCTTGTCTCAACAATCTACAAGTTGTCATGGCACTAATGGTTTTCCCTGTTAAATAACATAAGTAACCATCACAACCTTGTCTAAATAATAACCGGACCTCAAGTCAATTTTTTTCTTCCCACTAGGTCGCCTGATCTCCATGCCCCATAATTGATCATGTACCTAATTATGTTAAAAGCATAACCAACCCCACCGTGGTGAGGTTAGTCTTCCACATAGACTAAGCCGATATAAGCAACGTAATATACGAACGAGACAAGTATAAAATCATATATAATATCACATGATCACTTTGAAAATACTCAAATGAGTTCAATAAACAACATGCTTTAAAATCATTATAATACTCAAAAGAGTTTAAATCATCATGCCTCAAATATGCTCAATATCATCTCAAAAGAGTTCAAATCCAACTATACCTAAAATATATTCATAATACCCAAAATTGTTCACAATGTCACAATAAACTCATAACACTCAAGGAGTTCAAAATCAACATACTACAAATAAACTCATCATCATGTCAAACCGGTATATAATGTAACCAATGGTCAATTGAGCAGGAATAACAAGGTAAATCCGTGTTTTCTTTCTCAAATTCATCACAAAGAATCCATCCAAAATCATAATAAGAACACATGCACGAGCATATTTACTTTAGAAATTGTGTCCAAATCAAGAGTGTAATAGTTGCGTTTAAAACATATTCAACCCCGTTGAACACAGAGGTAGCTACTAAACCCCAACCATGGGATGAGCACGACAATAATGGATCAGGAGTAATCCTCACAATCCACAATGGTCGGGCACAAACTCAGCCCACACAAACCGATGAGCAAAAAATCATGAAAATAAAACAAGGTTGACAAATTTGCCATTATGTCATAGACTAAATCACCTCTCTTATAATCAAATATTGACAAATTGCCCACCATGGTCAAAGACCAAATCTTCAGTCTCATAATAATAATGGCAAATTGCATGTTGTGGTGAAATGCCAAATCACCGCTCAAATACTCAGTAAATCCGGTTCTGTTTAAAATACCACAAAGCAAGGTAAAACATGTTACCTCCAACATCGGCATAACCACTCAAGTCAAAGACATTCTAAAAATAATTTCATAATCAGTTAATAAACTCATTTCTTTCAAACAAATCAAAGACAACATCAAACACTTTCAAAATCATTCGATATCTCTTTTTGTTCGCTCCAAACGGTGTGTGCAAGCTTTAAATTTATAACCCTAGACTTAAGCTTAAAACAAGGATGCGAACCCGCAGTGTACGGGTCAATCGTAGTAAAAAGCAAGAAATTCCAGGGGTCGATCACAGGGACTCGGTGAAACAAAGTCAATAACGGTAAGCTTCGTGAATACTAACCACAAAGAGCAATTAACACAATCAAAGATGAATAAGAAGTCAAATAAAGCAAACATGCAATTCTAGGGATTAAAGCGTCTAGTTGTGGTTCCAACTCAAGATCTAAAGATAAGCGGACAAAGCTGAGATTTTTGCAAGGGGGAGGTGTTACTAAAGTGGGGTAGATCACCGGGTAAGTCTCACTACTCACTAATCCAAAACCGTAACTCCTATTACCGGGTAAGTCTCAAGGAATTAAGATAAAGAACTATTACCTCAAACTAACACACCATCTAAGGGAATAGAATCAACCTTTACCGGGTAAGTCTCAGGCTAACTCACAAAGATGGGATGGAAGCACACTCAAACCCCAATAAAGGATAAACCTTTATTACCTACACTTACGATCGTTAGTACACAAACTAAGGAATTACCGGGTAAGTCTCATCCTAAGCTTGCTTTGAACCAGGAAAGGTATAATAAGAATAGGATTTGGCAAACTCTAATACTTAACTCTCAGTTTAGGATCAGATAAGTCACCTCGGTCAGCTAGATTCCACTCCGGCCGAGATGTTCATCGACTGAACGAGATGCTTAGGGTTAAGGTTAAAGACTCGAACTTTCAGGGTCCTACTGGGATCTAAGATTATTCTATCATTGTTTTTCCCACAACCTTCAGCCAATCACCCTAGAATCACACAAGGAAATTAGCCACTCATCATCATTATAAAATTGTTAAATATGTGGGAAGAAGGTGAATATTTGAACAAGAAGAATTTAATGAAAAAGACTTCAATAACTGAATCAAATATCACAACAAAAGCGTTCCTTGGATAGCAATCCAACAAGACAAGACAACAAGGAGGGGATTGAAGACAATCTTACAAAACCCTCCAAAAAGCTATAAAAGTTATGATCTTCAATCTTCCTTCAACCTTCAAAAAGGTTCTTCAAAACTCCCAACTAGAGTATGGTTGCAGCGATATATGCTGGATCTCGCAGCCTTCAATGGTGTATAACGTGCAAGGCGGGATGTTCCGTCGTAAGCGAGATGTTGGATTTGTGGAAATCCAACCCTTTTTATAGGAAAATAACCCTCCAAAGATAAAATATCTTAAAAAGATCTTTTCCCATAAAAATAGGTAAAATATAAGATCTTCTTCCTTCCAGGAGTCAAGCCCAAAAATATAAGATCACCTTCCAAAGATAAAAGATCTCAGCCAAGAATAAAATATTCTCGCCGCGTCCTAGGTGTTCGCCTCGGTCGAGTCGGCGTCTCTGGATCACCTCGGTCGAGATGAATCTCTGGTCAACCGAGGTGAGTCATAACTGAATGTGAAATCTTTCAAAACTGGTCCAAAGTGAATCTTTAATCCATGGCTATGCTTCCTGGATGGTTCCTTATGCTCCTCAATGTAGCTCCAAATGACTCATGACTCCTTTTGCTCCTTTTTGATGCAAAACGTGCCATTTTACCTACAATAACAGCAAAACTAGGTGTAGACCTCGATTCCCGCAAAGGTAGATGAAACGGTAATATAATCACATATTATACATACAAACATGCAGATTATGAAAGATAAAACGTCCAAACAAACCTCAAAATATAGACTATAATTCATGCTATCAAAATACCCCATACTTAGCCCTTTCTTGTCCCCAAGCAAGTTCCGCATATAGAAGACAAGATAGAATGGATTATAAGTCAAGAAAATCAATGAAAAGTCTTTCAAAAACATTTTTATGATGTGTTACAATCATAGATCACTCTAAGAGAATACTTCATGGAATTAAAAACTCAATATGCTCAAAACATTTTATAAATATAGGAAAGTTGTTCATCTTTGCATAAAACCATAGAATGCATAATAAGTCATAATCATCAAAATTAATCATGTATAATCCAGTTTAAACCACTAAGTCAATCAACAAGCTCGAGGTCTCAAGGGCTTCCCAAAAGAAAAGGTCAAGAAACGTGTAGGGTGGGGATGTATGTAAGGTAATGTGGTGCTAGAATCCGGGAAAAGGATGAACTTCACTTTCACTTTGACTTGCAACATCTTCCACCAATAAGCTTTGCTTATTTCACACTCTTTTCTTTTTACTTTACTTTTTGGGATGCATGGACAGAGGTGCACAATAACCGAAGCCTAGGAAATCCGCAATCATCAATTTCTTGAGATGCATCAATCCCTTGATGCACATACCATGACCCGTTAGGAATATCGCTCAATCCGACTTTGGCAAGACACAAACACCCGGCTATGTGAATGGTGCCGAGTTACTCATCTTCATGATTGACTTCCCCAAACCTATTATTGCTTTCTAACACTTTCGCTTCCAGCCACTTCTCAACTTTAACTTCACTTGCTTTCACCACTTCGCTTGCTTCCAAATTCCCGGATAGGTAAAGGGAGGAAAAATGTATATGAGGGGCTAAGCATGATTAAGAAGAAGAAGAAGAAGAGAATGAATTGCCTTGGTCTTTCCAGGAAGAAAGTGAGAGAACTTATCTTGTGGTGTCAACCTTCAAATTCAACATAATTTGGATAAAAACAAAGTATTAAACATGCCAATAATTTCAAACAAAGCATTTAGCAACTTAAACATATTATAAAACCTTTCAAACACATAAAGAATTTAAAACCAGTCAGTAAACAAGATCTTCACTGAGATCATATCCAGATAAGCAACACAAAATCGTTTTCGAAAACTCTCAGTTAACCCACCTCGGTCGAGGTGTTCTTGATTCAACCGAGGTGAAACGCCTCGTTTGGCCAGAACTGACTCGGTCGAGGTCAAAAAAATTTTTTAAAACCATTTTTTTTTCAGTTTCGACGTTTTTCTCAATCAAATAACCTATAAGTATGCATGTAATATCAGATAAACATATAAATGCAGAAGTGAAACATAAATAAAATATCCGATAAAATGTCATACATCAAAATAGTCAAATAAATACATCGAAGTCATAACATAAGTACAAACACCCCATACTTGGGACACATTGTCCAGTGGGTCAATATAAGTCAAGAGACAAGAGTACTCACTGGATAAAAAGCTGAACTGCATAAAAATAGAATAAAGAAAATCCTACAGCTCCTCAATAGTCTCGATCCGGTGGTGGTGGTGGTGGCACATACGGATACTGAGCCGGGTCGAACGGGTAACCCATGGTCTGCTGGAACTGTAGCTCCATCATCCTGCGCTGATAGTGGTGCCCCTCTAACATCTGATGGGTCCAGCTGTCAATCTGTCGGTGTTGGGCAGCAAATCTCTCATGCATGTCCACAGTAAGGGCAGCATAAGAGTCTATCATCTGATCTGTCAGGTCGTCGATCCGGCGATGAACCTCAGAATCTCTATGACGGCGTGTCCGACGCCTA
Source organism: Fagopyrum homotropicum (assembly GCA_033239125.1). NCBI lineage: Eukaryota > Viridiplantae > Streptophyta > Magnoliopsida > Caryophyllales > Polygonaceae > Fagopyrum > Fagopyrum homotropicum. The sequence goes on from BSWB01000007.1 coordinate 108,119,066, forward strand.
GCAGATCTAGCGGGAGGTGCAGCAGGTGCAGGCTCAGTGTCCTCCTCATCATCCAAGTCTATGATCAGCGGTGCGCTCGTCCCTGCAGTATCCGTCCCTGTATCCATCGGGACTCCACCATCTCTCTCGTCTACAGTGTCCTCATCATCGTCATCCTCCTCCTCCTCAGCCGGGGCAACTGCTGCCTCCCTATGATCCTCCATCAGCGGAGCCCAAGCTGTCTGCCAGTAATGTGGATCGAAAACTGTGAACTGGGCAGACCAGCGGATCCCCTGTGGTGCAGTCCGCTCCCATGGCATGCAACATATGGAGTGGTCAGACCTCGGGGAACTAGAATCCTCCGAGTGATCATCTCCTGCAATCCAAGCGGCTTCGGAGCCGCCACCATCGTACATACACTAAGGTCCATCCCGTGATAAGCAGCTATGTGGGTGACTAGACCTCCGCAGCAAATGTCTCCCTTCGCCTTGGCCTTGATCCTGTGCAGGTCCTCTGCCAAGATCAAGCCAAAGTCTGGGAAACCCCCCGTGACCATACAGTAAAGGCTGAAGAGCTCGCCCTGTCGGATCTTCTGGGGCATCTCAGTACGCGCCAGAAGTGTCTCGCTGAATATCCTATGGGCTAATCTGAATGCTGGGTGGAAGATGACCTTCTCCCTTGAATCTCCAGGGCGCCATCTGTCTGCATGCTCAGTAATATGGGCAATCTGCCCCCAGAACTCCCTAGCTACAGATCGGGAGGGGAAGTCGGTGGCGGTGGGCTCAGAAAAGCCGAAAATCTCTCTCCAAACCTCTAAGGGAACTATGAAGTTCCGGTTCATCAACCGGTACTTCACAGACTGGTCTGTGGGGAGGTAGGAGAAGGAGCTAACGAACTCTAAGGTCGGCTCCAAATAGGCTGGGGCTCGGATCTCAGTAAACTGATCCAGCCCAACTGTGGCAATCATCCTCCTAAGGTCTCCATCTAACCCTAGGCAATCGAAAGCTGACACGTCCAGAAAACATGGTGCAATAACTGGACGGCTAGCTATACGTTCATAATCTACCCGGCATCTCTCGTGGATCACCGGGCGGTAAGGTCGGGAAGAAGAAGAAGAAGGAGGGGAAGGTGAGGATCTATCTCTGAGGGCTAGGCGACGATCGGAACTCATTTTCTCTCAAGCACTGTCAGATCACCTCGGTCGCTGACAACTCTCAAGAATCACATCGGTCGAGATGCAGTTCGACTGGACCGAGGCGCAACAATTTTCGATTCCAATCTCAGAAATCCAGTTCTTTTCCCCCAAAAATCACTACAATTGCTTCCTATGGGGTACTTAAGCCTTTTCTCAGCAGAATCAGGGGCAACCAAAGCCCAAATCGAAGCGAATGAACGAGTTAGGGTTTCGACTGTTTTTACCTCGTTTCGGTCGATTCGTTCGATTTCTTTGCAGATCTGTAGTTGCAATAGGATCCTCTACCCTTCAATCGCAGTTTGGAAGCAGAAATCTTCGAAAACGAGCAAAAACAAAGAAGGCGAGGTTATGAAGGCGCCGCGGTCGAGTCGAAGGAAGTAAAAAAGTAAAAATAAAATTTTCCCCCTTTTATACTGTTCCTGGATCTGCTGTCACCTCGGTCGAGATGGTCTCGACTGGACCGAGGTGGTACGGACCGAGGTGGTTCTGCAGAAACCCTAGTCGCCTCGGTTGCTCAAGAATCAACTCGGTCGAGGTGCTCTGACAGTAACCGAGATGCTTCTGCCTTCTCAAAATCTCGAACTTCTGTCCTTCCAGGTATGCTCCTTCCTTAGATATCTCCTGTTATCTGTCTAGGACGCCAAAAACAAAGCAAAGCAAAGCAAAAACAAAAACTATCTAAACTAGACTAGAAAATGGGAAAAGAAAGCAATACCTTGGGTTGCCTCCCAAGAAGCGCTTGGTTTAAGGTCGCTAGCTGGACCATGATGCGTCTCAAATGAGGTATATTGGTGCAACCTCCTCAACCGGCGTTTCCGGCTGGTACTTCTTAAGTCTATGACCGTTGACCTTGAAGCTTCCGCTAGTTTCGCCCCATATCTCAACTGCACCATGAGGAAAAACATGTTTCACAACATAAGGTCCGGTCCATCTGGATATTAACTTACCTGGGAAAAGGCGGAGGCGGGAGTTGAAGAGTAGAACTAAGTCTCCTTCGTTAAGCTCCTTTGGGACGATACGCTTGTCATGCCATCTCTTCGTCCTTTCCTTGTAGATTTTGGCATTTTCATAAGCGTTCAAACGCAGCTCCTCCAGCTCGTTGAGTTCCAATAGTCGCTTCTCGCCGGCCTCCTTAATGTCGAAATTCAACCATTTGATCGCCCAATACGCTTTGTATTCCAATTCGACGGGCAAATGACAAGACTTCCCATATACCAAATTGTAAGGGGTGGTACCTATGGGGGTCTTAAATGCGGTCCTGTACGCCCAAAGAGCATCGTCCAATTTCATGGACCAATCTTTCCTCGTTCTAGAGACGGTCTTCTCCAAAATTGCTTTGATTTCTCTATTCGAGATCTCGACCTGTCCACTAGTTTGAGGGTGATAAGCGGTTGATACCTTATGGGTTACCCCATACTTCGATAGAAGTGCCTTGAACTTCCGGTTGATGAAATGCGTTCCTCCATCGCTGATGATGATGCGTGGAGTTCCAAACCGTGGAAAGATAGTCCTGTTTAGGAACTTTACCACCACCTTGGCGTCATTAGTGGGGGAAGCAATGGCTTCAACCCATCTAGAGACGTAGTCAACCGCAAGAAGGATATAGAGGTTTCTTCCGGAGGATGGGAAAGGTCCCATGAAGTCAATCCCCCATACATCGAAGATCTCCACCTCTTGGATGTTATTAAGTGGCATCTCGTTCCTCCTTGATAAGTTTCCTGTTCTTTGGCATGCATCACAAGAGACAACAAAAGCTTGTACATCTTTAAATAATGTAGGTCAAAAGAAACCGGAACGCAATACCTTAGCGCATGTTTTATCGGTGCTAGCATGTCCTCCACAAGGAAGCGAATGGCAATGCCGTATAACGCTATTAACCTCATCTTCCGGAATGCATCTACGAAGCATCCCATCCGGTCCGCGCTTGAATAGCAGCGGCTCATCCCAGTAATAATGTCGTACTTCCTTGAAAAATCTCTTCTTTTGAGAGTATGTCAATCCGGGCGGCGTTTCCTAGCAAACAAGATAATTTACAATGTCAGCATACCAAGGTCCGTTCTTATCAGAAAGTTGGTGGATGGAATGTTCCACCAACTGAGGATGAATGTCAGAGGAGTGAGTAAGAAGATTATTATTCTCAGTAATCTCAGTTGACATCATCTCACCATCGACCTCGGTCGAGGCGCAGAGGCGTTGACCGAGATGTTCTTCAGTCGCCTCGCTCAGTCCAGGAAGTGCCTCGGTCGAGGTACTGCAACTAGAACCGAAACTGGAGATCTTCGTCTCCTGGATTAGCTTCTCAGTTTTAGCTCCTGGATCTTCTTCCAGTGCCTTCAAGCTCCGTATATCTGCATCACAAGAACCATCTATACCTTCCTCTATTAAACTGAAGCCTATAACTCTTTCGAGTGGATTGTTAATAAGGATAGAGCTCACCAATTCTCTTGATTCTTCCTCATCGTAGATGTTGAAGATATCATCAGTTAGCTGCTCTCCTTTCATGGCTGCAAGTAGTGCGAACTCCACCTCATCGCCACCAATGTTGAATTTCAACTTGGCGTTCTTGCAATCCACATTGCAACCCGAAGTTGCTAGAAATGGCCTCCCGAGAATAATAGGAACAGGATAATCTGCGGGAATGTCAAGTACAACAAAATCTATAGGAAGATAGAAGTTACCTAACTTGACCGGAACGTCCTCCAAGATGCCCACGGGATGGGTAATGGAGCGATCCGCCATATAAAGTCAAATCTTGACCGGCTTGGGCTCTCCAAGTCCGATCTTCGTACATAGCTCTAGCGGAATGATGCTCACGCTGGCTCCTAGATCACAAAGGGCTTCACAAGTGACATCCCCAACTTGAATGGGAATGCTAAAGGAGCCGGGATCTCTTAACTTAGGTGGTATCTTCTCCTTCATGATCTTAAAAAGCTCCGAGGATTTAGATGTCATCCTAACTTCACCAAAGTCCTCCAATTTCCTTTTCCTTGATAGGATCTCCTTTAAGAATTTCCCATAGGCGGGCATTCCTAGAATAGCATCAAGAAAAGGAATGTTAATATGCAGCTTGTTCATCAAGTCAAGGAACTTACCAAAGTGCTTGTCTAGATGTGCTCTGGCTCTGGACTGAGGGAATGGAAGTGGTGGTTTGTATGCAGGAGGTGGAACATAAACTTCAGTTTTCCCCTCCGCTTTCTGTTGCTCCGCCTCGGTTGGCATCTCGGTCGAGTTGTTCTTCGATTGGATCTGGACCGAGGTGGTCTGCATCGAACGAGGTGCTGGATCTGCAGTTTTAAGTCCACTCCTCGTCGTTATGGCCATGCATTGGCCCTTAGGGTTGCTTTCCGTCTTTGCTGGAAGCTTCCCTGGATCTCTTGGCGCTTCATTCGCCCTACTTGCAAGTTGTTGTTCGAAGGACTTTTGGGCCCTCGAAAATGAAGTCATAGAATTCTCCATAGCGCTAAGCTTGATCAAGATAGCCTCTAGAACTGCGTCTTTCTTTTCTGGCTGAGACGAACTTGATCCTTGCCCTTGACTCTTTAATGGAGTAGAAGAAGAGGAAGAAGGAGAAGAGAGGAAAGGGTTAGAGGAATTATTAGAGTTGGAGTTAGAATAATTGTCACCACGATTCTGGTTGTTTTGATTGTTCGTCCTCCAATTGTTGCTATTGGATCCTCTATTGTTGTTGTTGTAGTTGTTGTTGTTATTGTTCCGGGAACCGTTGTTGTTGTTACGGTATCCATTGTTGTTGTTCCTCTGTCCTTGCTCTTCCTTCTTGGTTTGAGCAACCAAGAGTTCCTTCAATTGCTTCACGTCATTCTTCAAAGACGTGAGTTGGTTGTTGTTGGATTGAGTCTCTTGAAAGTTGACTCTTTTAACTCCACCTTCAGCTCCTTGGTGGGTGTACTTCTCCATATGCAAGGCTTGCTTCTCAATGAAGTCCCAAGCCTCATCAATCGCCATGTCCATGAAGGTACCGGCGGAGAGTAGTTGGAGATTGAACTGGGTGCTTCCGTCCAGTCCTTTGAAGTAGATCTCCAACAACTCGATCTTTGGAATCCCATGATGTGGGCAATCCAAAAGGATGTCCTTGAACCGCTCCCATGACTTGGACAAGCTCTCCTTGTCCTTCATAATGAAAGCATTGATCTTCCCTCTCATTTCAGCTGTCTTCGAGGGGGGGAAGAATTTGGTTAAGAATTCCGTCGTCATCTCCTCCCATGTGCTAATTTTTCCTGGAGGAAGAGATTGATACCAAGTAAGAGCTCTATCTTTTAAAGAAAAGTAAAAAGGTCTTAGCTTGTAGTTGTTATTTTCAATTCTGGAAGGTCGCAAGGTTTCCATCAAGATCTCGTAGTTTTGAAGATGTTGATGTGGTGATTCCTTCTCCATCCCTCCGAATTGGCATTGGCGAATCATGGATAGAACTTGCGGTCGAAGTTCGTAGTCATGATCCGCTGGATCTCCTAGGTTCACTCCTGGACGCCTCAGTTGTTAATTAGGGTCCATCCTTTGACCCAGGGTTTGCGGGATTCCTGCAAGAAGAACATCTCGGACTGGTCTCCGAGGTGGAAGTACATCGGCCGGGGCGTCAGGTACTGGAACCTGCCTCGGTCGAGGATCAGCTACTGGATCCTGCATCGGTCGAGGATCAACAGGAGGATCTTCCCTCGGTCGAAGTAGAATCTGGTCTCGTATGACTGCTATCTCCGCTTCGATTGCTGCAGTCCTGGTGCGATTCTCTTCTTTCTCTTGCCTTAGTTCTTCTTTGCTGAGACGTAGCAGATCTAGCGTCTCTTTCAATTCGGCCGCAAGATCACGGTCGTCTTGTTGGGCCATCTTCGCTTCTCTTAAGCGTCGCTTGTATGTCTTTTCTGGTTCGGGATCGTAAGGAACGATTTCCTTCCCAGTGCGGGTTCTTCGCATATACCTAAGAAAGAACCTGCAAAAGTCACTCAAGTAGAGTGGTTAGATGACACGGGGGCAAGCGCCACAAGAGCAAACCGTACCGGCTCGGTCTAGACCAAGTCCCCGGCAGCGGCGCCAAAAACTTGTTCGCTCCAAACGGTGTGTGCAAGCTTTAAATTTATAACCCTAGACTTAAGCTTAAAACAAGGATGCGAACCCGCAGTGTACGGGTCAATCGTAGTAAAAAGCAAGAAATTCCAGGGGTCGATCACAGGGACTCGGTGAAACAAAGTCAATAACGGTAAGCTTCGTGAATACTAACCACAAAGAGCAATTAACACAATCAAAGCTGAATAAGAAGTCAAATAAAGCAAACATGCAATTCTAGGGATTAAAGCGTCTAGTTGTGGTTCTAACTCAAGATCTAAAGATAAGCGGACAAAGCTGAGATTTTTGCAAGGGGGAGGTGTTACTAAAGTGGGGTAGATCACCGGCTAAGTCTCACTACTCACTAATCCAAAACCGTAACTCCTATTAACGGGTAAGTCTCAAGGAATTAAGATAAAGAACTATTACCTCAAACTAACACACCATCTAAGGGAATAGAATCAACCTTTACAGGGTAAGTCTCAGGCTAACTCACAAAGATGGGATGGAAGCACACTCAAACCCCAATAAAGGATAAACCTTTATTACCTACACTTACGATCGTTAGTACACAAACTAAGGAATTACCGGGTAAGTCTCATCCTAAGCTTGCTTTGAACCAGGAAAGGTATAATAAGAATAGGATTTGGCAAACTCTAACACTTAACTCTCAGTTTAGGATCAGATAAGTCACCTCGGTCAGCCAGATTCCACCCCGGCCGAGATGTTCATCGACTGAACGAGATGCTTAGGGTTAAGGTTAAAGACTCGAACTTTCAGGGTCCTACTGGGATCTAAGATTATTCTATCATTGTTTTTCCCACAACCTTCAGCCAATCACCCTAGAATCACACAAGGAAATTAGCCACTCATCATCATTATAAAAGTGTTAAATATGTGGGAAGAAGGTGAATATTTGAAGAAGAAGAATTTAATGAAAAAGACTTCAATAACTGAATCAAATATCACAACAAAAGCGTTTCTTGGATAGCAATCCAACAAGACAAGACAACAAGGAGGGGGATTGAAGACAATCTTACAAAACCCTCCAAAAAGCTATAAAAGTTATGATCTTCAATCTTCCTTCAACCTTCAAAAAGGTTCTTCAAAACTCCCAACTGGAGTATGGTTGCAGCGATATATGCTGGATCTCACAGCCTTCAATGGTGTATAACGTGCAAGGCGGGATGTTCCGTCGTAAGCGAGATGTTGGATTTGTGGAAATCCAACCCTTTTTATAGGAAAATAACCCTCCAAAGATAAAATATCTTAAAAAGATCTTTTCCCATAAAAATAGGTAAAATATAAGATCTTCTTCCTTCCAGGAGTCAAGCCCAAAAATATAAGATCACCTTCCAAAGATAAAAGATCTCAACCAAGAATAAAATATTCTCGCCGCGTCCTAGGTGTTCGCCTCGGTCGAGTCGGCGTCTCTGGATCACCTCGGTCGAGATGAATCTCTGGTCAACCGAGGTGAGTCATAACTGAATGTGAAATCTCTCAAAACTGGTCCAAAGTGAATCTTTAATCCATGGCTATGCTTCCTGGATGGTTCCTTATGCTCCTCAATGTAGTTCCAAATGACTCATGACTCCTTTTGCTCCTTTTTGATGCAAAACGTGCCATTTTACCTACAATTACAGCAAAACTAGGTGTAGACCTCGATTCCCGCAAAGGTAGATGAAACGGTAATATAATCACATATTATACATACAAACATGCAGATTATGAAAGATAAAACGTCCAAACAAACCTCAAGATATAGACTATAATTCATGCTATCACTTTTCTTTAAAACACTAAATGCAAGGTTCAAAAAATCCAGAAATCATTCATCTTTCAAAACATCAAAGTATACATGTAACAATATAATGACTTAAACTTAATCATGCTCATGTAAAAGGTCAAATGTACTTGCCTCGATAATATCACACAAAGTTACTCAAATCCAAAAACGATAACGTCCAACAAAACTCGACAATCTTCACAAACAACCTAAACAAGCAAAAGCATCACAATCAAAATATATACAATAATGACCATCACAAACACCATGTAATAGGTGTAGAAGTTACTTACTTAATCCCACTTGAAAAGAGGGATGTACTTCACTTAGGGTTTGCCAATACCCATTTATCCAAATGATTAAGTACCTAGAATATCCAATTAGGTATGTTATCAATCAAAACATCACAACTCACAACTTATATCACGTACGTCCAAAAGAGAGTTTTAAGAGTTACTCACGTAGAGAAGACGAACGAAAGTTGATCGACAATTGTCGAACTTCAACTTGAGCTTAAATCTTATCCGAAGGTGCTTTCGAACCTAAACCACATCAACTATAGATGTTTAACTTCATTTTCTAAACTTGGGATCATAATACGTAATATTTTTAAATATAGGTTCAAACTCATAATTAACACATGTGTTAAAAACCGTAAATACTTTTCTAGGGGCAAAATTGCAAATCTAGAAGTTTGGGCCCTTTTGCAAATTTAAAACTTGGCCAAAATCTGTAAATACTTTTCTAGGGGTTTATTTGTTATATCTGAAAACATGGGCTATTTACGTATATAGAAAGTTTGGCAAAAATCTGCAAATATCCCATCGAGGGCATAACTGTTAAAAACACAAGTATGGGCCATAAATGTAAGTAGAAACTTGGGAGGTATTATTGTAGTTATACCAAATTTTAAGGGAGCTTGATTGTAATTAAGTGTTGGAGGCATTTTTCAAGGCGGAGGCGGTTCTCCGGCGAAGGTGCTCCTTGACGACACTAGGGTGGCTTCAAGCAGCGATGGTTTTGTCTCCGACATGGCGAGGATGGTGGAACTCGATGGAGAGTGTAATATCCTTAGCTTTCCCACCCTTGCGCCATGGCTTGGTCACAGGTGCGGTGCCGCCCTTGCGCCATGGCTTGATCGCAGGTGCGGTGCCGTCCCCGAGGCTTTGAAGACCCGCCCCCGCGGTGTTGATGTCGGGCGCCGCCTTCTTTGACCCTCATGCTTTCTGTTTCTTCCTCTATAAGTTTCACTTTTCCCTTCCTCATGAGGGTTCCTTTGGCTCTTTCAGACTTTATCTCCCACGTTCTTCTTCCTTCCTCTTCCTTTTCTTGAGTTTTCCTTGGATCTTGCAAGTGTAACCTTGAGGTGTTGTGATGGTTGTTTAATGATGATGTTGTTGTTGTGATGTTGAGATGTGAATAGGTAGCTATGAGGATGTTCTTCCTTTTCCTGAACTGCAGTGGTAAGCTCTTTTCCCTTCTTTTCTTCATCCTTCCCCTCTTCTTTTCTTAGCTATGGATTCCCACAAGTTGATCTTGTGTTGGATTTCCTGGACAATTGATAATGGATATATATGTATGTATGTTGATGGGTTGCCTTTCGCACCTTAGAAGAGAAGAAGGTCGACCGAGAGATCAAAGAGAAGTCAAAGAATTACCCCTCTGCTGTGTAGCCGCCCCCGCGCCTTCTCAGTGCCGCCCCTGCGGATGAGGAGTGTCACTGCCCTTGCAGTTGAGGAGTGTTACCGCCCCTGCGGCTGAGAGCCACCACCCCTGCGGCGTGTCACCGCTCCTACGCCTTCCCGTTTACGCAGGTGCGTCTTGTCCTAGACATACCAAATGTGGTATGTGTCCTTTCTTTCCATATGGATTTAGCTTGAGAGTGAGGCTAGGCTAGTGTTATACATGTGGAGTTGGATGATATGTATATTAAGGTAATGCCTTAGGCATTTGTGAGTTATGATGAGTTATAAAGGTTTAGTTATGGGTTATGGTATGGTATGATCTTGGGGTGTAGGAGGTGGAATCTCCTAGCCTTGGATAGTGTTTGATATTATCTGTGCCTTGCTGATGCAGACACTGATCGTTTCCTCGAGGGGACACTGTGACCACGTGGTTGAGGTTCACCTTGTGACAGGTAAGTCCTTCGGGCTTACTTAGCTAACGGTTATGAGTTTGAATGATTGTGATAGTTGTGTTTGTGTATATGAATGTTGCATTGATAACCTAAACCGGACTTGGACGACCATATATGTTATTAATTGGCCCAATTGCATTTTATCCGGGTTGTGACCACTTGCCTGAAGCTCGCCGAGAGTGTGGGGGTGCTCCACGACCAGTCCACCAGGAGGGGAGGCTTGATCCTCTATTCCAAACCTTGGAGTTAAAGGGGACAGAGGCGAGGTTCTGGGTGCTCCTCGTGTCACAAAAGAAGTTGAATTAGTAATGGTATAACATAATGAAGATATTAAACGCATTTGATGTGAGCATTGCATATTGTGATGTGATTATTTGTTTGTATGCGCTATTACCTTTATTCTTATTCATGAACTGTTAGCTAACGGTTTTATACCGTGTTGTAAATATTCAGCAGGATAGGAAGACTGTAGAGTGATCTAGATGGGTGATCAGTCGAGGGCTTCCGTACATTAGGATGTGTATGGGTGTTAGGATGTTTTGTACACATATGTATATGTTGTTGCCGTTTTGTACTCGGTTGTGGTTTTGTATACGTTTTGATGTATGATTATACAGTTTTATGTATTTGGTTTTATATTTAATTGTGCCTTGTTGTAAGATCCAGTGAACTTGTTGTCAGGATAGGGTCAGGATCAATTGTGAGATCAAACCCTTGATTAACGCTATTTATCCTCGTTTAGCGTTCAACTTTTCATTAAACATTGTGTTGTTGATCAAAACTTTGATTCACTAGATTGAATGACTGTAATTTTTCTCACTTTGAACCTTAAGCTCATTTTTCACTTGAATCGAACCTTTTATATATATATATATATATATATATATATATATATATATATATATATAAATTTTGAATCGATATCCCTTAATTAGAGGTTTGAAAAACCGATAAATAAACATTTTAAATTATAGAATTTTTGAAAGCACGATTTTTTACTTGTAAGAAATCGTTGAAGCTCTTCGTATTTTGAGGGTCTTGTACATGTGAACACATACACGTTAAATCCAAGTCTAATATAACAAGTTCCGAACAAAAAACTTGTCATATACAATATAGTGACACGTTGATATATAAATAAAAATTTGAGATGCATTCAAAATGACATATGGAGGAGGGGACCAATATTCCAGTAAGTCGATAGATATAAGATAATAAGATATCCATCTCAAACATTCCATTTCACTTTCGACTTGTATATTCATTCATATATTAGTTGTTGTTCGACCACTCAAAAGGTTAATCTTGTACACTTTTTCTATATAAAATTTGACAACCTTATTAGCTTCTTCTTCTTCTATTTGGCTTAATATGGCATGTACTTGCAATGTTCGAGCGTTATATATTTGATAATTTTGATCAAGTACTTAAGATTTAAATTTTCTTCATATTCACAAAATTTTAAGTTCTAATATTTTTATCGGTTTAGTTTATTTTTATTTATGTACCCTTATTTAATATATTTTATTATAAAATGTAAAAATATAATTAACTTGGTCATAATTATTTTTTTAAAAATAATTTTTTAAAATCGATAATTTTGAATGAAATACAAAAATGTACTATATTTTTAATCTAATAAAATAAGTTTAAAATTAAAATAAAATTTTAAATTTATTTATTTTTGAAACTAAAAAACTAATTTTGATCTTATTTTCTATTAAAATAAAAAATATAGTAAAATTTATTTATTTTGACTTAAAATAAAATTATAGAAATAAAGGAAATAAACTATAATTATTCGTATTCGAATACAATAAATTATTATTTCTATTTAAAAATTTTAAACTTATTTTATATTAATATAAAAATAAAATAAATTTTAGAAAACAAGGGAAATAAATTAATTTAAGTATTTTCTAATTTAAATTAAAAATATAAAAGTAAATTTAAAACTATTTTTTACTAAAAAAAATACAATATATTGTTATTTATTTTCGTATTTTTAAAGTTATTTTTTTAAAACTAAATACGACCACATTAAACATACCTTTTATATTTCTAAATTTTACAATATAGAGTTTAGTAAAATATATTAAGTAAGGATATATGTATAAGCAAAATAAAGTAAACCACAAGAATAATAAGAGAAAATTTAAAAATTTACAAATATAAAGAGAAAAAGCTCAAACCTTAAGTACATCCAAAAAGAAATTCTCTATATATTTGTCGTTCGTAGTTATTCCTTAGGGCCCGTTTGGTTCGAACTCCGATGACGGAAACGGAATGGAAACGAATTTAGTCCATATGCATATCCTTATTCATGAAATTTTATATCATTCCTTGTGATTTGTGCAAAGTACACTTGTTTTTTCACATTTTGTTACCCTATAGGGTATCAAAAGTAATCAAACTCTACTTCAATTACTTCATACCATAAGGAATGATTCCAAAAACTTTCATGAACAAGGGCATACGTATGGACTAGATTCGTTTCCATTCTGTTTTCGATTCCGGAGTTAAAACCAAACGGGCCCTTAATAAAAACGAAAAAGAGGGATGATTAATTTATCGGGTCAAATTAAAAAAAGGAAAAAAATATTGGGTGATTAATACGTTAGAAAAGAGATAAGTAAGAGTAAAATTGTGAAATGCGTAAACAGATTTTGTTTGAAAGGGTAGTTTTGAAATTTAGACGAACGACACATGAATATTTACACAAAAGTGCTAAAATTTTAGATAGTTATTTACGGAGTATTAGTTAATATATTTATATTTTATATATTCACCTACCATGTACATTAGTTTAGTAGAGCTAAACTATACTCAATTGTCTACATATGTAGTAAGTGTTAAAATTTCGCCCATCCATAAAAAATTTCTGGCTCCACCCTGCTTGTGCACCCTTATTTTTCTTCCTTTTTGATTTACAAAATTTGATGTGTAGTATTAATATTAGTAAATGTGATGCCATAAAAGTAACATAATTCCATCAAAATAAAGGAAGTAGTAAAAATAACCGAGACATTATTATCAAGTACTTGACCTTCTCAATGTAGTGATAATCTTGGTGATCAAGAAGGATTCTATTATGACATTATTGTTATATGTAAAAATACCTCTCTATCTCTCTCTCTCTCTCCTAAGTGTAATAAAAAAAAAAGCAGCCATCTTTTGATGGCGAAGTGTCATGTATAATAAAAAGTCCAGATACAATGCTCGATCTATGTAAGCCATGACATTTATGCCAACCTCTTCCAAGGTCCAACATACAGATATATCATAACTATTTACCTGAAAGCTACTTATATAAACTTAGATTTAATTAGAATATATTATAAATTATTGAGTGAATCGGCTAACTAACCATACTACCAAGGAACTTACAAATTGGTCATGGGAGGTATTTAAGATCATTCCATTTATTTTAGGAGTATAAATGATACACATGTCGCGTAGTGACCTGATCTTTTATACATTAAGGATTTTCATGCGGTCAAATAAGTCAAGGTCAAGACGGATATGATTGATGTATGAGAGTAATGTGAAGAACATCGGAAAACGTGTAGAAGTGCTCGATCATGCACTAAGTCGCTCGACATCTCCTCTATCCTTCTACACGTGACCTCGAAACAGACCTCTTGTTGAAGCAATGAAGTCATGGAGAAAATTCTAGACCAGATCCAACACCTTGGCCCAACCGGTCGCTCGACTAGCCCACTATATTGGCATGCTTTGACACCTTTATTATTCCCCTTATCATTCTTGTTCGGGTTGAACTTCTAACCCCATCTAGTTTGACGTTTTATCTTTTTAGTTTTGATTTTATCTGATTAGAAGATAAGATCACGGTAGATCTAGGGTTCCAAGCTATACCCAGACTTTATAAATAAGGCATTTCATCCATTAGGTCATTTATCTTGTTTTTTTTTCTTTTTCACAAGTTTTTACAACCATTGTAAATATAAAGCTAGAGTTTGTTTCAGATTTGTTTGGGTAATTCTATCTTTTCTAGGGTCTAGTGAGTCCGACTACAATGATCTATGATGTTGGATTGATTCTATGTATTAAGTGTTTACCTATATGAGTCATGATAGCATTTAAAATCCTCCTTTGCCATATGTTTTTCAAGGTGATGTGCTGAAGTTAGCTTAAGGTGGCAATCTAGCCCTCATACATCCATGTTGAATTCAATGTGAAGAAAAGGCTTCGTCTTTGGTACGTGATAAACAAAGAGTGACAACATTGATGTTTGCCAAACTAAGTCCTTACCACATGACAATCGAGCGAAGTTGTCTCCTTTATAACTATGACTTACATATGAAATTATGGAATTGCCCACTTAATTCTATCTTATATGCTTGTTGTTGTAATTTGGGTTCTAGAACTATTCGATTGATACCTATTGTTTGCTTCCATCCTTTCCACTATATGATTTTGAATTATCCAAATATTTAAACTTTCATCTTTCTTTCTCCTTTATCTTCTAAAATATTTTACAAAGTAGTCAACTAGAATCCCTCAAGGAGATCGATCGGCTGATACAAAGAAGCGCAAGTTTTCGCTCCGATTTCGTCTTTGGTTATTTTTCTAATTATTTATGGTTTAAAACTCATGTTTTAACCTAGTCGAGCCAACCTTGTTTGGTCGACAAGGACCCTCGATCTTTGGTTTTTGTTTGTGTTTTTTTTACCTTTGGACATATTAAGTTTATTTATTTTATTTTATTTTTTCAATCAATTTATCAAAGTGAGGCATTGTCATCGTTGTGTTTGATCCCGACTTCCTATATTATAACGAGTCTTGTTGGGAAGACATTGAATTGCTTTGACTTATTAACTTCAAAACATGTAATATATAATCATTTCCTTTTTCTTTTAAACGGTGATAATATGTTTTCATGCTTTGTTTTAAGATATTTTTTTTGTATATTTTTACCATTGATTTGCATGATTTGAACATTCAAATCTTAGCTAGAGCTTAAATTGTCAACATAATATCTACTCCCCTTGTTTCATGTCTTCGTAGGTACCGGCCAAAAAAGAACCTCAAATGAAGATATCTAATCCCTAAAATCATCTAAGCATCATACATCAACTCACCATCCACCTCAAGAGCAATGGAAGGAGAAAAAATAAACAAGGATACAAGCATGAACCCCATAGAGCTAAGGAAACTCCAAGCAAGGAGCATCGATAGGGAAAAACTCAAACAATGAGGAAGGAAAAGCTCAAACTATGAAGCCACAAAGAGGAAACTGTCAACTTCTCTCGAGCGAACCAAAAACTTGAGCAAAGAAGCCAAGATAACTCAAGAGAAGAGGACAACCCACTCGTGCAAAGGAGACTCGGGTGTGCACAATGTTCAACGTCTCCCAGGTTAACCTTAAGTGACACTCCACTCGAGGAAAGAAGACTTCTCAACTTGAGTAAGGAAGACCGGAATGTAGATTTGTCAACATTTCTTGAGCTTACCACATCACTTAAGAAAAAAAGATAAAGAAACATGGAGAGAAGATAAATCACTCAAGAGAAGAAAACTGTCACTAAGTCGATGGAAAAACTCAAGGCCAAGGAGAATAAACTCAGCCAAGGTGTCCAGTCCACTTGAGAGTGTCTCTGCTAAGTTTCTTCATTACCTCGTTCTTGGAGATTCTTCCTAACTAACTTTACTACTTGATCCACTTGCTTCCTAGGGGGCACCATGTCTTTGGAACCCTTTATACGCGCATTGGCTACATATAATTGTATAATCTCGTCATAACACTATTCAAACTACTCTATTAGTTATTCTCTTAGATCTAGACACTTGTTTTGGATCTGATTTGGATGGAAAGTTGGATCAATCAAGGGAAAAGTTTGGTTTTCATCATTGCTCTTGTTAGTTCTTCAATCTCTCAACTTGTTTTGCTCATAACTTTTGCTTGGTAGGGAAAAATTCATCAACTCTTATTCCTAATTCTCTATTTTCTTGTCTACTTGCCTACCATGGCATACGATTCTGTTGTTATGTTGTCAATATTTACGATTAGTAAGTAGTTCCCGTTCTAGGTTTTGGGATAAAAATACCCAAATCATGCTAAACTAGTATTGTTTTTGTGTCTATTCATTTTATGAAGGGAACCTAAGCATGATTAGCAACATATAGTAGACAATAAATATGGATTTTATCATTCATTCATGTTGGTTTTGTCACACTATTTGTGGTTTAGACTTTCACCAAATTATTTATAAAGCATTGTATTCTTCAATGCATGAATCAATGAATGATGTTTAGATTAATCATCCAAATTGAGACTTATAATGTAATATTAGTTTTATTATTATATGTTTATATTTCTATCATGCTAGAGTATGATTAATTGGGGTTGAAAGGATGATTAAGCCTATTAGTGATGTTTTTATCCAAATTGTGCTTATATTAGATAATGCATGCAAATAGCAAACACCATGCAATGCTTATATCGTTTAGTATGATCATGATTATGACTATATTACTCAATTAGTATGCAAATAGAAAACACCATGTGATGCATGCTTGATTGACATAAAGATGTCTTACGGGTTTCAAAAGAGGATTAGGACGCTTAGATAAAACTCACCTAATTACATGCACTCTATTCCCTTCATTAATTGAACTTCTTAAGCATGCTACTATTTATAGTTTGAGTGGATTATCCCTAAATGTAGTGTTTTCTCATACATTTAATACTTATTTATTATTTGATTCCAGTTACATAATATCCTAAAGGTTTGATCCTTTGATCACCACATGTAGTGTTTTTCTCTTTCTATTACACACTTAGTCCTTACTTTTAAACTTGACCACAATCAAGCTATATAGAATCCCTGTGGAATTTGACCTTTATGAAAACATCATATACTTACATTGACAATGATCAAGAACTTGCGCAAATATGTGATTATTGAGTGTTCACCCATCTCACATCAAGTTTTTGGTGTTGTTGTCGGGGATTCTTGACTTTGTTTGATTATTTGATAGGTCTTTAGTAGTTTAAGTGTGTTGTTACTTTTGATGCACTTTTGTGTATATGTGTCTTTGACTTGTATGTGTTCTTGCAAAGTTTATGCCAAGAAGTTCCAACACATAGTACCACCCGGTTTTGTAGGTGTTCTTGAAGAGGTTAAACAAGATAAGAAAAGAAAGACTAACTATGGACAATAAGAAGCCGAGATTGAAAGACATATGACCCATGTTTGAGAAATAGAAGGGTTTCAAATTATTAGCATGAAATATTGTGATATTTTAGGCACGTTTTCTAAGTGTATTTCATCCATAATGGTGTTCATTGATAAAGCATTGAAGCAATTGTGAGTTAGTTTATCTATTTTGTCGATATAGAGGTCTACATAAGCTTTGTGTTGATTGTAGGCGAATAAGAGCTAAAATCGAACAAATCAAGGGAGGATAGAGATGGATTGAGCATGTCCAAGGATTGAGGACACCACAAGGGAGCTAAGGAAGATGCTAGGATGAAGAATGACACAAAACAAAGGAGAATTACGAGCCATCTACATTCCACGCTCTAAAATACGGCCGTATTAGAGTCCACGCTCTAAACCACGGCCGTGGAACTTTGGCAACACAAGCGTGGAGCATTCCAGAGGGTTACACGGCCGTGGAAGTTGTGAAGCACCGTGATGAATTTCCACGCTCTAAACCACGCTCTAAACCACGGGCGTGGAATCCCAAGGAACCGTGATTTAGGCGATCTTTTAACGTACAATTTGAAGCCATGATCTTTTACACAATGGGCTGGACACATATTTTACCTTGCCCTATAAAAGGACGGAAAGAGAGAGATTCCGTCACCTTCGCTTACACATCCGCTTTGACTTCGCTTACGCTTATAGCACGTACCTAGGGTTTCAAGTTGGACGTGTGGAGATTGCTATTTCGCAACGGAGATTTGCGAAAGACTTGGAGATTCGGAAGTTACGCTTTGTCCTTAGGTTTTATTAGAAGGCGGATTGACATCCCGTTCTTCGTTCTTATCAAGGATCGTGATTGGTTTGTGTTATTCCGAATCTGTTATACATTGTTATTCTTGTTTGTGGATTGAGATTGATTTGAGATTTATTAAAGGTTTTCGAAGGTTTTCATCTTTCATTCTCTTAAATCTTGAATTTGATATCATAATGACTGTTGTTGGCTAAAACCCTTTAGCAATTCTAAGGTGAAGGGTTGATAGTTGTGGCTAAGATGATGATAGATCGATCGTAAACAGATTGGACCTTGAGAGTTAGAGAGAATCGCCGACGAACCAAAATCACGGTGTGTTCTTGAGTTCCACGGCCGTGGAATCTCAAGATCCACCCGTAATTTCCCTCAGTTTACGAACCTTGCTTTTACTTTAATCCAAAGTTAAAGATTTGCTTTAACTTAGTCTTGGCTTGCCTTTTCTAGGTGGTAGTGAAGCCTCAACAACCTCTACCTCGATTCCGAGTGTCACAACCTTAATCGGTTTAGTTAGTCTTGATCCTTGGATTACAAGTTTGGGTATTTGACATTAATTCTTGTCTTTAGATTCTTTCTATACTGAAGCCTCAACAACCTTTATAGAGAGTATTTCTAGATAAGTCATATAAATCCTTGGAACTTCACCGTACATTGCTTTGCATTAGTGTACCTTTGCAACTCTTATCTCTGTCCTTAGTTCTTTAGTATATCTTGAATCGATTGCCACAGCTGGATTCCTGGATCTTTAGGATTGTTGTTTTCCTAATATTTACAAAAGCTCTTACATTTACTTGCTTGACAATTCCATAATTGGATTTAACCCCCCCAATCCCTGTGTTCGATACTCTGGAATTCTTGCTTAACTATATCGATCCGTACACTGCGGGTTCGCTTGCTTGATTCTAGTTTTATAAATTTAAAGTTTATTTGCACGCACGCTAAGTGGCGAACAAATTTTTGACGCCGTTGCCGGGGATTTGGTTTAGGCCGAATTCGCTTATCGGTTGTCAAGCTTGGGAGCTTCTCCCTTGTTATTTGATATCTTTTCGAGTGTATGCGCAGGTCTAGGAACAACGAAGACCTCTTACCTCTTGATCAAGAGCTTGAGAGGACTTTGAGGAGAAAGCTTAAGGAAAGAAAAATGGCTGAAGAAAGAGAACGTGATTACCAAACGGAGTTGGCAGAGAAAGAAGCTCAACTCCAATGGAGTGAGAAGACTCGTAGGGAACAAATGGATCGTCATCAAACGAAGGTTGATGACCTATCGGACATGATATTCCAAATGAGGTTGGAAATAAACAACCTCAAGGAGAAAAAGAGAAGAAGGAGACCGGGAAGATCGGTTAGAGCCAACTCATTTAATGAGGATAGCGACTCTTCCATGCCACCACTAGAGGAAATTGATCCAACGATCAATGTGAATCCGTTCTTTCCACGGCCAGCTGCCAATGGCCGTGTTCCAGCTAGAGGTGCGAGGGTCGAACGTGTAGATGAGGAGCCAAGAACTCTTGGCCAAAGGATGGATCCAACGCAGCAACCACGCCGTTTAGGTGTGAACTTTGATGTTGATGATGCACAAGGGTTTAGCTTCAACCCTCAAGTTATTACCATTGTTCGTCAAAATCAATTTGGTGGAACAAGCGCTGAATCTCCACATCAACATCTACAAAATTTTGAGATCATGATGGAGACAATGAAGCCGAAGAATGCAACTACCAACAGCTATAAGCTCAAGCCTTTCTTCTTCTCCTTGAAAGGGAAAGCATTGTCTTGGTATCAAGCTCTTCCAAGTGGGAAACTTGAGACATGGGAGGATCTTTCTTCGAAATTCCTCACTAAGTTCTTTCCGCCATCTAAAACGGCGGAGTTAAGAGGTAAGATTAATGCATTTTCTATGAGATCTAACGAAAGTTTGTTTCAATCTTGGGAAAGATTTCAGGATTTGCTATTGGATTGCCCACATCATGGCATATCCAAATTGGCGCTATTGGAGATATACTATAAGGGGCTGGATGTGGAGACACAATTCAAGCTCCAATCCCTTTCATGTGTTACATTCATGGACATGAGGGAAGATGACGCTTGGGACTTCATTGAGAAGCAAGCGCGAGTTATTGAGAAGTATTCTCATCGGAAAGTGGAGGCGAATCATGTGGATCAAGGAGCAAATCTATCACAAGCGGCTCAAACTCAAATCTTTTCTCTCAATACGGAGATTAAAGAGTTGAAGGAAGCAATCAAAACCAACTTTCCAAAGCAAAAGGAACAAGATGTAGGTTATTTGGGCAACAACAATAACCACAACGGGAATAAGAATACAAACCGCAACAACCGGAACAATTGGAACAACAACAACAATAACCGGAACAACAATTGGAACAACAATAGGGGTTCAAACAAAAACAATTGGCGTCCCAATCAACAAAATTCCAGTAATTCTTATTCCAATTCAGGAAATTCACTAACTCCACCTTCCTCTTCTTCTACTCATTTGAAAAGCCAGGGGCAAACATCTAATGGTGAAAGCACTTCGGGGAAAGGGAAGCCCGATCCCATGTTGGAGACAATTTTGGGCAAGCTTCAAGGATTGGAGACTCGCATCATCAAAGTTGATGATCACATAATTAAGGTTGATAAAGCCCAAAAGGTTTTAGAAAACCAAATGTTTAGCCATACGGAGGAAGTTCCTAGGAATCAAAGGAAACTTCCAGGAAAGACGGAGGACAACCCAAAAGGAAGGGTGATGGCAATCACAACTAGGAGCGGAGTAACAACTACTGACCCGCAGCCTAAGTTTGTAGAAGTCCCCGTTGTGAAAGAGAAAGAAAAGGGGAAGGAGAAGGAAGATGTCTACGTTCCTCCTCCAGCTTACAAACCTCCCCTACCATTCCCGCAATCTAGAGCGAGAGCGCGCCTAGACAAGCAATTCGGTAAGTTTATTGAACTCATGAGCAAACTGCATATTAATATACTTTTCATTGATGCAATTGTAGGTATTCCGGCTTATGGAAATTTCCTAAAGGAGATCCTCTCTAACAAGAGAAAGCTAGAGGATTTTGGAGAGGTTAAGATGAGTTCGGATTCATCGGATCTCATCAAAACCATGAAAGAGAAGATGCCCCCAAAGCTAAAGGATCCGGGGTCATTTTGTATTCCCATAGGAGTGGGAGATCTCACATATGATGCATTATGTGACTTGGGAGCAAGCGTGAGCATCATTCCGCTTGCCTTATGCAGGAAGATCGATTTAGGCGACCCTAAACCGGTGAAGATGACATTGTACATGGCGGATCGATCCATAACTCGTCCCGTCGGTATAGTTGAAGACGTCCCGGTCAAGCTTGGTAAGTTCTATGTTTCTATAGATTTTGTTGTGCTAGACATTCCTGCAGATAGTCCGGTCCCGATCATTCTCGGAAGACCGTTTCTTGCAACATCTGGCTGCATAGTCGATTGCAAGAATGCTAGACTCGCCTTTGACATAGGAGAAGAGAAGGTAGAGTTCGTTCTTTCCACTTTGGTGAAGGAACCAGCCTTCGATGAGGATATATTTAATATCCAAGACGAAGAGCTATCTAGAGAGGAGGTAAGTTCTATTCTCTTCAAAGATCCCTTGCAAAAAGTTATTTCTATGAGCATAATGGATATAGGGGAAGAAGAGGAGTGCAATAAGGCAATTGAAGCCTTAGAGACACAAGAAGAAGTGTGTGAAGAAGAGTTCGAGAAACTCCACGATGAGGCAGAAAACGTACGGATCCACGGTCAGACGGCCTATTCCACGGCCGTGGATTTCACCAACAAAAGCGTGGAGCACTCCAGAGACTTACACGGCCGTGGAGGAAACAGAGGCCCCGTATTTACTTTCCACGCCCAAAATCACGGCCGTGGAGAAGGCAGGGATGCCGTAATTTTGGGTGAATTCGAGGGAAATTGTGTTTCTTCCACAACTTCTCTTGACTCTTCTCTAACACCTTCTACATCCTTAGACACTTCTAAGGAAGCATTGGATGCTCCTCAAGAGCCATTGGAAACTCCGATAGTGATGGAATTGAAACCACTTCCTACACACCTAAGGTACGCATTTCTTGGACCTAATTCTACCTTTCCGGTAATTGTTAGTTCCGATTTAAGCATAGATGAACATAGTAAACTTATGGTTGTCCTTAAGAAACATAGGAAAGCCTTAGGATATACTATAGAGGATCTAGTTGGAATCAAACCTTCCCTATGCATGCATAAGATCTTAATGTAAGAGGACTTTAGAACTTCGCGACAACCTCAAAGGCGGTTGAATCCGACCATGAAGGAGGTTGTCAAGAAGGAAATTCTTAAACTACTTGATGCAGGTATCATCTATCCTATCTCCGATAGCAAGTGGGTGAGTCCCGTACAAGTGGTTCCGAAGAAGGGAGGAATGACGGTCATCACCAACAAAAACAATGAACTCATTCCTACACGAACCGTAACAGGATGGCGAATGTGTATAGACTACTGCAAGCTAAACAACGCGACGAGGAAGGATCACTTCCCACTACCCTTCATCGATCAAATGCTTGAAAGGTTAGCGCAACATTCACACTTTTGCTATCTTGACGGTTATAGTGGTTTCTTTCAGATCCCGATACACCCGGATGATCAAGAGAAGACCACGTTCACGTGCCCGTGGGGTACGTTTGCCTATAGGAGGATGCCGTTCGGGCTTTGCAACGCCCCAACCACCTTTCAAAGGTGCATGATGGCCATCTTCTCGGAATATATAGAGGAAATCATGGAGGTTTTTATGGATGACTTCTCCGTTTATGGTTCCTCTTTTGACAATTGTCTTTCTAACCTTGCTCTTGTATTACAAAGATGTGAAGACACTAACCTAGTTCTTAATTGGGAAAAGTGTCAATTTATGGTGAAAGAAGGCATTGTATTAGGACACTTAATCTCTAGTAGAGGGATTGAGGTGGATAAATCTAAGATAGAGACAATAGAAAAGCTTCCTCCCCCAACTTCGGTGAAAGGGATAAGAAGTTTTCTAGGACATGCTGGATTTTATAGGCGTTTCATAAAGGATTTCTCTAAAATATCAAAGCCGCTTACTAATCTATTGATGAAAGATGCAGTTTTTGAGTTTTCGCAGGAATGCTTAGATGCGTTTAACATGATTCGGGAAGCTCTAATCTCAGCCCCGATTATCCAACCTCCAGATTGGATTCATGCCTTTGAGGTTATGTGTGACGCAAGTGACGTAGCTATAGGAGCTGTCCTTGGGCAAAAGAAGGAAGGACGAACCCATGCCATCTACTATGCTAGCAAGACGCTAGATGAAGCGCAGCTCAACTACGCCACTACCGAATAGGAATTTTTAGCTATTGTATATGCAATTGACAAATTTCGCTCTTATCTTGTAGGTGCAAAGGTGATTGTATACACGGATCATGCTGCGATCCGGTATCTCCTTACAAAGAAGGATGCGAAGCCAAGGCTAATTAGATGGATTCTTCTCCTACAATAATTCGATCTAGAGATCCGCGACAAGAAGGGTTCGGAAAATTCTGTTGCGGATCATTTGAGTCGCCTAACACATCTAGAGGACGACCATCTACCTATAGATGACTCCTTTCCGGACGAGCATTTACATATCATAGAGGAGTGCATCGAAGTGATCACCAAAGGTAACGAACCATGGTTTGCTGATTTTGTTAACTATTTGGTTTGTCAGGAATTACCGCCCGGATTATCCTACGCACAAAGAAAGAAGTTCTTTAAGGATGTTCGGGAATACTTTTGGAATGAACCTCTCCTCTTTAAGAGAGGTCCGGATGGCATTATTCGGCGATGTGTGTCGGAAGATGAGATGCAAAGTGTCATCCGCCATTGTCATTCACTACCTTGTGGAGGACACGCTAGTTCGAACAAGACTAGCGCTAAGGTATTGCAATCTGGATTCTTTTGGCCTACTCTATTTAAAGATGTGCAAACCTTTGTTTCCTGCTGCGATGCTTGTCAAAGAATAGGAATTATATCTAGGAGGAATGAGATGCCTCTCAACAACATCCAAGAGGTGGAGATCTTTGACGTTTGGGGTGTAGACTTCATGGGACCTTTCCCATAATCTTGTGGGAACCAATACATACTTTTAGCGGTTGATTATGTTTCGAGATGGGTTGAAGCAATTGCCTCTCCCACCAATGATGCCATGGTAGTGGTTAAGTTCTTTAACAAGACCATCTTCCCACGATTTGGGACACCACGGACTATCATTAGTGATGGAGGTTCTCACTTCATTGCCCGGCGTTTCGAAGCTGTTTTAGCTAAGTATGGGGTGACTCACAAGATCGCCACCCCTTATTACCCACAAACTAGTGGACAAGTGGAGATTTCAAACCGGGATATCAAAGGAATCCTAGAGAAGACGGTTTCAAGGACTAGGAAGGATTGGTCTTTGAAGCTAGATGATGCATTGTGGGCGTACCGGACTGCATATAAGACTCCCATCGGAACTACGCCATACAACCTTGTGTATGGGAAGTCTTGCCATTTACCGGTAGAGTTGGAGCACAAGGCGTTTTGGGCAATCAAGTGGTTGAACTTTAACATGAAAGAAGCGGGAGAGAAGCATCTCTTGGACCTAAATGAACTTGAAGAACTTCGCTTGAACGCTTACGAAAACGCCAAGATCTATAAAGAAAGAGCGAAGCGTTGGCATGATAAGCATATTATTCCAAAGGACCTCAAAGAAGGAGATCAAGTTCTCCTCTTCAATTCAAGGCTTCGTCTCTTTCCAGGTAAGCTTAAATCTCGTTGGACTGGACCTTTTCTAATCAAACGTGTTTTTCCCCATGGTGCAGTTGAAGTATGGGGTGAAAAGGGCGGAAGCTTTAAGGTGAACGGTCAACGACTCAAGAAGTATACACCGGAATTCCAAGCTGAAGAGTTCGCGCCCACCGCACTCGAATAAGTGCGAATATGGTCTAGCTACGGACCTTAAACAAAGCGCTTCTTGGGAGGCAACCCAAGGTATTGCATTTACGTTTTTGTTTTTGATTCATAGATTAGTTTAGTTTAGACGTTTTGCTTTGTTTTGCCTTCGATGCCTTCCGGTATGTTCGTATTTTTGGATGTAGGAACAGTGGAAAAGAAAGGGGAAGGAAAAGTTTGAAGAAAATTGACGAAACTTGGACTTTGAGACATTACAGAGAGTTCCACGGCCAAAACCACGGCCGTGACAGCTACAGTGACCGTAATTTTCAAAAGCGTGAGAAAAATCACCAAAACCACGGTTCCGTACATTTCCACGGCCGTGGAACCCCCCGACAGACCGTGATTTTCAAAAACTTTTACGGCCACTATATAAACCACGTTTCTTCATAAACACCACAAAACAAACCCAATTTCACGCCCCTATTCGCCGTAATCTCTCCCCATCTCTCAAATCCTCGTTCGTTAATCGTTTTTAACAATTCTTTGGTCAAAACTGAAGCAAATCCAATCACCAACAAGATCCAATCAACAATTCGAGCGGCAAATCACCGGAGAAGACGGAATTCGGATTCCAAAATCCGAAAACCTATGTTTTTCGTTCTTTCCTTCTCTTTGTCGATTCGGCTTCGTTTTTGCTAGAATTTTTAGGAGAACTGATTGGAATTGGACGGAAATTAGTCTAGGGCTACTTGCTGCTGTGTTTGGTGTGATTTTGCTGAGTTTTGAGAATTTTCGAGACAAACCACGGTTTCTGGACTTTCCACGGCCCTGGAACCTGAAGAACAGACCGTGGTTTTCAACAGAAATGGATTTTGTAAGGAGAGTTTCGAATAGAAATAAGAACAAGAAGAGGAAAGGCAACAATGCTTCCTCTTCTAGAGCACCACCCGCTGAGCCTCCATCACCTCCATCATCACCATCACCACCTCCCCATAGGATTTCCACTATCCATGAGGATCATCTAGATGCCTTAGAGAGGATCGAGGAGAGGACGGTCATAGGACCTAGATACTTACTACTCGAGGAGTTAGAGCCTCTACATGTGATAGGGGATCTCACATGGCTTTTGGATAGAGCCGGTTTAGTCATCTTCTCCGCTATTCGGGAAGATGCTTATGAGGAGATTACTAGGGAGTTCGTGGTTTCCTTTGAGCATAGCCACGTTGATAGGACTGTTTCTTTCCGGCTGATGGAGAGGAACTATAAGTTCTCTATTAGAGAGTTTGGAGCCTTCTTTGGGTTCCAGGAGACCTTTAATGGTCAATTCCCTAGTGGCATGTACGCCAAGGATTTATGGGAGGAGATTGCCATGATTTACGCCAGCGAGGACCGCCGGCAACCTGCTGATACCAAGGCTAAGTTGATCTACCACTTAGCCTTGAAGATTGCCCATAGAGTGCTTTCTGAGTGTCTCTTCCCTAGGACGGAGACACCTCAGAAAATCAAGACAGACGAGTTATTCCTGCTTTACAGTATGTTGTATGGCAGACCAGCTGACTGCGCCACCCTCTTAGCTGCTACTATGAGCAAGATAAAGAACAAGAGGGCTGACAACATTGGATACGGTGGGATGGTCACCCACCTTGCTAGACAGTTAGGGGTAGACTTCTCGGCTTGCACCCGCATCACAGCTAGACCCCTAGGACTTCAGGCCCTCATGACTAGAGGCCTCATCTTCCCCACACATAGAGGTCCACCGTATGCTGCTATGCCTTGGGAGAGTAGGACTGGGAGAGGCATTGAGTGGCTTCCTGAGTATTCCATTATGGCTGGACGCCATAACTGGAAGGAGACGTTTGCTGCCATGCATGCGAACAAATTAGTAGCCCCTCCCTATGTTCCACCACCACCAGTTGTAGAGGAGGTGATGAGAGGGGATGACGAGTTTGAGGGAGGAGGAGCTGATCATGACTTTGATACATTCCCGGATCAGCCGGATGCAGTTCCTGACCTTCCTAGACACTCTCCCTGCCCTACTAGAGCTTCAGGTTCTTCCTCTCGCCGTGCTAGTGTGAGTGAGAGGCCTACATGGATGGCGGATCCTCCTACATGGTATAGCACTCAGCCGGATTGGATGGGAGCTCCACCGCCTTGGCATGCACAGCCACCACCTGCACCAGCAACTTCAGATGCACCGGCGTGGTACAGCCAGCCGCCTGGTTGGTATGAGCAGTTGCCAGAGTGGGCCACCGACCTTTCCAGCAGGGTCGGAGCTTTGGAGATCCGTGCAGATGCTAGGGATGCACGAGCCGACGATCATGACCGCATGATGAGAGACATATACCGCCAGCAGTTTGGGCGGAACTATGATCCAGGCTTCTTCCCGTTTCCACCACCGCCTCCACCGCAGTGAGGATGATTGATGATCTACAGTTTTAGCCGCTCCACCACCATTTTGTGAGTTCTTTTTCTTTCTTTCTTTTCTTCTTTTTCTTTTTGAACATTAGGGACAATGTTTGTTCCAAGTATGGGGTGGGGTGTGACTAATAGTTTGTAATAACTCTTACTCACTTTATATGCTTTTATCGAGACTACCTTGCATGTTCATTCTATTGTTACATGTTTCATTATTGCATTGCATGAAAAAGCTTTTGAAAAACCCATAAAAATTGAAAATTTTTGAAAATTTTGTGCTTCTAAGGATAGAGATGATTTCTATGATAATCACTACTTGTGAATTGAGTTTTGATGACAATCGCATGCTTAAACAAATAGTGAATTGAAAAGAAATTGAATGAGTTGATTATTCCTCTTTTGCAAATTTCATAATGTGATGAGTGTTACCTAAATCATATTGATAAATCAAGGTTGAAATCACATGATAAGTTCTTATACTTCTTTTTGAGATGATTGAGGCAATTCGATTTTCTTTCTTCTTTCTTTGATCATTTAGCCCCTCATTGAAATAATGGCCTCCTTTACCTATCCGGGAATTTGGAGGAGTTGATATTTGGCATGTTTGACGTGGGAGGGCCATGAAAGCAATATTTTGCATTCAAAAGAATAGAAAGAAATTATAGGTTTAGGGAAGTCAATCATGACGATGAGTAACTCGGCTCCATTCACATAGCCGGGTGTTTGTGTCTTGCCAAAGTCGGATTAAACGATATTCCTAGCGGATTATGGTATGTACATCAAGGGTTTGAGGCATCTCGCAAAATTGAGAACCGCCAATCTCCTAGGCTTCGGTTTTTGTGCACCTCTATCCATAACTCCAAAAGTAAAGTCGAAAAATGAATTGAAAAGAAGAGAGCGAAGCTCTAAGTTGAAAGTGTTGCGGAAACCGCATAAGAAAAAGAAAAGAGTAGTTATCCATTTTCCCGGACTCATGCACCACATTCCTTAAAGCTTTCCTCCCCTTTCCGCATTCTAGACCTTGTTTGAAAGTCCTTAAGATCAAGAGAATGATATATGACTTGGTGATCTAAATTGAAGTTTCTTATGATTGATTTTGATAATGTTTGAAGGTTATGATGTTTACATGGAAGTTTGATCATTTCATGAGCTTTCTTTACTCTTTACTCTTTGATTATGTGTATGAAAGTCTTATAAACGAATGAAGCAAGATTTGAGAATGATCTATTGATTAGGAAGCACATTCATCTAAAAGAAGTTTTGCTTTGAGAGTGTTTCCATATTTCATCCTAACTTGAGTTTTAAAGCTTTTGAAAGACCTTGCTTGGGGACAAGCAAGTGACAAGTATGGGGTTATTTGTTAGCATGAAATATTGAGTTATTTTAGGCACGTTTTCTAAGTGTATTTCATCCATAATGGTGTTCATTGATAAAGCATTGAAGCAATTGTGAGTTAGTTTATCTATTTTGTCGATATAGAGGTCTACATAAGCTTTGTGTTGATTGTAGGCGAATAAGAGCTAAAACCGAACGAATCAAGGGAGGATAGAGATGGATTGAGCATGTCCAAGGATTATGGACACCACAAGGGAGCTAAGGAAGATGCTAGGATGAAGAATGACACAAAACAAAGGAGAATTACGAGCCATCTACATTCCACGCTCTAAAATACGGCCGTATTAGAGTCCACGCTCTAAACCACGGCCGTGGAACCTTGGCAACACAAGCGTCGAGCATTCCAGAGGGTTGCACGGCCGTGGAAGTTGTGAAGCACCGTGATGAATTTCCACGCTCTAAACCACGCTCTAAATCACGGGCGTGGAATCCCAAGGAACCGTGATTTAGACGATCTTTTAACGTACAATTTGAAGCCATGGTCTTTTACACAATGGGATGGACACATATTTTACCTTGCCCTATAAAAGGACGGAAAGAGAGAGATTCCGTCACCTTCGCTTACACATCCGCTTCGACTTCGCTTACGCTTATAGCACGTGCCTAGGGTTTCAAGTTGGACGTGTGGAGATTGCTATTTCGCAACGGAGATTTGCGAAAGACTTGGAGATTCGGAAGTTACGCTTTGTCCTTAGGTTTGATTAGAAGGCGGATTGACATCCCGTTCTTCGTTCTTATCAAGGATCGTGATTGGTTTGTGTTATTCCGAATCTGTTATACATCGTTATTCTTGTTTGTGGATTGAGATTGATTTGAGATTTATTAAAGGTTTTCGAAGGTTTTATTCTTTCATTCTCTTAAATCTTGAATTTGATATCATAATGACTGTTGTTGGCTAAAACCCTTTAGCAATTCTAAGGTGAAGGGTTGATAGTTGTGGCTTAGATGATGATAGATCGATCGTAAACAGATTGGACCCTGAGAGTTAGAGAGAATCGCCGACGAACCAAAATCACGGTGTGTTCTTGAGTTCCACGGCCGTGGAATCTCAAGATCCACCCGTAATTTCCCTCAGTTTACGAACCTTGCTTTTACTTTAATCCAAAGTTAAAGATTTGCTTTAACTTAGTCTTGACTTGCCTTTTCTAGGTGGTAGTGAAGCCTCAACAACCTCTACCTCGATTCCGAGTGTCACAACCTTAATCGGTTTAGTTAGTCTTGATCCTTGGATTACAAGTTTGGGTATTTAACATTAATTCTTGTCTTTAGATCCTTTCTATACTGAAGCCTCAACAATCTTTATAGAGAGTATTTCTAGATAAGTCATATAAAGCCTTGGAACTTCACCGTACATTGCTTTGCATTAGTGTACCTTTGCAACCCTTAACTCTGTCCTTAGTTCTTTAGTATATCTTGAATCGATTGCCACAGCTGGATTCCTGGATCTTTAGGATTGTTGTTTTCCTAATATTTACAAAAACTCTTACATTTACTTGCTTGACAATTCCATAATTGGATTTAACCCCCCAAATCCCTGTGTTCGATACTCTGGAATTCTTGCTTAACTATATCGATCCGTACACTGCGGGTTCGCTTGCTTGATTCTAGTTTTATAAATTTAAAGCTTATTTGCACGCACACTAAGTGGCGAACACAAATGCAAATGATAGTTGATCTTGAGGCTAGATTGTTATCTCAAGAAGATATTGCTAGAGAGGCAATGCATCAAGAAAAAGTGCATAGAGTTATGCCTAGGATAGACAATGATGGAAGATCAAATGGTCCTAGTACACTTGGAGAAAAGATAGACCCGGCTCAACACATAACACCTCCCAGTGTTAACTTTGATAGCAATGTCCCACAAAACTTTGAGTTGAAGAGTGTGATGCAAAACCAATTTGGAGAAGACCCAACCGAGAACCCTCATCTACACCTTGTTGCATACATTGAGTTGCTTGAAACCTTCAAGTTGGGAGGAGTTGAATCATCAGATCTCAAGCTAAGGGCATTCTCATTTTCACTTAAATGAAGATCCAAGCAATGATATCAAGGCATTCCATCTGGGAGTGCGAGTTCATGAAGGAGCATTGACATGAGTTCTTGAAAAAATCCTTTCCACCTAATAGAACCGTTGAGATGAGAAGAAAGATTTCTTCATTCAAGACGGAATGTGAAGACAACATCGACCAATGATGGGAGAAGTTTAAAGACCTCTTTTTAGATTGTCCAAGCAATGTGGGGCCAAATCTTATGTTGTTAGAGATTTTCTACAAAGTTCACCATGATGCCAATAGAGACAAGATATATTCTCTTTCTAGTGGAACTTTTGTGTAGATGGATGTAGATGAAGCTTGACTTTCACCGAGAAGAAAGTAAAGCATTATGAGAGGTACTCATCAGAAAAAAGAAGATGTTCAAGGTGAATAAAGGTGTTGCTTGAGATGTAAATGCCTTGATTACTCAAGTTAATGAACTTAGAAGAAACTACCAAGTCTATTCCTTTCCAATTTTTTTCATGCCTTGATCATACAATCTCAACTTGTGTGATGTAGAACAGGAGCATAAAGAAGCATAGTCGAGGAGAAGAACAAGTGTGTTATGCTGGAAAATGGTTATGATAACCAAAGGGGATAAAAAAAACTTAAATATCATTCCAGTTTCTCATATGTCAATCAAAATTGGGAAAAAACATCACCACGGAAACAAAAACACTCACCCACCACAACAAAGACCTCATTTACAAGATAGTGATAAGACCAAGGCCACAAAACTATGTACCAAAACCTCAAAGGCCATACAACAAAAAAATCTAGATTTTAGATGGAGGTGAAACAAATGATGGAGAGATTGATGGTGAAGGTGGAGGCTATTGAGAAATGTCAAAAGATGATGGAGAAGCAATGGACTTTTTAATCTTCTCTGATTAGAGAATAAGGAACACTATTGGGAGACACCGAGGTAAATCCTAGAGAGAGTTTCAACATGTTGAAAGTTGAAGGTTGCAATTGAGTCATTGTAAGGAGTGAAAAGAAATTTGAATTCCCTTAAGCTGAAAGTGCACCTAAGGAACTATCTTATTCCAAAGATCCAAATCCTACTCTTGCACAAGTTAAAGAGAAAGGGAAAGTCAAATCAGTTGAAGAGAAAGAAAGTGAGAAGATATCTAGAGAGGAAGATGTCCACTAAAAGCACCTAGCTCCATCTCCTTACAAACCACCACTTCTATTTCCTCAAAGTAAGCTAGAGAATTGCTTGACAAGCAATTTGACAAGTCATGGAGAGGATAAGCAAGCTCTACATCAACATTTCCTTTGTAGAATCATTGAAAGGTATGCCTTTCTATTACAAGTATCTTATTATTATCTTGCCTAACAAAAGAAGCCTTGATGAGTTTTAGGAGCTCAAAATGATTAGAGAGTCCACATATCATACTAAACACCAAAAGATGATGGTGAAGAGAGATGATCCGGGCACTTTTAGTGTTTCAGTTGGCCTAGGATAAGATATGCTTCAAGCATTGTGTGATCTTGATATAGGTGTAAGTTTCATACCTTTATCTTCAGCTGAAAGGTTGAATTTAAGAACACCAACACCGGTGAAGAATGTTCTCTTTATGGAGGATAAATCGCTTAAGTTTCCCGTGGAAATTCCAAAAGATGAACCCACCAAAATTAATAGATTTATTCTTCTCGTTGATTTTGTTATACTTGATATTGAGGAGGTTGAAAAGATGCCGATAAAATTTCGAAGACCTTTCCTAGAAACTTCCGGAACAATCATATATGTTAAGAATGGAGTCTTATCATTCAACATTGATGAAGAGATCATTCAATATAAGCATTCTAAGATTTCCAAGCCTTCTTGTGAAAGTGGAAATGTGAAGAACTTGAAAGATGAATATGAGTCAAAGAGAAGACTTGAGGATACAAGTTTTAAATAACTATGTTGAGGAAGTCAAGGTTTTGAAAGTTGAAGTCCAATGAGAAGATGACCCTATACCTACGAAGGCTAAGGAAAAAGTTCATTTTAAGCCTAGAAGACAAGTTTTGCTTATCAAAGACTTGAAGAAATGGGTTATAAGAAAGAAAAGTTCTAAGGATAAAATCAAGCTTTCTTCATCAAGCTTGGATCCCGGATGAATGAAGAAAAGAATTTAGGTGGAGCCTATAACCTTAACTAGGGGCGCTCAATGAGAGACAACACATTTGGTTTGTTTTCTTTTTCTTTTTTAGTTTGATTATATTTTTTAATAAAGTTGTTTTTTGTGATATTTATCGCTTAGAAAGGGGTCATAGCGCATGAAAAGGAGATGTAGATATTTGAAGAAAAATAGCCCAAGGAATGAAGAAGGAAAGAAGGGTCTAAAAGAAGAAACAAAGTGTTGTACATCGAGTTAAAATTTCAATAAGGTTGAGTGAACCTCGAGTTTCTAAAGGCAATCCTTGAGTTTTTGACATTGTAATGTCGCTCGATCGAGTGGCAGAAAAATAGAGCAAAGAAGCAGCCAGGTGAACCTTGAGTGGATTCATCTTAAGCCAAATTTTCCCTTATGACTACCAAAAACCCGACCCTAAACCTTACATCTCTTCTTCCTCAACTTGATGTGACGAGTGACAAATGTAACACCATATTTCAACATTTACCTTGGCCTTTTTGTGTTTTGGTTATTTCCGGCATCAAATGTTCAAGTAGTACATCTTTCTTGTAGTTAAGGCTAAAGAGTAGACCTTACATGACCGAGGAACTGCAATAAAGAAAGCCAAAGGGCTTGTGAGACGACTTCCAATGCCGTCTCAAACTTGTCTAGACCATAACTACCATTGTAGATAGACGTCTTTAAAGCCTAAAGATTGGTCCATGCTCAAACGATGTGAAACGGCTTGGCCAGATAGAGTGAGACGGCTTCCCAATCCGTCTCTATGTTGTCTTCATACCGTCTCTATACCATCTCGGAAACGCAGAAGAAGGAAATCATATCTTTTGATTTTATCTTTGGAATTGATATATTTTATGTGACTCTAGACTAAGAGATTCCCCCCTGTATAAGCATGTATCAACCTTAGGATGACACAACCATATCCGCATCCAGATCATCCTGCACATCTTGCTTTCTTGCCTTGATTCCCTTAGCCATCAATAACTTATAGAATAAAGGTTTGCCTTCCTGGAACCGAACAACTATGAGTTTATGGACCTCCAGTAGCGAGAGGTCGGAGTCGAGTCCCCATTCCTAATTTGCTAGAGGCGGATACCAAGTTATTGAAGATGTTGAGAATGTAATTCCCGAGACTGTCGGCGACGTGTGGATCGCAGTAGGGAACAAGATGGTTAACCTACTTAGATTGTAAAGTACCCAATTGGTAGATTCGAGTTGCGTCTTATTGAAGTAACAAGCTTGAGAAGACGTCTAGCGTTTTATGGATGTGGCTAAAGAAAAAAGGTGTATTCCATATTCCTCAGCATCACCAGTTTCACTGAGGTGTGTAAAAGGTAATTTTGGTGCTAGTTATACTAGAGAGGATGATTAAAGATGTTAAAGCTCAAGAGAAGTCAAAGATTATAGTATTCCAATAGTGGGGTATGAAGCTTTTGATTATGATGAGGCTCAATACAAGAACGAACGGGTTATTTCTTTTATATGATATCCTCTTCTGTGAGATCCTGTACCGACATGAAGTCGTGATTATGGACATATAAACATTATCGTGAATACTTTAAAAAAATTCACTCGTGAGCATTGGAGTTGAATAGCCGACATTGTCAGTTGTTATAGGTGCCATTTAGATTAATGGTCCACCTTATAGAGACTTCGTGATACGAGTGTTATGCACTTGGTTATTATTATGATATGTGTTGAGCGTTTGATCTTAGATATGATAGACGGGATACCCTTTATTATAGGGTTACCCGATGTAGTTGGGTCAAAGGTACACGCGAGATACGTGTTTGTTCCATTCATTTAGGGACCCGTGATTTACTTGTAGACTTTTTTGTCATGTCATTAGAACATGAGGAAGTCATTTTAGGGATGGATTGAGTAGACCGCCATAGTGTGCTTTTGATATTGGTAGGTGGACCATGTCGGTCGCTACTGCGATAGGTAGATTGAGACTTTTTCTTGAGGTAGGGATCATGAAAAACGTGTACTGTTATCATTACAGTCTGAGTAGCGAGACTGATTGGACAAGATTGTGACACCTTCTGGTGTTATTTGTGTATTTGGAGGGTGAGCGTCCGACGTTAGAGGACATTTTGTGGTATGCGAGTTTGTGGATGTGTTTGATAAGCCATCTAGTCTATTGCCACTAAAGAGTGTGGATTTTGGCATCGAGTTAGATCCGGGGATGAGACCGATTTTGAACGTACCATTGTATGGAGCTATTAGAGTTAAAGAAGCAACTTGTGGAGTTAGTTGAAAAGGCTTCATACGCCCTACCGTTTCCCTATTGGGCGTGCCAATGTGTTCATGCGGAAGAACGGATCGATGAGGTTGTGCATGGATTATTAAGAGTTAAATGAGATGATAATCAAGAATGGGTAGCCATTACCCTGCAATGATGATCCGTTGGATCTGTTGCAAAAAACTACAGTGTTTTCCGGATAGATTTGAGAACCAAGTAACACCAGATGAGGGAGAGAGAGAGCAGGATCTGCTCAAATCAGCATTTCAGACTCGATATGGCCACTAACAGTTTTTAGTGATGCTATTTGGGCTCACGAATGCGTTTTTTGTATTTATGGAGTTAATGATTAGCATCTTTATCGACTTTCTGGATCTGTTTGTGGTGGTCTTCATTGATGATATTATGGTGTACTCTCATAGCCGATAGGAACATGCGGGATATTTGAGGACGAGTTTACGACTTTTACAAGGTAGAGAGTTGTATGCTAAGCTCTCTAGATGCGAGTTTTGGATGTTTGAAGTGACCTTTTGAGGCCATGTGATTTCCGTTGAAGGGTTCAAGGTTGATATGGCAAAGAGCGAGTCTGTAACAACATAGATGACACCGACGAATATCGAGAAAGTTTGTAGTTCTTTGGACTAGCCGGATATTATTGCCAGTTTTGTGGAAGAAATTTCTGCGATTGCCCGATCACTTATTATCCGGATGAAGAAGACAATCCGGTTGGTATAGTCTGAGCTGGTTACTCCTATTTTTGAGGAGTTGATGAGGATATTGACTTCTGTGCCTATCTTAACACAACTAGAGGGCACTAATGATTTTTACGTGTATAGTGATGCATTCAAGCAAGGCTTGGAATGTGTATTGATGTAGCGAGGTAGTGTAATCGCCTATGCGTCTCGGTAGTTGAAGATGTATGAAGGAAATTACCCGATTCATGACCTCAAGTTAGCTGCAGTAGTTCATGCTTTAAAGACCCGGCGACATTATCTGTATGGATTTTCATGTCTGATCTTCCGAGACCATAAGAGCCTGAAGTTAGTTTTACTCAGCAAGGATTGAATAACTACTAGAATTGATGGCTTGAGTTGATTAAGGATTGTAACCTTGAATTCTTGTGTCATTCGGTAGAACGAATGTAATCGTCGATGCCTTAGCAGGAAGATGCCTTGAGAGAAGGCGATTGCAGGACTGACGATTCTACCCCATTTGCAAAGAGAGATAATATGGCTAGAGATGGACATTCGGTTCCCTGATGAGGATTGTCAATTGTTTTCTCTGATCTATGGAGCAAGATCCAACAGAAATAGGAGACCTACCCGAAGTTGAGGTAGATCCGAGACAGGATGTGTTGTGGTGAAGCGCCATAGTTCTCCATAAGAGTAAATGGATTAATGGGACTCCTTACTAAGTGCACCCAGGTGCAAGTAAGATGCATCAACATGTGAGGTGCTCGTTCTGGTGAGATAGAATGAAGCACAACATGGCCGGTTTGTGGCCTAGGATGCAACTTGTCAGTAGATCAAGATAGAGCATTGTAGACCCGGATGAGAACTCCATCCACTGCCAATGTTACAATGGAAGTGAGAGGTTATCTCCATAAACTTTGTTATCTATTTGAGACCGAGCGATAACTTTATTACTTGAGTTGTGGGAAAAAGATTGTCTAGTACAACACGTGTTATTTCCACAAAGAAAATGCGTGATTGGTGATTCGGCTAGTGAGGAATTCAATGGGCAAATAATGATATTTCTTTGGATAATGAGATTTCTTATCTCTAATAGAGATGGATGAGCTCTTTAAGGATTTTGCAATCGCTGCATGAAATCTAAGTACGAGTTTATTTATTGTGATAGTAGGTCAACCTTGGAAGGATGACTATACCGGCTGAATTGTACCGATACCGACTAGAAGAAGGATGTTAAGAGCTTGCACGGATATTTGGATATTGGTATGGTTAGATTACCAATTATGGTTAAGACCGTATAACGATAATTAACATGTGTTGTGATAACTCCACCTTGATTATTAATTGTCTATGTGGATGATGGAAGCCCTTAACATTTATGATTGGTTTTATAAACTAACAAATATCGATTGTATTTCTAGATTGCATATTTTGGTTTGTGTTTGTTAATTGTGTGCAGGCCTTGAAAAACATGTCAAAGGAAGAATGCAGGTCTTGGAACACATTACAAAGGACAAGCACGGAGGCCTTGGAAAGCAACTCAAGTGACAAACGTATAGGCCTTGAAAAGTGATACAAAGGAGAATTCGGCTGAAGGCTTTTCAAATGTGAGATTTAAAGATCTCAACAACCAAAGCAAAGAATCTACCAAGGATAACAAGAAGATCTTCAAAAAAGATTTGAAGAGAAGATCTCGTCCAACAACAAGAAGATCTTCAACGAATTTGAAAAGAAGATCTAGGCCACAACAACAAGATCTCGCAAAGATCTTAACAACCGACACAAAAGAGGATAAGATAAGATCTTCCCAACAGATCCCACACAAAGATCTTGGATCTAAGGAAAATATTCAACGGCCTTCAAGAGAGAAGTCTTCAACAACAAAGATCATCAACGGCTTGGAAGATCCCGGAGCGTAAACTAAGGGCTTCAACGACAAAGATCTTCATCGGCTCTTTCAAGGAGAAGATCTTGAAGATGAAGATTCTCAATGTGTGTCAAAGAGAAGAAGTATATGAAGAAGAAGATAGAAGATATTACAATGACTACTTCATCTCAACCAAGCACCATTTTTCATGGAGAAAGAAGAACGTTACAATGGCTACAAGAGTTCTCCATAGAAGACTATAAATGAAGATGGCGATTGAAGAGAACAACAACAAGCTTACACGGAAACATTTAAGTCTTTAAGTGATCAAACATCTTCATTCGTTCTAAATGTTTTTTGTTTCCATTTAGCTTACAAACGTTTACATCCCTAGAGTGAGAAAAACACTAGAGCTTCATTGACATGCCTAGAGAGTGTTATACTTGAGTGTGGGTTACTCTATGAAGTAAGTAGGTTATTATTGCTAGGTTAGAGTTGACTAGATCGTAGCATTGTTGCTACAGTGAGAGAAGAAGGGAAGTTCTACTAGGTTGTATCTAGGACTCACAAAAAACAGATAATAGATATTAAGAATCCTAGGATTGGAAACCCTAGGCGGAGATTAGGCATTTAGAGCTGAACTTCGTAAACATATCACCGCGTCGATCTTTTAAATCTGCATTTCATATCGCGTATATTGTGACTAACGTTGCTTTGCAGGTTTCGAATTCAAGGCCTTGAAATCCCTTTCAAAGCCTTGAAAACTAGTTTTGTCACCAGACGCACAAATCGACTTCCAGGCCTTGAAATCAGTTTCAAAACCTTCACATCAGACATTGTGAAAAGTTCTCATACTCTATTCAACCCCCTTGACCCTAAAATCCAAACCACCACGGTTGAAGGAGTCCAAGTCGAAAAGAAGGAAGCCAACTTCACTCAAACAGACTTGGATAGTGTTTCAAAGAATTACAAGGCCATGAACTTGCTCTATTGTGGATTGAATGCAAATGAATTCAACCGTGTCTCATCATGCAAGAGTGCAAAGGAAATACGGGACGAGTTAGTTATCACGTAAGAAGGAACAAGTCAAGTCAAAGAAACCAAGATAATCATCTTCATCAGGCAATACGAGCTATTCAAGATGAACTCAAATGAGTCAGACAAGAAGAGGGTCACACGGTTCATTGAGATTGTGAACAATCTTGATTCACTTGGAAAGGTCTTCACAAATGAAGACAAAGTAAGGAAGGTTCCAAGGAGCTTACCTAAAGCAAAGTGGGGACCAAAAGTAACCGTCGTTGAAGAAGCTCAAAATCTTACCACTCTTCATCTCGACGATCTTCTTGGAAAGCTAATCACCCATAAAATGATTCTTGGTGAAGAAGATGGAGAGCTCCCATCAAACTCAAAGAATCTGGCTCTAAGATCCAAGAAGAACGACATACCATCGGAGGATGAAGAATGTGATGAGGATAAGGAAGATCCATTCGCCTTGATTTTAAGAGGTCTTGCAAGTATTCTTCAAATGAAGAAGTAATTCACAAACAACAAAGAATATCCACGATCATCAAAACCTCGAGGTATGTTTTCTAAACCTAATAAGAGAACTAAAGTATTGAATTGTTTTTAATGTGTTGAATCAGATCATCTCGTAAAGGATTGTCCACAAAAGAAGAAGAACAACTTTAGGAAGAATGATTAAAAGAAGAAGGCTATGATAGCATCGTGAAGTGACTCAGATTAATCAAATGAGTCAGACGCCGAGAAAGAACACACAAACTTGTGCTTAATTGCCGATCATGAAGAGGATCCCAACTCCTATGTTGATGGTGTGGTGAGTACTATAATGTCCAATCAAACCTAGAAGTCACACAATTTCTTAAAGACATTATCATATGTGATAAATAACATAGGGTAAGGATAAGTTCTTTAAGAAAAAAGCTTCTCAAATAAGAGAAATGACTAAGTGAGATGTCTCTAGAAATTGAAAATCTTAACACTGAAAAGTTAGACCTTGATGACAATATCAAGGCCTTGGAATCGGAAAATGCGATTCTCAAGGGAAATCTCTTCTCTTCATCGAGACTATATTGATCTAGACAAAGAGAAGGTTGATCTAACTATGGCGTGTCAAGACCAGAAGGTTGTACTTATTCAATTCACTCGTTCGAAATCCAATCTCGAAAGGATGATGGGTGAACAACAATCTTCTCTTAACAAAAATAGTATAGGTTATCACGTAAGTTTTCCTAGAAAAACAACTACCACCTTTGTGAAATCTAAAGGAAGTATTCACATGCCGACATGTTTCTATTGTTGTAATTAGTGTCACGTAAAATCAACATGTCCATATAGAAGGAATGACTACATCATTAGTTGCAGTTATCCTCTATGTCTAAGGAAACAAGTTAAGCAAATATGGGTTCCTAAAGGTACTAGACCACCAAACATGATTGAATCTGAATATGGACCAAAATATGTCATTTGGTCTACCCGGAAAGGTTGAATTTTTGTTGGTTTGCAAGATATCACCAAGGTTACGGAGCATAAATGGATATTAGATAATGGTTGCTCAAGACATGTGAGTGAAAAAAGCTCACTGTTTTCATATTTAAAGAATCAATCACCTGGAACCATTACGCTTGGTGATAAAGGAAAGTGTTACATCATTGGCATTGGTAATATCGATTATAATTCATCTAACTTTATTGATGATGTTTATTTTTTTGGCGGTTTAAAGTATAACTTGCTTAGTATCCCTCAAATATATGATAAAGGAAACAAGGTAATTTTTGATTCAGATATATGTGAAGTTCAAGATAAAATATCGGGTGATATTGTGCTTACTGCTCCTAGATGTAACAATGTTTATTCAATGAGTACTAACTGTAAGAGCCTTAGTCTTTGAGAGATCCCACACCTGCGCCTCAGCTGAGACGCAACTGCTTTCCTTGGTTGGAGCTGCAGTGGGCCGCCCCTGCGCCCCTGGCTGGCCGCCCCTGCGGTTCTGTGAGCCGCCCCAGCGGCCAGGCTAGCCGCCCCTGCGGTTTATGGTAGACTGCAGCCGTCTTCTTTGACCCAAGCTTTGCTTTTTGACCCCTTCTCCTTTATATTGCCTTCTTCCTTCACATGAGGGTTTTCTCTCATCTCTTCTTCCTTGGATCATCTTGATCTTCTTTGAGCCTTTGTTGAGTTTGTGAGAGATCCTTGATGGCTTTGCTTCTTGTGGTCGATGGTTGTTGTTATTGAGCTTAAGAGCCAGCTTTAGGTTGTGATGGAGTTGTGCTGATCTCCTGGGAAGCTCAGTGGTAAGCTTCCATGGCTTTTCTTCTTTCCTTCCCTTTCTCTTCATCTTTTCATCTCTTTCCTTATCTTAGCTTACATCCTTAGGTTTGGATCTTGTTCCAGCCTTGATTTACTTATGTTGATGTATATATATATATGTATGTTTTTGTATGTATATGTGTTGGGCGAAGAAGGAGTGAAGGGATCAAAGGAAGAAGTGAAGAAGGAGCTGAAGTGGTGTGTCTCTACACACCAGCCTCCCCTGTGTCATCTCTGGACCGCCCCTACGCCAGCAATGAGCCGCCCCTGCGCCATTCCCTAGCCGCCCCTGCGTCACTTGCACCAACTTGGTGTTGCACTTGGTTCTGCAGGTGTGTGTTGCTTCTAGGCCTTCCTTAGGATGCCTTTGTTCCCTCCTTTCCTAGTATGAGTGTATAGGATCATGCTAGATGTGTGAAGATGTGTTTGGTTGAGATTATGATCGGTTTATGCCTTGTACGGCTTTAAGGACTTAGGTTGATGTTGTTTGAGGTTGTGAGGTTGAGTATGATCCCTATGAATCCCTTTGGGTCTAGGTGTGACCCCTTTGATGAA
The DNA here is from genome assembly GCA_033239125.1 of Fagopyrum homotropicum. Taxonomy (NCBI): domain Eukaryota; kingdom Viridiplantae; phylum Streptophyta; class Magnoliopsida; order Caryophyllales; family Polygonaceae; genus Fagopyrum; species Fagopyrum homotropicum. The sequence continues at coordinate 108,160,759 of BSWB01000007.1, forward strand.
TAGAGGTTGATATATCTTTATGCCTTGTTATTAGGCAGTGCCCTTCTCTCAGGATTGGAGGTTGATTCTAATTGATCGTATTTGATGTGTGTACGAGGTTGAGGTAAGTCCGTAGGACTTACTTAGCTAACATCCCTATATTTGGGTGTTTGCATGAGTGGTGTGTGCTTATTGTGTTGCTATGATAGTATGAGATGTTGTTTATACTGACCTATGTTTTATATGGTTTGGCCCGTATGTGTGGCTGTGATAACCTTTCCCTTTCACCCCGTCGTGGAGTCTGGGAGGTTCTTTGATGTCAGGCCAGACTTGGTATACGGGGAGGACATAACACCACTCCCATAGGGTACACGAGTTGTGTGACCGATTCCACTCTAGATGGCTAGCAGGCTTAGAGGCGATGATGTATCAGTCCTCGTGTCATATATTTTCATCTATGGATATATATATACAATTTGAGTAAATGACCTTTATATAAAGATGATAAAATGGGTAAATGTGTGATAACATGCTGGTGTGTTTATCTTTTCTGATTGTGTATGTGCTTATGCATTACCTTATATATGTATGGTTAGCTAACGGTTTCATACCGTGTTGTAGATGTTGGCAGGTTAGGCGTTGTTGAGTGATCTGGCAGGGTGACAAGCCGAGGATTCTCGTACATTAGGTGGTTGGTTTGGGTTTGTTGTGTTTCCCTCCTGTGTGAGGATGATCTTTTGTACCTCATGTGTGAGGATGTTGTTTTATATACTCGGCTATGTTGTTGTTTTACCTTTGGTTGTACAGTTTATATCGTTTTATGTATTTGTTTTATATCTGTCAGTGTCATGTTGTAAGGTCCAGTGAACTTGTTGTCAGGCTAGGGTCAAGATCCATTGTGAGATCCTAGCCCAATGTGGCATCCCGAGTCCCACGGATTTAGGGTGTTACACTAACCATGTTTCATGAACTAAGCTAACGTGTCTCAAGGCCTTGACTGACGATCCAAGGCTTTGGCATAGACGACTTGGTCACGTAAGCATGCATACGATGAAGAAACTTCTTTCAATGGATTTGGTACGCGGTTTACCAAACCTTAACTTCTAGGTAGATGAACTATGTAAGGCTTGTACACAAGGTAAACAAACAAGAGGTTCATTCAAACCAAAGAAGGTTGTAAATTCTTCTCGACCCATTGAACTTTTATATATGGATTTATGTGGTTCTATGCGTGTTAGATCTCCCAAGGGAAAATAGTAGATCCGTGTCATTGTTGATGATTTTTCTCGTTTTATATGAATCTCATTCTTACGGGAAAAATCTGAAGCTTTGTTTGAGTTTTCAAAACTTTGTAAGGATTTGCAAGCTTTGAAAAACTTACCTATCGTCTCTATTAGAATTGACCATAATAGAGAAATTGAGAAACTAAAGTTTGATTTGTTTTGTGCAAAATAAGGTATTTCACACAACTTTTCAGCTCCTAGAACACCTCAACAAAACGGGATTGTGGACCGTAAGAACCGCACTCTAGAGGATATGTCTAGGACTATGCTTTTAGAAAATAGTTTGCCAAAACGTTTTTGGGATGAAGTTGTTAACACGGCTAATTACATCTTTAATAGATGCTTAATTCGCCCTATTTTGAAAAAGACTCCTTACAAACTCTTTACGGGAAGAAAACCTAATATTTTTTTATTTTACACCCTTTGGATGTACATGTTTTGTCCATAATAATGGCAAAGACAACCTTGGTAAGTTTGATGTACGTAGTGATGAATCTATCTTCATTGGATATGCTTCAAATAACAAAGCTTATTGTGTTTATAATAGACGTACATAAATTGTTGAGGAAAGTATTCATGTTATATTTGATGAAAGTAGTGATGGTACTTTGAGTGAAAGTTTTACAGATTTGAAACTTAATCCGAATGGAGTTCATAATTCTGATGGAGAAGAAGATCCTAAAGTTCTAGAAAAGAATATGCAAGAACAGATTCAAGATACCAGAGAACAATCTCAAGACCTTGAAACGCATCTTCAAGACCTTGAAACGACAAACGGCTCTGCCAAAAGTCAGTTTCAAAGCCTTGAAACCCAACTTCTAGGCCTTGATATAGGATTCAAAGGCGATAATCCAACAATACCTTAATCTAGTCGAGCAAACGAGCCTCAATCTTCAGGATCTGTTCCAACCTTCAAAATAAGAAATTTTCAACATTTTTCATACCATCCACCAAACAACGTGATCTCAGATCCAAAAGCAGGAGTTCAAACCCGATCTAGGGTTAACAACTTGTGTGCTTTTTTGGCGTTTGGGTCTGGACCCTCACGTCAAGACCTAAGCAACTATCCGCCATTGGAACAAAATGGGAATTTCGAAACAAGTTGGATGAAAATGGCAAGGTCATTCGAAACAAAGCAGGACTTGTAGCTCAAGGCTATAACCAAAAAGATGGTATCAATTATGAGGATACTTTTGCTCCAGTTTCTAGGTTAGAAGTCATACGTATGCTACTTGTTTTTGCATCCTTCATGAACATAAAGCTTTTCCAAATGGATGTTAAATGTGCTTTTCTTAATGGCTTCTTAGACGAAGAAGTCTATGTTGCTCAACCTCCTGTTTTGAAAATGATGAATTTCCGGATCATGTTTTTAAATTGGACAAAGCTCTTTATGGTCTTAAGCAAGCTCCTTGAGCTTGGTATGAAAGCTTGTCCAAGTATCTCGTTGGAAATGATTTCAAAATAGGTTTGATTGACAAAACTTTGTTTGTCAAAACCAGAGGCAATAATTTATTAGTAGTAATAATTTATGTTGATGATCTATTATTTGGTGCTACTAAAGATTCTCTTTGCAAGGAATTTTCAGATATTATGTGTAGGGAATTTTCAGATATTATTTGGTGCTACTAACGATTATAGAGAATGCTATAAGTAAATTATATTCAAAGGAATGAATTTAACTAGTGATTGAATCAAGAAGTTTAATACGAGGAATATGATATTCTCAATAGGTGTTGTTGAAGTTTTGGTCTAGCTATTGCTTAATTGCTTTGTAAGTGTATCCTAATGCGATAAAGGAGGATAGTCTGAGTGGGAAACGGACTCAATAGTTGGTTTCCGAGGTTTTACTATTCTTACTTGTGAGGTAAGTGTATATAAATTACACTTGCTTAATATATATTAGGTGTCGTAATATGACATGAACCTATGCTTGCTTATACGTATATATATAATGTTTGTTATGATTGTATGCATCCTTTTATATATATATATATATATATATATATATATATACATACATATATATATGAGTGAGATGATGATCACGACTTGATATTGTCTATGATGGCATTCATGATGTACATAATATGATAATTAAAAGGATGTGATGAAAGAATATAATGAAAGCATGAAACTGAGTTATATTATGAAAGTGATAATATAGGATGGTAATTGATTAATTAGCCCAACTGTGTCCCACACCACTTGGGGACTATATAGAGGCAACGCTCGATCTACGAGGGGCTTCAGAGGCTGCGCTCGATCTATGAGTGGCCTTGGAGATGTCCCGCACCACCTAGGGATGAGAAACATATATAGAGGCAGTTCTCGCTCTACGAGGGGCCTCAGAGATTAGATAGCCGAGTTCAACGCTTGATCTGCAAGGGCTTCTACGACGCTATCGGGTTGGCCAACGTAAAGAGAAAAGAAAGAAAAAAAAGAAATACGAAAGCGCATGAGAAAATATATCGTACGATCAGTTGGAGCTATTTAGTTAATTATCACCTATGCATCGATGCCATTGATTCTAGGATGTTATATGTTATGTTATGATTATTCATATGTGATGTGTGATAATATGCTAGAATGTCTATGTGAAATGTGATATGAGTGGTTGTGGAATTAAATGTGAATGTGGATATGTATGTATGGACTTTGGAATGTGAGAAAGGGTATAGAGTGTTCTTTGGGGATGGGATATTAGATACTTATATATATATTGGGGAGTGTGATTTCTATATCCATACTGAGCTTGTAGCTCATGGTTGTTATATCCACATTTTTCAGCTACTGAAACTCAACATAATCAGGCAAGGACGTCGGACCCCACACTTGGATTGAGATCTTACCAGGTGGGTTGTTATGGGATGCTGCCACCTAGGATGTTTTGTGTGGTTTTAAAAAGTTGTGTTGTTAAACAAGTTTTGATGACATGTGTCAATATGTATATATGTTGTAAGATAAAGTTTTAAAAGTTTACGTTTTTCACTTATTGCTTTAAACAAGGTTAATTAATTCGTAATCGACTAGAAATAAAATTGGTGTCACATTATTGCTTTTTGTCTCTTTCATTCTTATTATCAGCTTGAGTCTATTCTATTATTGATTTATCACCTATTGATTTCACCTCAGTCCCAGAGATTGACCTTGAAATATTTTCTTTTACTACAAATTTGATTTGTCCATTATGGGTTGCTTATTTGCTTTGGCTTTTATTACAAGTATAAATTTAAGACTATATTCGTTCATGATTCACATACGTTTGAGAGCGAGAATTTCTCTTGGTCTTTTCCAGATTTCTAAGTTGTTAAAGGGTTTTCCAATACTTGCGGAACAATCATATCGAGGGCTACGTGAGTTGAAAAACACGGTCTTTGTTTGTCGATGTCAAAGGGTATTTTAGATAGTTACGTGCTTTGTTCACATATTAATGTTCATGAGTTATATATATGCAATAATATTTTAATTTATTATAGTGGTGATTCATATTTCCTTAAATCGCTTCCGTCCATTATTTGTCTACAATAATTATTTCTTTAGTTTGCTCTCGTTGGTTGCCTTTTCCCTCTTTTACTTAAAATATAGGATTGTTAGTGCACATCAAATCAGATATGGTCCTTGTGAATTTGATACCAGAATATACTACATCCGATCCTATATACTTTCGAGAGAGATTGTTATTAAATATTTGGTTAAAACTTCCACGATCAAAGTTTTTTACTCCGTTGTATGGGACTACTACTAATAGAATTGGTTGATACCTAATTCTCAGTTATTCTAAGCTTCTTATATTGCTGAATTTTTTCCCCTTTTGTCTTTGATTTACAACCTAGATTGGTGAATGCGAGGAGTTTGTGACCTAAACAAAGTTGTCCCTCCAGACAACGAGATTGAACGCACCCTTCATAGACAAAGATCGGCCAAGAAAGCCGTTGCAAATAAAAGCAATGGAAGATCCCAACAACCAACTTCACCCAATTAATCCACAAGTTGAAAGCGCTACGCTCAATGCCACAGTTGGTGTTGAAAGGCCTCGTCACCCTCAAATGCTAGACGTTAGGATGAATCTTATGCAAGGGTTCGAAACCATGCTTTTGTGCTCGATACACTTGGAGTTTGAGATTTCAACCTCATGACGGACACCATAAGGCTCATCCGGAATGACCAACTATCTGGAGTGTTGAATGAGAATCCGCATCAACACTTGTAGAATTATTAGAATATTATGAACACTTTGAACTATGAGAACATTACTCCTTATACTTAGATAAAAGAACTTACGCAACACCGGCGAGGATGTTTTATTGGAAAGATTGTAAATAAATTGGTTTAAGGATGATATCTACTTCATGCTTCGAGGACTTTTAACTGTAGTAGAAAGTTCCGGTCTTTGTACCTTTTTCTTGCTCATATGCCAAAAGCGATGCTTTTCTTGGTCTTTTAGGTATTTCTATGTTTTAATGGGTTTTCTTTTACTTCACACTACTGTAGAAAGAGCACAATCAAGTTGGTTAACATGGTCCATGTTTGTCTATACCAAAGGTATATGAGATAGTTACATCCTTATTTGCATTTTCAGTGTTCAATAATATTCACATGCATGGTTATATTTCATTTATCATAGTGGTGATACTTGTTTCCGTATATCGTTTCCCACCTTATTCTTGACAACTACAATCATTGTTTTCTTTCTTCTCTTGATCTCTTGAAAACTAACAAAACAAATTTTCATATCCCCTTCCCTTCTCCCTTAGCATAATTCTTATCATATATATCCATAAAGACACGGTCCCTGTGAGCTCGATACTCCAATATACTACATCCGATCAAGTCATCCTCGCGGGTGAGCTTGTTTAGAACTTTTGTTTAAAACTTCCAACATCATGACCTCAAAACGACCTCTTGTTGAACCAATGAAGTCTTGGAGGACATTTTGGATCAGGCCCAGCCGATCGCTTGATTGACCTACTAAACTAGCATGATTTGATGTCTTATATTATTTCCCTTACCATTCTTGTTTGGGTTGGATTTATGGCCCTTCCAATTGGACATATTATCTTTATTTTCGATCTTAGGTTATTATAAAAGATAAGATCGCAGAAGATCTAGGGTTCCACGACACACAATGACCCTATAAATAATGTGTGTCAACCATTAGGTTAAATATCTCTTTCTTTTATTTTTTGACAAGTGTTTGTTGTCATTCGATCATAGAAGTCGCTCGACAAGGTCCTTCTTGGTCGCTCGACTAGGTTCTTTTTGAATCATATCTTTTGATTTTATTTCAGGTACATTTGGCTAATTCTATCTTTCATAAGGTCTAGTAAGCACGACTACATTGATCTATGTTGTTGGATTGATTATATGTATTAAGTGTTTGTCTATATGAGTTTTGGTAACATTTGAAATCCTCCTCTACTATATGTTCTTTAAGGTCATGTTGCCTTAAAATGATAGTCTAACTCACATACCTCCATGTTGAGTTCCTGTTAAGAAAATGTGCCAGCTTTGGGTATATGACAATTAACACGTGACATCATTATTATATGCCAAGTAGAGTCTTGACCACGTGACAATCAAACAAAGTTGTTTCCCGTATAAAAAGGACTTACATTCGATATTATCACACTAGGTGTACCAGTAATTGTGTGGTTAGAAAGACAAATATTCACACGAATACAACAACGCATTGGACTTGAATATGTTGCACACACCTTTGAGATCTTGTGTGTCGATTGTTATTGAACTTGTTGGTAGGTATGCAAGTATAATTGGATTGAAGGTGGTATTAAATTTATTATAATACTTGTTTTGACCGATAAATTCTAGGTAAAAACGCACAAGCAAGTACATACTGGCCATCCGGGCCGGTCCGGTAGCCCACCCGCTTTTTACATGGGTGGACATGGGTAGCGTTTGTGGCCTGGACAAGCCGGGCCGGGCTGGCCCGGCCCGCACCTTTTGGGTAGCTTTTTTAGGTATGACCCGGCCGGAGCCTGGATTTGTACAAGTCTAATCTTATCCAACAGATCATGTAAAACCTCTAAAGCATGTAACTAGGCATCGTCATCAGGAAACTTGATGTCCATCTCTAGCCAAGCTAGATCCCTCTGAAGTTGAGGCTGAATTGTCAATCTAGTAATTGCCTTCTCTCGAGGCGTCTTCATGCTCAAGGTGTCAGCTACAACATTCGCCTTTCCCGGATGATACAAAATCTCAAGGTCAAAATCCTTGATCAACTCAAGCCATCGACGTTGGCGGTTATTCAACTCCCGCTGCGTGAAAATATACTTCAGAGTCTTATGGTCTATGAAGATCTGACATGTAGCACCATACAAATCCAGATCTTCAAAGCATGAACTACCGCTGTCAACTCCAGATCGTGAGTCGGGTAGTTCTCCTCATACGTCTTCAACTGTCTATATGCATCACTATAGACCACAAAATCATCAAAACCCTCTGGTTGTGTTAAGATAGGAGCACAACTCAAATATCTCTTCAACTCCTCAAAACTCTAGGCACACTGGTCAGTCCATACAAATCTGGTAGTCTTCCTCAGAAGACTCGTAAGTGGACGGGCAATCATAGAAAATCCCTCCACAAAGCGTCTGGAATATCCGGCTAGGCCAAAAAAGCTACACACTTCATTGACGTTCGTCGGTGTCGTCCATACAGCAACATACTCAATCTTCGCCGGATCAACCATAATCTCGTCGGCGGAGACGATATGCCCAAGGAAAGCAACCTCATACATCCAGAACTCGCAGTTAGAGAGCTTAGCATATAGCTCTTTATCCCTCAGAATCTGCAAAACCGTCCTCAGATGACCGACATGCTCCTCTCTGGTACGAGAGTATACCAAAGTGTCGTCAATAAAGACCACCACAAACTGATCTAAGAAGTCGATGAAGATACTGTTCATCAACTCCATGAAGACTGTTGGGGCATTTGTTAGTCCGAATGGCATCACTACAAACTCTTAGTGTCCATAACAGGTACGAAATGCCGTCCTGTGTACGTCCTGCTCTCTCACCCTCATCTGGTGATATCTTGAGTGCAAGTCAATTCGGGTTAAAACTTTCGCTCCCTGAAGCTGATCAAGTAGATCATCAATACGAGGCAATGGATATCTGTTCTTGATTGTCACCTTGTTCAACTCTCTATAATCAATACATAATCTCAACGATTCGTCCTTCTTCCGCACGAAGAGGACAGGTGCACCCCATGGTGAAACACTAGAGCATATGAAGCCCTTCTCATCCAACTCCTCGAGTTGCTTCTTCAACTCCAACATCTCGCCAGGTGCCATATGATATGAGGCCTTCGAGATGGGTCTCGTACCAGGCTCCAACTCTATACTGAAATCCACACTTCTCTGAGGCGGCAAGCTCGACGGCTCAACAAACACATCTGCAAACCCGCGGACTACTGGTATGTCCTCCAAAGCCGGACTCTCTCCATCCTTCATGGTGTAGCACCAGAAGGCATCACATCCTTGTGCAATCAGTCTAGCTGCTCGTACGGCACTAATGACAAAACTTGTCTTCCCAAGGTCCCAACCCCAGAAGACCTCAATTTGACTAAACTCGGTAGAGACTGTAACAGTCCGTCTACCAACATCTAAAATTACACGGTGCCTACGCATCCAATCCATACTTAACATGACTTCTTCATGCATCAATGGCATGACTAAGAAGTCAACAAGTAAAGCATGAGTCCCTAAACGAAGGGGACAACTACATATCTCATGGGTACCTCTGACCCGGCTACCATCAAGTAACCCTATAGTAAAGGGTATCCCTTCTATGGTAGCTAAACTCAAACGCTCAACGCAAGTATCAGAAATAAATGAATGCGTAGCACCAGTATCAAACAAAACTCTAACAGGTAAACCATGAAGCAAAATGGTACCTGTAGCAGCCGGTACAGGTGGATCCTCTACACTCCTCAACTCAAAAGCTCTACCTTGAGCACCTCTAGCATCCGCGGTACTCCCACCACGACCTTTGCCTCTACTCAGCCCGGGAGCAAATCCCTGAGTAGATAAACGATCTGGGACTCTTTATTGTCCCTATGTCTGCTGCTGAGGTGTCCTTTGACCACCTCCTGCTGCACTAGCAGGGGAAGAACCCTGCTGAGATGCAACTCCACCCTGCCTCCTGAAGGCAGCTCGATGTCCTTGTCTACCACATGTAAAACAAGTCACAACTGGTCTTAGGCAATATGTCCTCAAATGGCTAGGGTCACCATAGTTGTAACACTGTCGTCCCTTATCTTGAGTCAGTGCAGACGAGAGGTAACTTTGACGCCTCTGGTCTCGTCTAGACCTAGATGCTCTTCCAACTCCACCGGTCTGTCCAGTGCGCTGCCAATCTCAAACCGTCCCGTCTAAGAAGCTCTCCTCTGACTGGCTCGCTCCCTCTCAAAAGCAGAAGCTCAATCCTAGTAGTTAGCTAGGGACTCGCAACGGAATCCCGCCATGTATGAACGTGTGCTCTCCCTCGGACGACGAGAGAACAGATACACATGCTGGTCCTCAAATGGTGCAGCTGGACCCAACAAAGCTAACTCTGTTTGGAAGCGGAGGATGACATCTACAATAGGTACATCCTCAAAATCAACCTCCACGAAGTCCTGCAGCTTCTCCCTCCTCAATGAGGCAGGGCAGAACTGCTCTCTAATCATGATCCTCATGTGATCATAACTGGTGGCTCTGGTCCGTACAGTCCTCTACCACTGATGTGCAAGGTCACAGAATAGAGACTGTACTAGCTCTATCCGTTTGTCCTCGGGACATGTGATAGACTCTAAAGCTGAGTCTACATGTCCTATGCATACCTCAATCTATAACCCTATCTCTCCTAAGAAGGATGGTACTCCCTGCTGATGGAATGCCTTCAACTAGGCACCTAGTCGAGGCCCTTTGGTCTCCTCTACAGCTCGAACAGTCTCAGTAGCACGTGCCGGCATAGTTAGCACCTGTGTGGCTCCCTGAGACATCTCAGAAGATCCCTCATTCACTAGTAGATTTGGGGCTCGTCTGCCAGCTTTGACAGCCTTCTCAAAACGTCTGAGGTACTCTCTAAACTCCGGTCCTCCCATGGAGACACGATCCGCGTTATCAGACTGGGCTCGATGTGAATGGGGTTTCCTAGATCCACCACTCCCCGTCTCTAGGACGACACTCTCTGCAACCTCGTCATGTATCTCCTCCACCACTGGTGGATCAAAGCAGGAACTGGTCCTTCACCTACCACACCCGGAGGACGGGGTGGTCTACCTCTACCTCTGCCTACAACGACAGTAGCTCTAGTCCGAGCCATCTGCGGGGTATGCATACCAAACTTATAAGGCTCTATATAGACCATATGTATAGATATATATATATACTTAACATATAGACATACATAATCCATAATACATATATACATATCTATACTATAGAGATCCATAGAAGAAGTGGCGAATTCTCGTACATTCTAACCCAAACCACATTTAAAACCAAAAACTTTTGAAAACTTCAGACCCCTTTCGGGTTCTGTTTATTTTACCTATCGAACCTCATTGCAGGTAGCAAGTGCCATTGTTGTCAACCTAAGGCTCTGATACCAGGTCTGTAACACCCGAAATCCACGGGACTCGGAGTGCCACATTGGGCTAGGATCTCAGAATGGATCCTGACCCTAGCCTAACAACAAGTTCACTGAACCTTACAACATGATACTGACAGATATAAAAACAAATACATAAAACTATATAAATTAACAAAAGGTAAAACAACATAGCCGAGTATAAATAACAACGTCCTCACACAAGAGGTAGCAAAAGATCACTCAGCAGCACGTCTACACGAGAGGTCCTCGTGTAGACGTCTAATTCGACAAGATACATGAATTAAGCGTAAACGTCATGAATGTTCGCTCCAAAAGGTGTGTGCAAGCTTTAAATTTATAACCCAAGAAGTATGCTTGAACAAAGATGTGAACCCGCAGTGTACGGGTCAATTGTAATAAAAAGCAAGAATTCCAGGGTCGATCACAGGGACTATGGTGAAACAAAGCACAAAATTGGTTGTCAAATATTGCAATTGACCAAAAGCAATTAAAGTAATCAAAGATGCTATAAAAGTCAAGTAAGGGGAAATGCGGATTCTAGGAATTAAAGCATCTAGTTGTGGTTCCGACTCAAGATCTCAAAGGATAACGCGGACAAAGCTGAGGTTTGCTAAGGGAAGGTGTTTCTAAGGTGGGAATAGATTACCGGGTAAGTCTCACTACTCACTATCCCAAACCAAAGCTCCTATCACCGGGTAAGTCTCAAGGTACTAAGGAAAGGAACTATAATCTCAAACTAACACACCACCCAAGGGAATAGAATCAACCTTTACCGGGTAAGTCTCAGGCTAACTCACAAAGATGGGATGAAGGCACACTCAAACCCCAATAAAGGCTAAACCTTTATTACTTACACTTATGATCATGGGTAAACAAACAAAGGAATTACCGGGTAAGTCTCATCCTAGGCTTGCATTGAACCAGGAAAGGTGTAATAAGGATAGGATTTGGCAAACTGGAATACTTAACTCTCAGTTTCGGATCAGGAAAGGTTCACCTCGTTCAGTTTATGTACCATCTCGGTCGAGATGTTCGTCGACTGAGCGAGGTGTTATAGGGTTAAGGTTAAAGACTCGAGCTTTCAGGGTCCTGTTGGGATTAAGATCATTCTATCATCGTCTTCCCCACAACTTTCTGCCAATCACCCTAGAATCGCATAAGAAACTTAGCCAACAATCATCATGATAACAATAATCAAATATATGGGAAAGGAACGAATATTCGAACAAGAAAACCTTAAGAAAAAGGTATCAATAACAAAATCGAATAACAACAAATCAGCGTTCCTTAGATCACAAAACAACTAAGACAACAAACCAAAAGGAAATCTAAGAAAATCTTACAAACTCCCTCAAAAGCTAACTCCAAACTATGAATCCTTCCTTCCTTGATCTTCAATCCTTCAATCCTTCCTTCAAACTTCCAGAAAATCCTTTGATCCGACTATATTAGCATGGCTGAATTGTGGAAAATCCAACCCTTTATATAGGAGAATTATCTTCCAAAGATAATAATATCTTAAAAAGATAATTTTCTATAAAATATATCCATATCTCTAAAATAGATCTCCCAAAAATAATATCTTCCTTCCAGAAATCCAGCCCAAAAATATAAGATATCTTCTTTCCAAAAATTAAAGATCTCAGCCAAAAACAAAAATCTTGCCGGCTGCAGGGTGTTCGCCTCGGTCGGGACGCTCCTCAAGATCACCTCGGTCGAGGTGACATTGTAGTTGACCGAGGTGAATCTCAAATGAATGTGAAATCTCTCAAATCTGGTCCAAAGTAGATCTTCTTCATTAATTCCATGCTTCCTGAATTCTTCCTTAAGCTTCAGAATGTAGCTTCAATGACTCCTTAACTCCATTTTAGTCCAAAACGTGCCATTTTACCTACGATTACAATGAAACTAGGTGTAGACCTCGATTCCCGTAAAGGTAGATGAAACAGCAATATAATCACATAATATGCATCCATACATGCAGATTTATGAAGATAAAACGTCTAAACAAGTCCCAAAATATAGACTATAATGCATGCTATCAAAATACCCCATACTTGTCCCTTGCTTATCTTCAAGCAAGTTCCAAATCTTAAGTACAAGATAGAATGAACTATAAGTCATAAAGATCAAAGAAAAACATTTCAAAACATTTTTGGTTGTGTGCTCCACTCATAGATCACTCTAAGAGAATGCTTCATGGCAAATAGAATCAAGATATGATCAATACATTTTATGGATATAAGAAAGTTGTTCATCTTTGCATAAAATCATAGAATGCATAATAAATTATATTTATTGAAATTACTAATGTATAATCCAATTTAAACCACCAAGTCAATCAACAAGCTCGAGATATCAAGCGCTTCCAAAAGAGGTCAAGAAACGTGTCAGGGTGGGATGTATATAGGGTATGTGGTGCGAGAATCCGGGAAAAGGATCTTACTTCACTTTCTTTGAAACTCAACATCTTCCACCAATAAGCTTTGCTTATTTTACTTTACTTTTTGGGATGCATGGATAGAGGTGCACAGTAACCGAAGCCTGGGAGATCAGCAATCATCAATTTCTCGAGATGCCTCAAACCCTTGATGCACATACCATGACCCGTAAGGAATATTGCTCAATCCGACTTTGGCAAGACACAAACACCCGGCTACGTGAATGGTGCCGAGTTACTTATCATCATGATTGACTTCCCCAAACCTATTTGTTTCTTTCTAACACTTTCAGCCAACATCTCGACTTCACTTTCACTTGCTTTCATTTGCTTGCTTCTAAATTCCGGATAGGTAAAGGGAGGCAAATATGTATATGAGGGGCTAAAGCATGATCAAGAGGAAGAAGAGAAGAGAATGAATTGCCTTAGTCATCCCAGGAAAATGTGATAGAACTCATCATGTGGTGTCAACCTTCAAATTCAACATAATATTGATAAAAACAAAGTATTAAACATGCCAAAATTTCAAACAAAGCATTTTGCAACTTAAACATATCATAAAACCTTTCAAGCATATAAAGATTTCAAAAACCAATCTGCAAACAATATCATCATTGAGGTCATATCCAAAGAAGAAGCACAAAATAGTTTCGAAAAATCTCTCAGTTAAACCACCTCGGTCGAGGTGTTCTAAGTAATCCGAGGTGCTTTACCTCATTTGGCCAGAATCATCCCGGTCGAGGTCATGAAATTTTTTTTCTTAAACCAGTTTTTGACGTTTTCTCAAACAAAAACCTGTATGCATGCATGTAATCTCAGATAAACACATGGAGCATAAATAAATCATAGATATCCAACTAGAGTCATACAAGCATACATAATGTCAAGTAAATACATCCACATACCCCATACTTGGGACACATTGTCCCAATGGGTCAAAATAAGAGTCAAGTAAAACAAGAAAAGAAATCCATGCAAGCTCTAGTCCTGATCCGCTGGAGGTGTTGTGATGCGTCCTTGGAGGTAACCCAAGATAACTCCGGATCTAGATCAAGCAAAATTCCAACTACTCCTTGATTCTTTGTGCAATGTTGTATCAATTCGGATCCAAAGGGACGGAAACAATGAAGAAACAAAGGTTACTTCGATCTAGAGAGATCGAATAAACCTTTTTGTGTGGATCGAAGGTTGATTCTTAAGAAGAATCCTCGAATATGGATTTCTGGGATCAAAGACGAGATCCAAGGAAGAAATTTGAGAGATAGAAGAGAGGTTTTGATGCCCAAGCTAAGTAGGAGGAAATTCTTCTCAAAACTTAGTAATATTGAACATGAAAAATAAGTGAGGCAAGATATCTCTTATATAGAGAGACTTGCCTACCTATGGGCCAACGGGCCAAACAAAAAACATGAAGAAAAGCCCAAAAGGGAAAACCTAAAAGGATAAGGTCAAAAGGGAATATTCTTATACGGAATATCCATTTATTACATAAAAAGGAAAACATGAAATCATAGTCCGAAAATAAGCTAGCTTCATGCCATGGAGTCGGAAAGACGAGACATGCCGCTAACGGAACCGGTAGCCTATACCATGGTGGTGTAGAGACATGGCCTGCCGGTAATGGAACTAAGTGAAGAAGTAATGCGGGCGATGATGGAGCCGGTGGCTCGAGCAATGGCCTTAGCTCGGGATCGGGTGATCGGTCCATCTGAACGAACTCTAAGAGCCTCGTCCTCTTCGTCTATGGTCAACGTAAAAGGGGCATCCAAGTGTGCATCAGTCCCTCCATCTTGGCTGTGAAACGTCCCCGTTTCACCATCGTCAAAGAGGGGCTCAACATAAGGGGCAAGGTCCTTGACGTTGAATGTTGGGTGTACTCCGTAGGAATCCGGAAGCTCTAACTTGTATGCATTGGGACCATGATGGGCTAAGATGCGGAATAGGCCATCACCACGGTCCGAGAGCTTGCTCATGCGGCGAGTAAGGAAACACTTCTTCCGTAGGTGGAGCCAAACAAGATCACCGGGCTCAAAAGAGACGTCGTGGAGGCCCTTGTTGCGTTGTCCTGCAAGTTGGGCGGCACGACGTTCAAGTTGTGTCCTAGTCCGCTCATGAAGCTCAATGATTTGGGCGGCTCGGTTCCCGGCGATGATGTGTTCTCCATCCTTGAGCGGGCGGGGAGTGAAATCCAATGGTGTGTGTGGATTGAGGCCGTAGACAACTTCAAATCGGGACAATTTAGTTGCCGTGTGCCTAGACCTGTTATACGAAAACTCTACAACAGAAAGTAAGTCCTCCCACCTACGTGGGTTGGTCCTAGTGGTGGCTCTAAGTAGAGCACCAAGAGTCCGATTGGTCACCTCCGTTTGACCATCGGTTTGGGGGTGATAACTACTTGAAAACAACAAGTTGGTTCCAAGTTTTCCCCATAACGTTCTCCAAAAATGACTTACAAATTTCACGTCCCGATCACTAACGATGGAACGTGGTATTCGATGTAAACGCACCACATTGTCAAAGAACAAGGTGGCAACTTCACTAGCATTTAGGGTGCTTTTACATGCGATGAAATGAGCCATTTTGGAGAAGCGATCGACTACCATGAAAATGGAGTCTTTACCTCGTTTTGACATAGGCAACCCGACCACGAAGTCCATGGATAGATCCTCCGAAGGTTCCATTGGTATAGGCAAAGGGGAATACATTCTATCCGGACCTTGGCGCGACTTGGCATGATGACATGTGATGCAACCCTTGCAAAACCGTGTCACATGCATACGCATCCGGGGCCAAAAGAAATGCTCTTGGAGAGCGGAAAGGGTCTTGGTAGCACCGAAATGACCACGGCCCTCATGAGCTTCCTTGACCAACAAATGGCGTATAGATGAGCGCGGAATACAAAGTTTTCCCGCTCGAAAAAGATAGCCATCGTTAATAAAGAAAGACTCGTGCTCTCGGAGGTCGAGGCATTGTGCCCATATGTCCTTGAAGTCAAGATCCGTGGCATATAACTCTTTGATAAGAGCAAAGCCATGTATCTTGGCATACATATACACAAGGAGGGTATAGCGGCGAGAAAGGGCATCGGCTACCACATTCTCTTTGCCTTTCTTATGCCGAATGACATAAGGAAAGGTCTCCAAAAACTCTACCCAACTAGCATGGCGCCGACTGAGATTTGTTTGACTCTTGAGATACAAAAGAGCCGCATGATCCGAATGAATCACGTACTCCTTCGGCCACAAGTAATGTTGTCATGTCTTTAGACAACGAACTAGAGCATATAGTTCCTTGTCATATGTAGGGTAGTTGAGCGAAGGACCGGACAGTTTTTCACTAAAGTAGGCAATTGGACGAGTCTCTTTTAAGAGAACTCCTCCAATGCCCACATTTGATGCATCACACTCCACCTCGAAAGTTTTCGAAAAGTTTGGGAGTTGGAGTAATGGTGCATTACAAAGGCGGTCTTTGAGCGCATCAAACGCTCGAGCATGGATATCACGCCACTCAAACGTGACACCCTTGGTAGTGAGCTCATAGAGCGGTGCCGCTACCGTGCTAAAGTCCTTGACAAAGCGTCGGTAGAAACCCGCTAAGCCAAGAAAGGCTCGGACCATGGTGACCGTAGTAGGAGTAGGCCACTCCCGAATAGCACGAACTTTAGATTCGTCTACTCGTAGTCCGTCCTTAGACACGACATAGCCAAGAAAGATAGTGGTGTCCGAGCAAAAGACGCATTTGTCAAAGTTGACATACAATTGCTCTTGTCTAAGGCACTCGAGCACTTGGCGAAGGTGCCCGATGTGATCCTCCAAAGACGTACTAAACACCAAAATATCATCAAAATAAACAACAACAAATGTACCCAAGAATCGGCGCAAGACATGATTCATGAGGCGCATGAAGGTGGACGGGGCGTTGGAGAGGCCAAATGGCATGACAAGCCATTCACAGAGTCCATACTTCGTTTTGAATGCCGTTTTCCACTCGTCACCCTCGCCCATCCGGATTTGGTGGTAACCGCTCCGGAGATCAATTTTGGAGAAGATAGTGGCGCCATGAAGCTCATCCAACATGTCATCAAGGCGCGGGATAGGGTGGAGGTATTTGACGGTGATTTGGTTGATGGCACGACAATCAACACACATTCGCCATGATCCATCTTTCTTTGGTACTAAAATTACCGGGACGGCACATGGTGATAAAGATTCACGCACATGTCCCCGGTCTAGGAGCTCTTACACTTGACGTTGTAGCTCCTTCGTCTCTTCCGGACTTGCTCGGTACACGGCACGGTTTGGCAAGGAAGCACCGGGCACAAAGTCAATTTGATGTTCAATCCCTCGGATAGGTGGCAAGCCGGGTGGGAGATCTTTGGGCGTAATATCCTGAAATTCGGACAACAACAAAGACACCTCGTGTGGCACATTACTTGGGTCATGAGAAGTAGATAAACAAAACGGAACAAGTAAAAAGCATGGGAACTTGCCTTCCATGACCGGGTGCAAATCATGCCGGCGAGCTAAGAGTATCCGCGGTTCACACCGTCCTTGAATTACGGGATCCGAAGATGGTAAAGGTGCGCCCGAAGAAACGATGCGACCTTTACTACCTTTGGACTCGGTATCATGGACAAGAGGGGCGGTGTTTCGGGATTTGGAAGTACTAGCACCTACAACATCGGGACTCCGGGGGTCCGATTTTGCCGGTGCTTTAGCGGACTCATCAATAGTTTGTTGCCTCTTCCGTTCCGCATAGTCAACCAAAATTTCGTGCGGAGTCATAGGCAAAAGTGTGACCCGTTTTCCATTATATTGGAACATGTATCGATTAAGATAACCATCATGATATGTGCGGCGATCGAATTGCCATGGTCGTCCTAATAGGACATGTGTGGCGTCCATCTTGATAACATCACAAAAGACCTTATCAACATAGGCGCCAATAGAAAACGGCACCCAAGCTTGTTGTGTGACGGTGTCACATGCCGTATCGGAAATCCATTGGAGTCCGTAAGGCGTTGGGTGGGGGGTCGTAGGTAACTTGAAGTGTTTTACCACCCGTTCGTTGACAATATTGCAACAAGAACCCCCGTCAACGATGAGATAAAGACTCGTATTATTAACAAAGCAACGAGAGTGGAAGAGATTCTCGCGTTGATCAATAGGAATATGCTCTTTAACAGCCAAAATACGACGAGAAAAAAGAGCGAATTTACCGGGTTGTGTTGGGCCGCAAACAAGCTCGTCATCACAAGGTTCCATGTCAAAAAGTGGGTCGGTGTCATGGTCATCCTCAATAATGATATCACCGTCATGTTGACCATCGTCGTCCTCGAAATATGTTGGGTCGGCAAACAAGACCCGTTTGGTGTTTGGGCAATCACGTTGTACATGGCCAAAATCGCTACACTTGTAGCACACGGGCTCCCTAGGGCAAGCCGCCGGTGAGGGTCGTTGTTGACCTTGAGAGGGAGGCGCCGGTGCCGGGCCACGGTTTGGTGCCTACTCGGTACCCGTTTTCCTATTGGAAGGACTTGTCCGTTGGGTCCCTTTGGAAGTGTCGGTATCTGTAGGACTAGGCGCATCTCGAGGGTAACATGTGTTAGATGGATAAAGATATGGACTCGAGGAAGAGGTATACCTAGAATACCGCGGTGTTTCAAGTTGTTGCTTATATAGCTTCATGGCGGCATGACATAATGCTCCCAAATCCTTGAATGGGACAATCTCGAGCGGCCGCCGGATGGAAGCATTAAGCCCACTCATGAACTTGGTGCGGATGGCGGAGGGGGAGGCCGAGACGCCGGCCTTAATGTGCATGTCCTCAAGTTTAGCCAAGTAAGCCACCGGAGTGAGGTTGCCTTGCTTGAACTCGGCAATTTGCAACCACATATATTCTTAAAGTCCTCGGGCACGTACTTCTTGGTCATGCAATAGAGCAATTGTTCAAATGTCTCAATCGGTGCCCATCCTCACCTCTCACGGGTGAACTCATACCGGTTCCACCAAGACTTCGCATCTCCTTCAAAGTATAGAGTTGCCGCCTCGATTTTCTCGTATTCCTCCTCATAATGACAATGTTTTAATGCTCGTTTCATATCCTGCGCCCAATCAAGAAAAACACACGGATCATATTCACCATGAAAGGTAGGGAACTTAACCTTACCTTCCCTACGATCTCGGTAGGGATCCGGGCGGGGCAGTGGAATGTAGGCATCATCGGCGCGGGCTCGCCGGTAGCCGCCATGAGGCCGTTGGCGCCCATGAACGGGTGGGGGCTTCCTAGGTGGATTTGGGGGAGGCAACCATTCTTCACCCCGGTCTTGGTTCTCATAAGGGTCTATGACGGGTGGGTGCCACGGACGGTTATGTGCTACCCGTTCTAAATCAGATTCATCACCGGAGAACTCGTTGAAGTTGTGTTGCTCATCGTATTCATCAAAGTCAAGGGTCCTCGGTTGCCGGGTTGACCGTTGGCGACGGTGTTCGGAACGATCATGCTCACGACCATGATTGGTGGTTGAGTTGGGACGGTACCGGGGCTCTTCCCGGGTTTGTCGGTCGGTGCGGGACACACTAGGTGGAGGTGAAGAAGGAACATACCGTTGATGTTGATGCTCATAATATTGGTGCCGATGTTCCGTATCGACTATGGGCAAGTCATCTTGACGCGGGTCGGGGAATTCCTCCTCTTCTCCATGGGACTCATTTCCGTCAAGAGGTAAAGGATGGGTGCGTTCAATGACAGACGCAAGCCGGGTAACGTTTGATGGTCCGGCTCCCAAAAGTCCCTTGTCTTTCCGTTGTGCATCGGATGTGGAAGCATTGACCACGATCTCATTCGGATATGTTGGGGTGGGACGTTGAGCAATCTGAAGGGCCTTAAGAGCTTCGAGCTCTTTTTTCAAGGCAATGTTTTCTCGGGTCAAGGCATCAAACTTTTGTTGTGCCTTCAAGGCTTCCAATTCTCGCCTTATGGAGTCATTTTTGAGGGACAACGAAGCAATTTCTTGAGCCAAGGGTTCACTGAACTCTTGCGGACCAGAATCCTGAGAAGTTTCCATTTCAACGTTAGTCATTGCTCCAAATCAGCACACAATTGCAAGCAATCAAGTGAGCAAGGTGACAAGTTAGGTCAACTTTACCCAAGTTCAAGTGCGTTATCGGGTTCTACTTTGGGGAAGGCCGTTTGGCGGTTAGGCAAGGAAGGCAAATCCAACAAAATTGAACCAATTACACACAAATAAACAAGTGATATTTTGCAAACGTATGTAAGAAAATGGAGAGATAGAAGATGGACGGATTGTTCACTCGGCAAGCTTTCCTTGCTTTCGGTCTTTGACCGTTTTGTAAAATCCGATTTTTCGGATGGACCGGTTTGCCAGACGTCTTTTCACTTTGTGTGTTTCGTTTCTTTGAAACGTTTTGAGCAACACTTTCTTTTTTTTTTTGAACACAAATCCGTATTGATGAAGAGTTTTTTTTGCTTTTCTTGGAATATCAAATGCGAGATATCCGAACTTTTCGTTAACAAAAAATATCCCAAGAGATTTGGTGAAATTAATTAACAAAATTGTCGGATTAGGTCGGTTTAAGAAAAAGACGGGTTTGATAAATGGTTTGAAGGCAAACCAAATATCTCCTATTTTTGTACTTTTTGTTTTGAGTTAAACACGGAAAAGGAAAAAAAAATTTCAGGGAAAATGGATGAACATGATGAAGAACATGATGAACAACATGAAGATCATGAAGAACAAATGAAGAACATCATGACCAAACGAAGAGCATCATGAACAAAAAAAAGGCTAAATAGGTTTAAGAAAATAACGCACAAAAACAAGAGTAAAGAGAACTTAGCTTTGATCCCTTGCTCTGATACCAATTTGATGCGTCCTTGGAGGTAACCCAAGATAACTCCGGATCTAGATCAAGCAAAATTCCAACTACTCCTTGATTCTTTGTGCAACGTTGTATCGATTCGGATCCAAAGGGGCGGAAGCGATGAAGAAACAAAGGTTACTTCGATCTAGAGAGATCGAATAAACCTTTTTGTGTGGATCGAAGGTTGATTCTTAAGAAGAATCCTCGAATATGGATTTTTGGGATCAAAGACGAGATCCAAGGAAGAAATTTGAGAGATAGAAGAGAGGTTTTGATGCCCAAGCTAAGTAGGAGGAAATTCTTCTCAAAATTTAGTAATATTGAACATGGAAAATAAGTGAGGCAAGATATCTCTTATATAGAGAGACTTGCGTACCTATGGGCCAACGGGCCAAATAAAAAACATGAAGAAAAGCCCAAAAGGGAAAACCTAAAAGGATAAGGTCAAAAGGAAATATTCTTATACGGAATATCCCTTTATTACATAAAAAGGAAAACATGAAAATATAGTCAGAAAATAAGCTAGCTTCATGCCATGGAGTCGGAAAGACGAGACATGCCGCTAACGGAACCGGTAGCCTATGCCATGGTGGTGTAGAGACATGGCCTGCCGGTAATGGAACCAAGTGAAGAAGTAATGCGGGCGATGATGGAGCCGGTGGCTCGAGCAATGGCCTTAGCTCGGGATCGGGTGATCGGTCCATCTGAACGAACTCTAAGAGCCTCGTCCTCTTCGTCTATGGTCAACGTAAAAGGGGCATCCAAGGGCGCATCATGTTGGATATGGGATGAAGGGATGTTGAGATGGGTCAAACGGATAACCCATAGTGTGCTGAAACTGGATCTCCATCATCCGCTGCTAGTAGTGCTGGCTCTCTCTAAGCTCCATGACCTCCACTGTAAGAGTTGTGTAAGAGTCGATCATCTGATCATTCAGCTCATCAATCCGTCGGTGAGCTACTGGATGTCTCTGTCTACGGACTCTACGCCTAGCGGGTCGTGATGGTGCATTTGCCTCCTCCTCTGTCGCCTCATCATCCAGGTCGAGAACCGGCACACTAGGACCACCGGTATCAGTACCAGTCTCCATGGTAGCTCCGCCATCATCATACTTCGCCTCCTCCTCGGCGGGTGTAGAATCTCTAGCATCTTGTAAATAGGGAAACCAAGCGGAAGACTAGTACTGCGGATAGAAAATTGTGAATTGGGCTGACCATAGGATACCCTAAGGGGCAGTCTGCTCCTAAGGCATAGCTACATATGGTGTAGTAAGGCCACGAGGAACCAGAATCCTCCTCGTGATCATCTCCTGAAGTCCTAACGGCTTCGCAGCCACTACCAATGTGTTGCAGTCAAGTCCAGACCCATAACTGTAGCGATATGGGTCACCATCCCTCCACAACAGATATCTCCCTTGGCCTTTCCCTTGATCCGATGCAAATTCTCAGCTAGCATGCCTCCAAAGTCAGGCACTCCTCCAGTCACCATGCAGAACATACTCAGCAACTCTCCTTGTCTTATCTTTTGGAGCGTCTTAGTACATGCCAGAATAGTCTCATTAAAAATACGGTGGGCAAGACGGAAGGCTAAATGGAAAATAATGCCCTCCCTAGAGTCTTCAGATCTCCATTTGTCACTATGCTCCACCACATGGGCAATCTGCCCCCAGAATTGTCGAGCCACTGCTCGGGATAAAAAATCAGTCACAGTGGGAGTCGGGAAGCCAAACACCTCTCGGAACTGGTCCATAGGCACAATGTAGTTCCGGTTCAACAACCGGTACTTGATGTTGTTCCTCTCTGGCAGGTGAGTGACGGAACTCACAAACTCCATCGTCGGCTCAAGGTAGGCTGGAGCTCGGATCTCTATAAACTGCTCCAGCCCTACCATAGATATCATCTTCTTCAAGTCCTCCGCCACGTGGAGGCACTCGAAGGCTGAGACATCTAAGAAACGCGGGGAAACTATAGGGCGCCCGCAAATGCGATCGAAATCCGCCTGGTGACGCTCATGAATCACCGGAATAGAAGGTCGAGAAGCAGAAGAAGGTGAGGAACCACAAGCAACATCCCTCAAAACAAGCTGACGATCAGATCGAGAACTCATGATTTCTGACAAGATCACCTCGGTCGGTCTGACACGCTGAAGAACAAAGGCATCCTAAGGAAGTCCTACGGACTTACCTCAACCTTGTACAAAGATCAACCAGAAGCAACCTCCAATTCTGAGAGAGGGGCACTGCCTAATAACAAGGCATATAAAGATATCAACCTCTATTCATCAACGGGGTCACACCTAGACCCAATAAATCCATAGGGATCATAC
Organism: Fagopyrum homotropicum; assembly: GCA_033239125.1. Lineage (NCBI taxonomy): Eukaryota > Viridiplantae > Streptophyta > Magnoliopsida > Caryophyllales > Polygonaceae > Fagopyrum > Fagopyrum homotropicum. The sequence continues at coordinate 108,184,283 of BSWB01000007.1, forward strand.
TCAACCTCAAAACCTCAACCAACAAGAACCTAAGTCCTTTAAAGCCGTACAAGGCATAAACCGATCATAACCTCAACCAAACACATCCTCTCACCTCTAGCATGATCCTATACACTCACACTAGGAAAGGAGGGAACAAAGGCATCCTAAGGAAATCTTAGAAGCACACACACCGGCAGAACCAACAGAAGAACCTTGCTGATGTAGGTGGGCGCAGGGGCGGATCCCTGGTGGTGTAGAGGCGGATCCTGGCCGGCGTTGGGTCGGCTGCTAGGTGGCGTAGGGGCAGCTGGACAGCTGAAGACACCACCTTAGCTCTTTCTTCACTTCTTCCTTCGATCCTTTACTCTTTCTTCACTCCAACAGCAACATACATACAGAACATACATATATATACATCAACACAAGCCAAACATGGTAGAAACATGATCCAAGCCTAAGGAATCTAAGCTAGGCTAAGGAAAGAGAGGAAAAGATGAAGAAAAGAGGAAAAGCCATGAAAGCTTACCAACTAAGCTTTCTAGGAGATCAACACACACCAACACAACATCAGGCTGGCTTATAAGGCTCAACAACAACAACCAACAACAACAGCAAGCAAAGCTATCCAAGAACTCTCACAAACTCAACCAAAACTCAAGGAAGATCAAAGATAATCCAAGGGAGAAGAGAGCCGAAGAAATGTACGCAAGAGAGAGAGATGAAGCAGGAATGGTAAACCCTCATCATGTGGAAGAGATGAAGGTTATAAAGGGGTAAATAGAGTAAAGCACGGGTCAAAGGGTCAAAGAAGATGGCTGCAGCACACAGAGCCGCAGGGGCGGACTCTGTGAGCCGCAGGGGTGCCTACAAGGTCACGCAGGGGCGATCCAGGCTAAATCCTGACCCTCAGCTCACTCTCTCAACAACTCAGAAACTCGGCTCTTACAATGAGTCCAAGATACATGCATTCCAAGATTGACGTACACCTTCAACACACACTAATGTCCAAGGCTTTCTAGACAATCTTGGAATTTACCGTAGGTTTGTCAAGGACGTCTCCAGATCACCCAAACACTAACTAATCTCACTAGGAAGACCGTATTTCAAGTAGGTTCAAGCATAGGAACACGCGTTTGTATCCCTATAGGACCACCTCACACATTCCTCTTTTGTCATCGCCCGAATTCTGCAAAACCTTCGAGGTCAAATGTGACTCATCCGGAAAAGGAATTGAAGGTGTACTTATGCATGATAAAGACACCATTGCCTATTTCAACAAAAAGCTCAATGGCATGAAATCTCAACTTATCTACCTATGACAACGAGCTCTTTGTCTTGGTTTGTGTTCTTCACACTTGACAACACTACCTATGGCTAGTGTCTTTTGTCATCAGCACCAACAACAAGGCCTTGAATCACCTACAAGAACAAGGAATATTGAGCCAATTTCACGCTCGTTGGGTGGAGTTTATTGAGCATTTACCTAGGTCACCAAATACATAGAAAGTAAGAAGAATGTCGTAGTAGGCGCATCGTCCCTAAGGTACACCCTCCTTACTTCACTTTATGCTAAATGCATGGGTTTCTCTGTCATTACCATAGTGTATCTTGAGTGTCCTAATTTCAAGGACATACACTACCTACAAATCCAAGGGCCATGCGAACATGCAATTCAACGGCAAAGGCTATCGGTTGTAGGACAACAAACTCTACATTCCTACATGGTACACGTCTCCAATTATAAAATAGGTTCGCAATGTAGCCATAATGGATCCCTTTAATGTCCCCAAAACCTTTCAAACTCTTCAAAACAATTCTTCTTGTCAATCATGAGACACCTAGTCACCCGTTACTACTCTTGTTGCCTTGCTTGTCATAACGCAAAGTTTCACCATTACAACCATGGCTTATGTACCCTCTTGTCTACTCCTACTACTCCATGGGAATACATATACATGAACTTCATTTCCGGATTAACTATACAACCTGAGGTTGGGATTATATTCATGTTATGATGGACATGTTCTCAAAGATGACACATTTCATCCCATGTTACAAGACAGACGATGCCTCTAATGTTGTCACCCTTTTCTTCCGTGATGTTGTTCATCTGCACGGGGTACCTCACATCATCATTATAAGACTCAAGGTCTTAGGGATGATGACCCCATGCTAACCATTCTGGCGTAAAACTTTCCAAAAGGTCACCATCTTGAAATTGCTCCAGTCCGAGCACGCTGAACTCTAGAGTTCTTTGTCCTCACTCAACCATTGAAAAATGAAAAATTCTTGTTGACATGGGTAACAATCCAATTCCTTTAATTTAATCATAAATCCCATTCAAAATATGTGGGGTGTTACAATCATGCCCGACCATGACCCAATGTTTTTTTTAGCTACCTTTGGAAGAAATGATGGTCAACCAAGCCTCAATCGATCTGCCAAAGACTCCGAAATTTAACTAAACTAAATAAATAAGAAAATTGAAGTGAAAGTGAAGCGAAAGACAAGAAAATCCTCAATAAGGCCAATCATACTTAAGGGAATACATCGAATTAGGGACACGAGAAATATTGTATTTTTTGGAACCAAAAAATGATAATTTGACAGAGAATATTGATAAGTTAATCATGCGGTAAAGCAAATTCAAAATTTAAATCAACACAACATGCATATAAGATATACCTCAATTAACAATTTCACAATTGAATGTAAGTCTAGTTATGCTAGTGATAGCTAGTTTTTATACTATATTTTTAGATGTGTTTTTATGTGTTATTATCTTAGTTTTGCATGGAATAAACGTTTATATTTCAATTTATGCTTTAAATACAAATAGACGTCTACTACCCTTATTTTGTGTCTTTGTAGGTATTTGAGTCTAAAATGGAGAAAAAGTGAAGATATCGAGCCATTTATCGAATTCAAGTATCAAGTATCATCACTTCTAACATCCAAGTGGAATGGAAGAAGTTAATCAACAAGAAAACCGAGCATTTAATCCAAGGGAAGGACCTCATGATGTCCCAAGCCTCCTAAGATCGATATCATATCCCTTGTGAGCCTAGAATGGATCAATAGGAGCCTAAGGATCATCCATGTAGCAAAATATGAGGACTTTTGAACACAAGAATGCCTAGAGATCACCTTTGCATAGTTTTAGTAAAACAAAGATTAATCAGGCCTCTAAATGAGTTACAGAACCCACAAGTAACTGTTGTACCGTAATTTTGAAAGGCTACAACTATGTAGTTTACACGGACAACTGAATCCTCATGGAAGACCTCAAAAAATGACCAAACATCCGTTGAGTTTGAACAAAATCGACCAACATTGAAAGATTACCTCAAGCAAAGTGGACAAGTGCTAAGTCGGTGAAAAACTGGAGGAAACTTGGAGAACTATTTTGGAGCTCTAGACGGATATTTTGGATCAAATCAAGAGAAAGTTTTGTGTTCTTCATATTTACAGTTTATTCTTCATTCCTTCAACTTGTTTTCCTCATAATTTTTGATTGGTAAGACCAAATTTTTTTCATTCTTCTCCTAATTCACTATTTTGTTATCTTCTTTCTTATCATTGCATTTATTACTATTGTTATGTTGCTTGATTTTCCGATGGTTGAGTAGTTTCCCATATACGTTTTTGGGTAAAAATCCTCAAATCATGCAATGTAATTTGTGTTTATTCATGATATGAAGAGAACTCAAGCATGATTATTAGAATATAGGAGTAGACATGGATTAGAAACCTAAACCGGCGGTTTAGGCTTCCAAACAGCCGGCCAAACCTAAACCTAAGCCGGCATTATCCAAACAGGAAAACAGCCTATTTAGCAGTGGTTTGTTTAAAAAACGTGTCAGTTTGGTCCATTTTAAAATAATAAAAAAAATAACCTAAGCCGGTACTTAACCGCCAATTTAGTTATTTTTATAAACCTAAACCTGGAAGTGCCGGTTAACCTAAACCGGTGGTTTGAATCGGTTTGAAAACCGACGGTTTAGGATAAACAAAACCCAAGTCTATTTAGGAGGGAAGAAATCTAGATTTATCATTCACTAATGTTGGATTTACCTCAATGTTGGTGGTTTAGACTTTCACTAGCTTAAATCTACTTGTTAAAGCATTTTATTCTTCAAAGCATGAATGAGCGCTTGCTAGATCAATCATCCAAGTTGAGATTTACAAGGTAATATCAGGATGATTATGCATAATTTAGATCCTTATCATGATAGAGTAGAATTAATTGGGGTCAAAGGATCATTAAATCTACTAGTGATGATTTATCCAAGTTGTGATTATACTTGATATTGCATACAAATAGAAAACATCAAGTGATGCTTATGTTGCTTAGTATAATCATAATTGCGACTTAAGATTAGTCAATTAAGTTGTGGCTTGACAATAGCATAATTTGATTGACCTAAGCTATCCCATGAGCTTCAAAATAGGATTAAGATGCTTTGATAAACTAACCTAACTTCATGTCATTAACCTTCATTGATTTAATATTACTTCTTAAGCATACTACCTAGTTATGGTTTTGGAAGATTAGCCCGAAACCTAGTGTTTTCTCATATATTTGATCACTTATTTGTTACTTGCTCTTGGTTACTCAATTCACCCCCAATCTTTTATCCATTGATCACCATTTTTTTCCTTTGTTTTACAAACTTGAACTTGCTTTGAATTTTATCTCAGTCAAACTATATAGAATCCTTGTGGAATGGGACCTTGATGAAGACATCATACTACTACATTTACAATGGGTGTGCACTTGCGGCTTTGTCTGATATTTGAGTTATCATTAAACTCACGTCCGTGGGAAACAATTTCGTCCGATTATCACATGGTTAGAACTTTTCTTGGCATACATCAATGGTTGTCACCCCCATTGATTTTCACGTATCCAAGACGACGCATATTCTTCACATCGAACTCAATATGGATGCATGAGTAACTCGGCGCTCAAAATTTTCCAATAACACCTTGAAAAATACGTAGCAATTGAAGATTTCAAACTTAGCTATCATATTTTACAAAAAATATTCCAAAGAATACCATAACTCATAAAACACACATCCAATAATAATATAATCAATTCAAGATCATAGATCAATATAGGGGGACTCTCTAGACCCTAGAAAAGACAAGGAGCCCAACATACCTGAATAATAGTCAATCGCTTTACTAAGTACTCGAAAATGAGTCAGCTGATCGGCCAGGAAGGTAGGGTCGATCGGCTTTGGGGTACAATTTGGCGGCAGAAACTCAGAGTTAAATAGAAGAGAAGATAATTAAAACCTAGGGACAAACACCTTATTAATAGGGGATAAAAACTAACATATCTTTCTAAGATATATCTTCTAATAAGATAAGATCCATCTAATCTACCAAATCTATTTTATGTAAAGACAAAATTGTACCTAATAAAATCTATAGACTAAAAACATTCAAGTGGGTGGGCTGAAATTCATCACAAAACAAAAGAGAATAAAGAAGGAGGATAAAATGTCGAATTGGACTTGTCACAAAGGACATGCCGATCAGCCCTATCCAAACCTTGGTCTTTGACACTTGCTCTTCGACTATGTTCATGTGCAGGATAAAACTCCAGGTGACCAATTGGCCTTCTATCCCGTCAATCGGTTTGTGTGCTTCCCAAGGTGTTGTTCGTCAACACTCTCGGGTCTCAAGCATTTCCTTCTTGACCTTGACTTCTTAGACTACAAGGAGATACTTAGTGTATATGAGGTCATTCTGCTAAAAATATGTCATATATGCTCCGCAAATGCGTAGAATACTTACCACTACATAAACTAAGCGGTACATCTTCGAAACACAACTATCAAGAAAATAGACCGATAAACTATGTTATTATGTCCAAAAGAGTTAAAAATAAAATAAAATAAGTGTGAAAAAGACGTTAATTTTAGTATTATCAAAAATCCAACTAAGGTAGTCAATTCTTCTCTTGGCTATCTTTTGCCTTATATCCTTAATTCTAACCCTAAGTGACGGGAAGATTGTTTGCGTTTGGTGGATTTTCTTATAATAGTTTTTTTCACTATGCCACCTAGGTCACCCCGTTTGAGATTGTGTATGAGTGCAATTATTTAATACTGCTAAACGTCGTTCCTTGCCACTTTAAGAATTTATAAAGTTTCGAGGCTACTTAGTGTGCAACTTTTGTCAAGGAATTCCACAATCACACTCGCGATCAACTCGAACAACAATCCCTCAACTACATTCGATAGACCAAGAAATCTTGTAGCTATGCGGTATTTCAACAAAAGAATAAGGTTTGAGTCCATTTCCGCAAGGAAATACTTTCGTCCACTATCGTTCCAAGCCCAATCCTTGAGAACACAACCCCTTCTCCCTCCCACATCATGTCAATGAGGCAACACCTTCACCGTTCTTTAGGTTATTGCCTTTGAATTTAATGCAAGAGATGTATTTATTTGATGTTCCGGATTTTATTATAAAGAATATTGACCTCGACTTTAAAGATTGCATCAACCTCATTATTTCGACGTTTCACACTGATAACACTTATATATAAATAGAATATAGTAGAGGGTTATTTTTATAATTATTTTTTAAAAATTTAATTCTTCACTCTCTTCATTTTCTCACTATATTTTCTCATATCTTGATGTGTATTAATATTATAAACTCATTATATTAATGGCTTTGTCTAAATTTAGTTCTAAAAGGAAAGACTTCAAATACTTAGGGCATTTTAAGAGTATTTTTTTCGGTAGATTTTCATCAAGCTTTACGTTTAAAGAAAATTATATGGCGTTTGGCAAAAGAGTATTTCCATTAGTTTTAGATTTTTGAGAGGTTTTTGAAAAGATACATCTAATAGTTTTTTTGAGTACATTATAAAAAAATTTACAATTTTTTCCTTCTTTTACATCTTTGATAATTTGTATATTTTTTTATTTTTGACTTTTTAAAATTTTACCGTACAAATCTATCCACGAATCAACTCTTACTAAACATCAATTATATTATCTGTTAGATTTTTAAAATTCTATTCAATTATCTATCAAATAAGCTACACCTACTCAAAATTTTCGATTTGAGAGAGCATGCCCTTAAACTTATATCATTTGAAATAGCTTTACTATGCTATTTTTATATTTGAAAGCGTAAGAGTAATCATCATCAGATATGTCTTATTATATAGTTGTGAGTTTAATGCATGGGCCACAATAGTCATATCAACACTACAATTGTCATAATATGGAGTTCATTACTTGTTCATCTTACTAACCTACTTAATTATTATTGCTTTAGATCAATCTAACTTTAGGATAAGAACTGATGCCTTTTTCGATTCGGTAGGTTTATATTTTGCATGCTTTCAATTATTCTTCGTATTCATCAAGTAAATCATACATATTTATTTTCTTATTTATAATACATATATGAGTTATACTTTAGTACATAAGACTTTTACAAAAATGTCATATTAATCACAAAGATGTATCATGGTTTTTTCTAAATAAAATGTTAATTATTAATTACAATTTTTATGATATAAATTATAATCTTCTTATGTAGGGTTAGATTTGTTATTATTTGTCCATACAATAAGTATAATTTATTCTATTAATTATGAAAAAATTATAATCTTACGTGTAAGTAAGATATTTTGAGCATAAAGGTAGTTTTTTTTATTAAAATAAACATATTATGTTAAACATAAAATAATTTTTGTTTATGCGATGATATAAACCTAGTTTATTTACTAATCACAAAAAGAACCAATTACAATTTGTTATTAATTTTTAATATTAAATAGAGGATTAGTACTTTGTCTCAGTTAGGAAAAAAAGAAGAGAAATGAAGTAGACCAAAAGAATAAATTTAAATCTTTTATGATTTCAATTACGAGAAATTATTTTGTAAGAATTAAAATAATAATTTTTTGAAATTTATATTTATAATCTTTACCAAATATGTTTACTAAACAATGCCTATAAGTTGCCAAAAATTATACATATTACTATATTAGTACTATATTAACTAAATAATGCCTATAAGTATCTTATCCGTTCTCTTGTTGATTTGAAAAACCTAATACTGTAAATGTTAAATAAATTTTAGCTTTAATACATGTAGTTTGAGTGATATTATTGGGGCGGACATCTCGCTAACAAATCTACGCGCATTTGCAATGCGTTCGGGCGTAATGAAAAAATTTACATTACCATAAATCGAACCCAGGTCTCCAGCGTAAATGGTTGATATTCTAACCGCTGAATAACACTAACATTAGTTACAGATAAAGTCGTTAATTATTCTTATATTACATTGGGGCGCATGCGGACTCCGCCTTCGTGAGGCGTTTTGTCCTCCCCAATAGTAAGCCTGTTATTTTTAATAAACTGTCTACTTATAATATAAATTATTTACACTTTTTATTTGGTAACTATATTTTTATAAATTTATTTTGTGCCCACAAAATTTTAATTAATTAATCCTCGTAACTATTTAATTATTTTTAAAAATTTTCATTAGTTGAATATTTGTGAATGTTAAGCTGTAGACTTAAAGCTTTTTTTTGTTCAATCATAGACCCATAAACTAATTAATGTGGATAAATGGCGATCGTTTTTTTTTATTAAAACTATAAAAGTCTTTTTAATTTATTTATCATTATAAATATTGTAATGCCCAACCGTTTTGCACGGCACCGCCCCCGCGGTGATGATGAGCTGCGGTCGCGTCACGGTTAAGTCGCGGGTGCGGTTGACCACAGATCACGTGATCTGATTTTATATCTTCTTATCCTAACTTTTTCGGCCCGATCTTCTATCTCGTGGGCCCGTCCGTCCTACCTCTATCTTTAACCTAGTTTTTAACCTTCCTATTCCCAACCGTTCCACTTTTTCTTTCACGTTCTCGCTCTCTTGCTTTCTCTCCTTGCCGCCTTCAACCTTGAGTCAAGGTGCAGCCTTTCCAATGTGAACCCTTGCAGAAATCTTGTAGGTTCTTCTTCCCTTTCGTTCCTCTTCCGTTCTTGAGTCACTTTTATGCATCTTTCTTCTTCCTTCTTCTTCTTGGCACGAATCAAGATTGAATTTTGATTCTTGTATGACCTTCGTGGTTGTTGCGTATGTATTCCAGGCTCCTTTGTGAAGAACCGAATAGGTAAATATAAGGATATAAATACTCTAAAAGGGGGGTTGAATAGAATATGAGAACTTTTCGCAATATCGTATATCAAGGATTTGAAATTAATCTCAAGGACTTGAAGTCGATATGTGGGCTTAGTAACAAAATTAATTCTCAAGGATTTGAAGTGGATTTCAACGCCTTGACTTCAAAACCTGCAAAAGATTGTTAGTCACAATATAAGCGATAGAATGTGCGGAATATAAAAGATTGATGCGACGATATGTTAATGAAGTTCGGCTCTAACAACCTACTCTCCGCCTAGGGTTTCCTACCCTAGGATTCTAACTATCTATCATCTACTTTTTTGTGAGTCCTAGATACAACCTAGAAGAACTTCCCTTCATCTCTCAATGTAGCCTCAATGCTACGATCTAGTTAACTCTATTCTAGCAATAATAGCCTAGTTACTTCGCAGAGTAACACACTCGAGTATAACACTTTCTAGATATGCCAATGGAGCTCCTGTGTTTATCCCACTCTAAGGAAGTAAGCTAATGTAAGCTTAAGAGGAAAATTAACTTTTGGATCGATGAAGATGTTCTCGAAAGATCATTTGAAGACTTGGTTTCTTATCCGTGTAAGCTCTTGTTTTTTTTATTTTGAAAATTTATGTGTTGATCTAGAAGAATGTACAAGGGCGTGGGGGAGAGGGAGGGCTGCAAAAACAATTACATAAGATTAATTCCTAGTCTTTTAGCCAAAAGATTGTGTTAGGAGTTCTATCCTTCCAATGTGTAGATACTTGGTTCTTGACTTCATGAGTGATGTTGTGAGCGCATGTCGTTGCCAGGATAGTCTTTTGATTGAATATCTTCTCATTCCTAGCCTTCCAGATATGATAGATAAACCCGGTGATTGAGGCCATTATGATGTGTGAGATGAAATCTTGTTTAGTTGGCTTGATGTTGCTAAGCCAAATCCAGATGCTACTGTTGTAGGGGTAGGGTGGAGGGACGTGAGTCCATTTAAAGATAAGATCTAAAACAAGTCTAGAGTAGTTGCATATGTGAAATAGGTGATCTTCATCCTCTTGGTGAGTGTTGCATAGAATGCAGGTGGAGTTTGTGGTGATGCCCCAAGTGCTAATCCTGGTGAGAGTGGGGAGCTTTTTGTGATTGGCAATCTAAGTGATGAAGCTACACCTAGGAACATTGAGACCTTTCCAGATGGTATGAAGAGGATAGTTGGTAGCGGCCTGACGATTGTTGAGCAGGAGATAGGCATTAGTGGTGGAGAAAGTGCCTTTGGGGCCGGTGGTGGAAGTAATGAAAGAGTGACTACTGGAAGAAACTAAGTACTCATTTCTGGCGTGGAGGATGGCATTCCAGGAGGAGCTGTGTTTGTAGCTTGGGTCAATGGTCCATATGGTTCGGTTTTTGAGAATATTTTTGGACGTCCAGAGAGCCCAGAGATTGCTATCAGTTTGGCCAGGGTCAAGCTCGTATAAAAGTTTGGCAATGCATGCCCGGTTTCAGGAGAGAAGAGCGAAGGGAAGAGATCAGAGCTCTCGCGCTAATCTCCTTGCCCGACCAGAGAAAAGAGCGAAGGGAAAAGTTGATTTTCTTGATGATGGAGGAGCGGATGAGTAGAATAGAGCACCAATAATATTGTAGTGGGATGAGAATTGATGTGATGATTTGCTTCCTGCTTGCATAAGAAAGGTTTCTTGCGCTCCAAGAGTTGATTTTCTTTGTGATTTTGTTGACGAGTGGTTTATAGTTAGCTTGGTTGAGCCTTTTGAAGCCAATAGGGATGCCAAGGTATGAGAATGGGAGTGAGCCTAATGTCAAGCCCAAGCTTTGGGCAATATGAGTCTTTTCTTGGAAAGAGGTACCACCAATGTAAAGGGCAGACTTGCCCCTGTTAATGTGAAGCCCTGAGTAATTTCCAAAGTGTGTAAGAGTCTTCAAGAGGATGTTAATAGAGCCAAAATCACCTTGCAAAATATCGTCAGCAAAACAAAGGTGGGCTAGGAGTGGTGAGGAGCATTTGGGATGAACGTTGAAATCGGGATCGGTTGTGTTGGTGTAGATCATGGAGGAGAGGACTTAAAGGGCGATAACGAAGAGAGTAGGTGATAGAGGGCATCCTTGCCTTAGCCCTCTGGAACCTGTGAAAAACCAAGTGAGTGAGCCATTATAGTTGATCGAGTAGCTCGGGCTTCAGATACAGGCAACAATAAGCCTAATGAAATGGGGAGGGAATCCCATCATGGCCACACAGTTTAGGATGAACTGGTGATTGATCATGTCAAAAGCTTTCGAGATGTCCACTTTGAGAGCGCATCTAGGGGATATGTGTTTTTGGTTCTAGCTCTTGAGAAGTTCTTGACTGGTCAAAATATTATGTTTGATGGATCTCCCCATGACAAATGCACCTTGGTAGTTCTTGTTCGCTCCAAATGGTGTGTGCAAGCTTTAAATTTATAACCCAAGATGTATGCTTAAAACAAGGATGCGAACCCGCAGTGTACGGGTCAATCGTAGTAAAAGCAAGAATTCCGGGGTGTCGATCTCAGGGACTTAGGTGAAACAAAGCAAGTATAGGTAGTCAATATTGCAACTAACCACAAAAGCAATTAAAGCAATCAAAGATGATAAAAAGTCAATTAAAGGAATATGCAATTCTAGGGATTAAAGCATCTAGTTGTGGTTCCAACTCAAGATCTCAAGATAAGCGGACAAAGCTGAGGTTTTGCAAAGGGAAGGTGCTACTAAAGTGGAATAGATCACCGGGTAAGTCTCACTACTCACTAATCCCAAACCGTAACTCCTATTACCGGGTAAGTCTCAAGGAATTAAGGAAAAGAACTATAACCTCAAACCAACACACCACCTAAGGGAATAGAATTAACCTTTACCGGGTAAGTCTCAGGCTAACTCACAAAGATGGAATGAAGGCACACTCAAACCCCAATAAAGGATAAACCTTTATTACCTACACTTATGATCATGAGTAAACAAACTAAGGAATTACCGGGTATGTCTCATCCTAGACTTGCATTGAACCAGGAAAGGTGTAATAAGAATAGGATTTGGCAAATTCTAACACTTAACTCTCAGTTTCGGATCAGAAAAGGTCACCTCGGTCAGACGAATTCTACCCCGGCCGAGATGTTCATCGACTAAACGAGATACTCTAGGGTTAAGGATAAAGACTCGAGCTTTCAGGGTCCTACTGGGATTAAGATTATTCTATCATTGTTTTTCTCACAACCTTCAGCCAATCACCCTAGAATCACACAAAGAAATTAGCCACTCATCATCATGAAAATAATAATCAAATATATGGGAAGAAAGTGAATATTTGAACACAAGAACCTTAAGAACAAGGCTTCAATAACTGAATCAAATATCACAAATAAGCGTTCCTTGGATAACAAATCCAACAAGACAATCAACAAGAAGGGAATCTAAGAAAACCATACAAAACCCATCAGAAAAGCTATAAAAGCTATCAACTTCCTTCCTTCAATCTTCCTTCCTTCAACCACTATAATGATAGCGGGATTTCCGGTGATGCGCCGGTTGTAGCGGGCATAGATGCGGCGTCTTGAATTGTGGAAAATCAAGCCCTTTATATAGGAAAACTATCTTCCAAAGATAAAATATCTTGAAAAGATATTATCCTAATAAAATATATCTATCTCTCATAAATAAATCCCTAAAATATATGATCTTCCTTCCAGAAATCCAGCCTAAAAATATAAGATCTCTCCTTCCAAAAATAAAAGATCTCAGCCAAGAATAAAATATATCTCGCCGCGTCCAAGGTGTTCGCCTCGGTTGGAACGCTCCTCTGGATCACCTCGGTCGAGATGGTACTGTAGCTGACCGAGATGGCTCTAAACTGAATTGAAATCTCTTAAATCTGGTCCAAAGTGAATCTCTAATCCATTTCCATGCTTCCTGGATTCTTCCTTAAGCTCCTGAATGTAGCTTCAATGACTACTTAGCTCCTTTAGCTCCATTTTGATGCAAAACGTGCCATTTTACCTACGATTACAACGAAACTTGGTGTAGACCTCGATTCCCGCAAAGGTAGATGAAACGACGATATAATCACATAATATACATCCAAACATGCAGATTATTGAAGATAAAACGTCTAAATAGGTCCCAAAATATAGACTATAATTCATGCTATCAAAATATCCCATACTTGTCCCTTGCTTGTCCCCAAGCAAGTTCCAAATCTATGATACAAGATAGAATGGATTATAAGTCATAAAAATCAATGAAAAGTATTTCAAAACATTTTTGGTGGTGTGCTCCACTCATAGATCACTCTAAGAGAATGCTTCATGGAATTTAAAATCAAAATATGATCAAAACATTTTATAAATATAAGAAAGTTGTTCATCTTTGCATAAAATCATAGAATGCATAATAAATCATAATCATCGAAATTAATCATGTATAATCCAGTTTAAACCACCAAGTCAATCAACAAGCTCGAGGTCTCAAGGGCTTTCCAAATGAAAGGTCAAAGAAACGTGTGAGGGTGGGATGTATATAGGGAATGTGGTGCTAGAATCCGGGAAAGGATCTTCACTTTACTTTGCTTTGAACTTCAACATCTTCCACCAATAAGCTTTGCTTATTTTTACTTTTTACTTTACTTTTTGGGATGCATGGATAGAGGTGCACAATAACCGAAGCCTAGGAGATAAGCAATCATCAATTCATCAAGATGCCTCAAACACTTGATGCACATACCATGACCCGTTAGGAATATCGCTCAATCCGACTTTGGCAAGACACAAACACCCGGCTATGTGAATGGTGCCGAGTTACTCATCATCATGATTGACTTCCTCAAACCTATTTGTTTCTTTCTAACTTTCAGCCAACATCTCAACTTTTCCTTTACTTGCTTTTCACTTGCTTGGTTTCAAATTCCCGGATAGGTAAAGGGAGGCAAAATATGTATATGAGGGGCTAAAGCATGATCAAGAAGAAGAAGAGAAGAGAATGAATTGCCTTAATCATCCCAGGAAGAAAGTGAGAGAACTCATCATGTGGTGTCAACCTTCAAATTCAACATAATTTGGATAAAAACAAAGTATTAAACATGCCAAAAATTCAAACAAAGCATTTAACAACTTAAACATATCATAAAACCTTTCAAACATATAAAGATTTCAAAACCAGTCAGCAAACAAAATCATCACTGAGGTCATATCCAGATAAGAAGCACAAAAAAATCATTTCGAAAACTGTCTCAGTTAAACCACCTCGGTCGAGATGTTCTAAGTCAACCGAGGTATTGTACCTCGATTGGTCGGAGTCACATCGGTCGAGGTTAATAAATTTTTTTTTTCAAACCATTTTTTGACGTTTTTCTCAATCAAATAACCTGTATGCATGCATGTAATCTCGGATAAACACATAGAGCAAGATAAAACAATAAATATCCATCAAGAGTCATACAAGCGTACACATAAGTCATATAAATACATACCCGCATACCCCATACTTGGGACACATTGTCCCAATGGGCCAAAATAAGTCTAAGAACAGAATACTCACCGAACAATGCTGAGCTGCATAATAAATAAATAAAGAAATCCTGCAAGCTCTAATCCCAATCCGGTGGTGGTGGTGGTGGCATGTACGGGTACTGAGATGGGTCAAACGGGTAGCCCATGATATGCTGAAACTGAATCTCAGCCATCTTGTGCTGGTAGTGTTGTCTCTCCTGCATCTCTCTCATGTCTAGAGATAAGGCGGCATAGGAATCTATCGTCTGATCCGTCAGATCTTCGATCCGGCGGTGAGCGACTAGATCCCTCTGCCTGCGTACCCTACGCCTGACAGGGCGTGCTGGTGCTGTAGCTGGCTCCTCCTCTGTCTCGTCGTCGTCCAGATCGACGACTGGCAAACTAGTCCCAGCTGTGTCTGTACCAGTGTCCATGGCAGCACCGCCATCCTCATCCTTATCCTCCTGCTCCTCAACCTCCTCATCATCCTGCTCTTGGGCTACTACTACTGCATCTCTAGCATCCTCCATAAGCGGAATCCATACGGTGTGCCAATAATGCGGGTCATAAACGGAGAATTGAGGTGACCATCTAAAACCCTGAGGTGTAGTCTGCTCCCAGGGCATCGCCACATACAGCGTAGTAAGTCCGCGAGGAACCAATATCCTCCTAGTGATCATCTCCTACAGCCCGAGCGGCTTGGCAGCCGCCACCATAGTACATGCACTCAGATCAAGGTCCATGTAACTCTTAATATGAGTCACTATACCTCCACAGTAGATGTCTCCCTTCGCCTACGCGTTGATTTTGTGTAAATCCTCCGCTAGCATCACTCAAAAATCCGGAACTCCTCCGGTCACCATGCAGTAAAGACTCAACAGTTCACCCTGTCTAATCTTCTGGGGCGTCTCAGTACACGCCAGAAGAGTCTCGCTAAAAATCCGGTGAGCAAGTCTAAAGGCTTGGTGGGAAATAATCCGCTCCCTGGAGTCTCCAGGTCTCCACTTGTCAGCATGCTCAACTACATGAGCTATTTGTCCCCAAAACTCTCGAGCTACAGCTCGAGAAAGAAAATCAGCAATTGTGGGGGCCGGGAAGCCGAAAATGTCCCTCCAATGGTCCATAGGAACCAAATAGTTCCGGTTCATCAACCGGTACTTGATGGCACGCTCGGTAGGCAAATAAGTGACGGAGCTAACAAACTCCAAGGTCGGCTCAAGGTAGGCTGGAGCTCTAATCTAAGTAAACTGCTCTAACCCCACCATAGATATCATCCGCCTCAGATCATCATCCACGTGGAGGCAGCCGAATGCAGAAATGTCCAGAAACCGTGGTGCAACAACTGGACGTGCCGCTATGCGGTCATAATCTACCTGGTGACGCTCATGGATCACCGGTATGGAGCGGCGCGAAGGGGAAGAAGGAGAAGGAGAGGATTTATCTCTCAAAACCAGCTGCTTGTCAGAACTCATCTTTTTCTCCCACTGTCAAACCACCTCGGTCACTCTGACAACTCTCAAGAACACCTCGGCCGAGGCACAGGCCGACTGGACCGAGGCGAAGTGCTGCTCAATCGTCACTCTCAGAAATCTAGTTCTTTTCCCCCAATATCACTACCAATGGTTCCTATGGGGTACTTAATCCTTTTCCAGCACAATACAAGGGCAACCAAAGCCCGAATTGATAAAAAAACAGTAAAGAAGGGAGAGTTAGGGTTTTTTTTGAATTACCCCAGATTTGGTCGATTTGGAGCGTTTTTGTTGCAAATTATTGCTTGTAAACCGATCCTCTACCCTTTCCTTGCAGTTTGGAAGCGAGAATCAACGAAAACGAGCGAAAATCAGAGAACGAGGTGATTTGGGGCGTTTCGGTTGAGAGGGTGAGAGAGGAAAGAGAGAGAAATCTCAACCCCCTTTTATACCCTTTTTTGGAATTGCTGTCACCTCGGTCGAGATGGTCTCGACTAGACCGAGGTGGTACGGACCGAGGTGGATCTTCAATAACCCTAGTCGCCTCGGTTGCTCAAGAATCATCTCGGTCGAGGTGCTGTGATAGCAACCGAGATGTGTCTCAGTCAAACTCCGTCTTCTCGAATTCTCGAACTTCTGTCCTTCCAATGTTGCTCCTGGGTTGTATTCCTTCCTTAGATATAACCTGTTGCTTGTCTAGGACGCCAAAAACAAAGCAAAGCAAAGCAAAAGCAAACCATCTAAGCTAGACTAGAAAAAGGGGAAAAAAAAGCAATACCTTGGGTTGTCTCCCAAGAAGCGCTTGATTTAAGGTCGTTAGCTGGACCGTACGGCATCTCTAAACAAGGTATAGTGGTGCAACCTCCTCAACAGGGACTTCCGGTTTGTATTTCTTAAGTCTATGACCATTGACCTTGAAGCTTCCACTTGTTTCTCCCCAAATCTCAACTGCACCATAAGGGAAAACATGTTTCACAATATAAGGTCCGGTCCATCTAGATTTCAACTTACCTGGAAAGAGGCGGAGGCGGGAGTTAAAGAGTAGAACTAAGTCTCCTTCTTTGAGCTCCTTAGGAATGATACGCTTGTCATGCCACTTCTTCGTCCTTTGTTTATAGATCTTGGTATTCTCATAAGCGTTCAACCGCAGCTCCTCCAGCTCATTGATATCCAATAGCTGCTTTTCACCGGCTTCCTTGATGTCAAAGTTCAACCATTTGATTGCCCAATATGCCTTGTGTTCTAACTCAACGGGCAAATGACAAGACTTCCCATATACCAAATTATAAGGGGTGGTACCAATGGGAGTCTTGAATGCGGTCTTGTAAGCCCAAAGAGTGTCGTCCAACTTCATGGACCAATCTTCCTCGTCCTAGAGACGGTCTTCTCCAAGATCGCTTTAATTTCTCAATTTGAGATCTCGACCTGTCCACTAGTTTGAGGGTGATAAGGGGTTGCTACCTTGTGGGTTAACCCATACTTCGATTGAAGTGCCTTAAACTTCCGGTTGATGAAATGCGTCCCTCCATCGCTGATGATGATGCGTGAGGTCCCAAAACGTGGAAAGATAGTCCTGTTAAAGAACTTCACAACCACCATGGCGTCATTAGTGGGAGAGGCAATGGCTTCAACCCATCTAGAGACGTAGTCGACAGCTAGGAGAATGTAGAGGTTTCCTCCGGATGATGGGAAAGATCCCATGAAGTCTACTCCCCACACATCAAAGATTTCAACCTCTTGTATGTTGTTGAGTGGCATCTCATTCCTCCTAGATTAGTTCCTTGTTCTTTGGCATGCATCACAAGAGACAACAAACGTTTTCACATCTTTAAATAATGTAGGCCAAAAGAAACCGGAACGTAATACCTTGGCGCACGTTTTGTGAGCGCTAGCAATCCCCCCACAAGGAAGTGAGTGACAATGCCGTATGACACTAGTAACTTCATCTTCCGGAATGCATCTTCGAAGCATTCCATCCGGACCTCTCTTAAATAGTAGAGGTTCATCCCAATAGTAATGACGTACATCTTTAAAGAATTTCTTCCTTTGAGCGTACGTCAATCCGGGTGGTATTTCCTAGCAAACAAGATAATTAACAATGTCAGCATACCAAGGTCCTTTATTATCAGAAGCTTGGTGGAGAGAGTGTTCCACCAACTGAGGATGAATGTCAGAAAAGTGAGTAAGAGGTTTGTTATTCTCAGTTGACATCATCTCGCTTTCGACCTCGGTCGAGGTACAGAGAGGGTGACCGAGATGTTCTTCAGTCAAGAACACCTCGCTTGGTCCAGAAGGTGCCTCGGTCGAGGTACTGCAACTGGGACCGAAACTGGAGATCTTCTTCTCCTAGATTAGTTTCTCAATCTTACCTCCTGGATCTTCTTCCAGTGCATTTAAGCTCCGTATATCTGTATCACAAGAAACATCTATACCCTCCTCCATCAAGCTAAAACTAATAACTCTCTCAAGTGGATCGTTAATAAGGATAGAGCTCACCAATTCTCTCGATTCTTCTTCATCATATATGTTGAAGATATCATCTCCTAGCTTCTCTTCCTTCATTGCCGCAAGCAATGAAAACTCTACTTGATCACCTCCAATGTTGAATTGCAACTTGGCATTCTTACAATCCACATTGCAACCCGAAATTGCTAGAAATGGCCTCCCGATAATAATGGGAACGGGATAATCTGCGGGAATGTCAAGTACAACAAAGTCTATAGGTAAATAGAAGTTACCTAACTTGACCGGAACGTCTTCCAAATGCCCACGGGATGGGTAATGGAGCGGTCCGCCATGTACAACCGTATCTTCACCGGCTTGGGCTCTCCAAGTCCGATCTTCACACATAGCTCCAGCGGAATGATGCTCACGTTGGCTCCTAGATCACACAATGCCTCACAAGTGACATCCCCAACTTGAATGGGAACGCAAAATGAGCCGGGATCTCTCAATTTGGGTGGCATATTCTCCTTCATGATTTGAATGAGCTCCGAGGATTTAGATGTCATCCTTACTTCACCAAAGTCTTCCAACTTCCTCTTCCTTGATAGAATTTCTTTCAAGAACTTCCCATAGGCGGGCATCCCTAGAATAGCATCAAGGAAAGGGATGTTAATATGTAGTTTATTCATCAAGTCAAGGAACTTACCAAAATGCTTGTCTAGATGTGCTCTGGCCCTTGACTGGGGGAATGGAAGTGGTGGTTTATATGCAGGAGGTGGAACATAAACTTCAGTTTTGTCTGACGCTCTCTGTGGCTCAACCTCGGTTGGCACCTCGGCCGAAGTGTTCTTCGACTGTATCTGGAGCGAGGTGGTCTTCGTTTGTACTAGCATCGACCGAGGCACTGGATCTGCAGTTTTCAGTCCACTTCTCGTCATTATTGCCATGATTAGTCCTTTAGGGTTGCTTTCCGTCCTTGCTGGAAGCTTTCCTGAATCTCTTGGCGCTTCATTCGCCTTGTTAAAGAATTATTGTTCTAAGGCTTTTTGTGCCTTCAAAAATGAAGTCATGGATGTCTCCATAGAGTTGAGCTTGATCAAGATGGCCTCTAACACCGTATCTTTCTTTTCCGGCTGGGACGAACTCGATCCTTGCTCCTATCTCTTCAATGGAGTAGAATAAGAAGAAGAAGAGAGGAAAGGATTAGAGGAGTCATTCGAATTGGAGTTAGAGTAAGGGATACCCGAATTTTGATTGTTTTCCCTCCAATTATTGCTGTTGGATCCTCTATTGTTGTTGTAGTTGTTGTTCCGGTAACCGTTGTTGTTGTTCCGGTAACCATTGTTCCTTGAATTTTGATATCCTTCCTCCTCTTTCTTGGTTTGAGCAACCAAAAGTTCTTTCAATTGCTTCACACCATTCTTCAAAGAGTTGAGTTGATCATTGTTTGGTGGAGCTTCTTGAAAGTTGACTCTTTTAACTCCACCTTCAGTTCCTTGGTGCGAGTATTTCTCCATGTGCAAAGCTTGCTTCTCTATAAACTCCCAAGCTTCGTCAATCGGCATGTCCATGAACGTGCCGGCGGATAGTAGTTGAAGGTTGAACTGGGTGTTGCCGTCCAGTCCCTTGAAGTATATCTCCAACAACTCTATCTTTGGAATCCCATGATGTGGGCAATCCAAAAGGATGTCTTTAAATCTCTCCCATGACTTGGACAAACTTTCTTTGTCCTTCATGATGAATGCATTGATCTTCCCTCTCATTTCAGCGGTTTTAGAGGGGGGAAAGAACTTAGTCAAGAACTCCGTCATCATCTCCTCTCAAGTGTTGATGTTTCTTGGAGGGAGAGATTGATACCAAGTAAGCGCTCTATCTTTCAAAGAGAAGTAGAAAATCCTTAGCTTGTAATTGTTGTTTTCCAGCCTTGAAGGTCTCAAGGTCTCCATCAAGATCTCATAGTTTTGTAGATGTTGATGCGGAGATTCCCTCTCTAGCCCTCCAAACTGACATTGGCGAATCATGGAAAGAACTTGCGGTGGAAGCTCATAATCATGGTCTGCAGGATCACCTAGGTTGACTCCTGGACGCCTCAGTTGCTAGTTGTGGTCCATCCTCTGCCCTAGGGTCTGTGGGATACCTGCAAAAAGAGCATCTCAAACTGATATCCGAGGTGGAAGTATCTCGGCCGGGGGCAGCAGGTACTGGGTCCTGCCTCGGTCGAGGAGTTGGAGCTGGTCGAGTTAGATATTGGTCCCGTAAAGTCGCCATATCTGCTTCGATCGCTTCCGTCCTTGAGCGAGTTTCTTCCTTTTCCAGTCGCAATTCTTCTTTGCTGAGGCGTAGTTGTTCCAATGCCTCCTTTAATTTGGCCTCAAGATCGTGATTCTCTTGATTGGCCATCTTAGCTTCTTATAAGCGTCTTTTGTATGTATTTTCTGGTTCGGGATCGTGAGGAACGATTTCCTTCCCAGCGCGGGTTCTTCGCATAAACCTAAGAAAAAGAACCTGCGAATGTCACTCAAGTAGAGTGGTTAGTAGAAACAGGGGCAAGTGCCCCGAAAGATTACCGCAACCGGCTCGGTCTACACCAAGTCCCCGACAACGGCGCCAAAAACTTGTTCGCTCCAAATGGTGTGTGCAAGCTTTAAATTTATAACTCAAGATGTATGCTTAAAACAAGAATGCGAACCCGCAGTGTACGGGTCAATCGTAGTAAAAGCAAGAATTCCGGGATGTCGATCTCAGGGACTTAGGTGAAACAAAGCAAGTATAGGTAGTCAATATTGCAACTAACCACAAAAACAATTAAAGCAATCAAAGATGATAAAAAGTCAATAAAGGAATATGCAATTCTAGGGATTAAAGCATCTAGTTGTGGTTCCAACTCAAGATCTCAAGATAAGCTGACAAAGCTGAGGTTTTGCAAAGGGAAGGTGTTACTAAAGTGGAATAGATCACCGGGTAAGTCTCACTACTCACTAATCCCAAACCGTAACTCCTATTACCGGGTAAGTCTCAAGGAATTAAGGAAAAGAACTATAACCTCAAACCAACACACCACCTAAGGGAATAGAATTAACCTTTACCTGGTAAGTCTCAGGCTAACTCACAAAGATGGAATGAGGGCACACTCAAACCCCAATAAAGGATAAACCTTTATTACCTACACTTATGATCATGGGTAAACAAACTAAGGAATTACCGGGTAAGTCTTATCCTAGACTTGCATTGAACCAGGAAAGGTGTAATAAGAATAGGATTTGGCAAACTCTAACACTTAACTCTCAGTTTCGGATCAGAAAAGGTCACCTAGGGTTAAGGATAAAGACGCGAGCTTTCAGGGTCCTACTGGATTAAGATTATTCTATCATTGTTTTTCCCACAACCTTCAGCCAATCACCCTAGAATCACACAAAGAAATTAGCCACTCATCATCATGAAAACAATAATCAAATATATGGGAAGAAAGTGAATATTTGAACACAAGAACCTTAAGAACAAGGCTTCAATAACTGAATCAAATATCACAAATAAGCGTTCCTTGGATAACAAATCCAACAAGACAATCAACAAGAAGGGAATCTAAGAAAACCTTACAAAACCCTTCACAAAAGCTATAAAAGCTATCAACTTCCTTCCTTCAATCTTCCTTCCTTCAACCACTATAATGATAGCGGGATTTCCGGTGATGCGCCGGTTGTAGCGGGCATAGATGCGGCGTCTTGAATTGTGGAAAACGTCTAAACAAGTCCCAAAATATAAGCTATAATTCATGCTATCAGTTCCCAATAATAGAGGGTAGTGTGGCGTTGATCTTAGTTGCAAGAATCTTCGCGATTACCTTGTATGTGGTATTGCTGCAAGCGATCGGTCTATAGTTAGATGAGAGGCTAGGGTTATCTTCTTTTGCAATCAGAGTGAGAGAGGTGTGATTTGCATTCCTGGGAAGAGAGGCCGTCTCAAAGAAGCTAAGGATGACGTTAGTAAGGTCCTCTCTAGTTGTGTGCCAGGTGGTTTGAAGAAGTGAGCATTGTAACCGTCAGGCCCCGGGCTTTTGTTATCGCCAATGCTATGAAGAGCAGCTTTTATGTCCTCCTTGGTAACCCTAGAGATCAAGGATTCGGCCAAGCTTTTAGGGAGAGTTGACAGGGAGCAGTCCGGAAACAAATTGCAAGTGTTATGGTAGGTGGTTGAATTTAGGATCTTGGAGAAGTGGTTTGTTAAGATCTTCTTGATTTCCTCTTGATGATACGTGGGGCCATTGCTCATATTTTCCGGATCCATAATGTTATTTATGGAGTTCTTGGCCCTTCTAACGGTTATGTTTTTGAAGAAATAACTATTGCATTGATCTTCATGTTTAGACCAATTAGCTTTAGAGAGTTGAGCAAGGGTGACGCGAAGAAAATCCATTTTTTCAATGAGAGAGACAATGGTGTTTATCTCACTCTCGAGAAGCTGATGATCGAGAGGGGTAGATTGGAGGCTGGTTTGAATGGCGTCGAGCGTGGATTTGAGGTTGTCAATGAAGGTGTGGAGGATCTTCAAATTGTGATTAGGGAACCTTTTGAGAACAGGTTTGAGCCTTTTAAGTTTGTTGTACAGATTACCCATTGGATTTCTTTCGAGATTAGGGTTGGGGAGGGACCAGGATTGAGAGACGTTAGATTGAAAGTTTTCATGTGCAGCCCAATTATTGTTAAATTTGAATTGTCTCTCGGGGTGGGTAGGGGTGGGGTTGATGACAAGGATGGATGGGGGAGTGATCGGATAGGCCAGGGTTGTCGAAGTGGGCAGTGTGGTGGGGAAAGGAGGTGGTCCAAGCGTTGTTGCTAATGATCTTGTCGAGCTTGCACCAAACTCTAGAAGAGAGCTGCTTATTATTCCATGTGAGTTTACATCCGGAATAAACCAAGTCAGAAAGAGGGTTCAAAGCGAAGTAGCTCGCCAATTCCGTAGGAGATTGGCTTGTATTAGTTGTTGAGTAGGACATTTTATCATCAGGGTGGAGAATGGTGTTGAAGTCTCCAAGGAGAGTCCAAGGGGTATTATTTGAGAGCATGTGGATTGAACTGATTGTTCGCCCCTAAGCGTGCGTGCAATCAAGTCTTAAATTTATAAAAGTAGAATAAAGGCAAGTGAACCCGCAGTGTACGAATCGGCGTAGATTAGCAAATATTCCAGAGTATCGATCACAGGGATTTGGGGATACAAAACCCAGTCTCAAGTTATCGAGTAATTAAAAGGTAAAGCCTTGCAAATATTGGGAAAACAGCAACCCTAAAGATCCAGGTATCCAATTGTGGCGATCGATTCAAGATATACTAAAGAACTAAGGACAAAGTTAAGAGTTGCAAAGGTATGCTAAAGTAAAGCAATGTACGGTGAAGTTCCAAAACTTTATATGACTTATCTAAAGACACTCTCTATAAAGGTTGTCGAGGCTTCATTATAGAAAGGGTCTATGAACAAGAATTAATCTCAAATACCCAAACTTGTAACCCAACGATCAAGACGAACTAAAACGATTGGGGTTGTGAAACTCAAAATCGAGGTAGAGGCTGATGAGTCTCACTACTACCTAGAAAAGGGCAAGCCTAGACTAGATGAAAGCTAATCTTTAACCTTGGATCAAAGTAAAATCAAAGTTCGTAAACTAGGGTAAATTACGGTCAGATCTTGAGAACCACGACCGTGGAACTCCAAGAACAAGCCGTGATTTAAGGTGTCGACGATATTTCTCTAACTCTCAGGGTCCAATCAATTTACGATCGATCTATCATTATCTAAGCCACAAATATCAACCCTTCACCTTAGAATTGCTAAAGGGTTTTAGCCAATAACCATTTTCATAATATCAATATTCAAATTTAAGAAGAATGAAAGATGAAAACCTCGAATACTCAAAAAACCTTCAAAACCAATTCTCAAATCCGAAACACAAAAGGCAATGTTTAATGGATTCAGAATGTATAACACAAAACCTCACAAAAATCTAAGGAAAGTATGGAGAACAGGTTGTCAATCCATCTCCAATATCCAAAACCTAGAAAGAGGTTAAACCTTCGGCGATCTTCAATCAATCCTAGGCAAGAATGCTCCAAGCAAGGTAAGCGGCCGTCAATGTCTCCGTGAGATCCAACGCAAATGTAGCGGGAATAAGCGGCGTAAGCGCCGATGCCCAAAACTCTCTTTTTTGACCTTTTTATAAGACGGGCAAAAGTAACCGTCCCGGCCCATCACGTAAATAATGTGGCAAATGAAGACTCGTCAAAAGATCGCCTAAATCACGGTCTCGATGGTTTCCACGACCATGGTTTAGGGCGTGGAATTGGATTACGGTCTCTTGTGACTTTCACGACCGTACTTTAGGCCGTGTAACTTACTACAATGCTCCACGCTCATGATGCCAAGATCCACGGCCGTGGTTTAGAGCGTGGACTCTTCTACGGCCGTAATTCAGGTCGTGGAAGTGTAAAATGCTTGTAGTTTCCTTTGTGTCGTGACACCCTTCATCCTAGCTCCTTCCTTAGCTTCATTGATGTGTTCCTAATCCTCGAACATGAACGAATCCTCTCTTTTCTCTCTCAATAGCTCCCATTTAGCTCCTTTCGCCTACAATCGACACAAAGCTAGTGTAGACATCCATATCGATAATAATAGAGGAACAAGCTAACAATTGCTTCTAAACTTCATCCATGTACACAATAATGAGGGAAAAACAACTAAAATAAGTGCCTAGAATATTGCAATATTTCATGCTAACAAAATACCCCATACTTGTTACTTGCTTGTCCCCAAGCAAGGTCTTTGAAAGCACTAAAATACAAGTTAGAATGAAATATGCATTCAATCTCGAAACAAAAACATTCTTTAGGTAAATGTGCTTCTAGTCACTAGATCATCCTCAAACCTTGCTTCATTCATTCTTGAAAGCACTCGTATACATAAACCAAAGAATGTAGAGCAAAGAAACATCACAAATCGCTTAAACTTTGAGACAAACATCATAACCTTCAAGTTTTGTCAAAATCAAGCATAAGAAATTTCAATTTAGATCACCAAGTCAAATAACATTCTTTTGATCTTAAGGACTTTCAAGTAAGGTCTAGAATGCGGAAGGGAGGGAAACTTATAAGGGATGTGGTGCATTAATCCGGGAAAATAAATAACCCAACTCTTTTTCTTTTCACTTTGAATTGCAACATCATCAACTTTGAGCTTTGCTCTCTTCTTTTTCACATTATTTTTTTTGACTTTACTTTCTAAAAGATGGACAGAGGTGCACAAAAACCGAAGCCTAGGAGATTGGCGTTTCTCAATTTCGAGATGCCTCAAACCCTTGATGCACATACCAAACTTCGTTAGGAATATCGCTCAATCCGACTTTGGCAAGACACAAACACCCGGCTATGTGAATGGTGCCGAGTTACTCATCGTTATGATTGACTTCCCCAAACCTATTAATTCTATTCTTTGAATGCAAAAATTTGCTTTCATGGCCCTCCCACATCAAACATGACAAATATCAATCCCTCCAAATTCCCGGATAGGTAAAGGAGGCAATTACTTTCAATGTCTGACTATGAAAATGAAACATGCAAGTGTTATGGATAGAAGCAAACAAGCAAATGTAGTAGAGTTATTACAACACATAGTCACACCCCATCCCATACTTAGAACATACATTGTCCTCAATGTTCGAAAAAGAAATAAAGAAAAGAAGAAAAGGAAAATGAACTCACTAAGACGGTGGCGGGGCGGCTAAACTGTCAACCTCGGGGCTCGTCACTGTGGTGGTGGCGGTGGTGGAAATGGGTGTAAATCGGAGCTGAAATACCGCCCAAACTGCTGGCGGTAAATGTCCCTCATCATCTGATCAAGCTCGTCAGCTCGTATGTAACGAGTGTCCTAGCGGATCTCCAAATCACCGACTCTCCTAGAAAGGTCGGTAGCCCACTCCGGTAGCTGCTCATACCAAGCCGGCTGCTGGCCGTACCATGCAGGTGCGTCCTATGGTGCCGGTGCTGCTGGAGCTGCTGGTGCCTGACTGTACCATGGTGGTAGAGCTCCCATCCACTCCGGTTGTGCTCCGTACCAAGTGGGCGGAGTGTCTATCCATGTCAGCCTCTCACTCACGCTAGCACGGCGAGAGGAAGAGGCTCCTGAATGTCCAGCTGGTCGTGCTGAACGCTTGGGAGGGTCAGGGAAGTGTGCCGGCTGATCCGGGAAAGTGCCAAAGTCATGCTCCTCACCTCCTCCCTCAAAACCATCACCTCCTCGTATCTCCTCCTCCTCATCTGCAGCCGGTACCTCATCGGGGACGTAGGGAGGTGCTACTAACCTATTCGCATGCATAGCAGCGAAGGTCTGCTTCCAATTATGGCGTCCAGCCATAAAGGAATACTCAAGGAGCCATGGAATACCTCTACCTCCTCTCTCTTCCCAAGGCATACCGGCGGTGGGTGGACCGCAGTGCCTAGGGAAGATGATACCCCTCGTCATCAAACTGTTGAGACCCAAAGGTCTCGCTGCGATCCTAGTACAAGCATAAAAATCTATCCCCAACTGCCTAGCGATGTGGCTAACCATACCACCATATCCAATGTTGCCGGCTCTCTTATTCTTGAGCTTACTCATGGTGGAGGCTAAGAGGGTAGCACAGTCAGCAGGTCTACCGTGCAACATAGCGTAAAGAAGGAACAACTCATCTGTCTTAATCTTCTGAGAGGTCTCGGTCCTAGGGAAGAGACACTCAGAAAGGACTCTATGGGCTATCTTCAAGGCTAAGTGATAGATGAGCTTAGCCTTGGTTTCAGCTGGCTGCCAGCGGTTCTCGCTGGCATAGATCATGGAAATGTCCTCCCAGAAATCCTTAGCGTATACACCGCTAGGAAAACGACCATTGAAGGTCTCTTGGAACCCAAAGAAGGCTCCGAACTCCAAGATCGAGAACTCGTAGTTCTCTTCCATCAGCCTAAAGGAAACTACCCTATCCATAGCGCTATGCTCAAAAGAGGTCACAAACTCTCTAGTAATCTCCTCATATGCGTCTTCCCTAATAGCGGAGAAGACGATCAAGTTGGCTCTATCTAGAAGCCATATAAGGTCATTCACCACATTCAGTGGCTCTAACTCCTCAAGAACTAAGTAGCGTAGTCCTATGACCGCCCTCTTCTCGATCCTTTCTAAGACATCGAGGTAATCCTCATGGATTTTTGGAATTCTAGGGGGTGGGGGTGATGGTGGCTCACTAGGGGGTACTTGGGAGGACGAGGAAGTATCACCTTTGCTCTTCTTGCTTCTAGTAGACATTATCCTTATCAAATCCATTTCAGAGCGAAAATCAAGGTCTGTTCTACAAAACCACGGCCGTGGAACCTACAGAGACCGTGGTTCGACACTGTTTTGCTCAAATCTCAACAAATCAATCACCAAACTCAGCAAAGCCTGTCCTAGACTAATTTCAATCTCAATCATATGCAATGCCTCTAAGTTCTTACGAGAAATAAACCCGAATTGACAAAGTAGAGGAATAGAAGAAAAACTTAGGTTTTTGGATCTTTGAATCCAAATTCCGTCTTTTGCAAGGATTGTCCACTTGATTTGTTGATTGGATCTTGTAGATGATCGGAAATACTTCACTTTAGTACCAAGAATTGCTCAAAACAGTTTCCGAACGAAGAAATGCAAGATGGGGAGGATTTTTGGACTTTAGCTCGTGGAGGGGGCGTTGATAGCATGAATTATAGTCTCTATTTTGGGGTTTGTTTGGACGTTTTATCTTCAATAATCTGCATGTTACCATGTATAATATGTGATTATATTACCATTTCATCTACCTTTGCGGGAATCGAGGTCTACACCTAGTTTTGCTGTAATTGTAGGTAAAATGGCACGTTTAGCATCAAAAAGGAGCAAAAGGAGTCATGAGTCATTTGGAGCTACATTGAGGAGTGATAACACGATTTATAACATAGTTTTAGGTGTACATTTAGATAGAATTCTCGCTCATTCATGCATGACCTAGCATTAGTTCAAGACGTTTTGCACCCAATTCACATATTTTGTCGAGATAGACGTCTACACGGACTTGTGCGCGTTTTGTAGGTATTACGGGAAGTTTAGGAGCTTAAACGATGCGTTTGAGGATCGTTCATTTAAATGACGCACCCTCGGAATCATTAGGACACAAGCCAAGGGCTAAGAAGGACTCATGGAACCTTGCCAACACAAGCCATGCACCAAACCACAGCTTAATGATCCAAGGCGAAGTTTCTGCATAGAATCACGGTTCTCTGACGAACCACGGCCGTGGAAACGACCATGGATTTTTCCAGATTCTCGTGACATCTGTGCCACGATTCTCATGGCCAGCTCATGAAGGATTTCTTATAAAAGTGGTCCTTCATGGGTTGTTTGAGGCAGCTGGGGTAGTTTGGGAGCAGCTCATCCATTATCCATTTCTCTCTAACAAATATATTCTCAAAGAAGAAGATTTTTCTAGGAAGGAAAGTGTCAAAGAGAAGAAGGAGATTTTCCATTAGAGAAGAAGAGAAGGAAACACACCATAGCTTTCTTGTATTTCGGATTTTGATTTCTAGAGATTGTATGAACCTTCGAACCTTCTTTTGGAAGGGTTGTAAGTGACTCTATTCTAATCTTCAGCTTATTTTTGAATTAAGTTCACTTGTGCATCTCTTTTCTTTCATTATCTTCCAATGGATGTTTTGATTTTATGTTTGCTTGCTTCGATTTCCATTATGAATGTTGTAGGCTAGATTGATGTGGTTCTAGGGTAAGGAAAGGATGGTTATGGCTAGAACCGTGATAGGATGAACTTAGATTTGCCTTTGAATGACTTTTGCTTATGAACGTAGTTGCTGTTAGGAATCACGGGTAGTTCTTGAAGAACCACGGCCGTGGTTTAGGAAGAACAGCCCGTGATTTTTCCTGATTTGAAGGATCTCGCCTTAAACTTGTAAAATGTTGAAAACCTAATTGTTGCTGAGTTTAACCTACCTAGTGTAGTGACTAAGTGTTAGGAGAGACTTACCCGGTAATCCTTGCCCTTAGAATCTAAAATAGCAAACCTTAGGTAGTGGTGAGCCTAATAAGCCACCATTGGATTAGATGTGCTAGGATAGTTGCTTAGGACTTTCCTTTCCAAGACTTACCCGGTAAGGATAGGTTAGATCCCTAATTTACAATCCGGTTTGTGTAGAATTCCTATCCTTAGGCTCTTAGAGACCTACCCGGTAATAAGATCTTAGGTGTGGACTAGTTGGACCATGAGACCTACCCGGTAATTGATCCCAAATTAGATACACTTAATCCCAACATATATTAGCTAATCCAAAGAACGAATAGATAACTTGAGTTCTATGCCATAATCGGAACTTCCGACCCCTAGAATCCGTCTCTCTTTTCCTTGATCACTATCTTGTTTGGTTTGTTCATTTGTGCTAATTTTTAGTCTAGTTTAATTGCCTTGCATGATTTGTGATCTTTGATTGATCACCAAAACCGACCAAAAAACAATTTAGATTTTCACTTCTTTGTTTCCCTCTTTTCCAACCTTAGACCTTCACTAAACTTAATCACAAAACCGAGTCAATTTCACCTTAGTCTTTGTGTTCGACCTCGGAATACTATCCATGCTACAAACGTCCCGTACACTGCGGGTGCGCTAGAAGTTAGGATAATTATAACGAGTATAAATTTAAGGCTTATTGCGTGCACACTTTTTAAGTTTTTGGCGCCGTTGCCGGGGACTAGGTCTAGATTGAGTCTATTTTGTGATTGTTTCTAGTGTAGATCTTTCTTGTTGCTTTTGATCTCTCTTTGGTTGGTGTCTTTGCTTTTCAGGACATCTATTACTCTTTAGGTGTATGCAATCTCGTGGAAAGGATTTAGCTCCATTCGATCCCGAACCGGAGAAAACCCTTCGATCTAGATCCAAGAACATCCGAAAAGAGAGAGAGATGGCCGGAAGAAACCTCCAAGCTGAGTTGGATGAAGCCTTAGAGCAAATAAGGCTAAGAGATGAGCTCTTGGAGGAAGAAAGGAGACTTGCCAATGAGAGGCAAGAGGAAACTAGGAGGGAGATTGAGGAGATTAGGCAAGCCCTTGTCCAAGGAGAGCTTAATCGCCGACAACCTCCACCTCCTCCACCACCGATGGTACAACCGCAGCCGACGGCAAATGTTAGGGTTGTTCCCATTGCTATCGAGGAGCCACAAACCCTAGGGAGACGTATGGATCCGGCACAAAGAGCACACCGACCAGGTGTGAATCTAGGAGATCCCGCAACCCACAACTATGAGCTCCGCCCTCAAGTTCTACAAATGATCCGGCACAATCAATTTGGAGGGATGGAAGGAGAGTCTCCTCACCAACATTTGATGAACTACGAGATTTTGATGGAGACTCTTAGACCGCCAAGATTGGAGAGCAACAACCATAAGCTTAGGGCTTTTTCCTTCTCTCTTAAGGATAAAGCCTTGGCTTGGTATCAATCTATTCCACAAGGGCGAGTTGGTGCTTGGGAGGAGATGACAACCGAGTTCTTAACCAAGTTCTTCCCACCTTCCAAGACCACCAAATTAAGGGGAAAGATCAATGCCTTCGTGATGAGGGATAGAGAAAGTTTGTTCAAGTCTTGGGAAAGATTCAAGGACCTTCTCCTAGATTGTCCACACCATGGCATACCGAAAATTGAGCTATTGGAAATCTACTTCAAGGGACTTGATGAAGATAGCCAATTCAAGCTTCAATCTCTCTCCGGTGGGACTTTCATGGAGAAACATGTAGATGATGCTTGGGAGTTTGTGGAGAAGCAAGCTCTAGTGATTGAGAAGTACTCTCATAGGAAGAGTGAAGGAAGAAAGGCGGGAGCATATGAGGTGAGTGAAGTCACCATGAGCAATTTCAAGCTTGACACCATCAACAACGAATTGAAATCCTTGAGAGAGTTGTGTACTACAACCTTGAAGAGCCAAGCAACTCCTCAAGTGCTTCCACAAGCTAACTTGTCTTCCAAGGAGGAGGATGTGAATTATATGGGAAGGGGCAACTTCAACAATTACCAAGGCTCAAGAAATTTCAACAACAACCATCAATTCAACAATTACCGGCCCAACCACAACCATCCCGGGTTTTCTTACTCTAACCCGGATGGAGCCTTGAACCCTCCCGCCTCCTCAAGCACAACTCCACCACAAAGAGCTTCACAAGAACCTCCACCCGGTTTTCCTTAACCTTCAAAGGATAGAACCGAAGTCATGTTTGAGCAATTGCTAGGAAGGTTGAGTGGACTTGAGAGCACCGTGACTTCAATTTCTAAAGCTCAAAAGGTCTTGGAAGCACAAGTCTTTCAAAAGGCGGGTGAAGCACATAGAGATCCGAGGAAGCTTCCCGGAAGAACCGAAGACAACCCAAGAGGCCAAGTGTTGGCTATCACAACAAGGAGTGGGTTGAGTATGAAGGATCCTTTGCCCAAGGACCAAGCTAAGGGAAAGCAAGTAGTGGTAGAAGAGGGAAGAAGGCAAGAAGATGGAGGCAAGAGCAAGGATGTAGGCCAACTTATGTAGCACCGCCTCCATACAAACCACCACTACCGTTCCCACAATCAAGAGCAAGAGCTCGTTTGGACAATCACTTTGGTAAGTTCCTTGAACTAATGTCCAAGTTACATATTAACATTCCGTTCATGGATGCCATCTTAGGAATGCCGGCATATGGGAAATTTTTGAAAGAAATACTCTCCAACAAAAGGAAGTTGGAGGAGTATGGGGAGATAAGGATGACCAAGAGATCCTCGGAATTGATCCAAACCATGAAGGAAGAAATGCCTCCCAAGCTAAGGGATCCGGGTTCCTTTTGCGTCCCAATAGGAGTGGGAGATGTGAAGTACGAGGCCCTTTGTGATCTTGGGGCGAGTGTAAGCATCATACCGCTTGCACTTAGCAACAAGGTCAGGTTAGGAGAGCCAAAGCCGGTCAAGATGACCCTCTATATGGCGGACCGTTTTATCACTCATCCGGTTGGGATTCTAGAGGACATTCCGGTGCAACTAGGAGGATTCTACGTGCCTATTGATTTTGTAGTGTTGGACATTCCGGCGGATTATCCGGTTCCTATCATCTTAGGAAGACCTTTCCTAGCTACTTCCGGTTGCCTAGTGGATTGCAAGAACGGGACTCTCTCCTTCAACATAGGGGAAGAGAGCATCAAGTTTCAAGCTTTCCACAATGATGAAAGGACCAACCCTTGATGAAAATATCTTCAACATAGTCGAGCAAGAAGAATCTAGAGAAATTGTGAGCTCGATCTTGATCAAGGACCCCTTGGAGAAGGTTCTTACCTTAAGCATGATGGAGGAAGGTGTTGAAGAGGCCTGCAATGAAGAGATCAAAGCTTTGGAAGCTTTAGAAGAGGAGCCAAGAGTTGGATTTGAAAGCCACGAAGAGGTGGTGAACAACTGCAAGTTCCACGGTCGAGATTTACAAACTACGGCCGTCAAACTTTCTGGACAACTCCGAGAAGCAAGCTTGGTAAGAACCACGGCCGTGGAAGATGAGCAACCCGTGTTTCCAACCGCGGTTTTCCCTGAATCAGCTCTTGATGATGATCACGCTTCTAGGAGCCATGGGGAGTCTTCCTTTGCTTTGGATTCATCTCATCCAACCTTATTTGGATCGTCTTCAACCGATAAAGGTCCTCCCTCACTTGAACTTAAACCCCTTCCATCTCATTTAAAGTATGCATTTCTTGGTGATAATTCTACGTATCCTGTGATTGTTAATGCATGCTTGAGTGATGATGAACTTGCTAAATTGCTGCATGAACTAAGATTGCATAGGAAAGCCATTGGTTATACTATTGATGATTTGGTTGGCATTAAGCCATCTTTGTGCATGCATAAGATAATGATGGAAGATAACCACAAACCCTCTATTGAACATCAAAGGAGATTGAACCCTATAATGAAAGAGGTGGTCAAAAAGGAAATCATTAAGTTGCTAGATGCGGGAATTATCTACCCTATCTCGGATAGTAAGTGGGTTAGCCCCGTTCATGTAGTGCCTAAAAAGGGTGGAATAACGGTAGTAACTAATGAGAATAATGAACTAATACCGACTAGGACGGTTACGGGGTGGAGAATGTGCATTGATTATAGGAAATTGAACATGGCCTCTAGGAAAGATCATTTCCCCCTCCCCTTCATTGACCAAATGCTAGAAAGGTTAGCTCAACACTCTCATTTTTGCTATTTAGATGGGTATAGTGGATTCTTCCAAATCCCTATCCACCCCGATGACCAAGAGAAAACGACTTTTACATGTCCATGGGGTACCTTTGCATATAGGAGAATGCCATTTGGGTTGTGTAATGCACCCGCCACCTTCCAAAGGTGTATGATGGCTATCTTTTCGGAATATATAGAAAATATCATGGAAGTGTTCATGGATGATTTCTCTGTTTATGGTTCTTCTTTCGATGATTGCTTGGCTAACTTGTCATTAGTGTTGCAAAGATGTGAGGAGACAAATCTTGTCTTAAATTGGGAAAAATGCCACTTCATGGTAAGTGAAGGGATTGTGTTAGGACACTTGGTGTCTAACCGTGGCATTGAGGTTGATAGGGCTAAGATTGAAACGATAGAGAAGTTGCCACCACCTACCTCGGTGAAGGGGGTAAGGAGTTTCTTAGGGCATGCCGGTTTTTACCGGAGGTTTATTCAAGACTTCTCTAAAATTTCTAGGCCTCTCACTAACCTACTAATGAAAGATATTGATTTTGTTTTTTCCAAGGATTGTCTTGAAGCTTTTTGTAGGTTGAAGAACGCCTTGATCTCCGCACCAATCATGCAACCTCCGGATTGGAGTCTACCATTTGAGATCATGTGCGATGCAAGTGATGTGGCCGTTGGGGCCGTTTTAGGGCAAAGGAAAGAAGGGCGCACTCATGCTATTTACTATGCTAGCAAGACGCTAGATGATGCCCAACTCAACTATGCTACCACCGAGAAGGAGTTGTTGGCGGTGGTGTATGCATTTGAGAAGTTCCGCTCATACCTTGTTGGAGCGAAGGTCATAGTTTATACGGATCATGCGGCGATCCGTTATCTACTTACAAAGAAGGATGCCAAACCAAGGTTGATTCGGTGGATCCTTCTTCTTCAAGAATTTGATTTGGAGATACAGGATAAGAAGGGATCCGAGAACTCCGTGGCGGATCACCTTAGTAGACTCTCACCATTAGAGCTTGGAAAGGACAACATCCCGATAGATGATTCATTCCGGGATGAACAATTGCAAATGGTGGAGGAATGCTTGTTCCAAGTGGCTAGAGGAAGTGAGCCGTGGTACGCCGATATTGTGAACTACTTAGTGTGTGAGGAAGTACCTCCCGGACTTACATATGCACAAAGGAAGAAGTTCTTCAACGATGTAAGGCATTACTATTGGAGTGAGCCACTTCTATTCAAGAGAGGCCCGGATGGGGTGCTTAGAAGATGCATACCGGAGGATGAGGTGGAAAGTGTGATCCGGCATTGCCACTCCTTACCATGCGGAGGCCATGCTAGCTCACACAAGACGTGTGCAAAGGTATTGCAATCCGGTTTTTATTGGCCTAACTTGTTTAGGGATGTGCAAGGTTTTGTAGCGGCATGTGATGCTTGCCAAAAAACGGGCAACATCTCAAGGAAGAATGAAATGTCTTTGAATAACATCCAAGAAGTTGAGATTTTTGATGTGTGGGGTGTAGACTTCATGGGACCATTCCCTTCTTCATGTGGCAATATCTACATCCTATTGGCGGTAGATTATGTGTCAAGATGGGTAGAGGCAATCGCTTCTCCTACGAATGATGCCAAGGTGGTAGTGCGATTCTTCAACCGGGTGATCTTCCCTAGGTTTGGAACACCAAGTGTAATCATTAGTGATGGAGGGAAGCACTTCACGAATAGGAACTTTGGAGCACTTTTGGCCAAGTATGGGGTGACTCATAAGGTGGCAACACCTTACCACCCCCAAACTAGTGGTCAAGTGGAGATCTCCAACCGAGAGATCAAGGCCATCCTCGAGAAGACGGTGTCTAGGACAAGGAAGGATTGGGCTATGAAGCTCAATGACGCACTATGGGCATATAGAACCGCCTTCAAAACACCAATTGGAACCACTCCCTACAAGTTGGTCTATGGCAAGTCTTGCCATCTCCCGGTGGAAATGGAGCATAGAGCTTATTGGGCCATTAAGTGGCTAAATTTTGACCTCAAGGAAGCGGGAGAAAAGAGATTGCTTGATATCAATGCACTTGAGGAGCTCCGGTTGGAAGCTTATGAGAATGCCCGGATCTACAAGGAGAGAACCAAAAGGTGGCACGACAAGAGGATCGTTCCAAAGGAGTTGAGTGAAGGAGATCTTGTCCTTCTCTTCAACTCAAGGCTAAGGCTCTTCCCCGGAAAGCTCAAATCAAGATGGACCGGGCCATATGTGGTGAAGAAGATCTTTCCCCATGGAGCTATTGAAATAGGAGGGGAGCATTGTAGAAATTTCAAGGTGAATGGGCATCGCTTGAAGAAGTATATTCCAGGAGCCCCGGTAGACATGATTGCCCCGCTTCACCTCGAATAGACGCTCCCGATTTTGGTCAAGCTAATGACCTTAAAGAAGCGCTTGGTGGGAGGCAACCCATTGGTAACATTTTTCCCTTTTCATTTTTGCTTAGATTTTTCTGTTTTTGTGTGCTTTGTGTGTGTTTTGTCTACCTTCGTGTGTGTGCTAGAGCATTAGTGGCATTGGAAGCCTCTCTTGGCAATGAAAATGATGATGATGACACCCTCACCAATTATGGGTGGAGCGGACGCGGAACATGGACGGCTAGCGGTGCCTAGCGCGGGTTCCGAAGCTTTGAAGGATGCTTAGAGCTCTCTACCATGGTTGAAAGGATCATCCAACATCAATTCACTTGAAAATTCCCAAATACCATAGCAAACAATTTTACATTGTGAGAACCTTCTTTCACTCTCTTACACATTGGGGACAATGTGTTTCTAAGTATGGGGTGGGGTTTGCATGATCCTTTGCATGATGAGCATCTAGGATAGATTAATATTTGCACATTTCTTGCATTGTACATACTTAGAACGAAAATCCCATAAAAATCAGAAAATTTAAAAAATTTTTGTGCTTTCTAGGCTTGGATATGATCCTAATGATGAAACTTGTCTTGTGATTGACTATGGATGGCCTTATGTGTTGAATTGATAAATGCATATGTGGACTTGAACTACTTCTCTTAAATTATATGAATGACTTGTGATCATGATGATTGCCTAGAATGGATTGAGTATTGAAAGTCGAAATTACATGATAGTTCTTGCATACCATTTAGGAATGAATGTGGCATTTCATCTTTCTCTACTTCTCATCTTGATCATGATTGCTTGAGCACCTCAATTGATATAAATCGACCTCCTTTAAACCCATCCGGGAATAGGAGCATGCTAGTGTGTTGAAATGAGCGAAAAGCAAGTGCGGGGTGAAGATGCAATGAAAAGAATTTCGTGAATGAAATGCTGAAATTATTGTGGAAGTGTAGCCAAAATATAGGTTTGGGGGCGTTGGTTT
This sequence comes from Fagopyrum homotropicum, assembly GCA_033239125.1. Classification (NCBI taxonomy): domain Eukaryota; kingdom Viridiplantae; phylum Streptophyta; class Magnoliopsida; order Caryophyllales; family Polygonaceae; genus Fagopyrum; species Fagopyrum homotropicum. The sequence goes on from BSWB01000007.1 coordinate 108,221,494, forward strand.
AAATGACAAGTAACTCGGTACACTTCACATAATCGGGTGTTGGTGCCTTGCCAAAGTCAAATGAACCAATAGCCCTAACGAGCTTTGGTATTTGTGCCCAGTGTGGATGCACCTCGAAAAAGAGAAAAAGCCCGAGGATGGCTAATCACCGAGGTTTCGGCTATTGTACACCAATGCCATTGTCTCAAAAATGAGTTAAAGAAAAAGAAAAGAAAGCAAGATAGGGAAAAATATACACTTGGGGGAACTTGATCGAGGACAAGGATGTGGAGTTAGTTCCATTCCCGGATTAGCATCACATAACCTAGAGAATCCCCCGCCCAATTGCAACGTTTCTTGGCCTTTTATGTCACAAGCCCTTATGACCTACTTGTATGTTTGTAAGACTTAGTAATCTAGATTGGATAGACTCTTGATCTTCTTGACCTTTTCATCCTCACACTTCATGCATGCTTTTGAGTTAAGTACAATGGTCTTTCCATGCCCTTATTGTTTGATACATAATTGCTTATCCAATTGTCATTGATCATGACTATGAAGGTGATCCAATAGTAAAAGCACAAAACCAAAAAAAAAAAAAAAAAAAAGAATTTGCCATTTTTCTGCATACATAAATCATGTCATCTTCTAGTCTATAAGTGGGAATTTGCTCGGGGACGAGCAAACCTTAAGTATGGGGTATTTTGATAACACGATTTATAACATAGTTTTAGGTGTACATTTAGATAGAATTCTCGCTCATTCATGCATGACCTAGCATTAGTTCAAGACGTTTTGTACCCAATTCACATATTTTGTCGAGATACACGTCTACACGGACTTGTGAGCGTTTTGTAGGTATTACGGGAAGTTTAGGAGCTTAAACGATGCGTTTGAGGATCGTTCATTTAAATGACGCACCCTCGGAATCATTAGGACACAAGCCAAGGGCTAAGAAGGACTCATGGAACCTTGCCAACACAAGCCATGCACCAAACCACAGCTTAATGATCCAAGGCGAAGTTTCTGCATAGAATCACGGTTCTCTAACGAACCACGGCCGTGGAAACGACCGTGGATTTTGCCAGATTCTCGTGACAGCTGTGCCACGATTCTCATGGCCAGCTCATGAAGGATTTGTTATAAAAGTGGTCCTTCATGGGTTGTTTGAGGCAGCTGGGGTAGTTTGGGAGCAGCTCATCCATTATCCATTTCTCTCTAACAAATATATTCTCAAAGAAGAAGATTTTTCTAGGAAGGAAAGTGTCAAAGAGAAGAAGGAGATTTTCCATTAGAGAAGAAGAGAAGGAAACACACCATAGCTTTCTTGTATTTCGGATTTTGATTTCTAGAGATTGTATGAACCTTTGAACCTTCTTTTGGAAGGGTTGTAAGTGACTCTATTCTAATCTTCAGCTTATTTTTGAATTACGTTCACTTGTGCATCTCTTTTCTTTCATTATCTTGCAATGGATGTTTTGATTTTATGTTTGCTTGCTTCGATTTCCATTATGAATGTTGTAGGCTAGATTGATGTGGTTCTAGGGTAAGGAAAGGATGGTTATGGCTAGAACCGTGATAGGATGAACTTAGATTTCCCTTTGAATGACTTTTGCTTATGAACGTAGTTGCTGTTAGGAATCACGGGTAGTTCTTGAAGAACCACGGCCGTGGTTTAGGAAGAACAGCCCGTGATTTTTCCTGATTTGAAGGATCTCGCCTTAAACTTGTAAAATGTTGAAAACCTAATTGTTGCTGAGTTTAACCTACCTAGTGTAGTGACTAAGTGTTAGGAGAGACTTACCCGGTAATCCTTGCCCTTAGAATCTAAAATAGCAAACTTAGGTAGTGGTGAGCCTAATAAGCCACCATTGGATTAGATGTGCTAGGATAGTTGCTTAGGAATTTCCTTTCCAAGACTTACCCGGTAAGGATAGGTTAGATCCCTAATTTACAATCCGGTTTGTGTAGAATTCCTATCCTTAGGCTCTTAGAGACCTACCCGGTAATAAGATCTTAGGTGTGGACTAGTTGGACCATGAGACCTACCCGGTAATTGATCCCAAATTAGATACACTTAATCCCAACATATATTAGCTAATCCAAAGAACGAATAGATAACTTGAGTTCTATGCCATAATCGGAACTTCCGACCCCTAGAATCCGTCTCTCTTTTCCTTGATCACTATCTTGTTTGGTTTGTTCATTTGTGCTGATTTTTAGTCTAGTTTAATTGCCTTGCATGGTTTGTGATCTTTGATTGATCACCAAAACCGACCAAAAAACAATTTAGATTTTCACTTCTTTGTTTCCCTCTTTTCCAACCTTAGACCTTCACTAAACTTAATCACAAACCGAGTCAATTTCACCTTAGTCTTTGTGTTCGACCTCGGAATACTATCCATGCTACAAACGTCCTGTACACTGCGGGTGCGCTAGAAGTTAGGATAATTATAACGAGTATAAATTTAAGGCTTATTGCGTGCACACTTTTTAGCGTAACAAGGAACATAAGGAACCATCCAGGAAGCATAGCCATGGATTAAAGATTCACTTTGGACCAGTTTTGAGAGATTTCACATTCAGTTATGACTCACCTCGGTTGACCAGAGATTCATCTCGACCGAGGTGATCCAGAGACGCCGACTCGACCGAGGCGAACACCTAGGACGCGGCGAGAATATTTTATTCTTGGCTGAGATCTTTTATATTTGGAAGGTGATCTTATATTTTTGGGCTTGGCTCCTGGAAGGAAGAAGATCTTATATTTTACCTATTTTTATGGGAAGATATCTTTCTAAGATTTATTATCTTTGGAGGGTTATTTTCCTATAAAAAGGGTTGGATTTCCACAAATCCAACATCTTGCTTACGAGGAGATCTCGCATACATCCCGCTTAGCACGTTATACACCATTGAAGGCTGCGAGATCCAACATACATCGCTGCAGCCATACTCCAGTTGGGAGTTTTGAAGAACCTTTTTGAAGGTTAAAGGAAGATTGAAGATCATAGCTTTTATAGCTTTTGAAGGGTTTTGTAAGATTATCTTTAATTCCCTTCCTTGTTGTCTTGTCTTGTTGGATTTATATCCAAGGAACGCTTTTGTTGTGATATTTGATTCAGTTATTGAAGTCTTTTTCATTAAATTCTTCTTGTTCAAATATTCACCTTCTTCCCATATATTTAATACTTTCATAATGATGATGAGTGGCTAATTTCCTTGTGTGATTCTAGGGTGATTGGCTGAAGGTTGTGGGGAAAACAATGATAGAATAATCTTAGATCCCAGTAGGACCCTGAAAGTTCAAGTCTTTAACCTTAACCCTAAGCATCTCGTTCAGTCGATGAACATCTCGGCCGGGGTGGAATCTGGCTGACCGAGGTGACTTATCTGATCCTAAAGTGAGAGTTAAGTGTTAGAGTTTGCCAAATCCTATTCTTATTACACCTTTCCTGGTTCAAAGCAAGCTTAGGATGAGACTTACCCGGTAATTCCTTAGTTTGTGTACCAACGATCATAAGTGTAGGTAATAAAGGTTTATCCTTTATTGGGGTTTAAGTGTGCTTCCGTCCCATCTTTGTGAGTTAGCCTGAGACTTACCCGGTAAAGGTTGATTCTATTCCCTTAGATGGTGTGTTAGTTTGAGGTTATAGTTCTTTATCTTCATTCCTTGAGACTTACCCGGTAATAGGAGTTAAGGTTTAGGATTAGTTAGTAGTGAGACTTACCCGGTGATCTACTCCACTCTAGTAACACCTTCCCCTTGCAAAAATCTCAGCTTTGTCCGCTTATCTTTAGATCTTGAGTTGGAACCACAACTAGACGCTTTAATCCCTAGAATTGCATGTTTGCTTTATTGACTTCTTATTCATCTTTGATTGTGTTAATTGCTCTTGTGGTTATTATTCACGAAGCTTACCGTTATTGACTTTGTTTCACCGAGTCCCTGTGATCGACCCCTGGAATTTCTTGCTTTTTACTACGATTGACCCGTACACTGCGGGTTCGCATCCTTGTTTTAAGCTTAAGTCTAGGGTTATAAATTTAAAGCTTGCACACACCGTTTGGAGCGAACAAGTTTTTGGCGCCGTTGCTGGGGACTTGGTCTAGACCGAGCCGGTACGGTTTGCTCTTGGGGCACTTGCCCCCGTGTCATCTAACCACTCTACTTGAGTGACTTTTGCAGGTTCTTTCTTAGGTATATGCGAAGAACCCGCACTAGGAAGGAAATCGTTCCTTACGATCCCGAACCAGAAAAGACATACAAGAGACGCTTAAGAGAAGCGAAGATGGCCCGACAAGACAACCGCGATCTTGAGGCCGAATTAAAGGAGGCGTTGGAGCTGCTACGCCTCAGCCAGGAAGAGCTGCAGTGAGAGAAGGAAGAAACTCGCACCAAGACTGAAGCAATCGAAGCAGAAATGACCGTCATACGAGACCAGATTTTACTTCAACCGAGGGACGACCCAGTTCCCGATGCTGGACCGAGGCAGGTTCCAGTTGCTGACCCTCGACCGAGGCAGGTCCTAGTACCAGACGCCCCGGCAGAGATACATCCACCTCGGATGCCAGTCCGAGATGTTCTTCTTGCAGCAATCCCACAAACCCTAGGTCAAAGGATGGACCCTAATCAACAACTGAGGCGTCCAGGAGTCAACCTAGGAGATCCAGCTGACCATGACTACGAACTTCGACCGCAAGTTCTATCCATGATTCGCCAATGCCAATTCGGAGGGATGGAGAAGGAATCACCACATCAACATCTTCAAAACTACGAGATCTTGATGGAAACCTTGCGACCTTCCAGAATTGAAAATAACAACTACAAGCTAAGACCTTTTTACTTTTCTTTAAAAGATAGAGCTCTTACTTGGTATCAATCTCTTCCTCCAGGAAAAATCAGCACATGGGAAGAGATGACTACGGAATTCTTGACCAAATTCTTTCCCCCTTCAAAGACAGCTGAAATGAGAGGGAAGATCAATGCTTTCATTATGAAGGACAAGGAGAGCTTGTCCAAGTCATGGGAGCGGTTCAAGGACATCCTTTTGGATTGCCCACATCATGGGATTCCGAAAATCGAGTTGTTGGAGATCTACTTCAAAGGACTGGACGGAAGCACTCAATTCAATCTCCAACTACTCTCCGCCGGTACCTTCATGGACATGGAAATTGACGAGGCTTGGGACTTCATTGAGAAGCAAGCCTTACACATGGAGAAATATACCCACCAAGGAGCTGAAGGTGGAGTTAAAAGAGTCAACTTTCAAGAGACTCAATCCAACAACAATCAACTCACGTCTTTGAAGAATGACGTGAAGCAATTGAAGGAACTCTTGGTTGCTCAAACCAAGAAGGAAGAGCAAGGACAAAGGAACAACAACAATGGATACCGTAACAACAACAATGGTTCCCGAAACAACAACTACAACAACAACAACAATAGAGGATCCAATAGCAACAATTGGAGGACGAACAATCAAAACAACCAGAATCCTGGTAACAATTATTCTAACTCCAACTCTAATAATTCCTCTAACCCTTTCCTCTCTTCCCCTTCTTCTTCTTCTTCTACTCCATTAAAGAGTCAGGGGCAAGGATCGAGTTCATCTCAGCCAGAAAAGAAAGACGCAGTTCTGGAGGCTATCTTGATCAAGCTTAATGCTATGGAGAATTCTATGACTTCATTTTCGAGGGCCCAAAAGTCCTTCGAACAACAACTTGCGAGTAGGGCGAATGAAGCGCCAAGAGATCCAGGGAAGCTTCCAGCAAAGACGGAAAGCAACCCCAAGGGCCAGTGCATGGCCATAACGACGAGGAGTGGACTCAAAATTGCAGATCCAGTACCTCGTTCGACGCAGACCACCTCGGTCCAGATCCAGTCGAAGAACACCTCGACCGAGATACCACCCGAGGCGGAGCAACAAAAAGCGGAGGGGAAAACTGAAGTTTATGTTCCACCTCCTGCATACAAACCACCACTTCCATTCCCCCAGTCAAGGGCCAGAGCACATCTAGACAAGCACTTTGGTAAGTTCCTTGACTTGATGAATAAGCTGCATATTAACATTCCTTTCCTTGATGCTATTCTAGGAATGCCTGCCTATGGGAAGTTCTTAAAGGAGATCCTATCAAGGAAAAGGAAACTGGAAGACTTTGGTGAAGTTATGATGACATCTAAATCCTCGGAGCTTATTAAGATCATGAAGGAGAAGATGCCACCTAAATTAAGAGATCCCGGCTCATTTAGCATTCCCATTCAAGTTGGGGATGTCACTTGTGAAGCCCTTTGTGATCTAGGAGCCAGCGTGAGCATCATCCCGCTGGAGCTATGCATGAAGATCGGACTTGGAGAGCCCAAGCCGGTCAAGATTCGACTTTATATGGCGGATCGCTCCATCACCCATCCCGTGGGCATCTTGGAGGACGTTCCGGTCAAGTTAGGTAACTTCTATCTACCTATAGATTTTGTTGTACTTGACATTCCCGCAGATTATCTTGTTCCTATTATTCTCGGGAGGCCATTTCTAGCAACTTCGGGTTGCAATGTGGATTGCAAGAACGCCAAGATTAAATTCAACATTGGTGGCGATGAGGTGGAGTTCGCACTACTTGCAGCCATGAAAGGGGAGCAGCTAACTGATGATATCTTCAACATCTACGATGAGGAAGAATCAAGAGAATTGGTGAGCTCTATCCTTATTAACGATCCACTTGAACGAGTTATAAGTTTTAGTTTAATAGAGGAAGGTATAGATGCTTCTTGTGATGCAGATATACGGAGCTTGAAGACACTGGAAGAAGATCCAGGAGCTAAAACTGAGACACTACTTCAGGAGACGAAGATCTCCAGTTTCGGTTCCAGTTGCAGTACCTCGACCGAGGCACTTCCTGGACTGAGCGAGGCGACTGAAGAACATCTCGGTCAACGCCTCTGCGCCTCGACCGAGGTCGATGGCGAGACGACTTCAACTGAGATTTCCGGAAGTCCAGTTTCTGAATCCATTCCACTGGAAGGAGGAAGCAAGGATCCCCCTCAGAAAGCACCCCCAGTCGTGGAGCTTAAACAACTCCCTAGTCACTTGAGGTATGTCTTTCTTGGACCGGATTCTACTTATCCCGTTATTGTTAGCGCTTCCCTTTCCGAATCTGAATTGTCTAAGTTAATTCATGTCCTGAGAAAGCATCGAAAGGCTATAGGTTATACCACGGACGATCTTATTGGCATTAAGCCTTCTTTCTGCATGCATAGAATTCTAATGGAAGATAATCATAAGACTTCACGGGAACCTCAAAGACGGTTAAATCCGATCATGAAAGAGGTTGTGAAGAAGGAAGTTCTTAAGTTGTTGGATGCAGGTATTATTTATCCTATCTCGGACAGCAAGTGGGTTAGCCCGGTGCATGTCGTTCCGAAGAAAGGAGGGATGACCGTTGTGACGAATAAGAACAACGAGTTGATCCCGACCAAGACCGTTACGGGCTGGAGGGTTTGCATCGATTACAGGAAGCTGAATACGGCCACACGGAAGGACCATTTTCCACTTCCCTTCATCGATCAGATGCTCGAGCGGTTGGCCCAGCATTCACACTTTTGCTACTTGGACGGCTATAGTGGATTCTTCCAGATTCCTATCCATCCGGATGATCAGGAGAAGACCACTTTCACTTGTCCATGGGGAACATTTGCCTATCGGAGGATGCCATTTGGATTGTGCAATGCACCCGCTACCTTCCAGCGATGCATGATGGCTATCTTTTCCGAGTACATAGAGGAGATCATGGAGGTATTCATGGATCATTTTTCTGTATATGGTTCCTCTTTTGATGATTGCCTATCTAACCTTTCTCTAGTGCTTAAAAGATGTGAAGACACTAACCTTGTTCTGAATTGGGAAAAGTGTCATTTTATGGTCAATGAAGGCATTGTACTAGGACACCTCGTTTCTAATCGAGGTATTGAGGTCGATCGAGCTAAGATCGAGACTATTGAGAAACTCCCTCCTCCTTGTTCTGTTAAAGGTGTGAGGAGTTTTCTCGGGCATGCAGGTTTCTACAGGAGATTCATCAAGGACTTCTCTAAGATTTCTAAACCTCTAACTAACCTCTTGAATAAAGATGTTGTTTTTGAGTTTTTGCAGGAGTGTCTTGATGCTTTTTACAGGATTAAGGAAGCGTTGATCTCCGCTCCCATTATCCAACCTCCTGATTGGACCTTGCCCTTTGAGGTCATGTGTGACGCTAGTGATGTAGCCGTAGGAGCGGTGCTTGGACAGAAGAAGGATGGCCGGACCACCGCCATTTACTATGCTAGCAAGACGCTAGATGTAGCCCAGCACAACTACGCTACCACTGAGAAGGAGTTGTTGGCGGTTGTATACGTTTTCGAGAAGTTTCGTTCCTACTTAGTTGGGGCGAAAGTCATTGTCTACACCGACCACGCAGCCATTCGTTACTTGTTGGCTAAGAAAGATGCCAAGCCACGCCTTATTCGATGGATTCTCTTGCTTCAAGAGTTTGACCTAGAGATCCGCGATAAGAAGGGATCCGAGAACTCCGTTACGGATCACCTCAGCCGGCTACCGGAATCTTCCCGCGAGATGGATGACCCACCCATAGACGATTCATTCCCCGATGAGCACTTATACTTGTTGGAGCGTTTGATGGATTTACTTACTTCACCCTACGATGGAGGTGAAGTATGGGGTGAGGGCACCTCCCATCACATTTGAGACACATCATGGTCCAGCTAGCGACCTTAAACCAAGCGCTTCTTGGGAGGCAACCCAAGGTATTGCTTTCTTTTCCCGTTTTCTAGTCTAGCTTAGATAGTTTGCTTTTGCTTTGTTTTGTTTGTTTTTGGCGTCCTAGACAGATAACAGGAGACATCTAAGGAAGGAGCATAACTGGAAGTTCAGAAGTTCGAGAATTCGAGAAGACGAAGTTTGACTGAGACACCTCGGTCCAGTCAAGGCCACCTCGACCGAGTTGATTCTTGAGCAACCGAGGCGACTAGGGTTTCTGCAGAACCACCTCGGTCCGTACCACCTCGGTCCAGTCGAGACCATCTCGACCGAGGTGACAGCAGTTCCAGGAACAATATAAAAAGGAAAAAAATTTTGTTTTCACTTTTTTACCTTCTTCGACTCGACCGCGGCGCCCTCTCACCTCGCTTCCTCAAATCTTGCTCGTTTTCGAAGATTTCCGCTTTCAAACTACGATTGAAGGGTAGAGGATCCATTTGCAAGTACAGATCTGCGAAGAAATCGAACGAATCGACCGAAACGAGGTAAAAACAGTCCAAACCCTAACTCGTTCATTCGTTTCGATTTGGGCTTTGGTTGCCCCTGAATCTGCTGAGAAAAGGCTTAAGTACCCCATAGGAAGCAATTGTAGTGATTTTTGGGGGAAAATAACTGGATTTCTGAGATTTGAATCGCAAACTGTTACGCCTCGGTCCAGTCGACCTGCATCTCGACCGAGGTGATTCTTGAGGATTGTCAGTGACCGAGGTGATCTGACAGTAGCTGGAAAAAAAAAAAAGAGTTCCGAACGTCGCCTTGCCCTCAGAGATAGATCCTCACCCTCCCCTCCTTCCTCTTCTTCCCGACCTTACCGCCCGGTGATCCACGAGAGATGCCGGGTAGATTATGAGCGTATATCTAGCCGTCCAGTGATTGCACCATGTTTCCTAGACGTGTCAACTTTTGATTGCCTAGGGGTAGATGGAGACCTTAGGCGGATGATCACCACAGTTGGGCTGGATCAGTTTACTGAGATCCGAGCCCCAGCTTACTTGGAGCCGACCCTAGAGTTCGTTAGCTCCTTTTCCTACCTTCCCACAGAGCAGTCTGTGAAGTACCGGTTGATGAGCCGGAACTTCATAGTTCCCTTAGAGGTTTGGAGAGATATTTTCGGCTTTTTTGAGCCCACCGCCACTGACTTCCCTTCCCGATCTGTAGCTAGGGAGTTCTGGGGGCAGATTGCCCATATTACTGAGCATGCATATAGATGGCGCCCTGGAGATTCCAGGGAGAAGGTCATCTTCCACCTAGCCTTCAGATTAGCCCATAGGATATTCAGCGAGACACTTCTGGCGCGTACTGAGACGCCCCAGAAGATCTGACAGGGCGAGCTTTTCAGTCTTTACTGTATGGTTACGGGGGGTTTCCCAGACTTTGGCTTGATCTTGGCAGAGGACCTGCATAAGATCAAGGCCAAAGCGAAGGGAGACATCTGCTGCGGAGGTCTAGTCACCCACATAGCTGCTTATCATGGCATGGACCTCAGTGCTTGTACGATGGTGGCGGCTCCGAAGCCTCTTGGATTGCAGGAGATGATCACTCGGAGGATTCTAGTTCCCCGAGGTCTGACCACTCCATATGTTGCTATGCCGTGGGAGCGGACTGCGCCACAGGGGATCCGTTGGTCTGCCCAGTTCACCGTTTACGATCCGCATTATTGGCAGACAGCTTGGGCTCCACTGATGGAGGATCATAGGGAGGCAGCAGCTGCCCCAGTTGAGGATGAGGAGGAGGAGGCTGACGATGATGAGGACACTGTAGATGAGAGAGATGGTGGAGTCCCGATGGATACAGGGACAAATACTGCAGGGACGAGCGCGCCGCCGATCATAGACTTGGATGATGAGGAGGATACTGAGCCTGCACCTGCTGCACCACCTGCTAGATCTGCTAGACGTCGGACACGCCGTCATAGAGATTCAGAGGCTCATCGTCGGATCGACGATCTGACAGATCAGATGATAGATTCTTATGCTGCCCTTACTGTGGACATGCATGAGAGATTTGCTGCCCAGCACCGACATATTGATAGTTGGACTCATCAGATGTTAGAGGGGCAGCACTATCAGCGCAGGATGATGGAGCTACAGTTCCAGCAGACTATGGGCTATCCGTTCGACCCGACTCAGTATCCGTACGTGCCACCACCACCACCACCGGATCAAGACTATTGAGGAGCTGCAGGATTTTCTTTATTATATTTTTTATGCAGTTCAGCTATTTATCCGGTGAGTACTCTTGTCTCTAGACTTATATTGACCCACTGGGACAGTGTGTCCCAAGTATGGGGTGTTTGTATTTATGTGATGACTTTGATGTACTTATTTGATTACCTTGATGTATGACGCACATTTGATCGGATATTTCATATTTATGCTTCACTTGCCTTTATATGTTTATCTGATATTACATGCATATTTACAGGTTATTTGATTGAGAAAAACGTCGAAACTGAAAAAAATGGTTTTAAAAAATTTTTTTGACCTCGACCGAGTCAGTCTTGGCCAAACGAGGCGTTTCACCTCGGTTGAACCAAGAACACCTCGACCGAGGTGGGTTAACTGAGAGTTTTCGAAAATTATTTTTGTGTTACTTATCTGGATATGATCTCAGTGAAGATCTTGTTTATTGACTGGTTTTAAATTCTTTATGTGTTTGAAAGGTTTTATAATATGTTTAAGTTGCTAAATGCTTTGTTTGAAATTATTGGCATGTTTAATACTTTGTTTTTATCCAAATTATGTTGAATTTGAAGGTTGACACCACAAGATAAGTTCTCTCACTTTCTTCCTGGAAAGACCAAGGCAATTCATTCTCTTCTTCTTCTTCTTCTTGATCATGCTTAGCCCCTCATATACATTTTGCCTCCCTTTACCTATCCGGGAATTTGGAAGCAAGCGAAGTGGTGAAAGCAAGTGAAGTTAAAGTTGAGAAGTGGCTGGAAGTGAAAGTGTTAGAAAGCAATAATAGGTTTGGGGAAGTCAATCATGAAGATGAGTAACTCGGCACCATTCACATAGTCGGGTGTTTGTGTCTTGCCAAAGTCGGATTGAGCGATATTCCTAACGGGTCATGGTATGTGCATCAAGGGTTTGATGCATCTCAAGAAATTGATGATTGCTGATTTCATAGGCTTCGGTTATTGTGCACCTCTGTCCATGCATCCCAAAAAGTAAAGTAAAAAGAAAAAAAGTGGAATAAGCAAAGCTTATTGGTGGAAGATGTTGCAAGTCAAAGTGGAAGTGAAGTTCATCCTTTTCCCGGATTCTAGCACCACATTACCTTACATACATCCCTACCCTACACGTTTCTTGACCTTTTCTTTTGGGAAGCCCTTGAGACCTTAAGCTTGTTCATTGACTTAGTGGTTTAAACTGGATTATACATGATTAATTTTGATAATTATGACTTATTATGCATTCTATGATTTTATGCAAAGATGAACAACTTTCCTATATTTATAAAATGTTTTGATCATGTTTGGATTTTAAATTCCATTAGTATTCTCTTAGAGTGATCTATGATTGTAACACACCATAAAAATATTTTTGAAAGACTTTTCATTGATTTTTATGACTATTAATCCATTCTATCTTGTCTTCTATATGCGGAACTTGCTTGGGGACAAGCAAGGGCTAAGTATGGGGTATTTTGATAGCATGAATTATAGTCTATATTTTGGGATTTGTTTGGACGTTTTATCTTCAATAATCTGCATGTTAGCATGTACAATATGTGATTATATTACCATTTCATCTACCTTTGCGGGAATCGAGGTCTACACCTAGTTTTGCTATAATTGTAAGTAAAATGGCACGTTTAGCATCAAAAAGGAGCAAAAGGAGTCATGAGTCATTTGGAGCTACATTGAGGAGCATAAAGAACCATCCAGGAAGCATAGCCATGGATTAAAGATTCACTTTGGACCAGTTTTGAGAGATTTCACATTCAGTTATGACTCACCTCGGTTGACCAGAGATTCATCTCGACCGAGGTGATCCAGAGACGCCGACTCGACCGAGGCGAACACCTAGGACACGGCGAGAATATTTTATTCTTGGCTGAGATCTTTTATCTTTGGAAGGTGATCTTATATTTTTGGGTTTGGCTCCTGGAAGGAAGAAGATCTTATATTTTACCTATTTTTATGGGAAGATATCTTTCTAAGATTTATTATCTTTGGAGGGTTATTTTCCTATAAAAAGGGTTGGATTTCCACAAATCCAACATCTTGCTTACGAGGAGATCTCGCATACATCCCGCTTAGCACGTTATACACCATTGAAGGCTGCGAGATCCAGCATACATCGCTGCAGCCATACTCCAGTTGGGAGTTTTGAAGAACCTTTTTGAAGGTTAAAGGAAGATTGAAGATCATAGCTTTTATAGCTTTTGAAGGGTTTTGTAAGATTATCTTTAATTCCCTTCCTTGTTGTCTTGTCTTGTTGGATTTATATCCAAGGAACGCTTTTGTTGTGATATTTGATTCAGTTATTGAAGTCTTTTTCATTAAATTCTTCTTGTTCAAATATTCACCTTCTTCCCATATATTTAATACTTTCATAATGATGATGAGTGGCTAATTTCCTTGTGTGATTCTAGGGTGATTGGCTGAAGGTTGTGGGGAAAACAATGATAGAATAATCTTAGATCCCAGTAGGACCCTGAAAGTTCGAGTCTTTAACCTTAACCCTAAGCATCTCGTTCAGTCGATGAACATCTCGGCCGGGGTGGAATCTGGCTGACCGAGGTGACTTATCTGATCCTAAACTGAGAGTTAAGTGTTAGAGTTTGCCAAATCCTATTCTTATTACACCTTTCCTGGTTCAAAGCAAGCTTAGGATGAGACTTACCCAGTAATTCCTTAGTTTGTGTACCAACGATCATAAGTGTAGGTAATAAAGGTTTATCCTTTATTGGGGTTTGAGTGTGCTTCCATCCCATCTTTGTGAGTTAGCCTGAGACTTACCCGGTAAAGGTTGATTCTATTCCCTTAGATGGTGTGTTAGTTTGAGGTTATAGTTCTTTATCTTCATTCCTTGAGACTTACCCGATAATAGGAGTTAAGGTTTAGGATTAGTTAGTAGTGAGACCTACCCAGTGATCTACTCCACTCTAGTAACACCTTCCCCTTGCAAAAATCTCAGCTTTGTCCGCTTATCTTTAGATCTTGAGTTGGAACCACAACTAGACGCTTTAATCCCTAGAATTGCATGTTTGCTTTATTGACTTCTTATTCATCTTTGATTGTGTTAATTGCTCTTGTGGTTAGTATTCACGAAGCTTACCATTATTGACTTTGTTTCACCGAGTCCCTGTGATCGACCCCTGGAATCTCTTGCTTTTTACTACGATTGACCCGTACACTGCGGGTTCGCATCCTTGTTTTAAGCTTAAGTCTAGGGTTATAAATTTAAAGCTTGCACACACCGTTTGGAGCGAACAGGCGTGGAATTGGGGAATGGGGTGTTTTTGTGTAGGAAGGTGGTTTATATAATGGCCGTAAAATTTTTGGAAAATCACGGTCACTTGGGGTGTTCCACGGCCGTGGTTTTGTACGGAACTGTGGTTTTGGTGAATTTTCTCAGAATTTTGCAAATTACGGTCACTGTAGCTTCCACGACCGTGGTTTAGGGCGTGGAACTCTTTGTAATGTGCCAAAATCCAAGTTTCGTCAATTCCTTCTAACTTTTTCCTTTCCATTGCCTATTCCATTGTTCCTACATCCAAAAACACGACATACCGGGAGGTATCGAGGCAAAAACAAAGCAAAAACGACTAAATTAATCTAATCTAAGAATGATAAACAAAAGCATAAGTGTAATACCTTGGGTTGCCTCCTAAGAAGCGCTTGTTTAAGGTCCGTAGCTAGACCGTACTTGCACCTATTTGAGTGCGGTAGGCGCGAACTCCTCAGCTTGGAGTTCGCGTGGATACTTCTTGAGTCGTTCACCATTCACCTTAAAACTTCCGCCCTTTTCACCCCATACTTCAACTGTGCCATGGGGAAAAACATGCTTAATTAGATACGGTCCAGTCTAACGAGATTTAAGCTTACGTGGAAAGAGACGAAGTCTTGAATTGAAGATGAGAACTTGATCTCCTTCTTTGAGGTCCTTGGGAAAATAGTCTTGTTAAAGAACTTAACCACAACCATGGCATCATTAGTTGGAGAGGCAATTTCTTCAAGCCATCTCGAAACATAATCTACAGCTAGAAGTATGTATTGGTTTCCACAAGATGCTGGGAAAGGTCCCATGAATTCTACTCCCCAAACGTCGAAGATCTCTACCTCCTGAATGTTGTTAAGAGGCATTTTGTTTCTCCTAGATATGTTCCCTGTTCTTTGACAAGCATCCCAGCAGGAAACAAAGGTTTGCACATCTTTAAATAAAGTAGGCCAAAAGATTCCAGATTGCAATACCTTAGCGCTAGTCTTGTTTGAGCTAGCGTGTCCTCCACAAGGTAGTGAATGACAATGACGGATGACGCTTTGCATCTCGTCTTCCGGCACACATCTTCGAATGATGCCGTCAGGACCTCTCTTGAAGAGTAGAGGTTCATTCCAAAAGTATTCCCGGACATCCTTATAGAACTTCTTCCTTTGTGCATAGGATAGTCCGGATAGTATTTCCTAACAAACCAAATAGTTAACAAAATCAGCAAACCATGGTTCGTTACCTTTAGTAATCTTGTCGATGCACTCCTCTATGATGTGTAAATGCTTGTCCGGAAAGGAGTCATCTATAGGTAGATTGTCGTCTTCTAGATGTGGTAGACGACTCAAATGATCCGCAACAGAATTTTCCGAGCCCTTCTTGTCACGGATCTCTAGATCAAATTCTTGTAGGAGAAAAATCCATCTAATCAGCCTTGGTTTCGCATCCTTCTTTGCAAGTAGATACCGGATCGCAGCATGATCCGTGTATACAATCACCTTTGCACCTACAAGATAAGAACGAAACTTTTCAAATGCATAAACAATAGCTACAAATTCTTTTTCAGTAGTGGCGTCGTTAAGCTGTGCTTCATCTAACGTCTTGCTAGCGTAGTAGATAGCATGGGTTCATCTATCTTTCTTTTGCCCAAGCACAACTCCTATGGCTACGTCACTTGCATCACACACAACCTCGAATGGGAGATTCCAATCTGGAGGTTGAATGATCGGGGCTGAGATTAGAGCTTCCCGAATCTTATGAAACGCATCTAAGCACTCCTACGAGAAATCAAAAACTGCATCCTTCATCAATAGATTAGTAAGCGGTTTTGATATCTTAGAGAAATCCTTTATAAAACGTCTATAAAATCCAGCATGTCCTAGAAAGCTTCTTATCCCCTTCACTGAAGATGGAGGAGGGAGCTTTTCTATGGTTTTTATCTTAGCCTTATCTACCTCAATCCCTCTACTAGAGATCAAGTGTCCGAGTACAATGCCTTCCTTCACCATAAATTGACACTTCTCCCAATTAAGAACTAGGTTAGTGTCTTCACACCTTTATAGCACAAGAGAAAGGTTAGAGAGACAATTATCGAAAGAGGAACCATAAACAGAAAAGTCATCCATGAAAACATCCATGATTTCCTCTATGTACTCCGAGAAGATAGCCATCATGCACCTTTGGAAGGTGGTTGGGGCGTTGCAAAGCCCAAACGGCATTCTCCTATAAGCGAACGTACCCCATGGGCGCGTGAATGTGGTCTTCTCTTGATCGTCAGGATGAATCGGGATCTGAAAGAAGCCACTATAACCGTCAAGATAGCAAAAATAAGAATGTTGTGCTAACCTTTCAAGCATTTGGTCGATGAAGGGTAATGGGAAGTGATCCTTTCTAGTTGCATTGTTTAGCTTCCGGTAATCAATGCATATCCTCCATCCAGTCACGGTCCTTGTAGGAATGAGCTCATTGTTCTTATTGGTGATAACCGTCATTCCTCCCTTCTTTGGAACGACCTGTACGGGACTCACCCACTTGCTATCGGAGATAGGATAGATGATACCTGCATCAAGTAGTTTAAGAATTTCCTTCTTGACAACCTCCTTCATGGTCGGATTTAACCGCCTTTGAGGTTGTCGTGACCTTCTACAGTCTTCTTCCATTAGGATCTTATGCATGCACAATGAAGGCTTAATTCTTACTAGATCCTCTATAGTGTACCCTAAGGCTTTCCTATGTTTCCTTAGAACAACCATAAGCTTACTATGTTCATCTTCACTTAGATCGGAACTAACAATTACCGGAAAAGTAGAATTAGTTCCTAGAAATACGTACCTTAGATGTGTGGGAAGCGGTTTCAATTCCATCACTATTGGAGTTTCTAGTGGTTCTTGAGGAGTGTCCAATGCTTCTTTAGAAGTCTCTAAGGGGATAGAAGTTGTTGAAGTAGACTCAAGAGCATTGGTATAAAGAACGTAATTGTCCTCAGATTTTCCCAAAATCACGGCACCTTTGTTTCCTTCACGGCCGTGGTTTAGGGCGTGGAAGTCAATTATGACACCTCTGATAGTTCCACGGCCGTGGTTTTGACCGTGTAAATTACTGGAGTCCTATGAATAGTTAATTACGGTCATGTTGGTGGGAATCACGGCCGTAGAATAGCATGACTGGCCGTGATTCCTCACGTTTTCTGACCCATCGTAGAGTTTTTCAAACTCTTCTTCATGCACTTCCCTTAGCTCCTCTAAAGCTTCAATTTCCTTATTGCATTCCTCTTCCTCTCCTTTCTCCATAATGCTCATAGTGATCACCTTTTGCAAAGGATCCTTGAATAGAATTGAGCTTACTTCCTCTCTAGATGCCTCTTCGCCATGGATGTTAAACATATCCTCTGCAAGAGCTGGCTCTTTCACCAAAGTGGAAAGAACAAACTCTACCTTTTCCTCTCCTATGTCGAAGGCGAGTCTAGCATTCTTGCAATCCACCATACAACTGGATGTTGCAAGAAACGGTCTTCCGACTATGATCGGGACCGGACTATCTGCAGGAATGTCAAGCACAACAAAATCTATTGGAACATAGAACTTACCAAGCTTGACCGGGACGTCTTCAATGATACCGACGGGACGAGTTATGGATCGATCCGCCATGTATAACGTCATCTTCACCGGTTTAGGGGTGCGTTCGGTGAGGCTTTTATATGAGGTTATTGGAGGGATTATTATGCCCAGATTATTTTTGGAGATTATTTTGGCCCCAAAAAAGTACCCCAATGCACATAGATTATCAAGATTATTGGGAGATTATTGAAAATAATAATCTCCCAAAATAATCTATCATGCATACCAAACGGACCTTAGGCTCCCCTAAACCGATCTTCATGCATAAGGCAAGCGGAATGATGCTAACACTTGCTCCTAAATTACATAATGCATCATATGTGACATCTCCTACTCCGATTGGAACACAAAATGACCCCGGATCCTTCAGCTTTGGGGGCATCTTTTCCTTCATTGTTTTGATGAGATCTAACGATTCCGAACTCATCTTGAATCCTCCAAAGTCTTCCAGTTTCCTCTTGTTAGAGAGGAACTCCTTTAAGAAATTTCCATATGATGGCATACCTACAATTGCATCAATGAAAGGTATATTAATATGTAGTTTGCTCATGAGTTCAATGAACTTACCGAATTGCTTGTCTAGACGTGCTCTTGCTCTAGATTGTGGGAATGGTAGGGGAGGTTTGTAAGCTGGAGGAGGAATGTAGATGTCTTCCTTCTCCTTCCCCTTTTCTTTCTCCTTTTCGACGGGAACTTCAACAAACTTAGGCTGCAGATCGGTAGTTGTTGCTCCGCTCCTAGTTGTGATAGCCATCACCCTTCCTTTCAGGTTATCCTCCGTCTTTCCTGGAAGTTTTCCTTGATTTCTAGGAACTTCCTCAGCATTGCTGAACATTTGGTTTTCTTAAACCTTTTGAGCTTTATCAACCTTAGTGATATGACTCTCTAGCCCTTGAAGCTTTCCCAAAATCGTTTCCAGCATGGGATCGGGCTTCTCTTTCCCCGAAGTGCTTCCACTATTAGATGTTTGCCCCTGGCTTTTCAAAGGAATGGAAGAAGAAGATAGTGGAGTTAGTGAATTTCCAGAATTGGGATAAGAATTAACGGAATTTTGTTGTTGGTTGGAATCCCAATTGTTGTTGTTTGAACTCCTATTGTTGTTCCAATTGTTGTTCCGGTTGTTGTTGTTCCAATTGTTCCGGTTGTTGTTCCGACTGTTGCGATTGGTGTTCTCACTCCCATTATGGTTATTGTTGTTTCCTAGATAACCAACACCATGCTCCTTAGGCTTTTGAAAGCTAGCTTTGATGACTTCCTTCAATTCCTTAATCTCGGTGTTGAGAGAAAAGATTTGAGTTTGAGCAGCTTTTGTTAGCTTTGCTCCTTGCTCCACTCGATTAGCTTCCGCTTTCCGGTGAGAGTACTTCTCAATGACTCGGGCTTGCTTCTCAATGAAGTCCCAAGCGTCATCTTCCCTCATGTCCATGAATGTGCCACATGAAAGGGATTGGAGCTTGAATTGTGTTTCCACATCCAGCCCCTTATAGTATATCTCCAATAATTCCAATTTGGAAATGCCATGGTGTGGGAAATCCAATAGTAAATCCTGAAACCTTTCCCAAGACTGAAACAAACTTTCATTAGATCTCATAGAAAAAGCATTAATTTTACCTCTCAACTCCGCCGTCTTGGATGGCGGAAAGAACTTGGTTAGGAACTCCGAAGATAGATCCTCCCATGTGTTGAGTCTTCCATTTGGAAGAGCTTGATATCAAGATAAAGCTTTCCCTTTTAAAGCGAAGAAGAATGGCTTGATCTTGTAATTGTTGGTGGTTGCATTCTTTGGCTTCATTGTCTCCATTAAGATCTCAAAATTCTGTAAATGTTGATGTGGAGATTCAACACTCGTTCCTCCAAACTGGCTTTGGCTAACGATAGTAATAACTTGTGGGTTAAAGCTAAACCCTTGAATGTCGTCAACATCAAAATTCACACCTTGACGGCGTGGTTGCTGAATCGGATCCATCCTTTGTCCAAGAGTTATTGGCTCTTCATCTACACGAGCGGCTCTCGCACCCCCAGCTGGGACACGAGGAATAGCGGCTGGTGTTGGGTTAATCCGGACTGGATTGATCGTTGGATCAATCTCCTCTAGTGCTGGCATATCCGGATCGAATTCCTCATCATCGGATGATTCCACTCTAATGGACTTAGTTGGCTTCTTGACCATCTTCTTCTTTTTAGAATCATTCAGCTCCAACGTCATGTCCAACATCATAGCCCTGAGTTCATCAATTTGGAATTGATGACTCGTTTCCGCGTCTCTACGATCTTTCTCACTCAACCTAAGTTGACGTTGAGATTTGTCTAACTCCGCTTGTATATCTCTCTCTTTATTTTCAGCCATCTTTCTTTCCTTGGCTTTCTTCCTAAGAGTTTTCTCAAGTTCCGGATCAAAAGGTACGAGGTCTTTGTTGGATCTAGACCTGCGCATATACCTAAAAGAACCTGCAAATATCACTCACAAGAGATATCAAATAATAAGAGCAAAGCTCCCAAGCTCGACAACCGAAAACCGAAGTTTGGTTTAGACCAAATTCCCGGCAACGGCGCCAAAAACTTGTTCGCCCCTAAGCGTGCGTGCAATCAAGTCTTAAATTTATAAAACTAGAATAAAGGCAAGCGAACCCGCAGTGTACGGATCGGCGTAGATTAGCAAATATTCCAGAGTATCGATCACAGGGATTTGGCAATACAAAACCCAGTCTCAAGTTATCGAGTAATTAAAAGGTAAAGCTTTGCAAATATTGGAAAACAGCAATCCTAAAGATCCAGGTATTCAATTGTGGCGATCGATTCAAGATATACTAAAGAACTAAGGACAGAGTTTAGAGTTGCAAAGGTATGCTAAAGTAAAGCAATGTACGGTGAAGGTCCAAAACTTTATATGACTTATCTAAAGACACTCTCTATAAAGGTTGTTGAGGCTTAAGTATAGAAAGGGTCTATAAACAAGAATTAATCTCAAATACCCAAACTTGTAACCCAAGGATCAAGACGAACTAAAACGATTAAGGTTGTGACACTCGAAATCGAAGTAGAGGGTGATGAGTCTCACTACTACCTAGAAAAGGGCAAGCCTAGACTAGATTAAAGCTAATCTTTAACCTTGGATCAAAGTAAAAGCAAAGTTCGTAAAGTAGTGTAAATCACGGTCAAATCTTGAGAACCACGGCCGTGGAACTCCAACAACAAGCCGTGATTTAGGGTGTCGACGATATTTCTCTAACTCTCAGGGTCCAATCAATTTACGATCGATCTATCATTATCTAAGCCACAACTATCAACCCTTCACCTTAGAATTGCTAAAGGGTTTTAGCCAATAATCATTTTCATAATATCAATATTCAAATTTAAAAAGAATGAAAGATGAAAACCTCGAATACTCAATAAACCTTCAAAACCAATTCTCAAATCCGAAACACAAAAGGCAATGTTTAATGGATTCAGAATGTATAACACAAAACATCACAAGAATCTAAGGAAAGTATGGAGCACAGGTTGTCAATCCGTCTCCAATATCCAAAACCTAGAAAGAGGTTAAACCTTCGGCGATCTTCAATCAACCCTAGGCAAGAATGCTCCAAGCAAGGTAAGCGGCCGTCAATGTCTCAGCGAGATCTAACGCAAATGTAGCGGGAATAAGCGGCGTAAGTGCCGATGCCCAAAACTCTCTTTTCTGACCTTTTTACAAGACGGGCAAAAGTAACCGTCCCGGCCCATCACGTAAATAATGTGGCAAATGAAGACTCGTCAAAAGATCGCCTAAATCACGGTCTCGATGGTTTCCACGACCGTGGTTTAGGGCGTGGAATTGGATTACGGTCTCTTGTGACTTCCACGACCGAACTTTAGGCCGTGTAACTTGCTGGAATGCTCCACGCTCATGATGCCAAGATCCATGGCCGTGGTTTAGGGCGTGAACTCTTCTACGGCCGTAATTCAGGGCGTGGAAGTGTAAAATGCTTGTAGTTTCCTTTGTGTCGTGACACCCTTCATCCTAGCTCCTTCCTTAGCTTCATTGATGTGTTCCTAATCCTCGAACATGATTGAATCCTCTCTTTTCTCTCTCAATAGCACCCATTTAGCTCCTTTTCACCTATAATCGACACAAAGCTAGTGTAGACATCCATATCGATAATAATAGAGGAACAACCTAACAATTGCTTCTAAACTTCATCCATGTACACACTAATGAGGGAAAAACAACTAAAATAAGTGCCTACAATATCGTAATATTTCATGCTAACAGTGATGGTGTCCCAGAGGGCCTGGCAATCCTCGGAGAGATTGTGGGCATAGACAAAGGAACATTTGAAGCTGGGTAGAGTGTTTGTGTGGGTGTGGTGTTGGTCAAATATGGGCTGGGTGACGGAGCAATGAATGAGTGGTGGCTGCTGAGGATGGGTGTAAGTGTGATGATAGATGGGTTCCACTAGACCCAAATTCGACATTTGAATTCGTTGGAGTAATTTGAGGTGTTGTGCTAGTTGGGAAGAAGGGATTTGAGCTTCATCATCTTACGGGCGCTCAGTTTGGTTAAGATGTTTAGGTTTTGGTTTCTAACCAAGGTACGTATCGCTCTTTGCTTATTGGGGTGGTTCATGCCCTTGATATTCCATACTGCAAGATTTAGATTCATTGAGGGGTGTCGAGGTTTGTATTAGTGTCCTTGTCACTATCAGGAGAAGTAGATACGTTGGTGGAGATTGCATGGGAGCAGGAGAGGGGAGGGGGAGCGTCATGCTACATATCTGGGAGTGATGAGGAAGAAAGAGAGGCGTCTAGGCTTCTTGGAGTGGTTAGGTGTAATATCCGGAATTTTTATTCCGTCTAATTCCGCCGTTGACGGTTTCCCATTATATCTAGTATCTCTTCCTTCACAAATATCATTATTTTATGTAGAAATTAATTCACATAAAATGATAAAACTATATCAAACTCTAATCCTTAGAAATATCCATTATTTTATGTAGAATTTAATTCACATAAAATGATAAAATTATATTAAACTCTAATCCTTATAATTATCTATTATTTTATGTAGAATTTAATTCACATAAAATGATAGATTTATATCAAACCCTAGTTATTATAATTCATTCTTATCGATAACAAGCTGTGACGAGATCATGACTAAGCTGAGACGAGATCATGACAAGGCCATGACGAGTTTTGACAGCTTTTTGACAAGTAATTCAGTCCACCTTTCTTGCATGTTTCAGCCCACTGTTCCTATCTTAAGCAGCCCAGTTTGCTTACCCACAACAACCCAGCAGTGTGACTTCGAGCCAGGCCAGTAATAGCCCAGAAGAGGCTGGTTACGAGCCCATTAACAGCTCCTTCAGGCGGACCACACAGCTCCTTCTCAGCCCAGCATCTGTGTAGCCCACAACAGCCCCAACATCCTTTGCAGTCCAGCCCGGAACAGCCCAAGGAAAGCCACGCCATAACGTTCAGCTGCTCCTTCTCCCATCTGCTTGTAACAGCTGCATAAATGAGATAATTAAGGAGCTGTAACAGCCCTATAATCACGCCAGAAGAGAGAAAAAAATTGCAACGCCTCCTTGCTCCAGATTCACGCCAGAAGAGAGAGAGAGAACTCCAGCAGCCAATCGTCCCTCCTTGCTCCAAATTCACGCCAGAAGAGAGGGAGAACTACAGCAGCCAATCGGCTCTCCCTTGTGCCCAGATTCACGCACCAAGCAACCCCTGTTGTTGCCCACATTCTGCACACATTCCTTCACGCAGCGGCTGTGGTGAGTCTAAATCCTTCGACCTCCCTCTTCACATTCTATTCTGTCGTTCCTACCCATCTGAACGAGATCTTGTGCAGTGGTAGTCGAGGGCTGGTTTGGACGGCCTTCAGCACAGCAGTGAGGAAGTTCTACACACCCTAGTCGACTCCAGGAGCACGTTTCCGCTGAGCTGCTGCAGTCCAGTAAGTGATTAATTCCCGGATGTAATCTCTGTACAACTCTTAGATGGAGTCTATAAATGTATAGATGAATGTTTGTCCCCATAGGTTGAACATAGGAGGGGTGAGAGTAGTTTGCGTTGATGCTGGATAGTTGACAGTGATTATAGAACTCGGGATCTCATGAACTCTTTGTGTACAGTTTTTGTTTCTACAATTTTTGATGTGGAAGATTACCCACTGTTGTGAATCAATGTTAGAAAGATTGGTTGAAGATCCACCGTTGAAGTTTTAATAGATCATAGATAGATATACATAGTTTACCGTGTTAAAATTTGGGAATAAATGAACGGTCGGATTGAAAGTTATAGGGTCTCAAAGTGGAGTAGTTGAGCTGTTTTTCCAGCAGAAAAATTTGACTAAGTATGAGAACATTTGTAGTGTTGTAGCCAACTTTAAAGATTTTTGTAGGAATAACGATTGAACAGTTTTAAGAAATTGTTTCTCCTATAAGTAGATTAGAGATCATAGATAAGTTAGAAATTTATTTTAGAATTTTTATAAGTTTATTGTAATTTCATATTTGAAGTTGTAGTTGGACTTTCGTGACTTTTCGGGAAATAGAAAATGGATAGTTTTTATAGTTGTCACCTAAAATCATCCTAGAGAGTAGAATATGATTAGTTAGCCTCAATTAAGAATTTAAGAACTTTTTACGGGTTTTTGGAAGTCTCGGAACCAAGGGTAAAATAGTCAATTTACCTTAAATAAACACTGTACTAACTTCTGCACATAGAATCGTACATCTTAGGAGTTTTAGACTTCTAAGTATCCAAGGAAAAGTGTTGACCCACGTGCCTCCTTTGACAGGGAACTGAGTTCCTGCAGCTACTGATTTAGTGTTGTTAAGAGAGACGAGATTTGATTCAGTAAGTCCACTGACTTACTTAGCTAGCTTTATTGCATGTGTGTGATGTGTATGAGTGGTGTGTGATAGTTAAGATAAATAACAAAACCAGAATAGGCCGATTGTAGTATATTGTATAATTGACCCAAGTGTATGATAACGGGTCGTGACATCATCTGCCTAGCTCTTGCGAGAGTCTAGGAGGTTCCATGCGACCAGCCCAGTCCGGTAGACGGTCACATGCATTAGTACCATTCCGTGTTGGTAAACAGGGACAGGGGCGAGGTTTGGGAATCCCTCGTGTCACAAAATAAGTATCATTAGTAATGACGTATCACTTAATTAAAGATAATAAAAAGGAATGAGTGTTACATGATGATTGCGTATGTTGTGTGTTTGTGCTTTTACCGTTATACTTATGCATAGAATGTTAGCTAACGGTTTTATACCGCTTGTAGATGCCTTGCAGGTTAGGGAGGCGATCGAGTGATCCGGCGGTAGTGGGCAGCCGGGGTTCCGTGCATTATAGGACGGGACTGTTATATTTTATTTTATGACTATTGAGACTGATGTTGGTATTTCCGGTTTTGAGACTTGGCTGTATTGTTTTCAGAATTTGAATTCTTTTTATTTCGCTCATGTTATGAAACTCTTTGTTTTGCCTTTTTATTTGTGTCGTGTTGTAAGGTCCGATGAAGTTGTTATCAAGCTAAGGGCCGTGACCCATTTTGAGGTCCCAGCTCGTAGCATTTCGAGTCCTCTAGGATTCGGGGTGTTACAATATGGTATTAGAGCCCTAGGTTGGCAACAACGGCACTCGCCATCTTCAAAAAGGCCGAATAAACAAATAAACGGCAACCATAAGGGTTCCGAACTTTTAAAATGAAAATTTTGTTTTCCAAACCATGAGCATAAACGGGTTGGGATAGAATGCACGGACCACCACTACCTCCGCTAAACTCGATAGCATAGTTTATTGGACTTCTGTTATAACTTGTAATTTTAGTAACATTGTGACCTTTAGAAGTGACCTAAAGTAATAAGATAGTTATGTCCTTACTAGGAACTAAAGTAGTCTTATATTGATCACGTCATTACTAGATGGCACGTACGAGAGCGACAGCTTACGTTGGACGAGGAGAGGGCCGACCTCCCCTTCCTCTTGGAGCTCCAACACAGGGACGTATGGGCAGACCTCAGAGAGGCCGAGGTCGAGGACGTGTCCCTGTTGTAGATCCGCCTGCTGCGGATGTACCTGTTGAGGAGGTGGCCGAGAGTATTGTTCCAGAGGTTAGGGATGAGACTGCTACTAGGTCTGGAGTACGGAGTGCTGGGCCTGCTGATTGTGGCCGCGTATCGATTGGAGCATCGGAGTATCGAGCTTATGTCCAGCAGGTGCAAGAGGCATACAGGGCCGGAGCACCACCTCCAGCACCGCCAGTGCCAGCTAGGTCAGCAGAGGTCTCTCAGAGGGTGACTCAGGTGGTAGTTCCACCGGTGGTAGCTGCACCAGTGAGAGTTGTTGAGGATGACCGAGTGAGAAACGAGCTGAGGGTACCGAGACCAGATGAATGGTTGAAGACATTCAACCATCAGCGAGGTCCCACCTTCAATGGGAACGTTGGACTTGAGGTGGAACATTGAATCAGTCATGTGGAGTCCGCGCTAGAGGCGATTTGTTGCCTTGTCAGTTGTAAGGTGGAGATGGTTCAGACATTGTTTAGGGACCAGGCACAGTACTGGTGGAGGACAGTGAGGGGCGGAGTGTCCCGATTTGAGCAGTTGCTGAGTCTCGTGAGAGAGACCTTTTGTCCTACCTCACTGAGAAGGGACCGAGTGCAGGAGTTCTTGGAGGCAAGTTTTGAGGATGTTCCGATAGCTGAGGCTATTAGGAGGTTCCGGGAGGAGCTGTCACTGTTGGGTCCTGCTGCACCACCTGTGGACCAGCACGTGTATCTGTTTTCCCGGAGACTGAGAGAGACTACCCGCTCCTATCTAGCAGGGTTCTGTTGTGATTCCTTAGCTGATTATCAGGATCGGGCTTCAGCGTATGAGAGGGACCGACTGGGTCACCGGAGAGTTATGCAGGCTGGAGGGTCAGACAAGATACAGAGGACCGGACCAGTCAACACTGGAGTAGGAGGGTCTGGTCATAGGCGTGGTCAGTCCCAGGGCCGTTCTAGTCACTAGGTGGCACCGCCGATGGGATCTAGAGTACGTCAATGCTACAACTGTGGGGAGCAGGGACACATTAAGCCGGAGTGTAGGAGGCCACCAGTTACATGTTTTACTTGCGGCCAGCTGGGCCACAGGGCTACCTTCTGCTGACAGGGCAAGGTAACATCACAGCAGGGGTCCTCACCTGCTGGTACCCCAGGAGGAGGACAGAGGCAGTCTTAGTATCAGGCTCGGGGTCAGCAGCAGCGGGCTCCGGGTTAGGCATATTCACAGGGTTCTGCTCATATTCCAGCTAGAGGTAGAGGGCGTGGTGGAGGCACTTCAGAGACTAGGGGTACTCAGGCTCGAGTCTTTGAGTTGAGGAGTGCCGTAGAGCCAGCAGCGCCCACAGCCACAGGTATTATCACGATTCATGGCTTACCAATCCGAGTACTTTTTGATACGGGTGCGACGCACTCTTTCATATCTGATGATTGTATAGATAGACTGACCTTAGATACAGTAGAGAGGGAACCTTTCCTTATAAGGTTACCCGATGGGAGTAGGGTTCGTGGTACTCGGGAGATTCACGATTGTCCTATCCACTTGGGAGGTCGTGACTGGCTAGCCGACTTTCACGTCATGCACTTAGTGCATGAGGAAGTCATACTCGGGATGGACTGGATGGACCGCCATAGAGTTGTTCTGGACGTCAGGAGTAGGACAGTGACGGTCACTACGGAGTCTGGGCAGGAGGAAGTCTTTCGAGGGTGGGACCTCGGAAAGATAGGGACAATCATTAGTGCGGTCCGAGCAGCAAAGCTCATAAGTCAGGGATGTGAGGCCTTCTGGTGTTACGCCATGAAGGAGGAGACGAGTTCATCATTAGTAGAGACCCCAGTAGCTTGTGAGTTCGAGGATGTCTTTGGCGAGCCGCCTGGCTTACCACCACAGAGGAGCGTAGATTTTGGGATTGAGTTGGAGCCCGACACGAGGCCGATCTCCAAGGCTCCATACCGCATGGCACCAGTCGAGATGCTTGAGCTTAAGAAGCAACTCGAGGAGTTGGCAGAGAAGGGATTCATCCGACCCAGTGTGTCTCCTTGGGGTGCACCAGTCCTCTTCGTCAGGAAGAAGGACGGATCCATGAGGCTTTGTATCGACTATCGAGAGTTGAACAAAGTCACCGTCAAGAATAAGTACCCGCTGCCGCGTATTGATGATTTGCTGGATCAGTTACAGGGAGCTACGGTGTTTTCACGTATCGACTTGAGGTCAGGATATCACCAGCTGAGAGTACGGGAAGAGGACATACTGAAGACAGCATTTCGGACCAGATATGGTCATTATGAGTTCGTGGTGATGCCTTTCGGGCTCACCAATGCTCCTGTTGTCTTCATGGAGTTGATGAATGGCATCTTCATTGACTTCTTAGATCAGTTTGTGGTAGTTTTCATCGACGACATCTTAGTGTACTCCCGGAGTAGGGAGGAGCACGCCGGACACCTGAGGACGGTGTTGCGGATTTTACAGGATAGGGAGCTTTATGCTAAGCTCTCTAAGTGTAAGTTCTGGATGCCTGAGGTTGCCTTCCTTGGCCACATCGTCTCTGCTGAAGGAGTCAAGGTGGACCCGGTGAAGATAGAGTCAGTTGCATCATGGCCGCCCCCTAAGACGGTCAAGGAGGTACGCAGTTTTCTAGGTCTGGCCGGATACTACCGTAGGTTTGTGAAGGGTTTTCTGTGATTGCCAGACCACTTACTTCCTTGTTAAGGAAGTCCATCAGATTTGCATGGACCGAGCCTTGTCAGCGGAGCTTTGAGGAGCTGAAGAGAGATTGACTTCTGCACCGGTGCTAGCACAGTCAGAGGGCGTTGAGGACTTCGTCGTTTACAGCGATGCATCCAAGCTGGGCTTGGGATGCGTCCTGATGCAGAGGGGTAGGGTCATTGCGTATGCGTCTCGACAGCTGAAGACGTATGAGGAGAATTACCCTACTCACGACCTTGAGCTAGCTGCAGTTATTCATGCCTTGAAGATCTGGCGTCATTACCTCTACGGGGCCACCTGTCAGATCTTCACAGACCACAAGAGTCTGAAGTACATATTCACTCAGCGGGAGTTGAATAACCGCCAGAGAAGATGGCTAGAGCTGATTAAGGACTTTGACTTAGAGATCCTTTATCATCCGGGGAAGGAAAATGTGGTCGCCGATGCCCTTAGTAGGAGGACACCTCGCGAGGCTGCGATTGCTAGATTGACTGTTCAGACCCAGTTGCAAAGAGATTTGATTTGGTTGGAGGTAGACATCCGGTTTCCCGATACTGACGGGCAATTGTCAGCATTAGAGGTTTCACCGGATCTGACGGAAGAGATCCGGCAGAAACAGGAGGGTTGTCCAGCACTGACGAGGATCACGGAGAGAATGTACAGAGGGGAGGCACCACAGTTTGTGGTGGGTGCAGATGGGATTTTGAGGCGCCAGGAGCGCATATGTATACCCTTTGACAGAGAGTTGAGGCAGCGTATATTGCAGGAGGCCCATTCTACACCTTACTCCGTCCACCCCGGCGCGAGTAAGATGTATCAGGATATACGACGATCTTATTGGTGGGGCGGGCTCAAGCCCGACGTGGCTAGATATGTAGCCCAGTGTGCGACCTGTGAGCAGGTCAAGATTGAGCACCACAGGCCCGGAGGAGAGCTCCAACCACTTCCGATTCCACAGTGGAAGTGGGAGGACATTTCCATGGACTTCGTTACTGGCCTGAGGTTGAGTAGAGGCTTTGATGCAATATGGGTTGTAGTGGATCGGTTGACGAAGACGGCACGATTCATTCCTATTAAGGAAACGTGGACGGTGTCTCGTTTAGCCGAGGAGTTTACCCGACAGATTGTGAGGTTCCACGGAGTGCCGAGGACGATCATTTCAGATAGGGATGGGCGTTTTACCTCGAGGTTCTAGCAGCAAGTACATGCCGCCTTAAGGACGAGCTTACAGTTCACCACGGCATACCATCCTCAGACGGACGGGCAGTCGGAGAGGACTATTCAGACCCTTGAGGACATGTTGAGGGCATGTGTGCTTGATTGGGTTCAGGTATGGCCCGACCACCTTCCTTTGGTGGAGTTTTCGTATAACAATAGTTGGCACGCGACTATTGGGATGGCTCCTTACGAGGCACTATACGGGCGGAGGTGTCGTACTCCTTTGTGTTGGGATGAGCCTGGGAGGATGAGTGGGGTAGCGCCCGAGCAGGTGCAGGATGAGATGGCTCGGGTAGCATTGATCCGAGAGCGGATGTTGACCGCACAGAGCCGTCAGAGATCTTATGCTGATAAGAGGCGCAGGCCTCTGAAGTTCAGGGTTGGCGCCCAGGTATGGTTGAAGGTGTCACCGACGAGGGGTATTAGACACTTCGGCATTAAAGGGAAGTTGAGTCCCTGATATGTCGGGCCCTTTGAGATCCTAGAGCGGATAGGAGAAGTGGCCTATAGATTGGCACTGCCACCCCGATTGGAGGGAGTCCATCCAGTGTTCCATGTGTCTCAGTTGAGAGAGTATGTGCACGACCCGAGACACATAGTGAGCCATGACGACCTAGTGGTCGAGCCGGATCATACATTTCTTGAGCACCCGATCGCAGTTTTGGAGAGAGGTATGAGACGCCTTCGATCGAAAGTAATACCCATGTTGAGAGTACAGTGGTCGAGACGAGGAGTTGACGAGGCCACTTGGGAGACGGAGGATAGTATCCGGTGGAACTATCCCGAGTTTTATGCGGATCTAGAGACGTCTATAGGACCGTCAGGTAGTTCTACATCCTTGTTTGGTTACTTTTAGTGATTGTATGTGTGATATGTTTGATGTGCTTGTGTGTGAACCATATGTGTCTTGATGTAGTAATTTGTTAGTCATAGGGCTCACTTACGTTTATGATCTTGGGAACTACCCTAAGTTTCGGGACGAAACTTATTTTGAGGGGGATCTGATGTAACGACCATTTTTTTTCGTTACGCTTTGATAAGGTTAGAGAAGTTTAGAAAAGGAAATTACATTTTAGTGAGACTAGGACATACCATTTTATTTATGGAAGTCGTTTAATTAAGTACCTTGTCCTAAGTTTCGGGACGAAACTTATTTTAAGGGGGTACTGATGTAATATCCGGAATTTTTATTCCGTCTAATTCGGCCGTTGACGGTTTCCCATTCTATCTAGTATCTCTTCCTTCGCAAATTTCATTATTTTATGTAGAAGTTAATTCACATAAAATGATAAAATTATATCAAACTCTAATCCTTAGAAATATTCATTATTTTATGTAGAATTTAATTCACATAAAATGATAAAATTATATCAAACTCTAATCCTTATAATTATCTATTATTTTATGTAGAATTTAATTCACATAAAATGATAAATTTATATCAAACCCTAGTTATTATAATTCATTTTTATCGATGACAAGCTGTGATGAGATCATGACTAAGTTGAGACGAGATCATGACAAGGCCATGACGAGTTTTGACAGATTTTTGACAAGTAATTCAGCCCACCTTTTTTGCATGTTTCAGCCCACTGTTCCTATCTTAAGCAGCCCAGTTCGCTTACCCACAACAGCCCAGCAGTGTGACTTCGAGCCAGGCCAGCAGTAGCCCAGAAGAGGCTGGTTACGAGCCCATTAACAGCTCCTTCAGGCGGACCACACATCTCTTTCTCAGCCCAGCATCTGCGTAGCCCACAGCAGCCCCAACATCCTTTGTAGTCCAGCCCGGAACAGCCCAAGGAAAGCTACGCCAGAACGTTCAGCTGCTCCTTCTCCCATCTGCTTGTAACAGCTGCATAAATGAGATAATTAAGGAGCTGTAATAGCCCTATAATCACGCCAGAAGAGAGAAAAAAACTGCAACGCCTCCTTGCTCCAGATTCACGCCAGAAGAGAGAGAGAACTCCAGTAGCCAATCGTCCCTCCTTGCTCTAGATTCACCCCAGAAGAGAGGGAGAACTACAACAGCCAATCGGCTCTCCCTTGTGCCCAGATTCACGCACCAAGCAGCCCCTATTGTTGCCCACATTCTGCACACATTCCTTCACGCAGCGGCTGTGGTGAGTTTAAATTCTTCGACCCCCCTCTTCACATTCTATTTTGTCGTTCCTACCCATCTGAACGAGATCTTCTGCAGTGGTAGTCAAGGGCTGGTTTGGACGGCCTTCAGCACAACATTGAGGAAGTTCTACACACCCTAGTCGACTCCAGGAGCACGTTTCCGCTGAGCTGTTGCAGTCCAGTAAGTGATTAATTCCCGGATGTAATTTCTGTACAACTCTTAGATGGAGTCTATAAATGTATAGATGAATGTTTGTCCCCATAGGTTTAACATAGGAGGGGTGAGAGTAGTTTGCATTGATGCTGGATAGTTGATAGTGATTATAGAACTCGGGATCTCATGAACTCTTTGTGTACGGTTTTTGTTTCTGCGATTTTTGATGTGGAAGATTACCCACTGTTGTGAATCAATGTTAAAAAGATTGGTTGAAGATCCACCGTTGAATTTTTAATAGATCATAGATAGATATACATAGTTTACTGTGTTAAAATTTGGGAATAAATGAACGGTCGGATTGAAAGTTATAGGGTCTCAAAGTGGAGTAGTTGAGCTGTTTTTCCAGCAGAAAAATTTGACTAAGTATGGGAACATTTGTAGTGTTGTAGCCAACTTTAAAGATTTTTGTAGGAATAACGATTGAACAGTTTTAAAAAATTGTTTCTCCTATGAGTAGATTAGAGATCATAGATAAGTTATAAATTTATTTTAGAATTTTTATAAGTTTATTTTAATTTCATATTTGAAGCTGTAGTTGGACTTTCGTGACTTTTCGGGAAATAGAAAATGGGTAGTTTTTATATTTGTCACCTAAAATCATCCTAGAGAGTAGAATATGATTAGTTAGCCTCAAGTAAGAATTTAAGTACTTTTTACGGGTTTTTGGAAGTCTCGGAACCAAGGGTAAAATACTCAATTTACCTTAAATAAACACTATACTAACTTCTGCACATAGAATCGTACATCTTAGGAGTTTTAGACTTCTAAGTATCCAAGGAAAAGTGTTGACCCACGTGCCTCCTTTGACAGGCAACTGAGTTCCTGCAGCTACTGATTTAGTGTTGTTAAGAGAGACGAGATTTGATTCGGTAAGTCCACTGACTTACTTAGCTAGCTTCTTGCATGTGTGTGATGTGTATGAGTGGTGTGTGATAGTTAAGATAAATAACAAAACCGGAATAGGCCGACTGTAGTATATTGTATAATTGACCCAAGTGTATGATAACGGGTCGTGACATCATTTGCCTAGCTCTTGCGAGAGTCTAGGAGGTTCCCTGCGACCAGCCCAGTCCGATAGACTGTCACATGCATTAGTACCATTCCGCGTTGGTAAACGGGGACAGGGGCGAGGTTTGGGAATCCCTCGTGTCACAAAATAAGTATCATTAGTAATGATGTATCACTTAATTAAAGATAATAAAAAGGAATGAGTGTTACATGCTGATTGCGTATGTTGTGTGTTTGTGCTTTTACCGTTATACTTATGCATAGAATGTTAGCTAACGGTTTTATACCGCTTGTAGATGCCTTGCAGGTTAGGGAGGCGATCGAGTGATCCAGCGGTAGTGGGCAGCCGGGGTTCCGTGCATTATAGGACGGGACTATTATATTTTATTTTATGACTATTGAGACTGATGTTGGTATTTCCGGTTTTGAGACTTGGCTGTATTGTTTTCAGAATTTGGATTCTTTTTATTTTGCTCATGTGATGAAACTCTTTGTTTTGCCTTTTTATTTGTGCCGTGTTGTAAGGTCCGATGAAGTTGTTGTCAGGCTAAGGGCCGGGACCCATTGTGAGGTTCCAGCTCGTAGCATTTCGAGTCCTCTAGGATTCGGGGTGTTACATTAGGATAGCATTTTTGGGTTGAGGCTGAGTCAGTGTCTGAGGTTGGGTTTGGGTGCTTATGATGAGGGGATCGGTACATTTGTCCGGAAGAGGTGGGTTGGAATATGATGGTAGAGAGGTATTCAACTTAGTCTGGTTTTGGTTTGGTAGGGTTGTAGGGGCCTTGGCGATGTGAGAAGAGTTTTATGGGAAAGAGGTAATGCGTTGTGAATGGTCGGGGGTGGGGAGGATGGGTTATGTGTTAGGTGAGGGTTCAGGGATGGGCGGAGGCGTGGGTTAATCTTGTTGTGAGGTCTAGAGCTTGTGTTGTCGTGGACGAAGAGAAGGCACTTGGTGCAGTGCAGGGGCAACCAATCAAAGGTAATCTTCTGCATAATAGTTTCTCCTTGAGGGCCTTTGAGGATGACTTCCCGGAGCAAAGGTTTCGAGGCTTGAATCTTCACCAGGATCTTAGCAAAGCCCAGTTGGTTCTCGTTAGCAAAGTGGGAATATGTAAGGATTGGAATGCCAATTGCGGATCCGATTCTCGATAGCATGAGGGGAGACCAGAATCTATAGTCGAGATCTTTGACTGTTGCCCATACCGGAATAGAGGAGAGACTGGAGTAGTCTATATCTATACCATGATACCATCTTTTTAGGAGGGCAGAAGAATTCTCATTGATGATCCATGGACTACCCTGGAGAATAGATAGAAGATCCTCTTCCGAAGCAAATTGATAGATGAAGATTTCGTTGTCTTTACGTAGGATCTTAGCCTCAGAGATGTAGTTCCAGTTTAGCCCAAAGAAGGAGACCATGCGGTTGTAAGCTATAGGGCTGCCATGAGGGATGCCAGCCAGGGAGAGATTCCATCTGGCAGTGGTGTCAGAGACATCATTATAAGAGTAGTTAATAACGCCGTCCTCGTATCCAACAGAGAAAGCCAGCGGTACATGGTTCCAAGAATGGTCATTAATGAGGGTATCATTGTAGGTGCCTTTTGGGTTGTCTGCAGACAAGGCAGAGTAACTAATGGGGTGAGAGGAAAGGTTTGGAATGCCGATAGGCTCTTCAGCCTCAAGGGTAGGTGACTGAATAGGAAGAGCGGCTGTTGGAGAGAAAGCCTGAGAACTGGTTGCGACGTCAGGCTCGGGAATGCCGACAGGCTCGTGTGGAACTAGTGGTGGTGAAAGGGGGGTGGAGAGGAGATAGAGGAGGAAGGATATCATGGTCATCAGCTTCTTTCTCGATAGGGGGTGGATTGGGGAAACAGCTTCATGTGTGGTGTTAGTTGCCGAAGAGAGAGGGCGGAGGAGCTCGGTAGAGCTTAGGACAGGGGGCGGGATATGATTCGCATCCAATCTCTTGTTATTGGATTGGATGAGGTCTTCAGGGATTGGATCGTAAGGGTTGGGGGGCTAGGTGGGATGGTGGTGTTTTTGGTGGTTTTGCCGGAAGGATGATATAGCTCGGAAGTTTAATAGAGGGCTTACGTAAACGTTTTGAACCTCCCATTGGACAGTCAAGGGAAAGGCCTAGGGGAGGGTGGGGGGTGGGGGTGGGGGTGGGGGTGTGGCTGGGAAGCCACACCAAGGAGGGGACAGAGAAAACTCCGGCGGGGGAGGGGGTAGCGGGGGGAAGAGAGCGTTTTTGTTTTTTAGGGAAGAGAGCTTTAGCTCTTGTTTTTCTTCTTCAATCTCCATCTTCATTTATAGTCTTTGATGAAGATCTTCTTTAGCCATTGTAACGTTTCTATTTCTCCATAAAATGCGTTATTTGGTTGAACGAGATCTTTGTTGTGAAGTAGTTGTTGCAAGATCTTCATCTTAAAACTCAAGCCCTAGATCTTCTCTTGGTAGCCGTTGAAGATCTTTTTGTTGAGTCTTTTGAAGATCTTATCTTATCTTCTTTTCAAGTCATTGAGAATCTTCAACCTAGCCGAGATCTTCTCACCTTAAGAGGCCGTTGAGGATCTTCAATCCAGCCGAGATCTTCTCACCTTAAGAGGTCGTTGGGGATCTTCAATCCAGACGAGATCTTCTCACTTCAAAAGACCGTTGGAAATCTTCTTATCTTCACTTGAACCAAGATCTTTTTTGCCGTTGGAGATCTTCTTGTTGGATTAGTTGGTCTTTGAAGATCTCTTAGATTCTCTCTTTTGGTTGTTGTAGATGTGCGTGTGTTGTAACCAATCCCTTAGCCGAGTCCTTCCCTTATAATTCTTTTCAAGACCTACACACATTTTAACAAACAAAACAAGACATGCAATCTAGGAATATAATCGATATTTGTTAGTTTATAAAACCGCATTTATGGATTAAATCTTCTATCATTTACATAAAATAATTCATAATCAAGGTAGAGTTATCAATCTCCCCCTTGATATAAGACAAAAATAATATTTTACATGCATTCAATGTTAGATATATGCATGCAATAAATATTTCGAAGATGTAGAATGCAGTAATGCCGGATCAACATCACATATAATTTCTCCCCTTTGTCTTTCAACAAGGGATAAAAATAAGTACGGGAGTTAAAATATTACATACCCACAATTCAAAAACAAAGTTTTAAATCATCCCACAAACGCACTTCAAGGCCTTGAAATAAAAAACAAAGAAAAATTTGAAGCACATGTCAAGGCCTTGACATCCAATTTCAAGGCCTTGAAATCGATTTCAAGGCTTTGAAATCTAGTCTTCATAGAACTTTCTCCTCCACTTGAAATGAGTTGTACCCTTGCTTCTTTCTTTGGCCTTTGCCTCTAGCCGACATTTCCTTTCTTCATTCCGGTACTCCTTTACCACGATATATTCCTCGGTTGTCAAAATAGTAGGCTCGACATGAGTAGGTTAAAGGATTGGTTTGTTCTGCACATTGCGTTGACAATTTAGTAAGACATTTGCAGCCTTCTCCTGAGTATGCTGAGCTGCATCTTCAGTCAACGACATGATTTTCTAGTGGCAGTTAAAGTTAGGGCATTCAGGAGAAACATTTGGTTGATCTTCGCATGTATTATAGATAAAACGTCATGCCTAGCATCCATATTGATGAGCATATCCAGCTGAAAATCAGCCAATTCTTTGTTCAGTGTGTTCAATTCCAACTCCAGTCCATCCAAACTTGTCTTAGACATTGAAGGAGCTTTTGAAGAATATGTCATAGCAACAACCTTCCCTTTCAGTTTCCACTCTCCAGCAAGAGTCCTCTCAACCCCTAGCCGTTCCAGACAATGTTCATCATTTTTTCCAATCGACACCTGCAGGTCCTCAGTAGAGGTGTCGATGGAAAAATGAGAAAATATTTTGGGGAGCAAATTTCCATAGGGCAAAGGTAAGACTTTGGTGGAGTTAATGGTATGAACCATGTGGTTTAAGATAAGGTTGGGCAGGTCGACATCAAAACTAGACAAAATCTGATAGATCAACTCCAGATTTTGATCTGTCAACAATTCCCTCAAATTGTCTTGGGGAATCACACATCTAACCAACACAGTAAAAAATATTATGGTTGCTAGGGTTAGGGAGGTATGAGTTAGCTAGCGAGAGGTGGAGTTGGGAGTCAAAAACTGTTCATAATACTTTCATATTTGTATGGATGATTGAAGGAGGTAGTGTTGGAAAGCACAAATATTTCGTATAAAACTGTTAGTGTGAAGGTTATGGGCGTACCTTTGACCACAGTTTCGAGGGTTAGGGTTCCCCTATCCCTTTTGGCCGAGAGATTTACATAGAACATCCTGGTGAGTCTGGTGAAGGCAACTTCTCCAGGGTTGAGTACCTTCTAGATGGAGCAATTTTTGAGCTGAGAGATGCATGGTAACTGAAGCGTCTGTAGAAGCTCCATATCGACCGAATCACATATGCATAGTGGTCTATTGTGCAATCCATCCAACCATGTTCCTGTAGCTTTGAAATTTCTAAACCAAGTTGTCGGCAACCCGGTGTGAGTCGAGATTTCAACATCGTCTTGAGAGGGTGGTTCTGCGGATGCTGAGGAGATGTGAGCTACAATTTCTTTGTGAGAAGAAGCAAGAAGGATTGATTTCTTGGGAGCCATGGATGAGAGTTTGTGAGAGAGAGCCATGGATGAGAGTTTTTTTTAAATTTCTTTGTGAGAAGAAGCAAGAAGGATTTTCATCTTTTTTAGATAAGATCATTAAATCAATTTAAAGAGGTAAGTGGAAGGGATGATTGCATTTTAAAGGGGCATGTCAAATCAATTTATGGCATATCAAGATCTGGATAGAATCAAGATCTTGATAACCGAAATTGATTTGCCTGCTTTCCTAATAAATCACAGCCAATTTTTAAAATAAGATTTTGAATTTTGAAAACAAAATCTTGGTGAAAATTTTTAAAAATTTTTCTTTAAATTGATTTAATGATCTTATCTAAAAAGATGAAAATCATAAATCCGATCCGTGGTTATCACTGTAGTCCTTGAAATGGAAATGTGGATTGCATTATAAGGAGAAAAAAAAACAATTTACTCCCTTAAAATAATGCTTCCTTGTTCATCATACCAAGCTTCAATCTAATAAAATTTAATCGGTCTTCAAGTAGAGGCTTAGTGAATATATCTACAAGCTGCAAGTTAGTCGAAATAAAAGATATCAATACGTCACCTTTTTCAACATGATCACGTATCAAGTGATATCTCACGTCAATATGCTTTGTTCTTGAATGTTGCACAAGATTTTTGGTAATCGAAATAGCACTAGTGTTATCACATTTAATGGGTATACCTTTGAGATCAAAACCAAGATCACGAAGTTGTTGAGCTATCCATAGGATTTGTGAACAAAAAGCTCCAACAACTATGTATTCGGCTTCAGCTGTGGATAGGGCGACAAAATTTTGCTTCTTGGAGTGCCAACTGATTAGGAATGACCCTAAGAATTGGCAATATCCACAGGTACTCTTTCTATCGACCTTATATCCTGCAAAATGTGCATCTGAATAGCCAATATGGTAAAATGAGTTTTGGCGTGGATACCATAACCCTAAATCCTTTGTGCCATTGAGATACTGAAATATCCTTTTCACAACTATCAAGTGTGACTCTTTGGGATCAGCTTGAAATCTTGCACACATACACACAATAAACATAATGTGAGGTCGACTAGCGGTTAAATATAACAAAGAACCGATCATACCTCGATATACCTTTTGTACGACATAAATTTGTACTACTAATAAATCGTTGCCTCTGGTTTTGACAAACAAAGTTTTGTCAATCAAACCTATTTTGAAATCATTTTCAAGGAGATACTTGGACAATCTTTCATAACAAGCTCGAGGAGCTTGCTTAAGACCATAAATAGTTTGTCCAATTAAAAACATGATCCGAAAAATCATCATTTTCAAAACCAGGAGGTTGAGCAACGTAGACTTCTTCTTCTAAGAAGCCATTTTGAAAAGCACACTTAACATCCATTTTGAAAAAGCTTCATGTTCATGAAGGATGCAAATGCACGTAGCATACATATGGCTTCTAACTTGGCAATCAGAGCAAAAGTCTCCTCATAATCAATACCTTCTTCTTGGTTGTAGCCTTCAGAGCAAAAGTCTCCTCATAATCAATACCTTCTTCTTGGTTGTAGCCTTGAGCTACAAGTCGTGCTTTGTTTCGAATGACTTTACCGTTTTCATCCAACTTGTTTCAAAACACCCGTTTTGTTCCTACGACGGATTATTGCTTAGGTCTAGATGTGAGAGTCCAACTTTGTTTCTCTCGAATTCATTTAGCTCATTTTGCATGGAAATGATCCAACCAGATGCTTCAAGTGCTTGAACGTAGTTCTTAGGCTATACAAGAGACACAAATGCAGAAAAAGCACACAAGTTGTCTACCCTAGATCAGGGTTTGCACACCTGCTTTTGGATCTGAGATCACGTTCTCTTGTGGATGATATGAAGAATGTTGGAACTTTCTTCTTTTGAAGAGTGGAACGAATTCTGATGTTTGAGGCTCAGTCGTTTGGCTTGATTTAGGTACCGCTAGAGTAGTGTCCTTGGTTCCTATGTCAAGGCCTTGAAGTTGGGTTACAAGGTCTTGAAATTGACTTTCAACAGCATTGTTGTTTGTCGTTTCAAGGTCTTGAAGATGCGTTTCAAGGTCTTGAGGTTGTTCTTCGGTATCCTGAATTTGTTCTTGCATGTTCTTATCTTGAGCCTTAAGGTCTTCTTCTCCATCAGAATTTTAATCTCCGTGTCGATTAAGAATTAGATTTGTAAAGCTATCACTCAAAGTACCATCATTGCTTTTATAAAAAATAACATGTATACTTTCCTCAACAATGTTGGTACGTTTATTGTAAACACGATAAGCTTCACTATTTGAAGCGGATCCAATAAAGATAGCTTCATCACTACGTGCATCAAACTTTCCAAGGTTGTCTTTGCTATTATTATGGACAAATCACGTACATCCAAAGGGTTTAAAATAGGAAATATTAGGTTTTCGTCCTTTAAAGAGTTTGTAAGGAGTCTTTTTCAAAATAGGGTGGATTAAGCATCTATTTAAGATGTAATTAGCCATGTTAATAGCTTATGCCCAAATACTTTTTGGCAAACTATTTTCTAAAAGCATATTCCTAGACATGTCCTCCAAGGTGCGGTTCTTACGTTCCACAACCCCATTTTGCTAAGGTGTTCTAGGAGTTTAAAATTTGTGTGAAATACCATATTTTGCACAAAACAAATCAAACTACGTGCATCATGGCCTTGTCAAATGGTCATCTACTTGTAGTCTTGGAAGAGTAAAACAATGTGATATTTTTATCATTTTATGTGAGTAGTACTATGACATAAAATGATAAAATTTATGTGGACTCAGAAATAAACGGAAATAATTTTCTGGGTATTATATTCACACTAGTTGAGCTAGGTTCCAACCTAACATGACACGAACTACTAACAACCTTAAACAATGATAGAAGAAGTAACGTACCAAACTTGGTACCATTTGGAGGAGAAACATGGCCGTGGGACAAGAAAGGCACGACCGCGGCAGCACATAAGAAGACGCCGCGACCGCGGTGACAGACGGGCCTTGACCGCGGAATTGAGGTGACGATGCGATTGCGGGAAGATACATGCATGACAGCGGGAGAATTCCATAAATATTTTCGTACTCCTTTATACTGCGGTTCTCCTCTTGGTCGTCCCCTTCGAGTCTGGGATACCAACTAGGTCCCTTGATCACAACTAACACACATACCACGTAGGAAAAGAAGAACACATCAAGAGGATGTCTTAGTTGAAGAAGAAGAAGGCGGAGGAGGAGGAGGAGGAGTATTTGCTTACCGTTAGTCCAGAGAACTCACAAAGACGGTTTCTTGTCTAACTGGAATGCAACCACGAAGAAAACTGAACGGAAAGGAGCTGCTCTTTGGGAGAATGGAAGAAGGTGAAGAAAGAGAGGAAGAGGATGACGGAGTTAAGTGAAAGAGGGAATAGGATACTAGGGCTCTAGCTTTAACTGAGGAAGGCAGCCCAAAACCCTAAGGAAGGAAAAAGGGGCTTTGAACGAATAGGAAACATATGGTAAAGTGTTAAAAAAAAGGATAAATTACAATCTCTCGTCATACCACATCCGGGGCCAAAATCTGTCGCGACCGCGACAACACCGAGTGGTCACGACTGTAGGCCGCAAGGGCGGTGAAATTGCTTCTGACCGTTTCTTCTTTGACCAAGGGGAGTAAAAAGGTGAATTGGGTTCTTAGACCCGGATAAAGATCCGAAGTTCGCGAATTCGGATTTGGTTCCGGAAATAAATATTCCGGTCTTTACAAATCATTAAGAAGGTAGTTACATTAAATTGATAAATCACAATGAAGAGGGACCATCTCTAACACCTACTACTATACATAGACCTATCACTAGATCAAGAGG
Source organism: Fagopyrum homotropicum (assembly GCA_033239125.1). Classification (NCBI taxonomy): domain Eukaryota; kingdom Viridiplantae; phylum Streptophyta; class Magnoliopsida; order Caryophyllales; family Polygonaceae; genus Fagopyrum; species Fagopyrum homotropicum. The sequence goes on from BSWB01000007.1 coordinate 108,263,152, forward strand.
AAAGGCATTGAAGGAGAAGGAGTCTCAAACTACTACAATTCCTATTATGGAAGGAGTGGTCACTAGATATCAAGCAGGAACCATTCAAGAGGAGGTTTCTAGCTAATTGGCATTATTACCTTCTAAGAAGACCATTGATGATTATTTTGTGTCTAAGTCTTCCTTAGTCACCTTATTTACATGTTTAGCCAATGAAGACTTAGAGGAGATGCCACATATGAGTGATGATGATCATGGAAGCTAGTCGAGATTTTCACTTTGCCTATTCGATTTGCGTCTTGCCTTGTCGATATTTTAATCAAGCTAGTCGAGCTCTAAAGTATTTTATTAGTTATTTTTATTTTAAATACCTTTAAAGCTCTAAAAATTCTAAAGGTATCTTTTAGGATTATTTTATCCTTTTATTGTCAAGGAACTCGTCTATGAATACCCTAGGTTCGAGATGGTTGAGTTCGTTGAATTTGATTATTGATTTCCATAATATCGCGAGCTACTTATTACTTCGTTTATGAACTTTACGTTTTATTCATTCCTATTCAATAAAAAAGAGAGTCTTTCATTGAATTGTTGTGAGTCCTTTCTAGGTTGTTCTTGTGTGTGTTAATCTTCTTAAAGGTCGGTGCTACTAGTCAAACTAGTCCCTCCTTGTGCTTGTTTCAATTTAGGAGGCTTGTGTACGGTTGAAGAAGGAAGGGTTAAGGTAATTTTTTGTTGAGGGTTTTGATCCAATTGGTCAAGGTTCTTTGTAAGTCTATATTGGTTCTTATCTTCCTATATTTTCCATCAATTACATTCCATACCATCTTCTTAATATTACCATTCAATTCCATATATTTCACGTTCTATTTCTTTGAGTTTCATTAAATCTTGACCTTACAGTTACTGATCTCGTCCGTGATTCCACCGAGATTTACCAAAGTCGAGGCTTTCGTGGACTTCAATCAATATCGGGAAATTGCGGTCTCAATCCCACATCAAAGTGGTGTCACAGCTAATCAATTGAATTTCCACTTAGTTATACATCACGGTTTGATTTTTTTTATTTTGAGTCTTCTTTGAGTCTAAAGATTGAATGTTTTCTTTGTTGCTATTTCTTTTGGAGATTATTTGAGTTTAACATAGTTTGTCATTTGTCTATTGGAGAAGAGATAAATTCCATAGACAAACACAAGGCAACCAAACCCTAAACCGAAATCTTGCCAGAACACTAACAAAATCTCGCCGCGAGATTGGTTACGCCACCACCAAAATATTACTTGGTTAGCAAGTTTCGTTATCTCTCCATGTCCAGTCAAGATTTAAATATATATTTGAGTCAAAAATATTCCTATCCAGCTGCTACATCAAAGGAGGAAACAGATTTACAAAGTTGTCTTATTGTTAAGATCTTATCTAGTATGTAAAATCTTATCATATTTTTCAAATCTTAACCGAAATATATATCCAAATCTCACCATATCCTTCTCTTTGCAACCTTATATCTCGCCCATACATGGATTTTATACCACCACAAGAGAGCTTAAATATAAAATCCATTCTTTTTGTTCTAGACCATACTTAATATCATAATTTATAACCAAAGTTTTGGTGAAGCTAGTGAAGCAAGAGTTGTTACGATCCAACTGAGAAGGGATCAACAAGGCAACAAGGGAGGAGTATATCCCACATCAAATTCAGTTTTCATCGTTGAAAAATTGTCTTTCGTCGATCTCGGCCCCTCCCCAATGAAAATCTCGGGCCGATATATAGACCGAGGTTTGTTATTGTTGCAAATTTTGGTGAAAATTTTAAGGCAAGAGTTGTGAAATATCAAGTGTGTAAAGTCCAAGGGACATCCAGAGAAGAAGTTTTATACCCCCCTCGATCCCGTTCATAACATAAATACATCCCTTTTGATCGATCTCACCCCCAGTGAATATCTCGGCCGAGATTTAGACCGAGATTTGCCCCAATTGAGATCTAAACCCACCCAGCTATCTTTGTACCTAATTGAATAAGTGCAAGGTAAGTAAAACTATCTTCTTAGTCTCTTGCGTGTCTATTTCTTGCATGTTTCTACTTTTAACACATTGAATCTATTTCTTTGGGTATTTTAGTTAGTATGTATACTTTCTATCATACTAGTTGAGTTCACTTGCTATTTTCTTCCCACTTTTTGTCATTTGTGTGAAGAAAACACCAACACCAATTTCCTTAACCATATTTCAACACAAGAACCTTCCTCCAAGTCAAGTTGACATCTTGTTTCAACCAAGAAGTGTTCTAGTTGAAACAAGTTCATCGAACTAAGAGGAGTATTAATCCATCCAAGACAATTACATCAAATTAGCTTGAGATATCACAATAGAGTGTGAGTGGGAGAGAAAACAAGTAAGGAGTTTTTGTTTTCAATAACTTCACAAGTTTGTTGTTACTTTGTTTGATTATGTAGGATGTCTAGGTCTAAACGTCCTAAAGGGTCACAAGGGATTGGTTAGACAGTCCCGACGCCATGGACATGATAGATGAACTCATGGTGTCCCTTACAAACCTAAATGAGAGGTTAGGAACACTGGGATCTCGCCCCAACAAAGAATCTCGCCCCACCCCCTGTCGAGATCTCAACCGAAATTTGACAATCTCGCTCCTAGTCGAGATTCGATAATTTTGTTCCATAATCAAGATCCAAGTATGAATTAGATGGAAGATCACATGTTCCATACAAAACCACATCTTCAGAATCACCTCCAAGAGTCCCTCATAGGCAAGGTATAAGATATTTAAGTCCTCTTAATAATACACCTAATATTCCGAGGTTTGTTGATGATTTTTAGTGATTTGAGGATGAGAATTACGAAGGCATGTAGAGAGATTGTCCTAGACGTAATCAATGTATGTAACGACCGGATTTTTCGTTACGCTTTGATAGTGTAGAGGAGAGTAGAAGTCGTGCACAAGGGCTCACGCCCTTGCGGCTTAGACGACGTAGTCGAGCAGGCCGTAGGTGCGGCTAGGTTTCCCGCAGGGGCGGTGACACGCAAGGGCGGGGTAGTAGTGTTTCGTTCGACCGTTCGTCTTCCTGTCCTTTTTAAATCCTCTCTTTAATTGCTTGGGGAATTGGTGGCTGAGGTCCTTTGATATTCTCCCTCCTTCATGCAGCCCACTCTCCTCCTCTTCTCATTTCTTTTCACGTTACTTTGTTTCCCTCATCCAAACCTCAACCTCTTTCATTCTTCTTCTCCATCCTTCTCCTCCATTCTTCCCTTTGCTTGCTCCAGCTTAGATCCACCTTCCTTGAGGCTGGAACTACAGTGACGTGACAAGGGTAAGGCTTCTTTTTCTTTCTCTTCCTTTTTCCTTCTTCTTTCCTCCTTCCTCTTCCATGGCTTGAATGGAAGATCTTTAAGAATCTTTGCTCAACGATCTATCATTGTGTTGTTGGTATGTTGACGAAGCTAGACCTTAGAGGGAGGCTAAGACCAAGTGTGAGAGGTAGAAGATGTTCATAGTACCAAAAGAGACTTTAAGAGACCGGCTGCACAATCGAAGAACTCAACAGATGGACGTTCTGCACAGATAGGCGCAGGGGCGGATTTACAAAGGCGTAGGGGCGGGTTCAGTCAGGCGCAGGGGCGGACCCATATAGGCGCAGGGGCTGACCCAGATAGGCGCAGGGGCGGGCTCAGTCAAGCGCAGGGGCGGTTTTGCACTAGTGAGTCCCGAATCTTGTTCCTTTCTTTCCTTCTTCCATTCCTTAGGTTGTTATAGCTTCGAAGGATGCTAGGCTGGCTTAGAGTAGTTGAACCGGAATTCCATATAGTGGTTGGACCTTAGAGGTCTAGTGTGAGTTACGTACGTCTCGTTGATGGATTGTTGTTGAGGTGTTCGATTAGAGCTTTGTGGAAGCAACCTTTGTCTGTATCCTTATGCTGAGAGTTGGAAAAGGTTATGGACTGAGAGTGTAGTCTTCTTGTACAAGGTTGTTGAGGAGGTTGAGCCTAGAAGTCTCAAGACTTCTAGTGGACTACAGTGTGGTTTGATTGTGTTCCTTGTCTTGAATAGGCGTTGTACGTTTTCCCGAGGGAACTTGAGAGTGAGGTGATCGTTTGCGCTTCGGAGACTGGTAAGTCCACGGACTTACTTAGTTGGCTTCTTGTATGAGTGTAATGTGTATGAGTGGTGTTTGTTAGTTATGATAAACAATGAAACCGGATTAGGCCGACTTTATTATATTACGTAATTGGCCCAAGTGTATGATAACGGGTCGTGACATCATTGTCTAGCTCTTGTGAGAGCTAGGAGGTTCCCTACTACCAGCCCAGGCAAGTAGACGGTCAGATGCATTAGCACCATTCATCTTTGGTAAACGGGAAAGGGGCAAGGTTTGGGAATCCCTCGTGTCACAAAATAAGTATCATTAGTAATGGCCTATCACCTAATTAAAGATAATAAAAGGCTTGAGTGTTGCATGTTGATTGTGTATGTTGTGTGTTTGTGCTTTTACCTTTATACTTATGCATAGAGTTTAGCTAACGGTTTTATACCGCCTTGTAGATTCCTTGCAGGTTACAGAGGCGATCGAGCGATCCGGCGGTAGTGGGCAGCCGGGGTTCCGTGCATTATAGGACGGGACTGTTTATCCTATTTCATATCTTTGAGACTTATGTTGTTTATTTTGGTTTTGAGACTCGGCTGGATTGCTTTGAGTTTGTACTGTTGCTTTCGCTCATGAAATAAAACTATGTTGTTTTGCCTTTTTATTTGTGCCGTGTTGTAAGGTTCGATGAAGTTGTTGCCAAGCTAAGGGTCAGGACCCATTGTGAGGTCCCAGCTCGTAGCATTCCGAGTCCTCTAGGATTTGGGGTGTTACAATGTCTTAGGACAGGTTGAGATTATGAACAATTTAGACCTCACCAAGAGCATAATGGAATAGGACAATTGAACTCTCGGTCCCGGTATCTTGCCCCTTCTCTACTGAGATTCAGCACAAAGATTCCTCAAGAGCAACCAAGGAATGTTGAACTCTTTCCTAGGCGTCACCAGAAACAAGGTAAGTGATAACTCCACCTTGATTATGAAATGTGTTATGAAATAATGTAAGACTTAATATATAAATACGGTTTTATGAACTAACAAATATCTACTATACTTCTAGATTACATGTGTTAGTTTATTTGTTCAAATGTGTGTAGGCCTAGAAAAGCATTACAAGGGAAGACTCGAGCCTTGAAAAGCAGTACTAAGGAAGGACTCGGCTAAAGGATTCGTTACAACACACGCATATCAATAACAACCAACAGAGAGAATCTAGGAGAAGATCTTCAAAGGCCAACTAATCCAACAAGAAGATCTCCAACGGCTTTTTAAGTGAGAAGATCTCGCCGGACTAAAAGATCTTCAGACGGCATTTTAAGTGAGAAGATCTCGGCTTCATTGAAGATTCTCAACGGCTTGGAAATTAGATAAGAGAAGATGTTCAAAAGACCTAACAAGAAGATACGGTGATGAAGATCTTCAACGGCTATCAAAGAGAAGAAGTAGAAGAGAGAAGATCTAGGACTGGAGAAAGAAGATCTTACAACGGCTACTTCACCTCAACCAAGCAGCGTATTTTATGGACAAAATAGAAACGTTACAATGGCTATCTTACAACAGCTAAAAGAAAATCTCCATAGAAGACTATAAATGAAGGTGGAGATTGGAGAAGAAGAGAACAAGTGCTACAACGGATAAGAAGCCAAGTCTTCAAGCGATCATACATCTTCATCGATCCAAAAGTTTTTCTTCCTCTTTTAAGCTTACACTAGTATACTTACTTAGACTGAAGATGAACACAAAAGCTTCATTGGCATATCTAGAGAGTGTTATACTCGAGTGTGTTACTCTGCGAAGTAACTAGGCTATTATTGCTAGACTAAAGTTGACTAGATCGTAGCATTGAGGCTACATTGAGAGAAGAAGGGAAGTTCTTCTAAGTTGTATCTAGGACTCACAAAAAGTAGATAATAGATAGTTAGAATCCTAGGGTCGGAAACCCTAGGCGGAGAGTAGGTTGTTAGGGCCGAACTTCGTAAACATATCGTCACGTCGATCTTTTATATTCCGCACATTCTATCGCTTATAATGTGACTAACAATATTTTGCAGGTTTCAAAGTCAAGGCCTTGAAATCCACTTCAAAAGCCTTGAGAACCAGTTTTGTCACTAAGCCCATAGATCGACTACAAGGCCTTGAGATTAGTTTCAAAGCCTTGATGTACGATATTGCGAAAAGTTCTCATACTCTATTCAATCCCCCTTCTAGAGTATTTATATCCTTATTAATCACCTATTCGGTTCTTTAGTAAGATCGAGAATATGATTTATTTAGGTCTTCCCAAGAGCCAACACCACGAGTTCGCTCCACCCCTGAGCATGGAAGAAATCTGCCACAAATTGAACGTATCGGAATCATGAGTTCTCCAGCCCCGGAAAGAGGAACCATCAGTTGAGATTATCAAAATTTCAAAGATGAGTGATTCTAAATCTTCTACTTCAATGCATAATCACTTAGATTTACTAAAACCGATGGCATTGAATTGTATTCACATGAATTTGCTTTAGGTGATACTTTTGAGTGTGATGTGCAAAAGCATGGCATGAACGACCTTGAGTTAAATGTGCATGAATCTAAGTTGTTGCATTCATCTTTAGGTTGTTCTCTAGAAGCGTTTCCTAATTATCTACCTTCTATTTTGCCTTCAAGTCCAAATATAGAGCCTCTTAACACCTCTAGGATTAAACCAGAAGAGACTTGTGTGGTGCAATCTCAAGTTACAGCATTATTAGATCCTTATAGCAAGTGTGTTAAGCATGAAGTTGTTAATGAAGATTTGAGGTTTCCTAGAGTATTGTCTACATTGAACTACTTTGTCTTTGTTGATTATTTATTCTGCTTCACCTTTGTTGATCTTGCACCGTTGCCTATAAAGGACCGAGTGGGTTTAGTTATAGGAATGTAGATTGAGATCATCAAGGATAAGAAGAAAAAGAGCAAGGAGCAAGATTTTGGCAAGAGAAATGAACAAGAAAAGCGATCCAATTAAGAATCTCGCCCCACTACTAGAGAATCTCACCCCAGGGAAGGCTTATCTCGCCCCGGTGGAGAAATTTCTCACCCCAGAGAAGGGATTTCTCACCCTAGTGAAGAATCTCGCCCAATGGAAAGTTTATCTCTCCCTACCGAAGAAAAATCTCACCCCAATGTCAAATCTCACCCCAATGCACGGAGAGAATCGTGCCCCAATGCAAGCACTTCTCGCAATGTAGAAATCTAGCCCTAGTCATCAAGGATTCTGTTTGCTTCTAAGGAAGGGCTAGCTAAGGAGCATCCACCTATAGACGATATTCCTAGGTGTTTGGAACAAGAATTAATTATGATAAAGGGAGGTAATTTAGTTATTTTATTGGGTGAGAATTTAAAAGTAGCATATCTAAATTTTCCCAAGTGTGATAATAATTTCAATTTCTTGTTTAGGATGTTTGGAGATTGGTTACATTACATATTCCTTAGTAATAGTGCATCGATCATTGCTCTTTCTAGAAAGTTTGTGTTAGTCACCATCTTCGACTATATTGTGCTAGGAATTGAGCATATTAAGTGTAGATGTATTGCACATGTTGATTTGGGTGATTTTCTTAAGCATTGTGTGCTCGAGGACTCTAGGTATAAGTTTAACTTGTTTAGAGAGTTCCTTATTAAGTTTGACTAGGTGTGCATGCCTAGTTGTTATTTCATATTTCTCATTAAGGAGAAGACATCTATAATTGACAAAGGTCATTTGGAGAGGTACAAATTTTGTGATAGATTGACCATATACGATTATGGACCACAATTGCTTGAGGATATAGTTCAAACTTCTAGGGAATATTAGAGGAATATTATGAGTAAATCTTGGTACACATTTCATGAGTCTATTGCAGCCCCGTTGGGGGACATTAGTGTGAGCTTCTTTAAGGAGTTAGCTATACCTAAGAAGGGGAGGAATTTTGTCTTCAAGGTAGTAGTGTTATTCCCTATCAGGTTTGTTGATTATAGGATTCCCTAACATCATCTATCCTTGGATTACATTGACTATGTAGCTAATTTATTTTTCCTAACCCTTTCTGATCTTATATTGTTGCTTATAGAGGAGCGAGTAGGTGTTAATTGTTCGCCCCTAGAGGTGTGTGCAAATAAACTTTAAATTTATAAAACTAGAATCAAGCAAGCGAACCCGCAGTGTACGGATCGATATAGTTAAGCAAGGATTCCAGAGTATCGAACACAGGGATTTGGGTGGGAACAAATTCAATTGCAGATTATCAAGCGAGTAAATATGAGAGTTTTGCAAATATTGGGAAAACAACATTCCTAAAGATCCAAGTATCAAGTTGTGGCAATCGATTCAAGATATAGTAATGATATAAAGACAGAGTTGAGATATGCAAAGGTATGCTAATGTAAGGTAATCGTACGGTGAAGTTCCAAAAACCTTATATGACTCACCTACAAGACACTCTCTATACAGGTTGTTGAGGCTTCAATATAGAAAGGTTCTAAAGGCAAGAATTAATGTCAAATACCCAAACTTTTAATCCAAGGATCAAGATTAACTTAGCCGATTACGGTTATGACACTCACAATCGAGGTAGAGGTTGTTGAGGCTTCACTACCACCTAGAAAAGGCAAGCCTAAACTAAGTTAAAGCAAATCTTTAACTTTGGATTAAAGTAAAAGCAGGTTCGTAAACTTAAGGGAAATTACGGGTAGATCTTGAGACTCCACGGCCGTGGAACTCAAGAACAAACCGTAATTTAGGGTTCGTCGACGATTCTCTCTAACTCTCAGGATCTAATTTGTTTATGATCGATCTATCATCATCTAAGTCACAACTATCAACCCTTCACCTTAGAATTGTTAAGGGTTTTTAGCCAATAACAGTCATGTTGATATCAAATTCAAGAATTAAAAGATAGAAAGATGAAAACTTCCGAAAACTTTCAATAATCTTCAAACCAATCTCAAAGTCACAACCAAGAACAAATGTTGTCAATAGATTAAGAATAAAGCAAACAATCACAATCTTAGGAAAGAAGGGAGAACGGGATGTCAATCCATCTTCCAAATCAAACCTAAACAAGAAGAGAAGTCTTCTTGCAACAACCTTCCAAAAACTTCGATCTTCCGTCAATCCGGAAATCTCAACAGCAATCTCCACCAAAGGTGCGAGATTAGGGCAAAATCCCCAAACACGAACTTCGATCTCCAACGAGATGTAAATGCTTCTCCCCGAGGGTTAAACGGGCGTAAGCGGGGATATGCATCGATAAATGCCGCTAAGCGATGATGACGGAATCTTGCTTTGTCCGTCTTTTTATAGGGCAAGATAAAGTATCGGCCCGGCCCAATCTTCAAAAGATCGTGGCTTCGAAATGTGGCGAAAAAGATCGCCAAGATCACGGTCGTGGAAGGTTCCACGACCGTAATTTAGAGCGTGGAAAGTGTCACGGTTTGAACCATGATTTCCACGACCGTAATAGTTACTGGAATGCATCACGCCTCTCTTTGCAAGGTTCCACGGCCGTGGAACTAAACGTGGTTTGTAATACGGCCGTATTTTAGAGCGTGGTTTAGGGCAAGAACGTGATTCTTCCCTAGCCTCGTGCATTCCTCAAGTTGAACTCCAATTTGCTCCTTATAATGCCCTTAATCCATGGGCATACTCAATCAACTCTTCTTTGCTCGATTCCGTTCGGAAATGACTCCCAATCACCTATAATCAACATAAAGCTAGTGTAGACATCCATATCGACAATATAGGTAAACTAGCTCACAAATGCAACATCGCTAAATCAAAGACTATCAATATGAATCAAATACACTTAGAAAACGTGCCTAAAATATCACAATATTTCATGCTAACAAATAACCTTATACTTAACACTTGCTTGTCCCTAAGCAAGGTCTTTCGAAAAGCTTTAAATAAGAGTTAGGATGAAATATGTGTACCTTCTCAAAGCAATACTTCTTTTGGAGGAATGTGCCTTCTAAAGAATAGATCATTCTCAAATCTTGCTTCAATTGTTTATAAGACTTTCATACACTTATCCAAAGAGTAAAAAGCAAAGAAAACTCATGAATCAATTTAACTTCTAAACAAGCATCATAACCTTCAAACATTATCAAAATCAATCATAAGAAACTTCAATTTAGATCACCAAGTCATATAACATTCTTTTGATCTTAAGGACTTCCAAAGAAAAGGTCTAGAATGTGGAAAGGGAAGGAAACTTTAAGGAATGTGGTGCATAAATCCGGGAAAGTGGACAACTACCCTTCTTCTTCTTTTGCGGTTTCCGCAACACTTCAACTTAGAGCTTCGCTCTCTTCTTTTCATTTTTCGACTTTACTTTTGGAGTTATGGACAGAGGTGCACAAATACCGAAGCCTAGGAGATTGGCGTTTCTCAGTTTTTATGAGATGCCTCAAACCCTTAGCGCACATACCATAATCCGCTAGGAATATCGCTCAATCCGACTTTGGCAAGACACAAACACCCGGCTATGTGAATGGTGCCGAGTTACTCATCATCATGATTGACTTCCCCAAACCTAGAATTCCTTTCTATTTTTTTGATTGCAAGTAATTGCTCTCATGGCCCTCCCACATCAAACATGCCTTTTTCATTCACTTCTCCAAATTCCCGGATAGGTAAAGGAGGTCAATATTTCAATGAGGAGCTAAAATGATCAAATAAAGAAGAAAGAAAAATCGAATTGCCTTAATCATCTCAACAAGAAGTATAAGAACTTATAGTGTGATTTCAACTTCAATTTCTCAACATGATTTAGGTAACATTCATCACATTATGAAACTTGCAAAAGAGGTAAAATTCATTCATTCAAATTCTTTTCAATTCACTATTCTTTTAAGCATGCAATTGTCATCAAACTCAATTCACAAGTAGTGATTATCATAGAAATCATCTCAATTCATTAGAAGCACAAAATTTTCAAAATTTTTCAATTTTTATGGTTTTTTCAAGTTCTTTTTCATGCAATGCGATAATGAAACGTGCAACAATATAATGAACATGCAAATAGTCTCGAATAGAAGCAAGCATAGTGAGTAAGAGTTATTACAAACTTTTAGTACATCCCACCCCATACTTAGGACGAACATTGTCCCTAATGTTCAAAAGAAAGAAAGAAAAGAAGAAAAGAAAAAGAAACTCACAAAGTGGTGGCAGAATGTCTAAAGCGAACGGTCAACCATCAAATCACTACGGTGCTGGTGGAGGCGGGAATGGAGAGAAGCTGGGATCATAGAACCGCCCAAACTGTTGGCGGTAGACGTCTCTCATCATGTGGTCGAGGTCGTCTAGGCGTCCGTCTCTAGCATCGGCTCGGATCTCCAACGCTCCCACTCTCTCTGAAAGTCCGGTAGCCCAATCCGGCATCTACTCGTACCATCCCGGGGCCTGACTGTACCATGCTGGAGCGTCGGATGGTGCTGGTGGTGGTGCTGGTGCTGCTGCCTGCTCTGTAGACCAAGGAGGGGGAACGCCATACCATGTAGGAGGTGTGGTCATCCATGTAGGCCTCTCACTCACGCTAGCGCGGCGAGAAGACGAGCCTGAAGCTCGAGCTGGACGTGGTGAACGTCTAGGTGCATCGGGGGCTGCCTCCGGCTGATCCGGAAACGTGCCAAACTCCTCCTCAGCTCCTCCTCCACTCTCAAACTGATCTCCCATCTTCCCCTCAACAACCGGCGGTGGGACATATGGGGGAGCTGTTATCTTGTTCGCATGCATAGCAGCGAACGTCTCCTTCCAATTATGGCGTCCCGCCATAATGGAGTACTCCGGTAGCCACTCTATACCCCTACCCGTCCTACTCTCCCATGGCATGCCCGCATAAGGCGGACCTCTATGTGTGGGGAAAATGAGACCCCTAACCATGAAAGCATGTAGCCCTAAAGGTACGGCCGGTATACGGGTGCAAGCAGAAAAATCAACACCAAAGCTCCTAGCAATGTGGGTAACTATCCCACCATATCCTATGTTGCCCTTCTTCTTATTCTTGAGCTTGCTCATAGTAGCAGCCAAGAGAGTAGCACAATCAGCACGGCGTCCATAAAGCATGGAATAAAGCAAGAACAGCTCATCCGTCTTGATCTTTTGGGGCGTCTCCGTCCTAGGAAAGAGACACTCCGAAAGAACGCGGTGAGCTATCTTCAAGGCTAGGTGGTACATCAACCTAGCCTTGGTGTCAGCGGGCTGCCAGCGGTCCTCGCTAGCGTAATCATAGCCACCTCCTCCCAAAAATCTTTGGCGTAAACGCCACTAGGAAATCGAACATTAAAGGTCTCATAAAACCCAAAAATGGTCCCAAACTCACGGATGCTCAAATGGTAGTCCCTTTCCATGAGACGGAAAGAGACGGTCCTGTCTACATGGCTGTGCTCAAAAGATGTCACAACCTCCCGTGTAATCTCCTCATAAGAGTCTTCTCGGATAGCCGAGAAGACAATAAGTCCGGCTCTATCCAAGAGCCAAGTGAGGTCATCAACTATGTTGAGAGGAGCTAGATCCTCCAACAACAAGTACCTAGGGCCAATCACCGGCCTCTCCTTGATCCTCTCGAGTGCATCGAGATGATCGTCGTGTATGGTCGGGATTCTAGGGTGAGGAGGTGAGGATGGAGGTGAAGGTGAGGATGGAGGTGAAGGGGAAGAGGGTGGTGGTGCCCTAGAGGATGAGGAGGAGGAAGGATTACCCTTCCTCTTCTTATTCTGATCATTCTTCTTCTCTTTTATCCTCCCCGAAACTCTTCTCACAAAATCCATTCTGCTCAAAATTACGGTATGTTCTTATGAAAACCACGGCCGTAATTCCCCCAGAGACCGTGATTCGTCTCAGAAAATCACAAATCTCAGCAAATCAGCAATCAATCTCCACAACAGGCAGTCCTAGTCTAATTTCTTCCAATCTCAATCAGTTCTTCCTAAAAATCTCTAACAAAAACGAACCAAATTGCCAAGAATCAAGAAGAGAGAAAAAACCTATTTTTCGGATTGAAAAATCCGAATTGCGCGTTCGTTGATGAGTTTCCGCTCGATTCGTCGCTTGGATCTTGTTTGTGGTTGGATTTGCTTCAGTTTAGGAAGAAGAATCGTTGAAAACGATTAGGAAACGAGGATTTGAGAGAGGGTCGTGGATTTTCGGCAATTAGGTCGTGGAAAGAGGGGTTTTGGGATGAATTTTGTGAAGAATGTGGCTTATATAGTTGCAGGCAAAATTTTGAAAATCACGGTCTGTCGGGGTGTTCCACGGCCGTGGAAGTGTACGGAACCGTGGTTTTGGTGATTTTTCAAAGGCTTTTGGAAATTACGGGTACTGTAGCTGTCACGACCGTGGTTTAGGCCGTGGAACTCTCTGTAAAGCTCCAAAGTCCAAATTTCGTCACTTTTTTTCAACATCATCCTCCTCTTTTCCTTTTCCATTGTTCCTACATCCAAAAACACGAACATACCGGAAGAAATCGAGGCAAAAACAAAGCAAAAACGTCTATACTAAGCTAATCTATGAATCGACAGCAAAAACAAAAATGCAATACCTTGGGTTGCCTCCCAAGAAGCGCTTTGTTTAAGGTCCGTAGCTAGACCAATCTCGCACTTATTCGAGTGCGGTATGTGCGAACTCCTCGGCTTGGAGTTCCGGCGTATACTTCTTGAGTCGTTGGCCGTTCACCTTAAAAGTTCCGCTCGCTTCACCCCATACTTCAACTGCACCATGGGGGAAAATACGCTTAATTAGAAAAGGTCCGGTCCAACGAGATTTAAGCTTACCTGGAAAGAGACGAAGCCTTGAATTGAAGAGGAGAACTTGATCTCCTTCTTTGAAGTCCTTTGGAATGATATGCTTATCATGCCAACGCTTTGCTTTCTCCTTATAGATCTTAGCGTTTTCATAAGCGTTCAAGCGGAGTTCATCCAGCTCATTGATGTCTAGGAGACGCTTCTCTCCCGCTTCTTTCATGCTGAAGTTCAACCACTTGATAGCCCAAAACGCTTTGTGCTCCAACTCTACCGGCAAGTGACAAGACTTCCCATACACAAGGTTGTATGGTGTGGTTCCTATGGGAGTCTTGTATGCAGTCCGGTATGCCCACAATGCATTGTCGAGCTTCAAAGACCAATCCTTCCTGGTCCTTGAAACCGTCTTCTCTAGGATTCCTTTGATCTCCCTATTTGAGATCTCAACTTGTCCACTCGTTTGTGGATGGTAAGGGGTAGCGATCTTGTGAGTAACCCCATACTTAGTTAGAAGAGCTTCAAAGCGCCGGGCAATGAAGTGAGAACCTCCGTCACTAATGATCGTCCTTGGTGTCCCAAATCGCGGAAAGATGGTCTTGTTGAAGAACTTAACCACCACCATGGCATCATTGGTGGGAGAGGCAATTGCTTCCACCTATCTAGAAACGTAATCCACCGCCAATAGTATGTATTGGTTTCCACAAGAGGATGGGAATGGTCCCATGAAATCGACTCCCCAAACGTCAAAAATCTCCACCTCTTGGATGTTGTTGAGGGGCTTCTCATTCCTCCTAGAGATATTGCCTGTTCTTTGACAAGCATCGCAGCAAGAAACAAAGGATTGCACATCTCTAAACAAAGTAGGCCAAAAGAATCCAGATTGCAATACCTTTGCACTAGTCTTGTTCGAACTAGCGTGTCCTCCACAAGGTAGTGAATGACAATGACGGATGACACTTTGCATCTCGTCTTCCGGCACATATCGCCGAATGATGCCATCCGGACCTCTCTTGAAGAGGAGAGGCTCGTTGCAATAGTATTCCCGGACGTCCTTAAAGAACTTCTTCCTTTGTGCGTAGGATAGTCCGGGTGGTATCTCCTGACAAACCAAATAGTTAACAAAATCAGCAAACCATGGTTCGTTACCTTTGGAGATCACATCGATGCACTCCTCAATAAGATGTAGGTGTTCGTCCGGGAAGGAGTCGTCGATGGGTAAATGGTCGTCCTCTAGATGTGTTAGGCGAATCAAATGATCCGCAACAGAATTTTCTGAACCTTTCTTGTCGCGGATCTCAAGATCGAATTCTTGTAGGAGAAGAATCCATCTAATTAGCCTTGGCTTCGCATCTTTCTTCGCAAGGAGGTACCGGATCGCAGTATGATCCGTGTAGACAATCACCTTTGCACCTACAAGATAAGAGCGAAACTTGTCAATACCATAGACAATGGCTAAAAACTCTTTTTCGGTAGTGGCGTAGTTGAGTTGCGCTTCATCTAGCGTCTTGCTAGCATAGTATATGGCATGGGTTGCCCCTTCCTTTCGTTGTCCAAGAACAGCTCCAATAGCTACGTCACTAGCATCGCACATAATCTCAAAGGGAAGAGTCCAATCCGGGGGTTGGATAATAGGTGCTGAAATTAGAGCTTGCCGAATGGTGTTAAACGCATCCAAACATTCCTGCGAAAACTCAAAAACCGCATCCTTCATCAATAGATTAGTGAGAGGTTTTGATATCTTAGAAAAGTCCTTAATGAAACGTCTATAAAATCCAGCATGTCCTAGGAAACTTCTTATCCCTTTCACCGAAATTGGGGGAGGAAGTTTCTCTATGGTCTCTATCTTAGCCTTGTCTACTTCTATCCCTCTACTAAAGACTAAGTGGCCTAATACAATTCCTTCCTTAACCATAAACTAACACTTCTCCCAATTAAGAACTAGGTTAGTGTCTTCACATCTTTGCAAAACAAGAGAAAGGTTAGAAAGGCAATCGTTAAAAGAGGAACCGTATACGGAGAAGTCATCCATGAAGACTTCCATGATTTCCTCTACGTATTCGGAGAAGATGGCCATCATGCACCGTTGGAAGGTGGCTGGGGCGTTGCAAAGCCCGAACGGCATTCTCCTATAAGCAAACGTACCCCATGGGCACGTGAATGTGGTCTTCTCTTGATCATCCGGGTGTATCGGAATCTGAAAGAAATCACTATAACCGTCAAGGTAGCAAAAATGTGAATGTTGTGCTAACCTTTCAAGCATTTGATCAATGAATGGCAATGGAAAATGATCCTTCCGCGTTGCATTGTTGAGCTTGCGGTAGTCTATGCACATCCGCCATCCAGTCACGGTTCGGGTAGGAATGAGTTCGTTGTTTTTGTTGGTGATGACCGTCATTCCTCCCTTCTTCGGAACTACTTGAACCGGACTCACCCACTTACTATCGGAGATAGGGTAGATGATACCTGCATCAAGAAGCTTAAGAATTTCCTTCTTGACAACCTCCTTCATGGTCGGATTCAACCGCCTTTGAGGTTGTCTTGAAGTTCTAAAATCTTCCTCCATTAGTATCTTATGCATGCATAGGGAGGGTTTAATTCCTACTAAGTCCTCAATAGTATAGCCTATAGCTTTCCTATGTTTCCTAAGGACAATCATGAGCTGATTATGTTCATCTATGCTTAAATCGGAACTAACAATAACCGGAAAGGTAGAATTAGATCCTAGAAAAGCGTACCTTAGATGAGTAGGAAGTGGTTTGAGTTTCATTGCTTTCGGAGCTTCCAATGATCCTTGAGAGGCGTCCGATGTCTCCTTAGAAGTTTCTAAGGGTGATGAGTGTGTGGGAGAAGAATCAGAAGAAGTTGAAGAAGTGTCTCGATCACTCTCTTCCACGGCCAAAATTACGGGTGGATCTTGTCCTCCACGGCCGTGGTTTAGGGCGTGGAGGGGAAATACGGTTGTCACATCTTCTCCACGACCGTATAACTCCCTGGAGTGAGGCACGATTTTGGTTGTGAAATCCACGGCCGTGGAATACAGGGTATAACCGTGGATTCTCACGTTTTCTGCCTCATCGTGAAGTTTCTCAAACTCCACTTCACCTATCTCTTCTTGTGCTTCTAAGGCTTCAATTGCCTCATTGCATTCTTCTTCTTCCCCTACATTGGTTAGACTCATAGTGATAACCTTTTGTAAAGGATCGTTAAAGAGAATCGCACTTACCTCCTCTCTAGACAAACCTTCTTCATCTTGGATATTGAAAATATCCTCATCAAAGATTGGCTCCTTCACTAGAGTGGAAAGAACAAACTCTACTTTCTCCTCTCCTATATCAAAAGCGAGTCTACCATTCTTGCAATCGACTATGCAGCCGGAAGTTGCAAGAAACGGTCTTCCGAGTATGATCGGGACCGGACTATCTGCAGGAATTTCAAGCACGACAAAATCAATGGGAACAAAGAATTTACCTAGCTTGACCGGGACGTCTTCTACAATACCGACGGGGCGAGTGATGGATCGATCCGCCATGTACAACGTCATCTTAACCGGTTTAGGGTCGCCTAAACCGATCTTCCTACACAATGCAAGTGGTATAATGCTCACACTTGCTCCTAAGTCACATAACGCATCGTATGTGACATCTCCCACTCCTATGGGAATGCAAAATGACCCCGGATCCTTTAGCTTTGGGGGAATTTTCTCCTTCATGGTTTTGATGAGATCCGAAGAATCCGAACTCATCTTAACCTCTCCGAAGTCTTCTAGCTTCCTCTTGTTAGAGAGGAGCTCCTTTAAGAACTTGCCATAAGCCGGCATACCTACAATAGCATCAATAAATGGTATATTAATATGCAGCTTGCTCATGAGTTCTATGAACTTACCAAATTGTTTATCTAGGCGCGCTCTCGCTCTAGATTGAGGGAATGGTAGGGGAGGTTTATAAGCTGAAGGAGGAACGTAGACATCTTCCTTCTCCTTCCCCTTCTCTTTCTCCTTGTCCTTCTCTACGGAGACTTCAACGAACTTAGGTTGCGGATCGGTGGTAGTCACTCCGCTCCTAGTTGTGATTGCCATAACTCTTCCCTTAGGGTTGTCCTCCGTCTTTCCTGGAAGTTTCCCTTGATTCCTAGGAACTTCCTCCGCATGGTTGAACATTTGGTTTTCTAAAACTTTTTGAGCTTTGTCAACCTTGGAAATTTGATCATCAACCTTAATGAAGCGGTTTTCCAACCCTTGAAGCTTTCCCAAAATCGTTTCCAACATAGGATCGGGCTTCTCCTTCCCCGAAGTGTTTCCTCCATTAGATGATTGCCCCTGGCTTTTCAAAGGAGTAGAGGAAGAGGAAGGTGGAGTTAGTGAATTAGAGTTGGAAGGATAAGAGTTACCGGAATTTTGTTGATTGGAGCGCCAATTGTTGTTGTTTGAACCCCTATTGTTGTTCCAATTATTGTTCCGGTTGTTGTTGTTTCCATTCCAATTGTTATTCCGGTTGTTGTTCCGGTTATTGTTATCGCCGCTATTGTTGTTGCCCAAATAACCAACATCCTTCCCTTGTTGCTTTGAGAAGTTAGTCTTGATAGCCTCCTTCAACTCTTTGATCTCATTGTTGAGGGAGAAAATCTGATTTTGAGCTTCATGTGTGAGCTTTGCTCCTTGCTCCACACGATTTCCCTCCACTTTCCGGTGGGAATACTTCTCTATGACTCTTGCTTGCTTCTCAATGAATTCCCAAGCGTCATCTTCTCTCATGTCCATGAATGTTCCACATGAGAGGGATTGGAGGTTGAATTGTGTTCCCGCATCTAACCCCTTGTAGTCAATCTCCAGCAAGGCAAGTTTGGATATGCCATGATGAGGGCAATCCAAGAGCAAATCCTGAAACCTTTCCCAAAATTGAAACAAATTTTCGTTAGATCTCATGGAAAAAGCATTAATCTTACCTCTAAGTTCCGCCGTTTTGGATGGCGGAAAGAATTTGGTAAGGAACTCCGCGGAAAGGTCTTCCCACGTGTCTAGTTTCCCACTAGGAAGAGCTTGATACCAAGACAACGCTTTCCCCTTCAAGGAGAAGAAGAAAGGCTTGAGCTTATAGCTGTTGGTAGTAGCGCTCTTTGGTCTCATCGTCTCCATCATACACTCAAAGTTCTGCAAGTGTTGGTGTGGAGATTCAGCGCTTGTCCCGCCAAATTGATTTTGGCGAACAAGAGTAATGACTTGAGGGTTGAAGCTAAACCCTTGCACATCATCAGCATCAAAGTTCACGCCCAAACGGCGTGGTTGTTGTGTTGGATCC
The DNA here is from genome assembly GCA_033239125.1 of Fagopyrum homotropicum. Taxonomy (NCBI): domain Eukaryota; kingdom Viridiplantae; phylum Streptophyta; class Magnoliopsida; order Caryophyllales; family Polygonaceae; genus Fagopyrum; species Fagopyrum homotropicum. The sequence continues at coordinate 108,282,261 of BSWB01000007.1, forward strand.
ATCCGCTGGCCAAGAGTTCTTGGCTCTTCATCTACACGTTCGATCCTCGCATTCCTAGGTGGAACACGACGATTGGCAGCTCCCCGTGGATGGAAAGGATTCACATTGATCGTGGGATCAATCTCCTCTAACGGTGGCATGGAAGAATCGCTATCATCAGCGGATGAGCGACTTTTTCTTCTAGACCTTGATGCTTTCCTTGAGGATTTCTTGCTTCCCTTATTCTTAAGGTCGCTTGATAGCATGAATTATAGTCTATATTTTGGGGTTTGTTTGGACGTTTTATCTTCAATAATCTGCATGTTAGCATGTATAATATGTGATTATATTACCATTTCATCTACCTTTGCGGGAATCGAGGTCTACACCTAGTTTTGCTGTAATTGTAGGTAAAATGGTATGTTTTGCATCAAAAAGGAGCAAAAGGAGTCATGAGTCATTTGGAGCTACATTGAGGAGCATAAGAAACCATCCAGGAAGCATTCCCATGGAATTGGGATTCACTTTGGACCAGTTTTGAAAGATTTCACATTCAGTTATGACTCACCTCGGTTGACCAGAGATTCATCTCGACCGAGGTGATCCAGAGACGCCGACTCGACCGAGGTGAACACCTAGGACGCGGCGAGAATATTTTATTCTTGGTTGAGATCTTTTATCTTTGGAAGGTGATCTTATATTTTTGGGCTTGGCTCCTAGAAGGAAGAAGATCTTATATTTTACCTATTTTTATGGGAAAATATCTTTCTAAGATATTTTATCTTTGGAGAGTTATTTTCCTATAAAAAGGGTTGGATTTCCACAAATCCAACATCCCGCTTACACCGAAAAATCACGCTATACCGTCGATCAGGGTTTATAGCACGCAGCAGCCATACTCCAGTTGGGAGTTTTGAAGAACCTTTTTGAAGGTTGAAGGAAGATTGAAGATTGTAGCTTTTATAGCTTTTGAAGGGTTTTGTAAGATTGTCTTCAATTCCCTCACTTGTTGTCTTGTCTTGTTGGATTGTTATCCAAGGAACGCTTTGTTGTGATATTTGATTCAGTTATTGAAGTCTTTTTCATTAAATTCTTCTTGTTCAAATATTCACCTTCTTCCCATATATTTAATACTTTCATAATGATGATGAGTGGCTAAATTCCTTGTGTGATTCTAGGGTGATTGGCTGAAGGTTGTGGGAAAAACAATGATAGAATAATCTTAGATTCCAGTAGGACCCTAAAAGTTTGAGTTTTTAACCTTAACCCTAAGCATCTCGTTCAGTCGATGAACATCTCGGCCGGGGTGGAATTTGGCTGACCGAGGTGACTTATCTGATCCTAAACTGAGAGTTAAGTGTTAGAGTTTGCCAAATCCTATTCTTATTACACCTTTCCTGGTTCAAAGCAAGCTTAGGATGAGACTTACCCGGTAATTCCTTAGTTTGTGTACCAACGATTATAAGTGTAGGTAATAAAGGTTTATCCTTTATTGGGGTTTGAGTGTGCTTCCATCCCATCTTTGTGAGTTAGCCTGAGACTTACCCAGTAAAGGTTGATTCTATTCCCTTAGATGGTGTGTTAGTTTGAGGTTATAGTTCTTTATCTTAATTCTTTGAGACTTACCCGGTAATAGGAGTTACGGTTTTGGATTAGTGAGTAGTGAGACTTACCCGGTAATCTACTCCACTTTAGTAACACCTTCCCCTTACAAAAATCTCAGCTTTGTCCGCTTATCTTTAGATCTTGAGTTGGAACCACAACTAGATGCTTTAATCCCTAGAATCACATGTTTGCTTATTGACTTCTTATTCATCTTTGATTGTGTTAATTGCTCTTGTAGTTAGTATTCATGAAGCTTACCGTTACTGACTTTGTTTCAACGAGACCCTGTGATCGACCCCTGGAATTTCTTGCTTTTTACTACGATTGACCCGTACACTGCGGGTTCGCATCCTTGTTTTAAGCTTAAGTCTAGGGTTATAAATTTAAAGCTTGCACACACCGTTTGGAGCGAACAAGTTTTTGGCGCCGTTGCCGGGGACTTGGTCTAGACCGAGCCGGTACGGTTTGCTCTTGGGGCGCTTGCCCCCGTGTCATCTAACCACTCTACTTGAGTGACTTTTGCAGGATCTTTCTTAGGTATATGCGAAGAACCCGCACTGGGAAGGAAATCGTTCCTTACGATCCCGAACCAGAAAAGACATACAAGCGACGCTTAAGAGAAGCGAAGATGGCCCAACAAGACGACCGCGATCTTGCGGCCGAATTGAAAGAGACGCTAGAGCTGCTACGTCTCAGCAAAGAAGAACTAAGGCAAGAGAAAGAAGAGAATCGCACCAGGACTGCAGCAATCGAAGCGGAGATAGCAGTCATACGAGACCAGATTCTACTTCGACCGAGGGAAGATCCTCCAGCTGATCCTCGACCGATGCAGGATCCAGTAGCTGACCCTCGACCGAGGCAGGTTCCAGTACCTGACGCCCCGGCCGATGTACTTCCACCTCGGAGGCCAGTCCGAGATGTTCTTCTTGCAGAAATCCCACAAACCCTAGGTCAAAGGATGGACCCTAATCAACAACTGAGGTGTCCAGGAGTGAACCTAGGAGATCCAGCGGATCATGACTACGAACTTCGACCGCAAGTTCTATCCATGATTCGCCAATGCCAATTCGGAGGGCTAGAGAAGGAGTCGCCGCATCAACATCTTCAAAACTACGAGATCTTGATGGAAACCTTGCGACCTTCCAGAATTGAAAATAACAACTACAAGCTAAGACCTTTTTACTTTTCTTTAAAAGATAGAGCTCTTACTTGGTATCAATCTCTTCCTCCAGGAAAAATCAGCACATGGGAAGAGATGACTACGGAATTCTTGACCAAATTCTTTCCCCCTTCAAAGACAGCTGAAATGAGAGGGAAGATCAATGCTTTCATTATGAAGAACAAGGAGAGCTTGTTCAAATCTTGGGAGCGGTTCAAGGATATCCTTTTGGATTGCCCACATCATGGGATTCCAAAGATCGAGTTGTTGGAGATCTACTTCAAAGGACTGGACGGAAGCACCCAGTTCAATCTCCAACTACTCTCCGCCGGTACCTTCATGGACATGGCGATTGACGAGGCTTGGGACTTCATTGAGAAGCAAGCCTTGCACATGGAGAAATATACCCACCAAGGAGCTGAAGGTGGAGTCAAAAGAGTCAACTTTCAAGAGACTCAATCCAACAACAATCAACTCACGTCTTTGAAGAATGACGTGAAGCAATTGAAGGAACTCTTGGTTGCTCAAACCAAGAAGGAAGATAAAGGGCAAAGGAACAACAACAACAACGGATACCGTAACAACAACAACGGTTCCCGGAACAACAACTACAACAACAACAACAACAATAGAGGATCCAATAGCAACAATTGGAGGACGAACAATCAAAACAACCAGAACCCTGGTAACAATTATTCTAACTCCAACTCTAATAATTCCTCTAACCCTTTCATCTCTTCTCCTTCTTCTTCTTCTTCTACACCATTAAAGAGCCAAGGGCAAGGATCAAGTTCGTCTCAGCCGGAAAAGAAAGACGCAGTTCTGGAGGCTATCTTGATCAAGCTTAGCGCCATGGAGAATTCTATGACTTCATTTTCGAGGGCCCAAAAGTCCTTCAAACAACAACTTGCTAGTAGGGTGAATGAAGCGCCAAGAGATCCAGGGAAGCTTCCAGCAAAGACGGAAAGCAACCCTAAGGGCCAGTGCATGGCCATAACGACGAGGAGTGGACTTAAAACTGCAGATCCAGTACCTCGCTCGACGCAGACCACCTCGGTCCAGATCCAGTAGAAGAACACCTCGACTGAGATACCAACCGAGGCGGAGCAACAGAAAGCAGGAGGGACGACTGAAACTTATATTCCACCTCCTGCATACAAACCACCACTTCCATTCCCTCAGTCCAGAGCTAGAGCACATCTAGACAAGCACTTTGGTAAGTTCCTTGACTTGATGAATAAGCTACATATTAATATTCCTTTCCTTGATGCTATTTTAGGTATGCCCGCCTATGGAAAGTTCTTAAAAGAAATCTTATCAAGGAAGAGGAAGCTAGAGGATGTTGGTGAAGTTAGGATGACATCTAAATCTTCGGAGCTCATACAAATCATGAAAGAGAAGATGCCTCCTAAGTTGAGAGATCCCGGCTCATTTTGCATCCCCATTCAAGTTGGAGATGTCACTTGTGAAGCCCTTTGTGATCTAGGAGCCAGCGTGAGCATCATTCCGCTGGAGCTATGTACGAAGATCGGACTTGGAGAGCCCAAGCCGGTCAAGATTCGACTTTATATGGCGGATCGCTCCATCACCCATCCCGTGGGCATCTTGGAGGACGTTCCGGTCAAGTTAGATAACTTCTATCTACCTATAGATTTTATCGTACTTGACATTCCCGCAGATTATCCTGTTCCTATTATTCTCGGGAGGCCATTTCTAGCAACTTCGGGTTGCAACGTGGATTGCAAGAACGCCAAGTTGAAATTCAACGTTGGTGGCGATGAGGTGGAGTTCGCACTACTTGCAGCCATGAAAGGGGAGCAACTAACTGATGATATCTTCAACATCTACGATGAAGAAGAATCAAGAGAATTGGTGAGCTCTATCCTTATTAACGATCCACTCGAAAGAGTTATAAGCTTCAGTTTAATGGAGGAAGGTATAGATGCTTCTTGTGATGCAGATATACGGAGCTTAAAGGCACTGGAAGAGGATCCAGGAGCTAAAACTGAGAAGCTAATCCAGGAGACGAAGATCTCCAGTTTTGGTTCCAGTTGCAGTACCTCGACCGAGGCACTTCCTGGACTGAGCGAGGCGACTGAAGAACATCTCGGTCAACGCCTCTGCGCCTCGACCGAGGTCGATGGCGAGATGATGTCAACTGAGACTTCTGAGAATAATAATCTTCTTACTCACTTCTCCGACATTCATCCCCAGTTGGTGGAACATTCCATCCACCAACTTTCTGATAAGAAAGGACCTTGGTATGCTGACATTGTAAATTATCTTGTTTACCAGGAAACGCCGCCCGGATTGACGTACTCTCAAAAGAAGAGATTCTTCAAAGAGGTACGACATTATTACTGGGATGAGCCGCTACTATTCAAGCGCGGACCAGATGGGATGCTTCGTAGGTGCATTCTGGAAGATGAGGTTAATAGCGTTATACGGCATTGCCATTCGCTTCCTTGTGGAGGACATGCTAGCACCGATAAAACATGCGCTAAGGTATTGCGTTCCGGTTTCTTTTGGCCTACATTATTTAAAGATGTACAAGCTTTTGTTGTCTCTTGTGATGCATGGCAAAGAACAGGGAACTTATCAAGGAGGAACGAGATGCCACTTAATAACATCCAAGAGGTGGAAATCTTCGATGTATGGGGGGATTGACTTCATGGGACCTTTCCCATCCTCCGGAGGAAACCTCTATATCCTTCTTGCGGTTGACTACGTCTCTAGATGGGTTGAATCCATCGCTTCCCCCACTAATGACGCCAAGGTGGTGGTAAAGTTCCTAAACAGGACTATCTTTCCACGGTTTGGAACTCCGCGCATCATCATCAGCGATGGAGGAACGCATTTCATCAACCGGAAGTTCAAGGCACTTCTATCGAAGTATGGGGTAACCCATAAGGTATCAACCGCTTATCACCCTCAAACTAGTGGACAGGTCGAGATCTCGAATAGAGAAATCAAAGCAATTTTGGAGAAGACCGTCTCTAGAACGAGGAAAGATTGGTCCATAAAATTGGACGATGCTCTTTGGGCGTACAGGACCGCATTTAAGACTCCCATAGGTACCACCCCTTATAATTTGGTATATGGGAAGTCTTGCCATTTGCCCGTCGAATTGGAACACAAAGCATACTGGGCGATCAAATGGTTGAATTTCGACATCAAAGAGGCTGGCGAGAAGCGACTATTGGAACTCAACGAGCTGGAGGAGTTGCGTTTGAACGCTTACGAGAATGCCAAAATCTACAAGGAAAGGACGAAGAGATGGCATGACAAGCGTATCATCCCAAAGGAGCTTAACGAAGGAGACTTAGTTCTACTCTTCAACTCCCGCCTCCGTCTTTTCCCAGGTAAGTTAAAATCTAGATGGACCGGACCTTATGTAGTGAAACATGTTTTTCCTCATGGTGCAGTTGAGATATGGGGCGAAACTAGCGGAAGCTTCAAGGTCAACGGTCATAGACTTAAGAAGTACCAACCGGAAACGCCGGTTGAGGAGGTTGCACCAATATACCTCATTTGAGACGCATCATGGTCCAGCTAGCGACCTTAAACCAAGCGCTTCTTGGGAGGCAACCCAAGGTATTGCTTTCTTTTCCCGTTTTCTAGTCTAGTTTAGATAGTTTTTGTTTTTGTTTTTGCTTTGCTTTGCTTTGTTTTTGGCGTCCTAGACAGATAACAGGAGATATATAAGGAAGGAGCATAACTGAAAGGACAGAAGTTCGAGATTTTGAGAAGGCAGAAGCATCTCGGTTACTGTCAGAGCACCTCGACCGAGTTGATTCTTGAGCAACCGAGGCGACTAGGGTTTCTGCAGACCCACCTCGGTCCATACCACCTCGGTCCAGTCGAGACCATCTCGACCGAGGTGACAGCAGATCCAGGAACAGTATAAAAAGGGGAAAAATTTATTTTTTCACTTTTTACCTTATTCAACTGGACCGCGGTGCCCTTCATCACCTCGCCTCCTCAGTTTTTGCTCGTTTTCGAAGATTTCCGCTTCCAAACTGCGATTGAAGGGTAGAGGATCCTATTGCAACTACAGATCTGCAGAAAAATCGAACGAATCGACCGAAACGAGGTAAAAACAGTCGAAACCCTAACTCGTTCATTCGCTTTGATTTGGGCTTTGGTTGCCCCTGATTCTGCTGAGAAAAAGCTTAAGTACCCCATAGGAAGCAATTGTAGTGATTTTTGGGGGAAAAGAACTGGATTTCTGAGATTGGAATCGTAAGCTGTTGCGCCTCGGTCCAGTCGAACTGCATCTCGACCGAGGTGATTCTTGAGGATTGTTAGCGACCGAGGTGATCTGATAGTGTTTGAGAGAAAATGAGTTCCGATCGCCGCCTAGCCCTCAGAGATAGATCCTCACCTTCCCCTCCTTCTTCTTCTTCTTCCCGACCTTACCGCCCGGTGATCCACGAGAGATGCCGGGTAGATTATGAGCGTATAGCTAGCCGTCCAGTTATTGCACCACGTTTTCTGGACGTGTCAGCTTTCGATTGCCTAGGGTTAGATGGAGACCTTAGGAGGATGATTGTCACTGTTGGGCTGGATCAGTTTACTGAGATCCGAGCCCCAGCCTATTTGGAGCCGACCTTAGAGTTCGTTAGCTCCTTCTCCTACCTCCCCACAAACCAGTCTATGAAGTACCAGTTGATGAACCGGAACTTCATAGTTCCCTTAGAGGTTTGGAGAGAGATTTTCGGCTTTTCTGAGCCCACCGCCACCGACTTCCCCTCCCGATCTGTAGCTAGGGAGTTCTGGGGGCAGATTGCCCATATTACCGAGCATGCAAACAGATGGCGCCCTGGAGATTCCAGGGAGAAGGTCATCTTCCACCCAGCCTTCAGATTAGCTCATAGGATATTCAGCGAGACACTTCTGGCGCGTACTGAGACGCCCCAGAAGATCCGACAGGGCGAGCTCTTCAGCCTTTACTGTATGGTCACGGGGGGTTTCCCAGACTTTGGCTTGATCTTAGCAGAGGACCTGCACAGGATCAAGGCTAAAGCGAAGGGAGACATCTGTTGCGGAGGTCTAGTCACCCACATAGCTGCTTATCACGGGATGGACCTTAGTGTATGTACGATGGTGGCGGCTCCGAAGCCGCTTGGATTACAGGAGATGATCACACGGAGGATTTTGGTTCCCCGTGGTCTGACCACTCCATATGTTGCTATGCCGTGGGAGCGGACTGCACCACAGGGGATCCGTTGGTCTGCCCAGTTCACAGTTTTCGACCCACACTACTGGCAGACAACTTGGGCTCCGTTGATGGAGGATCATAGGGAGGCAGCAGCTGCCCCGGCTGAGGAGGAGGAGGATGACGATGACGAGGAGACAGTAGACGAGAGAGATGGTGGAGTCCCGATGGATACAGGGACGGATACTGCAGGGACGAGCGCACCGCCGATCATAGACTTGGATGATGAGGAGGATACTGAGCCTGCACCTGCTACACCTCCCGCTAGATCTGTTAGGCGACGGACACGCCGTCATAGAGATTCTGAGGTTCATCGCCGGATCGACGACCTGACATATCAGATGATAGACTCTTATGCTGCCCTTACTGTGGACATGCATGAGAGATTTGTTGCCTAGGACCGACACATTGACCGCTGGACTCATCAGATGTTAGAGGAGCAGCACTATCAGCGCAGGATGATGGAGCTACAGTTCCAGCAGACCATGGGCTATCCGTTCGACCCGACGCAGTATCCGTATGTGCCACCACCACCACCACCGGATCGAGACTATTGAGGAGCTGCAGGATTTTTCTTTATTCTATTTTTATGCAGTTCAGCTTTTTATCCGGTGAGTACTCTTGTCTCTAGACTTTTATTGACCCACTGGGACAGTGTGTCCCAGGTATGGGGTGTTTGTATTTATTTGACTACTTGATGTACTCTTGATGTACTTATTTGACTACTTTTGATGTATGACATCTTATCGGATATTTTATTTATGCTTCACTTCTGCATTTATATGTTTATCTGATATTACATACATACTTACAGGTTATTTGATTGAGAAAAACGTCGAAACTGAAAAAAAAATGGTTTTTAAAAAAAAAAAAATTTTGACCTCGACCGAGTCAGTTCTGGCCAAACGAGGTGTTTCACCTCGGTTGAACCAAGAACACCTTGACCGAGGTGGGTTAACTGAGAGTTTTCGAAAACGATTTCGTGTTTCTTATCTGGATATGACCTCAGTGAAGATCTTGCTTACTGACTGGTTTTAAATTCTTTGTGTTTGAAAGGTTTTATAATATGTTTAAGTTGCTAAATGCTTTGTTTGAAATTATTGGCATGTTTAATACTTTATTTTTATCCAAATTATGTTGAATTTGAAGGTTGACACCACAAGATAAGTTCTCTCACTTTCTTCTTGGAAAGACCAAGGCAATTCATTCTCTTCTTCTTCTTCTTCTTGATCATGCTTAGCCCCTCATATACATTTTGCCTCCTTTACCTATCCGGGAATTTGGAAGCAAGCGAAGTGGTGAAAGCAAGTGAAGTGAAGTTGAGAAGTGGCTGGAGGTTAAAGTGTTAGAAAGCAATAATAGGTTTGGGGAAGTCAATCATGAAGATGAGTAACTCGGCACCATTCACATAGCCGGGTGTTTGTGTCTTGCCAAAGTCGGATTGAGCGATATTCCTAACGGGTCATGGTATGTGCATCAAGGGTTTGATGCATCTCAAGAAATTGATGATTGCGGATTTCCTAGGCTTCGGTTATTGTGCACCTCTGTCCATGCATCCCAAAAAGTAAAGTAAAAAGAAAAAGTGTGAAATAAGCAAAGCTTATTGGTGGAAGATGTTGCAAGTCAAAGTGAAAGTGAAGTTCATCCTTTTCCCGGATTCTGGCACCACATTACCTTACATACATCCCTACCCTACACGTTTCTTGACCTTTTCTTTTGGGAAGCCCTTGAGACCTTGAGCTTGTTGATTGACTTAGTGGTTTAAACTGGATTATACATAATTAATTTTGATAATTATGACTTATTATGCATTCTATGGTTTTATGCAAAGATGAACAACTTTTCTATATTTATAAAATGTTTTGAGCATATTGAGTTTTTAATTCCATGAAGTATTCTCTTAGAGTGATCTATGATTGTAACACACCATAAAAATGTTTTTGAAACACTTTTCAATAATTTTCTTGACTTATAATCCATTCTATCTTGTCTTCTATATGCGGAACTTGCTTGGGGACAAGCAAGGGCTAAGTATAGGGTATTTTGATAGCATGAATTATAGTCTGTATTTTGGGGTTTGTTTGGACGTTTTATCTTCAATAATCTGCATGTTAGCATGTATAATATGTGATTATATTACCATTTCATCTACCTTTGCGGGAATCGAGGTCTACACCTAGTTTTGTTGTAATTGCAGGTAAAATGGTATGTTTTGCATCAAAAAGGAGCAAAAGGAGTCATGAGTCATTTGGAGCTACATTGAGGAGCATAAGAAACCATCCAGGAAGCATTGCCATGGAATTAAGATTCACTTTGGACCAGTTTTGAGAGATTTCACATTCAGTTATGACTCACCTCGGTTGACCAGAGATTCATCTCGACCGAGGTGATCCAAAGACGCCGACTCGACCGAGGCGAACACCTAGGACGCGGCGAGAATATTTTATTCTTGGCTGAGATCTTTTATCTTTGGAAGGTGATCTTATATTTTTGGGCTTGACTCCTGGAAGGAAGAAGATCTTATATTTTACCTATTTTTATGGGAAAATATCTTTCTAAGATATTTTATCTTTGGAGAGTTATTTTCCTATAAAAAGGGTTGGATTTCCACAAATCCAACATCCTGCTTACACCGAAAAATCACGCTATACCATCGATCAGGGTTTATAGCACGCAGCAGCCATACTCCAGTTGGGAGTTTTGAAGAACCTTTTTGAAGGTTGAAGGAAGATTGAAGATTGTAGCTTTTATAGCTTTTGAAGGGTTTTGTAAGATTGTCTTCAATTCCCTCACTTGTTGTCTTGTCTTGTTGGATTGTTATCCAAGGAACGCTTTGTTGTGATATTTGATTTAGTTATTGAAGTCTTTTTCATTAAATTCTTCTTGTTCAAATATTCACCTTCTTCCCATATATTTAATACTTTCATAATGATGATGAGTGGCTAAATTCCTTGTGTGATTCTAGGGTGATTGGCTAAAGGTTGTGGGAAAAACAATGATAGAATAATCTTAGATTCCAGTAGGACCCTGAAAGTTTGAGTTTTTAACCTTAACCCTAAGCATCTCGTTCAGTCGATGAACATCTCGGCCGGGGTGGAATTTGGCTGACCGAGGTGACTTATCTGATCCTAAACTGAGAGTTAAGTGTTAGAGTTTGCCAAATCCTATTCTTATTACACCTTTCCTGGTTCAAAGCAAGCTTAGGATGAGACTTACCCGGTAATTCCTTAGTTTGTGTACCAACGATCATAAGTGTAGGTAATAAAGGTTTATCCTTTATTGGGGTTTGAGTGTGCTTCCATCCCATCTTTGTGAGTTAGCCTGAGACTTACCCGGTAAAGGTTGATTCTATTCCCTTAGATGGTGTGTTAGTTTGAGGTTATAGTTCTTTATCTTAATTCCTTGAGACTTACCCGGTATAGGAGTTACGGTTTTGGATTAGTGAGTAGTGAGACTTACCCGGTAATCTACTCCACTTTAGTAACACCTTCCCCTTGCAAAAATCTCAGCTTTGTCTGCTTATCTTTAGATCTTGAGTTGGAACCACAATTAGATGCTTTAATCCCTAGAATCGCATGTTTGCTTATTGACTTCTTATTCATCTTTGATTGTGTTAATTGCTCTTGTGGTTAGTATTCACGAAGCTTACCGTTACTGACTTTGTTTCACCGAGTCCCTGTGATCGACCCCTGGAATTTCTTGCTTTTTACTACGATTGACCCGTACACTGCGGGTTCGCATCCTTGTTTTAAGCTTAAGTCTAGGGTTATAAATTTAAAGCTTGCACACACCGTTTGGAGCGAACATCGCTCAGCTCTATCCTCATCTGGAAGATCATGTCTTGTAGATTGTTAACTTGAGATTGATGACGATCCATCTCATCCTGGCGGAGGGTCTCATTCCATTGGAGTTGAGTTTCCTTCTCCGCCAACTCCGCTTGAAGATCACGTTCGTGTCCTTCAGCCATCTTCTTTTCCTTGCGCTTTTGCCTTAAAGTTTTCTCTAGCTCTTGATCAAGAGGCAAGAGATCTTCGGTGTTCCTAGACCTGCGCATGCACTCAAAGTAATATCAAATAACGAGAGCAAGCTCCCAAGCTTGACAACCAGCTACCGAATTCGGCCGAAACCAAATCCCCGGCAACGGCGCCAAAAACTTGTTCGCCCCTAGAGGTGTGTGCAAATAAGCTTTAAATTTATAAAACTAGAATCAAGCAAGCGAACCCGCAGTGTACGGATCGATATAGTTAAGCAAGGATTCCAGAGTATCGAACACAGGGATTTGGGTGGGAACAAATTCAATTGCAGATTATCAAGCGAGTAAATATGAGAGTTTTGCAAATATTGGGAAAACAACAATCCTAAAGATCCAAGTATCAAGCTGTGGCAATCGATTCAAGATATACTAATGATATAAAGACAGAGTTGAGATATGCAAAGGTATGCTAATGTAAGGTAATCGTACGGTGAAGTTCCAAAAACCTTATATGACTCACCTACAAGACACTCTCTATACAGGTTGTTGAGGCTTCAATATAGAAAGGTTCTAAAGGCAAGAATTAATGTCAAATACCCAAACTTGTAATCCAAGGATCAAGATTAACTTAGCCGATTACGGTTATGACACTCACAATCGAGGTAGAGGTTGTTGAGGCTTCACTACCACCTAGAAAAGGCAAGCCTAAACTAAGTTAAAGCAAATCTTTAACTTTGGATTAAAGTAAAAGCAGGTTCGTAAACTTAAGGGAAATTACGGGTAGATCTTGAGACTCCACGGCCGTGGAACTCAAGAACAAACCGTAATTTAGGGTTCGTCGACGATTCTCTCTAACTCTCAGGATCTAATCTGTTTATGATCGATCTATCATCATCTAAGCCACAACTATCAACCCTTCACCTTAGAATTGTTAAGGGTTTTTAGCCAATAACAGTCATGTTGATATCAAATTCAAGAATTAAAAGATAGAAAGATGAAAACTTCCGAAAACTTTCAATAATCTTCAAACCAATCTCAAAGTCACAACCAAGAACAAATGTTGTCAATAGATTAAGAATAAAGCAAACAATCACAATCTTAGGAAAGAAGGGAGAACGGGATGTCAATCCGTCTTCCAAATCAAACCTAAACAAGAAGAGAAGTCTTCTTGCAACAACCTTCCAAAAACTTCGATCTTCCGTCAATCCGGAAATCTCAACAGCAATCTCCACCAAAGGTGCGAGATTAGGGCAAAATCCCCAAACACGAACTTCGATCTCCAACGAGATGTAAATGCTTCTCCCCGAGGGTTAAACGGGCGTAAGCGGGGATATGCGTCGATAAATGCCGCTAAGCGATGATGACGGAATCTTGCTTTGTCCGTCTTTTTATAGGGCAAGATAAAGTATCGGCCCGGCCCAATCTTCAAAAGATTGTGGCTTCGAAATGTGGCGAAAAAGATCGCCAAGATCACGGTCGTGGAAGGTTCCACGACCGTAATTTAGAGCGTGGAAAGTGTCACGGTTTGAACCATGATTTCCACGACCGTAATAGTTACTGGAATGCATCACGCCTCTCTTTGCAAGGTTCCACGGCCGTGGAACTAAACGTGGTTTGTAATACGGCCGTATTTTAGAGCGTGGTTTAGGGCAAGAACGTGATTCTTCCCTAGCCTCGTGCATTCCTCAAGTTGAACTCCAATTTGCTCCTTATAATGCCCTTAATCCATGGGCATACTCAATCAACTCTTCTTTGCTCGATTCCGTTCGGAAATGACTCCCAATCACCTATAATCAACATAAAGCTAGTGTAGACATCCATATCAACAATATAGGCAAACTAGCTCACAAATGCAACATCGCTAAATCAAAGACTATCAATATGAATCAAATACACTTAGAAAACGTGCCTAAAATATCACAATATTTCATGCTAACATTAATGCAAGAAAACAGGTGGAATTCATCAAGTGATTGCATTCTAGGACACGGAAAAGGATATAGGAGAGAGGAAAGCTAGTTACGGCCAAGGCTAATAAAAATCACGAGGAATTACATGAATTGGAGCTTCAACCCAGGAGATCTAGTTTTGTTGCATCTAAGGAAAGAAAGATTCCAGAAGAAGAGGAAGTCGAAGTTGTCTCAAAGAGGAGTTGAGTCATTTAAGGTGCTACGTAAGGTTGGCAACAATGCTTATGTATTGGAGCTTCCGGAGGAATATGGTGTGAGTCCTACCTTTAATGTAGGAGACTTGAGCCCTTTTGTGTCTAGTGGTGAGCATGGTGATGATTCGAGGATAAATCTTATTCAATAAGGGGAGTATGATGAGGGACCATCTCCAACACCTCCTACTAAACATGGACCTATCACTAGATCAAGAGCAAAGGCATTGAAGGAGGAGTCTCAACCACCTACAAGTGCTATAATGGAAGGAGTGGTCACTAGATCTCAAGCAAGAACCATTCAAGATGAGGTTTCTAGCTTATTGGCATCCTTAGCTTCTAAGGAGACCATTGATGATTTTTTTTTTCTAAGTCTTCTTTAGTCACATTATTGACAAGTCCAACCAAGAAAGACTTAGAGGATATGCCACATATGAGTGAAGATGATCACGGAAGCTAGTTAAGATTTGTGTTTTGCCTAGTCGAGATTTGCGTCTTGCCTTGTCGAGATTCTAATCAAGCTAGTCGAGCTCTGAAGTATTTTATTAGTTATTTATATTTTAAATACTTTTAAATCTCTAAACGTTCTATATGTATCTTTTAGATTTGATTCTATCTTTTAGGATTTTTTTATCATTATATTTTCTAGAAATTTAACTATTAATACCCTAGGGTCGAGATAGTTAAGTTAGTTTGATTTAATAATTGATTTCCTCAATATTGTGAGATACTTACTATGTTTATGTACATTACGTTTTATTCATTCTTATTGAATCAAAAAGAGAGTCTTTGATTGAATTGTTGTGAGTCCTTGCTAGGTTGTTCTTGTGTGTGTTAATCTTAAAAAAGGTTGATGTTACTAGTCAAACTAGTCTCTCCTTGTACTTGTCTCAATTTAGGAGGCTTGTGTAAGGTTGAAGAAGGGAGAGTTAAGGTAATTCTTTGTTGAGGGTTTTGATCCAATTGGTCAAACTTCTTTGCAAGTCTATCTTTGTTTTTATCTTCCTATGTTTTCCATCAATTACATTTCATATCATCTTCTTAATCTTACCATTCAATTCCATATATTTCACATTCTCTTTTTTTTTAGTTTCATAAAATCAGCCTTACCATTGATCTCGCTCGACATTCCAGTCGATATTTTCCAAAGTTGAGGTTTCCGTGGACTTCAATCTACATTGGAAAATTGTGGTCTCAACCCCCGCATCACACAGATCAATCCCATCTTTCATTCAAGAGTTTTGATTTTTTCCCTCACTTTTAACCCTAAACCTCCTTCCTATATGATACTATTCATTTTAACCTTAAACCTCCTCCTTATATGATCAATGAAAGATATCAAATCAGAGAAGTGATATTTTATAATAACTTTACACGTAAATTTTAATAAACTTAGAGCCCGTTTGGTTTTAACTCCGGAATCGGAAACGGAATGGAAACGAATCTAATCCATATGTATACCATTGTTCATAAAAGTTTGTGGAATCATTCCTTGTGGTTTGAAGGAATTGGAGTAGAGTTTGATTACTTTTGATACCCTATAGGGTAACAAAATATGGGGAAGAAAGTGCATTTTGCATTAATCCACAAGGAATCATTCCACAAAATTTCATAACTAAGGATATATATATATATATATATATATGGACTAAATTCGTTTCCATTCCGTTTCCGTTTTCGGAGTTGGAACCAAACGGGCCCTTAGTTCACGTAAACATTCATCAATCAAACTTAATCAATCGGTTATCTATCTCATATATTCATAGGCTTTAACTTTAACCTTCGATAAGCTACAATTTTGAGCACGATTAAAATTAGGGTTTCAAAGGGATCCCTGTCTGAATTCTCACTTATGGTTGTGGGGCAAAAAGACAAGGGAACAACTATTCTATTACACAAGAGTTGTATTGTCTTGCTGCTCCCAGTGAACTCCTTAAAGTGGCAGCCTTCGTTTTTGTTCAGACTTCAAAGTCTTCCGAACCTTATTTTAAAAGCATAGTTAATTAATTAAATCAAATTCCCCAAAGGCGTCTTAGTTATTCATAAATTATTAAGATAGTAGATAAAGTTAGTGCACGTGAACTTTATATATAAAGAAATTATTTTTTATTGTTAAATGGTCTCCCAATGAATTTTTTGAATATATATTATAATAACCTCAATAGTTAATATTAATAGAGTTTAAGATAATGATAGGTTTATAGTGGTTTCTAGAAAAAGTGTTTATGGAATGATTCAAATGATGTTAGCTGCCGCATTATGGACAACGTTGTCTTATTAGGTACCATTTGTTTTCAACCAAATGATAATATTTTGTAAGACATGTCGTGTTTTTTAATCATGGATATTTTAACAAGATGCACTCTTGTACTCTTCTTAGGGTCGCAATATGTCTCGCCTTTAATCTCACTATGTTTTATAAAAACTTCTATCCACAAAAATTAATGGAAATGTGATTTATTTGTTTTTATAGTGGGTTTCTAGAAAAAGGGTTATCCAACCCTTCTTGACGGTCCAAAGGTTGTCAACAAGCCTTTTTGACGGTCCAAAGATTGTCAATAAGGCTTCTTGACGGTCACCAAACAAATCTATATTCAAGACTTTGAACAGAAAATACAACAGATTTAGATATGTATATATGAACAAAACCATATATATTCAAGATTCAATCAAATTGTGCACCAGGAAAAAAAAAGAATATTTATATAGATTGTTGTCAAACTTTATATACTTTGCAATTTATCAACCATTGCTTGCAATAGTAAAAAATGTATCAAACTAAAGTAATTTACAATCAAATTGTATTTATCAAAAAATGCATCAAATCAGATAAATCTTAACGATGATATGAGATCAATTGTCTTAAAATTAACTTGACTATGAATGCAGCTCAACCGACAACCACGTGATGATATGAGATCAATTAAAAAAAGGACCGAGTCATATTTATGTGAGCATTTAGTTATGTTTTAAATATTTGGATCAGCAATACAAGTCATATGCAAGCATCATATAAAACCTCTAAGAAGCAAGCATGAGTTATCTTAACTTAGGATTCTAGATTATAGGTTTTGTGAGTGTAGATTTAGCATATATTCTTGCTTGCTTATTTTCATGCTCATTATCTTTAACTATGTCTTAAAGCCTTTCCATAGATATAACATTCTGATATGTGATCTATCATTTTTAGCATTCTCCAATAATATTGCTTTTATCTTTGTTTGTTTGTTTTCTTTCTTTTTATCCTTTGTATTTTGTTCTTACTTATAATAAGAACTAAGTATGGGGTGTTTTGATAGCATGTTTTCATGTTATCTTTACATATGTATTTTCATGTGTTTTTCCTTAGTTTTGCATGGGATAGACATCTACACCTTTGCTTATGCCTTAAAATGTAGAAGAATGTTTAATCCCCTTGTGTTTTGTGTTTATAGGTGTTTTAGGTCTCATTTGGAGCTAAATGGATCATAAATGATCATCCCAAGCAATTTCAAAGAACACCCATCATATCACCATCATCATCACGAGCAAAGGAGGAAAAGAACCAAGCATCAAGACTTGCATGAAGCCAAAGGAGCAAGGAAACCCCAAGAGAAGAACATCGAATGAAGCTTCACTCAAGGTAAAAAGAAGTGCAAACCGGGAGTAAGAGGAATTTATGTCAACTAAGGTCAATTGAAACCACAAACCCAGAGTAAGAAGAAATATCACTTGACCTAAGAAGACATGAAACTCGACCTAAAAAGGAAATGTGTCAACCTAGACGGAGGGAGCATCGAGCCCGACCTCAGTGTCCCAATCCACTCGACCTAAGTGCACAAGAAATACACATACCTCGAGTGAAAGGGCATCACTCGAGGTAGGAAGCCTCCAAAACCCGGAATAAGGCAAAACTTCACCTAAGCTAAGAGTACTTGAGTATGGCGGTAGAAGCACTCAACTTTGGGTTGATGACCTACTCGAACTAAGGAAAATTGAGCACTCGAAGTAGCCTACCCTATATGGACCATTTTTCTAACTAAGTCCATGCTAGTTGATGGAAGAAGCTTCTTAAAGGTGGGACCACGATTTTAGCCTTATAAATAGAGCCTTTGGTTGATTGTAATAAATATCAATTTAGTTACCAATTATTTTCATAGTTTAGTATAAGAAACTCTCTCTTTTGGACAAGAATTAGCCGAAAGTTTGAAGAAATAGAGGAATTTCTTGGTGTTGTTGCTCATTTCTCATCCTATATCTTGTTTCCAATTTGTTTTTGTCATAACTTTGGATTGATAAGTCCGATTGCTCTCATTCATTTTCCTACATTCCTTATTTGAATTCTACATTGTTACCATATCATTTGTTCTATCTTTTACCATGTCGAGATTTTCTGCAAGCGTGAATAGTCCTCTTGCTAGGATTTGGGGTGAAAACCTCAAATTATGCTAGGATAGTGTGTTCTTTGTTGTGTTTATAATTTGTTTGAGAATTAAATTCATGTTTAGAAGCATGTAGGAGGCCTCAAATTCATGTATGATTCATCTCATGTTTGGATCTATTTTGAAAGTCAGCTGCTAGACTAGAGATAGTTTGGATTGTTCCCATAGCACATTGTATATTATCAAGCATGAATGAGTGATGTATTAACCAATTATCTAAGTTGAGATCAATAAGTAATACAAGGATAAGTGTGCAATGTTGTGATGCCTATATTTCTTGAGTAATGTTGCCAAGAGGATGGTCAACTTACTTGTCTTGTGAATGTCCAAAGTATGGCTATGTTAGCTAATGCAAGCAAATAGCAAACATCATGTGATGCTTGTATTGTCTAATGTAGTCATAAGTTGTTGATAAGCTTGATCAACTACTGTGTAAATTGCAAACACCATGTGATATCCACTAGTTGACACAAGCCAAATTCTTTGACAAAGCATACCTTATATCATGTCACATTACTATTTGTGACTTAATACTCTCCTCATTGATTGAACACAACATGATCACTTGATCACCCCTTTTTTTACACATTCAAGCATTTCTCGTTGAACTTGAGACAATAGTTGAGATACACATAGTCCTTTGGGGTTTGACCTTAATGTTATAATCATATACTCACATTGACACGGGCATGCACTTGTGGTAATATGTGGTTTTGTGTGTCATTCGTACCACTTCGATACCCCGGATACAATTTGTTATTTTGACCTATTTGTTGGCCTCCAACATCACTTTTCCTTGTCTCATATCCCTGTTAGATCTTTATAAAAGACCTTATGATATTTATATTGCATTTTAGTTTCACTTGACAGGAGGTGGAGTTTGAGAATTCCCTAACAAGCCTATGGTAAGATCTTTTCATATTTGTTGAGTTTGAGAGTTAATTGATATATGTCTAAACACATCTTGTAAGATTTAGAGAAAAAACATTACCCTTGAGTAGTTTGGATGGCTGTGATTCTTTATTTATCCTCTTACAATGATTGATGATATGATGAAATGATTTGAGTTGTTTTCTTTCCTGACACTTTTACACATAGTATGCATACGACATGGTCTTCCTCGAGAAAGGTTTAAGTATGAGGTATTTGATGAGTGTCAAATGTAACACTTTTTAGGCCTTAGAATCATGCATTTCATTCCTCTTTTGCTCTCTCACACGCACTATTTGTATTGAATGCATTCACTATCCGTATTTAGGTATCTACCTTGGTTTTTCTGTGTTTCAGTCATTTGCAGCATCAATTATGCCACAAATGCATCCTTATAAAGTCAGAGCTGAAGAGAAGACCTTACATGGCTAAAGAGCAGCAATACGAAGTCCCCTCAATATACCTTAAAGTCGTATATGACATCACCGTTGCAAAATATTTTGTCAAACACCGTATCAAATTCCAACCCAAACTGGCAAAACGACCTGGTGGCCATGAAATGGCTTGCATGCCATTTCAATGTTGTTTGGAGGCCGCCTTTTGGCCGTGTTGACTACACAGAGAAGGAAACTCAAATCTTTTGAATTTTAACATTGGAATGGTTATATTTTATGTAATCCTAGACTCCAAAATTTCCCACTATATATGCATATGTCAATCGTAGGGTAGAAACGTTGGTTCACCCAAATTCGGCATTACTCAGATTTTTCCTTACCCTAGCCGTCAAATAGTTGTTAGATTGAAGGTTCTATTAGGACCAAACACTGTGAGTTTATGTCTTCTTGATTTTGATGCCTTTGCATTATATCTAATCATGTTTAACTAATCTCCCTCCTGATCTAAGGATTAGATGATCCTTATAATAGTTTAATTTATTGTTTGTATATATATTTGTGAATTGAGATTGTGCTATTGCTTCTTTTGAATGTGCTCCATTCAACCTTTTATTTACCTTTGAATGAAGTGGTGTTTATAATTGGTTTAGATAAAAACAACTGAAGAGCCACAAGCGAAGGGCGTTTTATTGGATTTATTGAAAAAAAACTTGGTTTTGAGACTTCTAGTTGAAGAGCCAAAAAATGTAGGTTGTTCTTGGTCTTTTCCGGATTTATAAGTTCATAATGGGTTTTCCTATGCCGAACCGCTGGATTGAAAGCTACGTGAGTTGGAAAGCACGGTCTTTGTTTGTCTATGCCAAATGCTATTTTAGATGGTTACCAGCATTATTCATATATGTATGTTCATGAGTCATATATATGCGACAATATCTTAATTCATTATAGTGAGATTCTTGTTTCCTTAGATCGCTCCCATCATATATTTGTCTACGGTTATTATTGTATTCGCATGTTATCATTGTTGCTTTATTGCTTCGTTTTTACTTAAAATAATTAATTATTAGTATTCATCAAATCTAACGTGGTCCTTGAGAATTTAATACCCAAACATGCTACATCCAATCTCGTAATACTTGCGGGGAGGTTGTTCTTAACCATTCAGTTAAAAATTTCACAATTAAATCGTTCCATCGTGCATCAATCCATGGATATGATATGAAGAGAAGTTGAAGTAGATTAGGTTAGAGTAAGAAAGTAAAAGTATGAAAGCTAGGTTAAGTCCTTAGTTGCTTTGCCACTCGAGGTAGAAAACTTAACTCCTTGCTTTGAATCCTTCATTCATCCTTCTCTCTTTTGGCAATTTTCATCAAATCTTTTCATCTTCACTCCATATCATTAAAATAACACAAAGGACACTCATATTATTCAAAAGAGAATAAAAATTCTAAAGAAAATAAAACATACCAATGGGTTGTCTCTCAATAAGTGCCTTTGTTTAAGGTCATAGACTCTACCCACCTTTCTTTTAGCAAGCTTAATTACATTTTCGGGCAACCACTTGTTTTAGGAGAAATCATAGCCACCATGTTATCTTGCCCTTGAAAAACATGGTGAGAGAATGAAGAAGGAGTTGAATTGATTTCCGGACTTTGGTGCATCTTCACCAAGCTTTCTTGTTCCTTACTTCTTATGTGAAATTATTGACTTGTCTTGTTGCTTCAAGCTTTGGTTATCTACCCCATACCTATCTTGTACTTCCTTAGAAATCAATGCACATATAGGGGTGAGTGGAATAAGAGTCCCTACCATTTGAGTTGTTTGTCCATTCCTTGATCAAGCAATCATCACTAGACCATGGAGGGTCATCATGGAGTTTTCTGATGAGGTTGATCATGATGACCATGTTCTCAATCTCTTTCTCCATTTTCAAATCCCTTTCTTTAGTCTCTTTTGGGATAACTTCATCCTTATGAGGCACTTCTAAACTTGACTCCGCAATGCTTGGCTCATCCTCAGTCATCACATCTTCTACTTGGTCTTGAATAACTTGAGAAGCTTCAAATGGATTTGATGAATTTTTCACTTGTTGAGCATTTTGTTGCTCAGGCATCTCTTATCTATTTGAAATTGATTCCACTTTGTTGAGGAGTTTCTTCATTGTCCCTAGTAATCTACCTTCTTCTTCTCTATCAAGAAGCTCTTCTGTTATATTATCTTATCTTCCTCTTCTTGAGCTAACATTGGCATTCAGTTTCTCTATCATTTCTTTCATTTCAATAAGAGACTCTTATTTTTCCTCTTCTTGTTGGGCATTCCATCCTTCATATTCAATTGCCTCATCATATGTCTCTCTTCTTGTATCCCACAAAGAAACTAAGCTATTACCCATCACTTGAACCGCAATTTATAATCACAAACACACACCAAATTGCATCAAAAGTAACAAAACACTTATACTCCTAATGAACTTTCAAACAACCAAAATTTCTCTAGAAAGAGCGCCAAAAACCTAATATAAAGTGAGAAGACGCCTCGATTATCACATATTCCCGCAAGTATAAGGTTATTGTCAATGCAAGTATATGATGTTTTCATCAAGGTCAAATGCCAAGAGAACTTTATATAATTTGAAGTGTTTCAAGGTCAAGAGAAAGGTCTAAGTGTGCAAAAGAAAGCAAAAGGGGTGATAAAAAGGATCCAATCTTTGGGGATTTTGAGTAACAAGTAAGCATGTAACAAAATAAAGTATCAAATATTTAAAAAACACTAGGTTTGGGGCTATTACTCCCAAATATAGCTAGTAGCATGATCAAGCAAGTTATGTTTAATCAATGAAGGGAAATATGAAGGTAGCATGTGTAATTAGGTAGGCTTTGTCACAACATATGGCTTTATGTCAACTAATATGCATCACATGGTGTTTTCTATTCACATATTAGTTGATTAAGGAAGGTGACAACTATGATGATACTAGACAATAGATTCATCACATGGTGTTTGCTATTTGCTTACATTATCCAATATCACCATATTTTGGACGATGGCATACAAGTAGGGAAATAATCCTTTCGGCCACAATCTTCTACTCTACCATGATAAACATCTCACTATTACACAATTATCCTCATATTACTTATAGGTCTCAACTTGGATGACAATCTAAACATTATTTATTCATGTTTGGCAGTATACAATGTGCTAAGGGAACAATTTAAACTATTGATAGTTTAACATCCGACATTCAAAATAAATCCAGTATGAATAAAAAATAAGTAAACTTGATCCCACTTGTATGCTACTGTCATCCTTAGTTTCCATTTAAATTATAGAATAACACAAGAATAATACTAGTCTAGCATGATTTGGAGATTTTCACCACAAAACCTAGCAAGGGAACTACTGACACATAGAAAATGTGGACATGGTAACAGTAGAAAAAAAGTGACATGGTTGCAAAGTAGACAAGATATAAGGAAGGTAGGAAGAATAATGGATGAACTTGGACTAACCAATCCAAAGTTATGAGCAAAACAAGTTGGAAATAAGATCTAGCAAGAACAAGAATGGTGAACACCAATGCTTCTTCCTTTGATTGATTCCAAGTTCGGCCAATTCAGACTCCAAATGTTGTTTCTATAGTCTAACTACTACCTAAGAGAGTATAAGGGAGAAGAGTATGTAAATTGGTTTCTTTACAATAAGCCAAATGCCCCTTGTATAGGCCTAAAAATCATGGTCCCCCAAGGAGACAAGTGAAGCATGTTGCAAGAGTTAGTTACACAAGTTTCTTTCACTCGATGTTAGGCTAGCTCGAGTGGCTTGTCTTACTTGGTCGAGTGGGTTTCTCCTGTGCATCGAGTAGTTCCGCCGACTTAGTCTTGTACTTCTTGCTCGAGTGAAATGTCTTCTTTGTTCGAGTTGTGGGTCAAGTGGTCAACTGTTTGGCCAATGTGGAATTTATCCTAGAGGATTCAGTTCTTGATGTAAATTACAAAGTTGTAGGCCCTCGAAATACCTTTCCAAACAAGTACTTGTGTGTCTTCTAACTCATTCAGGTGTCTCCTATAACTTCGTTTTTTTCTTAAACTTACAAAAGTGTCTTCTTGCTCAATTTTCTAACCACTTGATCGAATGAGGGTTGTAGAGGGTCACTTGAGGTTCCACTCGAGGTAACTGCAATTTTCATTTTTCACTTGATGTTGGCCACTTTTGTTTCTTCTTTGGACTTTTCTAGACTAACTAAACACTATACTAGTTGTGAAGGAATTGTGTCCTTTAATTTAATGTGCAATGACTAAACTTGGAATAGGACAATGGATAGAGATGTACAATCCGGTTGTTTTAGGAGTCGTAGTGCTTTGTTGTAATTCAACTATGATTAATGGAACCAACGGTTAAACTCGTGACAATTATAAATGGATCACATGCGGTCACACACTTAGAGTTGGCGGACTAGATCAAAAGAAGATGGTTTTATTATTAGTATATATTATATATGTGTTAATAATAGTAGGATAAGTTTTATTTGTGAAATAAAAACTAAAGAGTTTATTGGTGAGGTTAATTAGAGAGTTAATGAGTTTACAAATCATTTAATATATAATCTCTATATATTACTAAAATATGATAACTCATAAAAGTTTTATTCTCTCTTTAATTTTCTCCAAAAGTGAAAAACCCCAAGTGTTGGTTTGTGAGAATCAATTACATCACCATATGAAGCAATTTGGTTGTTACCCCTTTGATTTTCTTCCTGGTAGTCAAATGCAAAGGAGATCTAGACGTCGGGCCCGTGTGGACCAAGTAGAGAAGCCACCCTTGCGGTTTTTGTTATTTGGTGTTCCTCTCCAAATAGATCCGATTCACGCATCAATAGGTATTTCCTATGAACTATCTACTGTTTCCTATCATTTATGCTTGTAGATCCTTAGATTAGATGTTTAGATATGATTTGAAATTTCGTTTAATGCATATAATAATCCTTCAATTGATATTAGAGCAATCTTGCATGAATTGATAGGATCAATCGATCAATAATTACTCATTATGCAAATTTTGATTTAAATTGGTAGTGATTCTTAAATGGATTCTTCTGCAACATTAAAATTGAGATTTTAGTTTATTAGAATATTATAATTGTATGAATTAAAATATATATAAGATTATATATAACTAAAGAGTTAACTATATGGATTAACTATGAAAAGGAGTTACAAGAATAAGAATGTAACTTACTTATTATGGGTTCCTTATTATAATTTATGAAATAAAATAATATATAATTAACGAGTTAACTATATGAATAAGAATGAGGAGTTTAGAAAAAAATGGAGGTACAAAATAATAATGTAAGTTACTTGTTTTGAACTTTTTATCATTTATTTGTGAAATAAAATGATATATAATTAAGGAGGTAATTATATGAATTAGAACTAATATATAATTAAGGAGTTAATTATAGAAATTGATTAGGAGGATTTGAGAAAAAAGGGAGTTACAAGAATAAGTATATACATTGATTGTGTTGGACTCCTTTAAATATATATATATATATATATATATATATATATATATATATATATATATATATATATATATATATATATATATGATGTTTGAATATCCTCTCATAATTGCATTTGTAGTTAATGTGGATAATATTGTGGTATTATTTTTTAGAAAAATAACCAAAAATAATATCAACTATCAAAACTGAACCGAAAATAATACGAACTTTGAAAATTACTAGGAACGATACAAACTATCAATGTATTTACCAAAAATAATACGGCATATATTTTCCGGCAAAAAACAATTTAATAATATTAAAAATATTAAAAATATTAAAAATATAAAATTATTATTTTTAAATTTTTAAATAATAATTTTTTAAAAAAATTGTACAAATATTTATTTAAAAAATAATTTTTTTAAAATAAAGTTTGAAATTTTTTTAAATAGATTTGTAAAAAAATGTAATAATATTTATTTTTCCAAAAAAAATAAAAAATATAATATTTTTTAGAATATTTTTTGGATTTTTGTATAAAATTTAATTCTACAAAAATAATTTGTAAAACAAAATATTCGAATTAAATTTTTTTTTTTTACTCTTGTAACCTAATCCCTAAAGAATTTTTTTTCCCAAATTATTTGTCAAAAAAATTTTTTCCTAAAAAAAATATTCGAAATTTTTTTAACAAATTTTTTATTAAAAATATTTTACATTTTTTAACAAACATGTTAAAAAAAATGTTCAAACTTTATTTAAAAAAATTTTTTACAAAAATATTTTTTAAAAAAAATTTGTACAAATGTTTTTTAAAAAATTATTATTTAAAATTTTAAAAGTATTAAATTTTTTTATTTTTTAATATTTTAAATATTATTAAATTGATTTTTTTGAAAAATAAAATCCACATGACACATTTTATCCATTTATTCGATGACATGTAACATTCCGGTTGCCATGTCATCGCCGGAGCTAAAGCTTTTGCCGAAAAAGTATGACGTATTATTATTTGTAAATACATTGATAGTTTGTATCGCTCCTAGTAATTTTCAAAGTTCGTATTATTTTCGGTTCAATGTTGATAGTTGGTATTATTTTCGGTTATTTTCCCTTATTTTTTTAATCGTTTCCTAAAAGTTAAAAATTTTCACTTAAGATTAAATATTATATATTTTTCATACAATTTAATCCAATAAATATATTTTAGTGATTAATATTGATTAATACCATATAAGAATTTTATTTTAAATTAAAATATTATATGCATGCGTTTTTATATTATGATATAATTGTTTGCATAAGGTGAGTAGTATGACCCGTAAATACGATATGTATATCAGTCATATGTTTCTTGTACCCAATTTGAGCATCGGTTGGTTTGTTGTAATTTAATTTTTGCAGTTAGTGTAATTCTAAATTGTAATACAAGAAGTACAAGGCATAAGAAGATAAAGGATGAAGATCCATGAAGGATACATGATGAAGATATTATGAAGATTATATATTTATTGTATGCATTGTAGGGGTCATACTAGGATCACAATTATTGTGTTTTGAATGCTTTATTCATGCTATTGTATGTTTTTTTTTTGTATGTTTTTTTCACTTACAAATAAAAGACAAATAAAAAGACTTAAATTTCAAAGGTAAATTGGGGCAATGTCTTTCCATATCATAATCTATTAAGCTTTGAATTTTGGTTGGATGGGCTTTACAAAAGTGATGGTGTTCTTCCATAATCTTCAACCGAGTGAGGGTGAATCTATATGTTTTTGATAACTCCACCTTTGATATGAAATATTTTATTCAAATGATGGAAAACTTAACATATAAATGCGGTTTTATATACTAACAAATATCGATTATATTTATAGATTGCTTGTCTTGGTTTATTTGTTAAAATGTGTGTAGGTCTTGGATAACATTACAAGGGAAGATCTCGGCTAAGAGATTTATTACAAAACATGGACGTCTAAAACCAAAGAAGAAGATCTTCAACAGCTAACAAACTAACCAACCTTGAAGATCTCGTACTTGAAGATATCCAACAGATTGTGAAGAGATGATCTCGGATTTGAGAGATATTCAACAACCTTCAAGTGAACGTTAAAGAGAAGATATCGGACTTGAAGATATCCAACAGATTGTGAAGAGAAGATCTCGGATTTGAGAGATATTCAACAACCAACAAGTGAACGTTGAAGAGAATATCTCGGACTCGAAGATATGCAACGGCGTTCAAGTGAAGAACCTTGAAGAGAAGATATCGGAAACTTTAAGATCTTATTTGCAACGGCTACTTCTCAAACAAACATCGGATTCTATGGAAGAAAAAAGACGTTATAACGGCTGCAAGACAACGGCTAGAAGAAGATCTCCATAGAAGACTATAAATGAAGACATCGATTGAAGACGAAGATAGAGCTTACAAATAAAAGTAACCAAGTCTTCCTACGATCATACAAGAACATCTTCATTGATCCAAAAGTTTATCTTCCTCTTGATCTTACTTTAGTAGATTCGATTTGAGTGATATAAACACAAGAGCTCCATTGGCATATCATTATAGTGTTATACTCGAGTCTGTTACTCTGTGAAGTAACTAAGCTATTATTGCTAGAATAGAGTTGACTAGATCGTAGCATTGAGGCTACATTGAGAGAAGAAGGGAAGTTTTTCTAGGTTGTATCTAGGACTCACAACAAGCAAATAATAGATAGTTAGAATCCTAGGGTCGGAAACCCTAGGCAAATAGTAGATTGTTATGGCCGAACTTCGTAAACATATCGTCGTGTTGATCTTTTATATTCCGCACTTTATATCGCATTTTATTGTGACTAACAACTTTATGCAGGTTTCGAAGTCAAGGCCTTAAGATCCATTTTTAAAGCCTTGAGAAATAGTTTTGTCACCAAGCGCAGAGATCGACTTCAAGGCCTTGAGATTAGTTTCAAAGCCTTGATATACGATATTGCGAAAAGTTCCAATACTCTATTTAACCCCCCTTCTAGAGTATTTATATCCTTATTAATCCCCTACTCGGTTCTTCAATTTTGGATCTTGAGACATGGGATGATTTCTATATTGGATGTGGATCAATAACCAAAAATTATAAGGATTTATAATATATAATTATTATTTACTCTGAACACATAAGACTTAAGACAGTCCAAAAGTACATTGAGTCTCGTGTGAGATGGGATCTTGGAATATTTTATTCAAAGGAACGGCAACACCTGAATAAAATGTGCTTTTACTTATTTTAAATTGTTTAAATATAAGTATTTGCAACTTCAAACATATAATGATTTGTATATCATTTATAATTTGTAGATAATGTCAAACGATAATTTGAAATTCTATTTGCACTCAATTGTTGAGAAAAAAACAAGAACAAACTTCCTTGATTGGGAAAGGAATCTAAGAATCATTCTCAAGTCCGAGGGACGTGAAGATGTCCTAGCTACCCCTATCCCTACTGTGATAGATACCTCATCTGATGAGAAGAAGACAACATAAACTTGGGTGAGATCTGAGGCATTAATTGTTACTTACCTCATTCTTGTTTTAATGGAGCCTGATTTGCAAAAGAGGTTTGAGCATTCTGATACTTATATTATCATAACTGAATCGAAAATGTTACTTTAAGAGATATGAGACTCGCAAGGCTATACTCGAGAGCAAGCTAGTGAGGGTAAAACTAGTAAGTCCTCATGTGATTAACCTTACTGGACTTTTCAAGAGGATGGTAAATTTGGGGACCCCATATGGCCAAGAGTCGGCCATTGGTATTGTTCTTAGATCCTTGCAAGATGGTTTTGCACCATTCAAAATGAATGATCTGAAGTATGATTTGAATGAGCTTCATGGTAAGCATAATAATGTTGAGGGAAATATTATGGATGACAGGAAGAAAGAAGTTCTGAATGTCAACAAATGGAAGAGGAATTATCCCACGTACCTAGAAGACATGTGAGTTCCAACACTTTGGGTATTTATGTTAGTGATATAATGAAAACAAATGTTCTCACATTAGAATTTGATCCCACTTATTAGATACCTCTTGTGATGCTCACATTATTTCTTATGTGCAAGAACTTAGAAATAGAAGGCAAGTGAAGAAAGGGGAGATAGATATGCGTGTTGGAAATGGAGCAAGTGTTGTTGCACTTACCGTGGGAGATTTTAATCTGTATTTACCTTTTGTTTAGTATTAGAACTGAATAATTATTATTATTTCCATGCATTACCAAGAACCTTATTGTGGTTGTATTATTAAATTTTGAAGGATTTAACTTTAGCATTGAAGATGGAATTATGTCTTCTTCTTTTTTAAATGTATTCTATGCTAGTACGCCAATGAGTAATGAACTTTTGCGTTAAACTTTAAATTGGGTATATATAATATATATAACAAATGGAAAAACCAAATAGTTTCAGTGAGTGCTACATATGGAATTGTTGATTGGGTCATATTAGTGAAACACATGATGAAGCTCCATAAAGATGGACTTCTAAAAGACATGGATTATGAATCCATTAACACGTGGGCATCATGTCTAATGGGAAAATTGACAAGGTCACCAAGGAACCAATGAAAGGGCTATTAAATGGTTGGGCATAATACATAGTGATGTATGTGGACCAATGATTACATAAGCTAGAGATGGCTACAAATATTTCATTACATTTACCGACAACATGAGTAGATATGTTTATTTAATGTCACATAAATCGGAATCCTTTGAAAAGTTTAAGGAATTTCAAAATGAAGTAGAGACTCAAAGTGACAAGAAAATAAAAGTCTTTCAATTTGATCATGGTGGTGAGTATACGAGCCACGAATTTGATCATCATTTGAAAAACTATGGGATAATAACACAGTTGGCTACCCTAGGAACACCACAACTCAATGGTGTGTTTGAGAGGAGAAACATGACCTTGTTAGACATGGTCCGATCAATGATGAGTTTTGCGGATCTTCCGGTATCCTTTTGGGGCTATGCCCTCATTACCATTGTACTTACATTAAACAAGACTCCAACAAGAATTATAGACAAAACTCCATATGAGATATGGACGGGAAAAGTTCCAGAGTTGTCTTTGCTGAAAATATGGGGATATGAAGCTTGTGTAAAACATTTACAAGCTGAGAAGTGTGCCCCTAAATGTGATAAATGTTATTTTATAGGTTATCCAAAAGGTAGTTTTGGATATTATTTCTACAATTCATCCCAACAAAAGGTATATGTTATAAGGGACAATGTCTTTTTGGAAAGAGGGTTCCTTTCCAACAAGTCAAGTGGGAGAAATATTCATCTTGAAACAGTTCAAGATGATGAAGAGCAACAAAATAATATGGCAATTTTGATGATGAGATAATTACATTCGAAGGCCCAGGGCCTTAAATTACCCAAGAATTGGAACAAGAGGATCTACAAATAGTTGTGGAAAATGTTCCAGATTTAGTTGTTGAACAAGTTGAACTCACTTGTAGATCAGAAAGGCCAATAGTACAACCAAGATGTTATGATGATTTCATCTTGAATGTAAACTTGATGTTCTTATCTTAGAGCATGAAGACCCTTCTACATATAAGCATGTAGTGACGGGTCTAGACTCCAAGAAATGGCTTGAGGCCATGAGGTTCGAAATGGATTTCGATGTTTAAAAATCAAGTATGGAACTTGATAGATTTACCAAATGGGGTAAAACCGATAGGAAGCAAATGGATATTCAAACTCAAATCTGGCAAGGATGGAAATATATCTGTTTATAAGGCAAGACTAGTTGCCAAAGGTTTTAGATAGATTTATGGTATAGACTATGATGAGACATTTTCACCAGTTGTCATGATTAGATCCATTAGATAATCCTAGTTATTGCCACATATTATGATTGTGATATATGACAAATGGAGGTTAAAAGTGCTTTTCTAAATGGTTTTTTGGATGAGGATGTGTACATGACACAAGCTGAAGGTTTTGAAGATCCAAATAATGTTGGGAAGGTATATAAGCTTAAGAAGTCCATTTATGGACTTAAGCAAGCATCCAAGAGTTGGAACTTTTGGTTTGATAAAAAGATCAAAGAGTTTGATTCCATTAGATATGTAGAGGATCCGTGTATTTACAAGAAGTTTAGAGGGAGTAAGGTAGCCTTCTTAGTCTTGTATGTGGATGCCATACTACTTATTGGGAATGACATTCTGATTCTAGAGTCTGTAAAGGATTGGTTGAAGAAATGTTTCTAAATGAAAGACTTGGAAAATGTTGAGTACATATTAGGAATTAAGATTTATAGAGATAGATATAAGAGGCTTCTTAGATTAAGCCGAGGAACTTGTATTGATAAGATTCTTAGGTACATATTGGGAATGAAGAAATGTTTCTAATTGTGTATATCAACAAGGCGCAGTGTCCTAAAATACATTCCGAGCTAGATAATATGAACTAGATCTCATATGTTTCTGCTATAAGGATCTATCATGTATGTCATGGTATGTACATGTCCTGATGTTGCGTATGCTTTGAGCATGTGTAGCAGATACCAATCAAGTCCTAGAGAAACACACTGAAGTACAACTAAGAATATTGTGAAGTACTTGAGAAGGACCAAGAATGATTTCTTAGTATATTGGGAGATGAAAATGTAATCGTACAAGGCTATACTGATGCAAGCTTTTAGACTTACCGAGATGGATTTAAATCTCAATCTAGTTGTGTCTTCGTCATAAATGGAGGAGTTGTGAGCTAGAAGAGCCCTAAGCATGATATAATAGAATATTCTACAATAGAGGCTGAGTACATTGTTTTTAGTGAAGTAGCAAAGGAGGTTGTTTGGATACGGAAGTTCCTAGATGAACTCAGTTTTGTTCCTATCATTTCAGTGCATATTGACATCCATTATGGCAACAATGGTGCCATAGCTCATGCAAAGAAACCGAGTTCGAGCTCCAAATTCAGACACATTATGAGAAATATCTCCTTAACTGTTGCATCATCATTGATGGTGACACTAGGAAGTGTAAGGTACTGACAAGACTTTTATCTATGCTCGTTTTTATCTTATCAAAATATATCTCGACTTAGCACTAAAACAAGTATAGTGGTTAATTAAGGGTCGAACCCAAGAGAGTTTAGTATTTTTATTGAATTCAGTTATTGATTATAGAAACAAGTAACAAGGGGGGTTTTGGTTGAATTGATGCACACAAAACTTATGAAAACAAGTAACGCAACAAGTAAGACAATGATGGGTGAATCTACACTAGGTTGATTATAAGCATGCGATTGCTACTTTGGTGAGTTCCTTTTTACAAGTTTTTTAAGTAATCTCCCGTATCGATCATATATATGTGTTGAGCCAACCGGCATCAACACAACTTAACAGGTTAGTGTTCCGTAAACCTACAAGAACAATTAACAAGTTAGCTTTCAAACAAAGACTAAGGGATATAAAGAAAAGATTAAAACCGTTAAACTTATCTTTATATTTGTGTTCCTTTCCTTTAAGCAATTACAACCCGTTATTACTTAAAGTTTACTACTAGATTAAAGACCCAAACCCGGAATCTATTAATCCTAATTCTTTGCATGCACTTTAGAACCTAAGGTGATCAATCTCAAGTGATAGTAAAACATGCAATAAGACAATGAAGATCAAGGAAACGCAAAGTATTACTGAATGAAAACTTATATTAGAAGGAACTTACAACCAAAGTAACAATGCAGCTTCAAACCAACCCAATGTAGCAAGGGAGTTAGCAACTCATTACAAAGGTAGCAAGATAATTTTAATGGAAAAAGTGGATTCTAAAATTGGATGATTCTAGCAATCAACCCTAGGTCTATTTATACTACACATGGCATTAAATAGGAGTAAATGACCAGCCCAAAACAACCACCTTTAATGCCATAAAGGTGGTGTAAACAGCCGGAGTAAAGCCTTTGTCGTTGAACCGCAGGGGCGGCCTTCAGATCCGCAGGGGCGGTTCAGGCGAAAACGTTTGATCTTCTTCGTAGCCGCAAGGGAGGCCTAGCACTTCCGCAGGGGCGGATATTTAATGGTCTTCAAACGTCTGACTCTTCAACTTTCTGTCACTTCAGATGTTGAGCCGCAGGGGCGTCCTAGTGTCAACGCGGGGACGGTGACACTGACTCTTCATCTTCTAGCTCCCAAGTTGAGGCGCAGGCAGAGGCGCAGGGGCGCTGGTCTTCGCTTCTTCAGGTCAAGTCACCGCAGGGGCGCCAAGGGTTGACGCAGGTGCGGTGACAGTCTTCGTTTTTGGCGCTGGCGAAGGCGCAGGCTGCGCTCCGGAATATGGTGTCACCCGCAGGGGCAGTGACACTGCTCCACGGGGGCGGTGAGGCAACAGAAGCTTTGCTTCGTGAATGATCTTCACTCCTAAGTGCTTATAAGTCCTTCTTTATCTTCTTTTAGTCTTCTTCTTCTGGATCAAGGAGTTAGTAGCATAAACCGACACTAATGTAACAAAAAGACTCTAAAAACTAACCTAAATGATAGTGATTCCATCACCTATCAGGTACAAACTGCATACTGATGATAATATTCCATTGATCAAGCCTATGCCTAAGCTTAAGCATTCGAACCACACTAGGGCTAAGGATCTCAAGCACATTGGAGAATGGCTTTGAATCTTTTGCTTTTATATTACATTATGTATGTATGAGTGTTGGACACTAGTTTTATGTTTAACTTGATGATTTTATGATATATGATATTTCATTCTTATTTATATATATTGTTTTAATCGATATTGAATAATATGTCCAAATAATTCATTATTAACAAATGGGATCACTTTAAGTGTTCTAATGAATAAAACCCCATTAGGTGAAATGAAGTTTTGGATTATTGAAAGTCTATCATTTGAAATCATCAAATGGGCATAGATGATTTATTAGTACCTTTATTGTAAAGTTGGATGATAGCGTTAGGTTTAATGGGCTATAGGGACATGGAGATGTCTAGTCATTTACATGAGTATGTTGTGATATCACTTGATGATTGTGGAGTTTTAAGTTAAACCATGATTAGTAGATTCCTTGACATGAGTATGTTGTGATATCACTTAATGATTGGTATTTCTTTAATATTGTTAAACGCTTTCCGTAAAAGGGGATTATCAAGGTAGTAGCTAGGATTTCATAAAAGTTGAGTTGGAACCACAATCATACAAGATGGGAGAGGTCCTTTTGGTTCGTGTATATTGTGATACATTTAACAGGAATGGGTTCCAGTCACTTGGAGAGCGAGAACTAAAAATGCATGGCCATGCTCGGATGATTATTTGCAATCATCCGTTTAATTGAGATTTTAAACTCAAAGTTTAAGAAACACATTTGACATGAGACCATATCGTCAAATAAGACATTAAGAGACAAATGTATCTTGGATTGCACACTTGTTTAAGGACCAGTGGGAGATTGAAAGAATTGTGTCCATTAACTTAATGTGCAATGCCTAAACTTGGAATAAGACAATTGATAGAGATATACAATCCAGTTATTTTAGAAGTTGTAGTAATTTTCTAGAAGCCAACTGCGATTAATGGAATAAAGCAGTTAAACTCATGACTATTATAAACGGGTCATATGCGGTCACACACTTAGAGTTAACAAATTAGATCAAAAGAAAGATGGTTTTATTACTAGTATATTTTAGATATTTGTTAATAATAATAGGATAAGTTTTATTTATGAAATAAAAAAACTAAAGAGTTTATTGGTGAG
This sequence comes from Fagopyrum homotropicum, assembly GCA_033239125.1. Taxonomy (NCBI): domain Eukaryota; kingdom Viridiplantae; phylum Streptophyta; class Magnoliopsida; order Caryophyllales; family Polygonaceae; genus Fagopyrum; species Fagopyrum homotropicum. The sequence continues at coordinate 108,317,372 of BSWB01000007.1, forward strand.
GTTAATTATAGAGTAACTCATAATAGGATAAGTTTTATTTATGAAGGAGTTTACAAATTATTTTCAAGAACAATGAAAACCTTTGTGAAAATGGAAGAATTTCAACCAGACTATTCCTTGAACATCGATTTGGGATCAACAGTCTGACATGTTCATAACATGGTTAACAATGCATATGTGCCGTACAAAATGGAACAACACTCCCAAGTTTATAATATTATTAGCCAATAGGCAATTTAAATCAATTTGTCAACAATAATACACCAAACACAAGTTTATAACCTTGATGCTCATTAATAAAGAATAACAGACTTTCGATTTAGGAAAATCTAAGACTAATTTAGGCAAAACTCGCTTGGATATGAAACGACACTCAAGAAATCATTCCGGAGTCGCAACACGACTGCACACCGGTGGTGGCGCAAGAGCCTTGCTTCCTGATGTTCGTACGCAAACAAAAGTATGCACGCATATTTATTGTCTTATCAATACTTCACCACGACGAAAAATCTCCCAAAATATGATTGAAAAACTAATGGTGGAAGCAAAATTTTCCAAATTCCACGTGGTTTGAAATATATTGCTCAAAAGCCCACCAATTCAAACCTTCCTTTGACTTAATACGAAGACAAGTGAGGAAAATGTTCCTTCAAAAGCATTAGATTACCTCATTCTTACGCAAAATATAATGGCTATTAGACTTGTAAATCAGGTAAAGAAGGTTCCCAAACATCAAATTAAATGGGAAACTATGACCATGTTATCCTCTTCCATATGAATGTTGAAATGTGTATTCCACACCCTGCAAGTCATGTTCATGTAGTTCCAATTTGGATACAACTTTGAAACTATATGGAGTTTATATAATGGCCAATCAGGTGAGTTGGTAACATGTATATACACATAATATTTATTCCTTGTGAAAATGTAAATTACCAATATAATTGCTAGGCGTCAAAAGAAAAGGATTGTGCATCCCTGGCGGAACATAAAAATACACTCTCAAGGCTCACACACACTAGTTTAAGTATAAATTTACATGTTCTTTGCTTTGAAATTTTATTTGCCTTGCACAACCCGTCTGCCCTCTTCTTTTTCGTGTTCTGAAACCCTTTCCATGCGTCCTCGGAAGATGATATGATGATATGCCTTATCAGGCCCGGCCTCCTCTTCCACCTATTTACCCATGGACTTTTAATCTATAAATCCACCCTTTCGTGTCCCGACTTCTCGGACGGGGCGGTGCAATGCCAGCTTAACAAAACGAGTTTGTTTCCATCAGCTCAAATCAAAGCCTGCTTCTGCGCTGATTGCGTACAGTAGTTTGCTCTCCAGCTGCTCTTTGCTGCATTACGACATGTGCAACGCAAAATGATGAGCATCCCAAAATGGAACCATTTGCGGAAAATAATAATATACCTTTGATATGGGGGAAGCTTCAGAAGGTTCATGCAAGTGGCAGCTGTGGGTAGCCTGTCTACAGCTTCATCTGATGCAGTCCCTGCAGCTCTGTCAAATTTTGCAAATGTTGAGTAAAAACACAAGTCCGTAACACGCCCAAGAAATACAAATAGTTACCTCTGTATGCAGAACGCAGGCTCCAAGTATTTGAATCCAAGCAGTGGACCACGTGAACATCCAGTTACAAACCTGGGTCATACAAAAAAGACTACATCAAGTTTACAGCACTTGAGGAATTATCATTTACAGCTCAAGAAAAAAGCACGGCGCAAAACTGGGGGTTATTCACAGTAAGAGCTGCATCCCTTACATAGATACCAAGCACGACATTTCTTCATTTGTGAAGAACAAAAGTTACACCTAATCTACAGAAGTTAGATGTGCATAATTACTAACTCCTAATGAGAAATTACAGATCAGCCTAGAATAGATCTACATTAAACACGTCACTTGTATACAGTAGATGATTACGATAACGTGGAACTTTTTTGTAGAAACGGTAGTTTTTCAAGTGTTAAGAAAATCACCACTGTCAATGAGCCTTTCGTAAAAAATGATTCCTGCTTTTTCAAAACGATCATGATTTACAGCACATACTAGTCAATATACAAGAGTCCAGATATGTTGCAGATCTGTTGTAAGCATAATTAATCATACTGAGGTACCATAACATCTTTTGAGGACATCAAGTACCTACTCTATCCAGGCCAACCAACATACTTGCTCTATCCAGGCCTTTGAGAACAAGGGAAATATAGTTTTACCCTTGAATTCATTTTCATTAAAAAAATTCTGGAATTTGGGGGAAAAGAAAATCCAAGCATTTTTCCTTGAAAGCATCAAGGTCCTATCATTCAATTCCCTCCATTGACCACGAGAAAACTATGTTTTCATTACTACACCTTGTGCTGATAGTGGTAAAAAGTGAAATTAATCAAGAGGATTATTTGAGACAACATAAGTAACACCCGAGAACATAAAAGTGATTAGGAACATACTTGAGAAATTTCATCTGATTCTCATGAGAAAAGCCCTTGATGACTTCCCAGAATATCTCTATCACATAGTGCTCCTGTAAAGAGATAAATGATCAGATATTTGTAAAGAATGTTCAACATGTGCGCATCAGGTCCAATTGTTTTAGAAACGTATGGGCCACTAAGGAATTCCATGACCAGCAACCAGAAATAATCTAACAGTAAGTCCAGACTGAATGTATCCTAAGAAACTATCCGCATACAAGGTACTTCAGAGAGAAACTTTCCATTTCCCCTATCTCTTACTCTTTTTCGTTGAGGGGGTAGAGGAGGGCACTGAATCTGCGAATGAAGTATCAATGATATTTCATTGGATCCAAATTGCCAATTTAAATATGCCAGTCTTTCCAGCATGGTTAAAGGGTTATGGTCAGCAGTGATGAAGTGTCTATATCATCAATGATTCAATGAAGACAGAACTGTCTAGCAGAGCACCAGGAAGATGGTGCAGCAGGACAGAGGGGAATGGTAAGAATGACAGAAATGAAGGAGATCTAGGATTTGATCTAGAGTAGTCAGAGTATGAGATGTTGGAGTGGTTCAGTAGTCAGGTTGCTTTTTGCATATGCCCAAAATTTGCGGGATGAATAATCATGTTGAATTACACAGCTGCACAACCCACTTAGAAGCACAGCATATTATATTCTTATAAATGTATAATATACTTATATTTAGGTCGCCAAATTCACTTCCTTCTATATTGAATAAGAAAAGCCTTGGCTAACAAAACCCTGAAACTCTCTTAATAAGAAGTAACTTTGACAAGGTAAGGGAGTATAATTAAATCATATCCTAAAATATATCAAAGTTATGAACAAGAAAATTTTAAATTATGCTAAATCAGATAGATATGATATCTTCAATACTGGAATATTAATTTCCCTTATTTCATGCCTAAACCAACGGTATCACCCTATGGTGCTTTAAGTCCACTAACACAAATCTATAACGCCACTACCATGAGTTTCAGGGTAGTGTCCACACCCACACCTTCCTCAGGGCCTTTGTCCTTATGGAAGTACAAAAGCGTTTAGTTTTAACGAAAAAGACATAGTTTTTTGTTAATATAAGTACACATATCCAAGCAGAAGCTTCAGGTGTTACACTGCTGCCTTCCATTCTGCTCGAAGTATGCACATAGAATTTATGGCGTTATAAAGAAAAAATATCAGCGAGAAATTTAGTTTTTGCAAAGACAATATAATGAGATTAATTTACCTTTTTCTAGAATTAGTTTAAAACCACTCCTGGAGAATAAATTATTAGTCTAAAACATTTTGTTGCAGCCTATATTATTAGTAGAAGGTAGGAAACTTACTGCATGATAACCACCAGAGTATTGAGCATGAGTTCGCAAGTCATCAACATCCAAACCATCAAGTGATCCCGATATCAAAATCTGGGGAACAGGAGAAAAAGAAATTGTTTGAAACCAAAAATTGTCAGGCAAAGGAGGAACAGCAATGGGTAAAACATTCTCATCAAAAATCAATGTCAGCCAATTTTGGTCTTTACAAGATTCCTTCACAGTTCTTTCAGAATGTCACCAGATTAATGTTTTTTTAAGTAATGGACGGAAAATTCATTCAATGATATGAAATTATTTACAACAAAAAATTCTATTTCTTTAGCCCATTGGGGTGTCTTAATGGATGATATTAGAGCTCTAAGTAGTGATTTTGAGGAGTTTAGTATTAACTACATTCCAAGACAGTTTAATAGAGCTGCTCACTGTTTAGCTTCTATTAGGCCTACGAATGGTTCCTTGCAGTTTTTTAGCTCTGATACTCCAGCTGATGTAATTGCTTACGCAAATTTTGACATGGTTTAATATAGTTGCTCTTTTTTATAAAAAAAATGACAATAAAAAACTAGGGATACCTAGGAATCGAAAGCAACATGAGGACATGGACCACCCCAAACTTATTCATCCACAATCCAGATATTGTTTTCTTCTTAGTTACTTCAATCTAATATGATTCTTTGCATTTTAATAACAATGTAACCAGATTATTTGATTCATATAAAAAGTGCATTACCACTCAAAACTCAAAAGTAAAATACTAAAGTGACCAAGCTCATCTCCAGAGGGGAAATGACTACAAATGTGATAAGTTGTATAATATCAAAATGAATTATATAACAACGATGAGGTAAACAACATTTTAACAAGCAACATACATAAAACTTCAATAACTTATGGTGTAGCTGCAAATATCATTGATTAAATTACTCTTGTATCTAGCAGAGAGAGCTATGGATAGGTTAGGAAGGGATTATTATAAGGCTTGCTTTTGACAATGTTGTCATCACGCTTTTGCCTCGGGCTAGGGTAAAGGAATCCTCTATTGGTATTAATGAGAGAAGTTTTTCAGAGGCTCTATTGTGTGTGATTATCTTTTTTGTTTTCACTTCCAATGACTCTTAGTTTAATAAACTGCAAGTCTAGAACTACAGTCATAGAATCACCGTTTTTTTAGTTACTGTATCTTCTGTTTGAATACAAGGGTTACAATGTAGAACGAGATGGATCAGGAATTAACCATATAACAGGTTTTGCACTGTAAAAATAGGTATAATTATATATGCAAGGAATAACTGAGGACATCAGCATATGATGATTGTTTTCATGAATCCTGTTGAACATACCTGTAGTTCATGCTCATTAAACATGTCAATCCAATCCTTTCGAATAAGTTGCTGAAATCCTCTAAGGAAGTAAGAACTTTGCTGACGTATCTAAAGGGCATAATGATTTAGTAAGGTCGGAAGCTATAGACATGAAGAATTTATAGAAAAAATCAAATGCATGGAATCAGCTAAAAGTACCTGGTAGTTGAGACGATGATTAGCCATACAATGGATGAACCGAATCACATTCTCATTTGTAACACGTATAGTTTTTCCCCCTGGTATTAGTTCCTCCTCTACTTGCTCTCCGTATTCGTTGTTTACAACAACAAAGTAGAGCTCCAACTCAGAAATGTCACCTTCATAATGCTTTGACCACCACAGATGAACAAACAAGATATCAAACTCTAGAACAAAAAGAAAATGTTTTTACACCATAGAGTATGGAAAAAACATCAGGAAATTGGAAAAGCTGGGAAACTGAAAAATGTATGTACTGTTTGACCAAAAAGAGAAATTAGATACCATTATTTTTATGCACTTTACACAAGATATAAATCATACAACGTGAAAAAAAAAAAAATAATGAAAAGATAAGAGGCAAGTGCTCAAAGAAGCAAAGTCACTAGTAGTAGAGGGAGAAATGAACCTTCAAAAATATAAGATGTCGATACAACTCAGGGTCCAACGAAGTCAAATCATTTAAGTAATTATGCCTGAGACACATCAAAGTAAAAATATTAGAGTACAAGAGTAACAACAACAAATGATCATCTCATTTTCATCAGAGAGGGGGAGATTATGCATAAATGTGACAGTTCAACACAGTTTTATTAAGGAAAACTAAACCAATTTAACAATTAATATGAACTTGTGATAATTTCTATAATTTTTCTTCAACAAGCAATTCACTGTTTCTTTAGTCAAGACATTATAATTAGGAAACCACTGGGGGACAGATTATAAATAATAAAAATGAACTGATAAACATGCCAGCTTGAATTCCTTACTTCTGCTTCAATTTGCTCAAGAAAAATGTTGCAAATGGTATGTCCACAAGAATGCCTTCAAACATGGCCTGCACAAACACATAAGACAAATATTTCATTTACAAAGTTTTAAGGAGTGAATTCAAAGGAGTCTTTAAGCACCAGATATAGGATCACAAAATATTCTAAGTTGCGTACTGAATTGAAGGATAAAATGGTAAATAATTCAAAAGAGAGAAAAAACTAAGTTGTTCATTTGATGATACAAGGGTTTGTTGCTACTATATTCTACGGACAGGAAAATTCCATTTGGTTCCAAATGAGGTTAATTATTCTACAAAGTACTTCAGTAAGTTGCGATGTGGACAGGTGTAACTGGTACACATAATATCTTATCTGTAAGGGACAAACCCTCACCAAAGTATTTCACTCAGTTTATATGCAATTTTATACAATATTGATCAGGCATAACAAAGGTGAAGTATTTGGTATCATAATATCTTATCTGCAAGGAACTAACCGCACATGATGGTGCTGCAATATTCCACACATATAGTACATTGGTCAGTGCTCAAATAACCACAGATCTCAACTCATGACACACAAACCACACCTCAGGAAGTAAAACTGACAGAAAACACTATACACAATACATATGCATACCTTAGCAAGGATGGTCCCAACAAAATGAAAAAATTGGAGATGTTGTTCATGTATCAATCCAGATCCAGGATTTGGATAAAGGAGATGACCCGGTGTTTCCTAGATTCATTACATCAACCAGTGTAATCAGTGTAATTGCATATATACAGATATTAAAAGCCAAAAGAAGGGTTTGGCATGCATAATCAAGGTGATATTATGAAATAAAATCAAGATAATACAAAATATTCACCACTGGTTACTACAGTTGATTGAATCATTAACATGTTTGATAGCATACAAATATTGGAAATCAAGAACAAAAACCATCCTAAAAATTGTTCTTCAATATCAATCTGACAAGAAACTAATAGGATCAGACAGCTAACTAATGTAGATTAGGATGAGTGATGTGACTGTGACTGTGAGCAGGTGCTCATGCATTCATATACGGATGCTGTCAGGTATCATGAAATTTACCTTGTCCACAAGTCCCAAGGCACATGCTGTAGATTCAATCCAAGAAAACTTCGGGAAATAAGATAGAATAGACGTAAATTTACACTTAGTATAACTAGAAGTATGTCCTGCCATCTTTTTAGAGTTAGGAATGAATCCAATTTAGTATGACAAGTTTTTCTCTAATACAAAATTGCTCCAACGTGAGATTTCTCAATTTATTAAAAAAAATTCATTAAATTATTTTTTCTTTTTCCTAACTTTTCAAAATACCACATTTGATTATTTAAACAGAAAAAGAAGTACCATTTTCTTTCAAAAAGACAGTAAATATCCTGTCCTGGCACTTTTTAGAGTTAGGAATGAATTCAATTTAATATGATGAGTTTTTCTCTAATACAAAATTGCTCCCACTTGAAATTTCTCAATGTTCTTATAAAAAATTCATTAAATTATTTTTTTTCTTTTTACTAACTTTTTAAAATACCACATTTGATTATTTAAACAGAAAAAGAAGAACGTAACATTTTCTTTCAAAAAAGACAGTAAATATCAAAATGCAATCAAACAAATTCTAAATGCAGCATACTGTAATTTAAATTATCTTTCTATCATTAGCTACCAAGGTTTTTCTTTAGGTTCTTGGATTTGACTGCTTTGTTCAATTAATTTCCATTATTTCAACCATGCATGTAGATAGAGAAAACAAGCACCAGCATAAATTACAACTATATATAAGATTATAACAAAATCTGTAAGACCCAAAAAAGAAATCCAACCACTAAGAAAAATGAAGAGAAGTTCTCCTCCCACTATGCCTAAGAAAAAATTTTAAGATTTAAAATTAACAAAATGATGATACACTGAACTTCTAAACCAATAATCTAATTTCGACAAAAGGAAAGAGGACCTAATCTCTAGCAACTTCTCTTTAGTGCTCATTGCGGACACAACTATCAAAGATGTTGTACAAAATCAGAATCAAAGTCATAAATAGAACTCACGAAAGATGTGATGCTCAAGTAAAAAATTTATTATTTGCTGCCTATATTCAGGTACCACTAGGGATAGGGAAAATCCAATTGCCTGATTAATTACTAGCTTTCTGGATAATTTGTTAAGAAGGAAAACACCTTTTTAGCACTACTAAGCAGGCTGTCGTACTCTTCCTCTCACAGCGAAGTGAACCTATCCTAACCGCCTAATTTTCATGATTTGACCCTATTAACCTTGTAACCATTTATTATATATTGTTTGGTTTCTTCAGGTTCTTCCTCCCTAGTGTACACAATGAACCCACATTATTTTGGTGTGCTAACAGATATTAGAAATAATATATTAGGAGTAGGGAGCAACTCACACAAACACACATACAAAACGAGGGATTAGGTAAGACTGAGAGGAAAGTAAGATCCCAACTCACTACCTTAAATAACCCATACTGCACATCAAAAGCTGCTCTCGTAACATTCTCCATGAAATCTTTAAAAATGCCTCCACCATCAATGCCAGCCTCTTCAACTCCAAACTCGTTCACAAACGTTATACGTATCTGCACCAACAACAAATTGCCACTAAAGAGTGAAAGCCAAGAAAATCTAGAGCTAATCCTTTCAAGTGCAGTGTCTCATTTATTCTGCACCACTCATGACGGACATTACCACTCCATGGAGATCCTCATCTGACAGTGCAGTAATGCGGTTGAAAGCATCTTCCAAAATGCGATCCCTCCTTATTTTTAAACGATTTCTAGCAAAGACGGCATGAGATGAATCCCTTCTCCTTGCAGCATCAAGTTGTGACTGTAGATAGAACGCCAAATGGTAAGCAGAATAGAAGAAGTCCAATGAAAAATACTTAATTTAAGTGAATTCACAGACTCGTAGGTTTGAAGCTGTATGCACAAAGCCAGCAACTAGTGAAGAAGTCACTCACTGCAAATATCTTCACCCTGCTTGTAAAGGGCACTAGAGATGGAGCCAGTTTAAGGACTTCAGATGCCCTGCTATTCTCTTGCATAGCCTGTAAAAAGTAGTTAAGATGGAGTAATGGACCGCAGAGAACTCCATTTTGGAAAAATGATGAGAAAATATAGATAAAAACAATCAGATACCTGCGAAATAAAATACTCATTGATGCCGTCTGCGTGAAAATCACTCGGGGATGAAAACTCCCGTCTGTTGTTCCAATCTTGCAACTACATTGATTAAGTAGAAAGAACGATAGCATTTTGTCCAAATTTGAAACTCACAGAGAATCAACTAATGCAAGCTATCCATCAAAATGTATCAAACAAAGAGACAGAACAGTGGAAAACCGAATGCAAGTTCTCCATCAATATGTAAAAAGCCAAGAAAGGAACAGAAGATGAACTCGGAAAACAGAAGATAGCAATAAATTATGTATCCACAAATAGCAAGAATGCCAATATTTGTTCTTATTTATCTACAAACATGATAGAAGTACAATTCAAAAAATATCATCAAGAGTGTCAATACCTGTGACAGAAGCTCAGAGGCAACAATGCTGACCCTGTATTGAAGATATTCAAGTGGGAGCTTCTTAAGTACCAGGCTGTCCATAGCAGATTTTGCAATGTTAAGTGGACTTGCAGGATTCACCCACAAAAGCTGCCATAATGCCTATGAAAAAATTTCAATTGTTCACAAAATAATCAAATTATATATCATAACACCAAAGTAGGAATCCAGAAGAAAAAAATTGATCATTTAACTTTTTTTTCTTTATCATGGTTTATTTGTCCTAAATGATCCTTTCTCTGCGCTAGCAGAATGCAAGCAATTTTTAAGATTATCCATGCATCATAGAGGACATGCTACTATTTATAAGCAGATCATATTTTGATAAAGCAAACCACCTGCTTCAGGATGACAATTAAACATCTCAGATCCTTCAATGATAGTGGCTTCTCCTGTTCATAGAACTCTTCGTTATCAACAATCATAAGCATGTGCCTGCATCACAAACAATCTTTGGCTGACCATAAATTTTATCATATACAGAAGATTATTAACATGATTTAGGAAGAAAAAATTACACATAACCAACTGAAGACACAGCAAAAATATACTCTTTTTAGTTGTATCTGATCACATACAGAAGATTAAAACATTAGGAAGAATAACACAATCAAACATAACCAACACAAGACAGGAAAAATATATCATTTGTAGATATATTTGATAAGCCTGCTTCAATTCAAAGATTTTCAGACAATTAAGTATGCAGAGCTATTAAGTGTACAAACGCATTATCCACACCCTCTTTAAGGTCATTTAGTACCATTCCCTCTGTGTTACAGTTCCGATTGGATGATTTCAGGTGAGGAGAATGGGAAGAGTGATGGTAATGTCGGTGGTAGCATCGATCTGATGCAGGCGCAGTTTGTAAGGGATGGGGTGGCCAGTAATGGCAAGAAATGTGACAACAATGCTAGAGAAGGAGTGAAGGACGTAAATAGCAGTGGTCCCAAAAATCTGCAGTTCCTATGGGATAGTGTTCGTGTGACTGTAGATGAATAAGAATGAAGGTTTCTGTAGTAATAGTAGTTACACTGATGGTGGTCGTGGTAGAATGATTAGCAAAACCCATATTCGATTCCTAAATCTAATAAGCAATACGTTTTCAGGAATAAATGGCAAACCAATTCGTGATTCCAACTCAACTCTTGATTTAATCTTAAAATTATACCAATCAGGGTCTTACAAGCATATTCCAATATCAAACTCATAAACAGTATAAAGCATTTTTCTCGTCTCAATTTTGTTCTGGCAGCTCCAATGTAATTTGTGGTATCTGCTATCAGAAACCGAGGGTTTCCTCTCCTTATGACAGTTTGAGGTGAAAGAGAAAGAATATAAAAACAGGAAATGCAAAATGTTGACCATTCATTGATTTTCAAGAAAATAATAATAAAGATGGTTGACAGCAGTTTTATAGAAAAAAGAAAACATACTTGTATATGGGACAGAAAACAGCCAAAGGCAAGAGCCAACCCGAAGAAGTATCTGACAGATAAGACGAATGTTCAGACAATGCTGACCACCTGTTACTTTCATGGCACAGCTTCATAAACTTCCAAAGAACAGCGACAAGTCCAGTTCTATATGTTAAGGTGGTCAGATTTTGCTTAAGGGGCAATGAGTTGAAGGCTACATGCAAGAAAGCACAAGCTGAGCCAACAGCTGCCAACTCCTTATCACTTGGGCCTTGCTGATCCCAATTAACTAGAGACAGACCCCCAAACAGAACATTGGTCTACACAAAAGTGAAAAAAAATAATATCAATAACGAAGATACTTATTTTGACGTGTGGAGTATTATTTATGTTTCCATAATGATGTTGATGGATGAATATCACAATGCAGTTGGAGTCCACGTACCAAACGAAGAATGAAATCTGAATCTATTGCATTGGATATCTGCTTTTCCAGATCCCCATTAAGAACAGTTTCACTGCGTTCGTCAAGAATCATTTCATCGTCCTCCATTATAACATCTACAGAGAGGTCCATGTGAAACACACCATGATGATTAAGCAAAAAAAATGGAAGGGAAAAGATGGAAGGTATATCTAGCGAAACTCGTGAGGATATATTATTGTCTATAAATAAATTATAGCCATGCAGCAAAGAAGTTAGCAGCACAGGTTAGTGAAGATTAACATACCATCGTTATAATGTCCTTCCATTGATTTTAAAGGAGGGAGCAACCCCAACAAAAATGTAGCAACATCAACAAAATCAACAGCCTGTAATAACAATTTTAGAAAATTATACTTGCAACATTTACAGATAAAGCAGAAAAAAGAAAATTAAGGACTTCGCATTAACAAATTAAGCAAAACAATTTGCAAACAAGCATTTGACAAAAATCACTAAGAACACTTACCTGCTTAAAAGCACCATCATCCTTACATTAACAGCTGATTATCAACTGATAGAACCTTTTATACATTGTTGTCTTTCAGCCACTACATTGTAGAGAACAGTCTGTATCAACCTACTGTCACTAATATCTACAGTCTTTGCCCTCAAATAATTCTTAGTTTCTATTATTTTCCGAGGTATGACATGCATCTTTTTATGAGCTGAACAGCCTGCTTATTAGGATTGGGGAACTATTATCCTACATTTCTTTGATTTCTCTTTTCGACGAATAACCCTTTACATTTAGTAAATGATAGTCTATATGCCCTGTAGCACACCCCACTGGCTAGATATCGGACACTACACCGCAGTTAGTTTATACCAACTCCCTCATCGGATCAGGGAATGACATAAAATTCAAGTCACTGTTTTCTCCAAAAATTAAGTGTCATCATATTTGTTACAATTTCCAAGGTCTTTCAAAAAATAACAAATAAAAAACCCAAAGTGTGATCCAAACCACAAATAAGGGGATAAGCTAGTTCCTTCTGAGATAAAAAAAAATCTATACAATATACTATACAGACAATTATTAATAAGATATGACACTGATCCACATCTGAAGTAAAAATATATACATGAGATCTTGACACTTTTGGCTCCTTAGTTTTTAAAATGGATTACAATCATTAATAGCCTTGCTTCCCTTCTTTGTTTAGGTTTTGTTACATGCTTTAGCTTAGAGATCTATCCTCTTCTTTTTCTAAGTTTACAATCTGAAATAAAAGATAAAATAACTCAAGTTACGCCAAGTAGGAAGAAACTCAAATCTCAAACAATGTACGACAATTTATGAGATTTCAACAATAGAGAGGACCTGATCTTGCAAATGTAATACGATAAAACTTTCAATTAACAAACTTGCACAAGGAGAGGGAAATAAACTAGTTTAAAAGAAAAAGAGACAAAAATAAATATATAGCCTACCACATTGAACAAGACATTGGTCTTAGAGAGGGCAAAAGAATTTGCTTCTAGTATATTTCCAAGCAGGCAAGCATAACCTGGAAACTCAGCTGATATATCAGTAGGTAGAGCATTTGTGTGATTCCTTATACACAATGCCATCTGATGAATATAATGCGAGTTCAGTCCCTGCCTTCCAAATACCTGAAGAGTAAAAACAGTATCGCTCGTATAAAATCATTTTATATAATAAAACAGCAGCTTATAGTTCTAAGCAGCAAGTTGACCATAAGGTTAAGAACTTAATTGAGACCTAGAGCTAACGGTAAATTCCATTGAACTTCAACCGTATTAGTAAGAAATTTTCATCTATTTAAAACAAAATGAAGTAGAGCTCCCAGAACTACCTGTTTCAGGTTTGGAAAAATACCCCATAGGAAGGGAATCGTAAGAATTTGAGAGGAGAAGCAATATTTGGGATCAACATTTGGGCAGATACATGTCCCCTCACCAATATGACAAATGATAAGAGCGAAAACATGCTCCAGAGAAGAAGCTCCCGCAGAAATTTGAGCTCGCATAGTCCCCTTCAAATTGAAGATATCATTAAGTTATCCAGTGAAATGAATAAAAGATCCAAAAAAAAGAGAAACAACAATTGAATAGATCAAGCTAAGCATGAAATTCTGGAAACTCATCACAGAAATAAACTGGTTTACCTGCCCAGTAAGTACAATCTCTCGTAACAGGGTGAACACATTTTTATTTATAAGATGACCAACTGTCTTACAAGCCCATGGTAGTTCAGCATCTATCAATATTTTGACAGCCTCGAGCAAAATAACTGTTGGTGTGTCTGAATTTTGGGGCCTCATGAATAGCTGTTCCTTTACTGCACTTCTGTTTAAATGAAAAATTATAATAATAATAATAATAAATAAAGGTTTTTTATTTTAAATCTATGTTACATGCAATGCAACATAGTAATTAAAACTCTCTGCATTAATTCTAAACCATATACGGGACTTGTTTACATAACAAGAAACTATTAACTGTTAAACCTGTAAGACAATATACTTGAGCAGCACAAACTACCTGTTAGTATGAATAGTTTGAAGGCAAGCAAGTGTGAGCTGCTTCACCCTGTGGTCCACCATACCACTCTCCAGTGAATAATTGAAGCCAGAAAAGAGGGCTACAGCATCCTCTAATATATAACCAGCGTTTCAGTACAATGCAAAAAGCAGCAGCAGCAGAAAACATATAAGGCTAAAAATAATATAGCAGAGAGCTAAATATTCTTCTACTACAGTAATCAACCTTTTTGCATTGAGGGAAATGTTAAAGATGATGAAGACAATTGGTTCTAGAAGGGAAAAATATTTGTTTGGTGCAAAATTTAAAGTGGAAGGCAGAACAAAGACTAAATCAATATCCTCTCCAGTTCAAGCAATTAAATGAACTTTTGATGTTTAGGAGGCATTCCTAGGCCTTTCTGGCATGCCCCTATTTTCATGTGTCCTGTCATTTCCATGTACCCTCATATGAAGCAGCCCTAGCTAGCTTTATCCAGGTATCAACATGTCTTACCTTCGTATCTATTCGATATAGTATATGATTGATAAGTAAGATGTGTAAAACCCTATAGTCAGTTTCTTTTTTTCTTTTTTTTTGGGGGGTTGGGGGAGATATCAAGGGATGAATTCTAATCCATTTCACATCTTCCTGAACAATTAATATGTAGACAACATAAGATCTAAAAAGAATTTATATATTTCATATTCCAGCGCGCATAAATGGTAAAATTACATTTACAGGAACACAAAGCAATAAAGAAACAAAAGGATGGGGATGTAAAGAGCAGATGAAGTCACCCTTGCGTTGAACAAATCGCTGAAGCAACCGACAAGTCTCCACAAGGGCAGAAACATCAGTAGAATTTTTTGCATTGAAGAAGAAAAGCAGCTGGCGCAGAAATTCTGAATCTGGACCAAAGCAGTGTCTGTAACATCCCATACCAAATCAAGCACGGTCTCTAGTTAGAGGAAGATTATTAAAAAAGAGGACCAAATGAAGCGAGGATGCCAGATATAGAATATTGCAAGGGACATCACCTATCTACATTCTGGCATTTTTCTCCATAAGTCATGAAGAACTGTTCCCGCAACTTATGATGTTCAGCTTTTACTGCTCTCCTCCCTCTGAAGCATTTCTGTAATTAATTAATAGTCAATAGCCAGCAATCAAGTCTCTAAGAAAGAAACAGTAATGAGGCAGATGAGCTGCTGTGGAAAGCTAGAGCCCTCGACGCTATGGTTTTCTTAAATCTTTTAATGTCATATACCAACTGCTACAAAAATACAAGTAGACTAACACACACAACCTATGAGAAAAGATCACATATTATGAATTCCGGCAGTAGTGGAAATAGGACGAGATTCTTCCATGAACAAATAACGAACAAGATCAGGAACTTATATCCGGAACTTTTTAAATCCAGACAAGACAAGTGCACAACAGCACCACATTCCTTGAAAACAAGGTGGTATAAGCTTAAGAGCTTCATAAATTAAATTCAGCAACCCTACTTAGCATCCAAG
This sequence comes from Fagopyrum homotropicum, assembly GCA_033239125.1. Classification (NCBI taxonomy): domain Eukaryota; kingdom Viridiplantae; phylum Streptophyta; class Magnoliopsida; order Caryophyllales; family Polygonaceae; genus Fagopyrum; species Fagopyrum homotropicum. The sequence continues at coordinate 108,333,046 of BSWB01000007.1, forward strand.
GCTATAATAAACAGCTTCTCGCGACAAGTTCATAATGAAACGAAACGCAGCAATCTTCTTTCTGGTTGGTTTCTCTACAACGCTGTTTTAGCAACTCACATGTTCTCCCCAAATCAATTTGACACTAATCAGAAGTGCATGCGCGTGATAGAAAAATTTTAAAAAATAAACCTAGAAATCGTCAACCATCCCCAAAGAGATTAAAATTGGAGGGGTTGCAGGGGTAGCGAGAAATTGACCTGAATTTTGATGGCAGAGGAGTGCTGCTGGCGCTGGAACATGCGGCGATTGCGCTCCAAGCGAGTTTGTTCTAGAAGCTTCTGACGGTCCCTCTCCTTGGAACTCCGACCCCCTAAATCGACCCGCTTTCGGTTCACAGAATCGCCGGGGAAGTACATGACTGGGAATCTGAGTGCTCGGAGACCGTAGCCAACCTCCTAATTGGAGCTTGCAATCAAATTGGTGTTCGTAAATGGATAATCAAAAAAACCTTGATAGAAATTTTAGCTAATTGTTCCTAAATTGGGTTCGATTGAAGGCAATAATGGAGAGGGGGCGAGGGAAGAAGATTCAAGAGTAAAAGTTAGCAAAGCTAGAATTATCTATCTCTCTCTATCGTACTTTTGACTTGTGAGCAGGGCCAAACAAAGAATGCTTGAGAAGAGCGACTTGGGGGGACGAGAGAAATAAAAAAAAGGAAGTTCCGCTGCTGATTGCTGGGGAAAACATTATACCATTACAGCCTTTTTAATGCCAAAATCGATCATCACTAAATTAATTTACCTCAAAACGTAATATTTTAAATATAAATAACCATTAACAACCTTATCATTATTATTATTAGAAAAAATACCAAATACAAACTTTAAAAACTACTATTTGATACACAAACTATTTTACATTAAACTAATTTTGATACAAGGTGAAAATCTAGCCAAATTTTATTCCAAAAACCGTCCATATACTTTTAAATGACACAAATTGACCCCTATATTTTATTTTCTTGCAAAAATCATCTATGTTATTTTTTGGATACTTAACGAATTAGGTAATAAAAGTTAGTCATCACTTTATTTTTAATATTTAAGGTAGTTTATTAATTAAAAAAGTTAAGAAGTTTTAAAAAATAAAATTTTGGTTAATAGAACCATGTTTGGTGTATTGTTTTATGGATAGTTTGAGGGAATAATCCATGTTTGTAGGTAAAACATAATGAAAGAATATATTACTTGTTTAAAAATTTGTGTAATTTGAAATTTTAAAATTAATATATTTAACGTAAATTTGTGGGAAAAAATCTACATTTCATGTATATATTTTAAAAATTCAAAAATCAATCTTATTTTATACCAAAAATTTATGAGAATGTCTTCAAGTATGGGTCTTTTAACCAAAAATTTATTTTTAAAGTTTTAAAACTTTTCAATCATTCTTATAGTTATATTTTAAATAAATGGTCTAAAATATCTAAGAATTAAGTGATAGCTAGCCTTTATTATATAATTTATTAGGTATAAAAAAATTAAAATGGATGTTTTTTGAAAGAAAGTATAATGTAGGAGTAATTTTGTGTGATTTAAATAGTTATGGGCGATTTTTGTAATAAAATTTTTCATAATTTTACCCCGTATCAAAATTGGTTTAATGTGAAATAGTTTGTATACTAACTAGTAATTTTTAAAGTTTGTATTATTTGTTGTTCATACCTCATAGTTGGTATTATTTTTGGTCATTTTTCTTTATTATTATTATTATTATTATTATTATTATTATTATTATTATTATTATTATTATTATTATTATATTAAAGCAGAAGTCTCCTTTGTCACGAGCATAAGTCTTATTTGCCACGTGTCTCCCCCCAAAGCCTCTTTTATCACGTGTCGTCCCCATGATTAATGTTAGTCTAACGAAAATTAATCACGTAATTTAAGTCATTATTTTGTAAATCGGATTTTAAAAAAGTTTGCTAAAACAATTAATTATATTCTGATGATAAACATTATTATTATCTTTATCTTATATACTAAAGCAACTCGTGAACTTACACATGGCACAGTTTCATGAAGCCACATCATCAAATTTATATCTGTCAGCTTTTTGTAAAGATATGTCCCACCATATTAAATAAATTTATTTTTTATATTTATTTTAAATAAATTACTAGCTAGATTGACCAGATTCTTTCTCAAACCGATGAAATTTTGTCAAACTTTTGTAAAGTCACACCCCACCATGTTCGTCCCTAACCTCTTTCGATTTCAATAAGTTAATCTCATTTGATTCGTTGTTATTGTCTTATTGAGATATACTTTGACAACACATATTGAAATTCTACTGTGTCAAATTTAATTGACTAACTAATTGAGATTATAGTCTTACTTAAATACGAAAAAGCTTTTACCTTTAAATTGTCAAATTTGATTGACTAACTAATTGAGATTTAGTTCCTTATATTAAATATCAATTAGAACCTAAACATGCTCTGGCGACCTCATGGCAAGAGATACGTTAGTTATTCAAAGTTTTTACATTTGAATCCAAATAATACGTGTAACACGGGTGGAAAAAAAAAAGAAAAAAAATTCATTTACTAAAAATATCAAATTTGATACGTTATTTACTGCACCAAAAGATTACAAATCTATTAATCAAACAAAAGATGGTTGGCTAAGGATTATAATCGATCATTTTATATATATTTAAAAAAATTGTAAACAATCTAGATTGGTTCAAAGCAATCACATATAACTACCTAACATAACAATAATCCCACATATAACAAATCAGTTTTATGATTCTCATAACCGATTAGTTTTACGATTTCATTAGTTGTTCTGCATAAAAAGATATGATTTGGTATCATAATTGATCATTTTATTAAAATATATATATATAGGCTGCTATATATATAACACATTGATGTTATCAATTCATCAATTTATCCATCAAAATACACCAGTGACCTCCACAATCATAATACATCAACGAACTCCACAGTCTCAATAGGGTTTGTTCAATGAACAAAAATATCACACATGTGGCCGATCTTAACAAGAAAGGCAATGCGAACAATGTAATCCAAATCCATCTCTTGCATACATGGCAATTGTTCCGTTTCAATAAAGAAGAAAACACAACAACTTTATGTTGAAAATGAGTGCATGTTTGTTGATTTGAAGGTATGAATTGCTCAATATGTAAGTTATCAATTTAAATATTGTTTACGGCATAACTTATTTAAACCTTAATTTTTTACATACAGGGAATTAAGATTGTTGCACGGATTAAGAAGTCAAAGAACCCATTCACCCATTTGGCAAATGGTGGGGCCTATATAATCTCATCCTTTGGGGTTAACAATCATACCGGCAATTACCGTTATTGCCAACATATGTACAAGTTAATGTTCTTTTACACCATCGTTGTGAAAATAATTCAGAACATTGAGATACCACATAATGTATTTTCCTTTGTTGAGTTTGATGACATCCTTAAAAAGGTTCCTCATGACATTTATTTAGTTGGTAAGTTGTAATACTTTTAATTTGCTAATTTATTATTATACTATTCTAACTATTTTAAATATTTGCAAATATCATTGTCATTTTGTCCGACATTAGTGAAATTGTTGATACTACATTGTTCACAAATATCTGAAATCCATAAGAGAATAGATATTCAACTTCAAGACCTAAGGTTTATGTGAATTTTAGTAGTAGTTGTATATTTATCATATATTCATTTTATCAAATAACAAAATAGTTTATATTATCTTAGTGGGAACAAAATAAACTGCACTCTTTGGGATTCTTATGCTATGAAGTTTCAACAATATCTCAATGTAACATCGAATGATGTTGTAGTTGTAATCATTCGATTTGTAAAATTGAGGTCATTTCTAAGTAAGTCATCTAAATTAAATTATTTCATGCAAATTGTAACGTCTGCATTATGAATACATACTAATATTTGGCATTTGTGTAGATGAATTCAGGCTTGGGAATGCACATGGCGATACAAGGTTATTTGTTAATAAAGAAGATATGTCCGAGATGATGGAGTTTAAAGAAAAGTTAGTTTGTTCCAACCTCTAATTACTTTAATTTTTTTAAAAAAAATATTTCAACCTTTTTTTTTAATATTTCTTATCTATAGGCTTAGTGTTGGACAGTTGTATACTGAATGAATCTACCATTACACCGAATTTCTTCTTGAACATTGACTAACGAAAAACAATCGAGCAAATTAGAGAGACCTTACAATTGATCAACCATTCATTGATAGCATGTACTTTTTAATTTAAATAATTTATGTTTTCTATTAATTAGCTACTTTAATCTATAAGAATCAAAGTGGGTAACTATTGCCACTATTAATGACATCTGTTGAGTAAAAATGTACACAAATTTACAAAACGCCTTTTTCTGTTTTATTCGAATACAAATTTACAAAACACATTTTATTTTTTTTATTTGAGTTCGACCCTCTCTTTTTGACCTTTTGATTCTAAGTTATATAAATACCGATGTTTGGTTTGTTTTGGTGATTTGGGCTGCACCTGTTTTTGGACGGGTTGCCTACGTACCTCGTTAAAGAGGATCAAGCCTTACGTAGTTCCGTGCGGTGTTTTCATGCATCAGAGAATCAAAGTCCAAACCCACCTTCTAGGAAGGGTTGCCTAGTCGATGATTCAACTATCATTTGCATGGTATTTATATCTCGATCATGCATCATAAGATTAAATTAAACCCACCTTCTAGGAAGGGTTGCTTAATTCATCCCGCTATCACGCGCATGATCAAGATTAGTGAGAGGTTATTTTATTTTATTTTATTTTAAAACTTGTGACTGAATCTGGTTTATAATTTACCAAATTTCCTACGTATCCTTTATTAGGAATCAAGTCGTACGTAGTTCTTAAAGGGATAAATTTAGAATTTAATTTTATGACTTTCATTTGATATAAAAGTCAAAAATATATTTTGCGATTAAATTTAATATGTATCCTTTTATATTAAAAGAATATTTAAAATTTAACTTTATGACTTTCATTTCATATAAAAGTCAAAAATATATATTTTACGATTGAATTTAATACATATTTATTTGTATCAAATTTCCTACGTATCCGTAAAAATAAACGGAATCAAATCATACGTAGTTCTTTTAAACCAAGTTAAATTTTACTTGAGTATTTGTTTGACTTTATATTTCAAAAGTTAATTTAATTTGTGCGATTGAACTCGATAATTTATAAATCGAGTTTCCTACGTAGTCTTTTTATTTTTAAGACATCAAATCACTCGTAGTTCATAAATGGTATATTAAACCCAACGTGTTATATTGGTTTACTTTATATAGGAGTAAACTCAAGTATACTTACTAGTAGACCACTTTATGTTATGCTAGACAAATTTGTACTTGTCTTGAACACTTGTAGTACATGCCTGCTACATGTATTATGTACAATTTTGCATGCCATGCGTAGGTATATACCTTTGGATTGGTGGTTGTACCTTGTAAGACTTAGCAAAATCATATTTTCAAGCCCTTTTCATTTTTTAATAGTCTTAATTAGTTTATAGTGAATGAAATAGGTTTGTAATCAAATCACCATATGTACTCAAGCAAACCAATTAAGACGTATTGAGATGAAATTCTTAAAACACACGTTACGTAGGTCGTAGACTGTAATTGTCATCATATACACTTTTTGCAATCACTTTCCCTTGTAGCATATAAACGACTACAATTCAAACGTTTACAACCCATTTTTATGTATATTTGGAGAATAAAGCCTCATGCAGAGAATGATTGTTTTGTTTAATAAAACCCATTTTGACATAAAAAAGCTACCTTATTTAATTTATTTTCTTTTTGTTTGATTTTTATCAAACTCTTCACAAACTTTTGGTGTCATGGGTTATTTTTTAATTCCCTTTTCTTTAGGTTCATAACTATTTCGAGCTGGATGGAGTTAAATCAACTTCTACCAAAAAATTATCATGGGCCTTTAACCTCAGTAAAACTGATTTAGCTGACTAATGATGATTTGATTATAATTAGGGTCGGAACTGCCATTTCCATGATGATTTTGGACCGAGATAAGCCAACACCTATACATTTTTTAATTTAGAGCATCAACCCACCTCATATACCCATAGAAAATACATTTTGATCCAAAATGGGTTTACTGTAGTGGTCAAAAGTAAATAACTTTCGAACCCGCTACGGGTTTAATGTAGCGGTCGAAAGTGATTACTTTCGGATCCGCTACGGGTTTATTGTAGTGATCGAAAGTGATTACTTTCGGACCCGCTACGGGTTTAATCTAGCGGTGGAAAGTGATTACTTTCGGACCCGCTACGGGTTTGATGGAGCGGTGGAAAATGATTACTTTCGGACCTGCTACGGGTTGAATGGAGCGGTCGAAAGTAATTACTTTCGGATCCGCTACGGGTTTAATGGAGCGGTCGAAAGTAATTACTTTCGGATCCGCTACGGGTTTATTGTAGTGGTAAAAAAATATATACTTTCAATCCAACTACAATGATCAACAATTCTGGATAGGACTTCATGTCGATTCTTTCACGTGAAAGTAAGAGTATCGGTCGTGACTTGGTAGCTTGTGGCGCTTTAGAACAATGAAGCCCAATAATATGTTCACTTCCCAACAACCCTTTTGAACTTTTAGGATCACTAAATATATATGAGAAAACAGTTGTTAATGATTTCTTAAGATGAAATGCTACTCTGCTACAATTACTAATACATTTGAAAACGGCTAATAATTGCATACAGAGAGCCAAAAATCAATTTGAAAGCGTATACATCATTCCCATTGATTTTAAAAGAAAAGATAATTTCAAGCTTTTTAACAACAAAATGGGTATAAATTGAGTTTAAAATGCTTTTGTAATTGAAGTAGGGGAATACTGCAAACTTCAAATGAGATAGATCTTTGGACCAGAAGAAGTAGCGGAAAAGCAAATACTCAAGTAACTTAAGCACACCATGAAATCAGGTCCTACCACAAGATTGGATCGAATATAGAAGATGATGTTTGATCTTCTATCCTGCGCTTCCGTTTGTAAATCGTGTTCTCTCTCTTTGTGAAACTTTCAATTCGACGTTTATCTTTTTGAAGATCGTTTTTTTTTTTTGCAGCAAAAGTTTCCTCCCCTCTTTTTTTTAAAGACTATTTTTATGTCTTCTATTTATAGTCAAAGAAGGTGGAGTTAAGAAAGTAACTCCCTGCAACTTCCATGATCTTGCACCACCTTCTATTTTACTCCTTTTCCTTGATTTTTTTATTTATTTTTAGTAGAACCGCCCACTACGTGCACTTCTTTGGACTAATTTATTTCTTCATTTTTTTTTGAAATCATTCCAAGATTGCAGCAATTGGCATTTTGGGCTTCTCCATTTTATGATTCCATGTAGCAAGAGGCCCGATTGAATTTGTCTAATATTTATTAGACTTAGGCTCAAATTAAAAATAAATAAATCATGTTATCAAACATGAGTACTTTAGAGAAATTAATCACATGTATAAAATGTAATTAAATTAAATATTTTACATGAAGTAATGAATTATGAAAATTCATAAAATTTGACCCCAAACAGTTGCCCCCGAACTTTATGCGTGTGAGAAATTGAACGCGTTGAAAGTTCGAGAGATTTATTTTTTGTAAGACGCTTCGCATTTGAAACCATTTGGTTTCATTTATACATGCATGAATGAGGAACATATTGTATATAATTGTTTCAACATAAATTTGTTTGGATTTGAAATTTACCCATAGTCATTTGATCAAAAATATGATGTATGGGGATAAAAACTTTTGAGCCTTATAGCATTTTTTTTTTTTTTTTTGGAATTTGATTTTTATATTTGATATTCGGCTTGAAGCCTTTTTGTGGTGGACAAGTGTTTAGTTTTGAGAGTTTTATGCCATTTGTTTAGAGACTTTGTAGATATCTCTTTTAAGTTTTGGGGGGCTTTATTGATCAAGTAGTTTGATGACGTTAGTCAACATGATTTATCTCTCTTGTTTGAGATTAAATTAAAAGAGTTTGGAAGAATATTATAATTTTTTTTTTTGAGGATATGGGAAAATTCACATTGCGGAGCAATTGTAAATTTAATCAGTTTTTTGGGGGAAATCAATATATTCCTTGAAAGGAAATTTTGTTTTGAAGAAATTTGAATTAACCATCAAATTTGAGAATGATGTTCAAAGTAGAACAATTTCGGCATAGTAGCCTTCAACTTATCATCTTTCGTAGACGTATTTTGCCTACTCTTTTTTTCTTTTTAACAAAGGAAAGGAAAATGTTTTGTTGGTTTTTGTGGCTGCATCTAGCATTTTGACTAGCTAGACTGCCTACGTACCCCCTTTGTGAGGGATCAAGCCTTTCTCGTAGTTCTTTTGGGAACTTACGGGACAGTTCTTTTGGGAACTGGTGATTATTACTTTTTTTTTGGGGTGGCTGCACCTAGCATTTGACTAGCTAGACTGCCTACGTACCCTCTTTGTGAGGGATCAAGCCGTCCGTAGTTCGTTTGGGAACTTACGGGGCAGTTCTTTTGGGAACTGGTGATTTTTTTTTTGGGTGGCTGCACCTAGCATTTGACTAGCTAGACTGCCTACGTACCCTCTTTGTGAGGGATCAAGCCGTCCGTAGTTCGTTTGGGAACTTTTTTTTTTTTTAGCCCTTTTTTCTATACACATCACCAAAACAACTCGAACCCACCTTCTATGAAGGGTTTTTCAAGTTATTTCACTATCATTTGTGTACAATGGCCTTTTTTTTTTTTATTTTTCTTACATCAAGTAAAGAACTTCCTTATAAACTTCCCATTTACACAAGAATATAATATCTTGCCTTCATTGTTTGAAAGCTCGTATGCTCCCTTAGGGAAAATCTTGGTGATAACATATGGGCCTTCCCATTTTGGCTCAAATTTTCCTTTTGATTTTCGGTTAATGACAATTGGTCGTCTTACTGTAAGAACCAAATCACCCACCGAAAAGGATCGGAACTTGACTCGTTTATTAAATGCACCAGCTACTTGAGCTTGGTAAATTTCGAGTCTTTGTTGTGTCGCCAACCTACACTCGTCTAATGCTTCAAGTTCAGCTAGACGGACTTTGACATTTTCCTCGGGATCGGTGAGTTGTACCGCAACCCTAAGGGAAGGTAATTGTACCTCCAAAGGTAAGACGGCTTCAGATCCAAATACCAAATTGTATGGCGTACATCCGGTAGATGTTCGAACTGTTGTCCGGTATGCCCATAATGCTTCATGCAATCTTTCATGCCAATCTCTTCTTGATTTTGACACAATCTTCTTGAGAATTTTGCATAGGACCTTATTAAATGCTTCGGCTTGACCATTCGAGGATGGATTGTAGCTTGATGAAAAACTGTGTTTGAAACCGAATTTTTCAGCTAGTTTCACCATTACTTGATTTTTGAAATAAAGGGCATTGTCCGATATTATCTTCAAGGGAACTCCATATCGGTATATCAAATGGATTCTAATAAAGTTGGCAACTTCTTTTGCCCCTACTACTTTCAATGGTAAAGCTTCAGCCCATTTGGAGAAATAATCAGTTGCGGCCAAAATGTATTGATGACCCCGTGATGATGAAGGATTTATAGGCCCTACAACATCAAGACCCCATGCATTGAAGAGCCAAGACAATATTGTCGGATGGAGGAGTTGAGGAGGTTGATGAATGAAATCACCATGAATTTGACACGCATGACATGTCTTAGCAAAATTCATTGCGTCTTTCACCATGGTCGGCCAATAATATCCTAGCCGTTTAACTTGATCGGCTAACTTAGGACCACCTTGATGTGCCCCACATACTCCGGCATGAGTTTCTGTGAGAATATATTTTGCTTCTTCTTTTGATAAGCACCGAAGCAATACACCATCAAAGGCTCTACAATACAATGTATCATTTTTCAACAAGAAACGCGGTGCCCGCCGTTTGATATCCACTTTCTTTTTGGCATCATCACGTAAAATCCCATGTTGAAGATATTCAATGATTGGTTGTCGCCAATCAAGGTCTTCATCAATCTCATATACCGAGGCAACATGCACTTCTTCGGTTGAGTTGAATCGGTCTAGAGCCGATGAAAGCAAATGACGCTCCCCAATTGTGATTTGAATCTCTCTTTCATAAGGTAGTGTTAGGGATGCCGCTAATTTGGCTAGGGCATCAGCCTTATCATTTCCGGATCTTGACACATGCATTACCTCTATTTGTTGAAATTGTTGCATGAGGCATTTTGCTCTTTCATGTAAAGGAACTAAATTTGGGTGTTTTACTTCATATTGCCCATTTATTTGTCTAATGATCAATTGAGAATCACCAAACACTTTTAATGGATCAATATGCAACTCAAGAGCTATTTCAAGACCGATTATTAGTGCCTCATATTCTGCCACATTGTTTGTGCAAGTCTCTAAAAGAGAGAAGGAATATGGAACCAAGCCGCCATAAGGAGTGATAAATACAATACCAACTCCAGATGCTTGTTTTTTCGCCGCTCCGTCAAAGTATAATTGCCATGAAGTTTCCTCAACCATAAGAACTTCTTCATCTGGTAGATCATATGATAATTCTTCATTGTCCGGGGTTGGATGAGCAGCTAAAAAGTCAGCTATGATTTGTCCTTTTACAGCCTTTTGTGACACAAACTTGATGTCAAAAGGAGCTAATAGCATTGCCCACTTGGCTAATCTCCCAGACAACACTGCTTTTGATAAAATATATCTTAGCGGATCAGCCTTTGAGATCAAGGTGATTTGATGGGTTAAAAGATAATGTCGTAACTTTTGAACGGCAAACACCAAAGCAAGACATATCTTTTCCATAGCAGAATAATTGTGTTCTGCCCCTACCAAGGTTCGGCTGATATAGTATAAGGCATTTTCTTTTCCCTCATCATTGTTTTGAGCCAACATAGCCCCTAAGGACCGTTCAAGAGCCGCGGTGTACAAGATTAGAGGCCTTCTTGATATTGGTGCCATCAAAATTGGTGGATTCATCATATACCTCTTGATGCTATCCAAGGCATTTTGGCATGATTGATCCCATATAAATGGAGTATCTTTCTTCATTAACCTTAGAAATGGCTGACATCTTCCGGTCAAATTTGAAATGAAACGTCGGATGTAAGCAAGTTTCCCTTGTAAGCCCCGAAGCTCGCGGAGATTCCTTGGGGGAGGCATATTCATGACTGCCTTAATTTTATCAGGATCGATTTCAATTCCCCGACCCCGAACGATAAAACCAAGAAATTTGCCGGATGTCACACCGAAGGCACATTTGAGGGGATTCATCTTCAATTGGTGCTTGCGTAGCCTTTCAAAAACCCTTCGAAGATCATTTGGGTGATCTTCTCTTTCTTTTGTTTTGACAACTAAATCATCCACATAACACTCAACTGTGTTATGAAGCAAATCCCGAAAGATAATTGTCATGGCTCTTTGATAAGTTGCTCCCGCATTTTTCAGACCAAAAGGCATTACTGTATAACAATAGGTGCCTTGAGGTGTTCGGAAAGCTGTTAGCTCTTCGTCATGAGGATCCATTTTAATTTGATTGTATCCCGAGAATCCATCCATGAAAGACAAAGCCTTGAATCCAGTGGTGGCATCAACCAATAACTCAGTTATAGGTAATGGAAATTCATCTTTAGGGCATGCTTCATTCAAATCCCTAAAGTCCACACAAATACGGAGTTGTCCATTTTTCTTCCTCACAGGAACAATGTTGGCTAGCCAAATCGGATATTGGACCTCACGAATGAAACCCGCCTCGATAAGCTTCTTAACCTCAATATTTATTTGGAGTATCAACTCGGGACGAAAACGGCGTTGTGCTTGTTTTACTGGCTTTTTCTCTTCAGAGATTGCTAGTTTATGCATTGCTACTTCCGGGTCTAAACCAGGCATATCCTGATAACCCCAGGCAAACACATCTTTGTACTCATTGAGAAGTTCTTCATATGTTGTTTTTTCTTCATTAGTCAACAATGCACTAACAAGGACGGGTTTAGGACATTCAAGAGTGCCTAAATTGATTTCTTGAAGATCATCAACTGTAGCTTGTCCGCCGTCTTCCATTTCTGTCGGTGCTGGTTGAACTGTATTGATGAAATCTTGTGAATCCTCCTCTATATCAACAGACACCATGTTTACCTCTTCTACTTCAGCATTCATGAAATCTTCATTTGGCTTTTGCACAAGCAACTTTGCTTTCTTCTTTTTCTTATTGATCCTCCATTTTTTGATTTGTTTTGATTTGTTTTTAGGCCTATCAACATATTCAAGCCTTTGAAAAACAGAAGCTCTTGTTTCTCCACTTGTTGAACCGGTTTCAAGCCTATCAAATACTGAAATCCGAGATGTTGATGTTTTATTTTCGAGAAACAAGCTTTGCTCCTCCGGAGTCAATGTCATAGGCTCTTCAAAATTCGCTGTCAATATACCCCCTTTGTGAGAGACCTTCAACTTTTTAATATCATCCTCAATGTAGGGGATAGGTGGAGCTTTGCTTTTTGATAAGAACTTTGGATTTTTCACTTTAACTTTGAATTGCTTGTTCAACTTCCTTGAAAGTGATTTGGATGGAGGATTATTGGCTTCAACTCTTGACACTACCCTTTTGTTATCACTTGTTTTATACCCGAAGGACCTTTGAATGACCAAAGTTGTTTTTGGAATAGATTGGTCAATTTTCCGTAGAGGAATGGTGTAACTTGTCATGAGAGAGTTCATAACCTTCTCTACCGAATTCAAAGGTTTTTGGCCGGCTTGTCGTTTTTCTTTTGGTGTGTACTTAAACAACACCTTAGAACATGTATCACCTTTCTCATTCTTCCCGTTCAGAGAAACCTTTGGTGCTTGGTGAACATTATTAGTATTTTTACCATTGACAACCTTCATGGGCATGTTTGAGTTGAAACTAACCGCCTTATAAAACTTGGCATCGGCATAATTAACACTTTCTCCGTGAAAAGGGTTTGGGTCACCTCGAATAATCCTTTCATTTCCATTATCATCAGTGTATTTCAGACATTGATGAAGAGTAGAAACTATAGATTTACTAGCATGAAGCCATGGTCGACCAAGTAAGGCATTATAAGAGGTATCTGCATCTATGACATGGAACAAAGCATCTTTATAAAGATTGTCAAGAACAATCTGTAATGCAATGGTACCCATGGCTTTTTGTCCCACTTGATTGAAACCTTGAATGGTTAGCAAAGTAGGAGATAAATGTGCGGTCGTCAACCCCATTGTCCTTAGTATTCTTAATGGAAGAAGATTTACTGCGGATCCACAATCCAAAAGGATTCGATTGACCTTTGTATTCCCAATAGTGCCCGTAACATATAATGGCCGATTATGATATTCATTCCCTAATTGAAGATCTTCATCCGAGAATGTTATACAAGCCATGCATGAGGCACATTGAGTTGACGGGGATAATGAAACATCATTAACCTCCACCATTTCAATTTGATCTTTATAATCATCGGGATTCATAAGAGCTTGAATTAGGGCTTTCCTCAACTCATTTGACATTTGTAGGGCATCAAAAACACTCAAACGTGCGGGAATGCGCTTCAAGTGACTGATGACGTCATATTTTACTTTTTCTTTGTACGGAGCTTTATGAAGCGAAACCGGTACGCGAGAAGTGGATTCTTTTTGTAGCACCTCAATGTCCTCCACATTTTTCTGAGGTAATTGAGAAGTTTCTTTATCAAGACGTTCATCAAAATTTGTCACTTTTGAATGTTCATTAGAAATCAATTCTTTCTCCTTTCTTTTTTCATTGGGTTTCGGAGATAGAAGTTGACGTCCGGAACGAAGAGAAAACTGCATCAACTTCTGGTTCCTCCTCTTCACATATATCGGCCCATGTGGCCATGCAACATTGAGCAACTTCATTGCCCCAAAATGTCTCATCTTCCGAAGGTTCTTCATTGCCATAAAATTTCTTTGGGACAAAATCTTTTAAGGTAACCGGTACCCTCTCAGGTTGAACGTATTCTTCCTCAGAGTCAGAATTTGGCTTCTTTTCCTTCTTGTTTATCTTTTTTTTGTTTTTCTTGTTTTTCTTTTTCTCGGGTTTTCTTCCGATCATTCTAAACCCAGGAGAGATAGATTTTTGAGTGGCTTTTGGCCGAGTCTTTCGAGTTACACAAGTTTTCCACTCAAAATCACTATCAATGTCAAGATCATCATCATCTGAAAACAGATCTTCGATATCTGAGCATGTCATGATCTCATATAGAGTTGGGACCCCAGGACCATCTCTTGGCATATCAGGGTATGCCCAAACAATGCGGATATCTTTGCCACCATCTACTGAAAATTGTACGGGTATCGCCATCATAGGTAAGGAAACCGTGGGAATACCGTCATCTTCATTTGACCCAGATGGTTCTTCGAGTGAATTGGAAGCCACCAAATTATCCGCATCCAATAAGGATGTAGTATTTGATGAAGCCTTTGGAGCTACCGAGTCTTCACCTTCAATATCAATCTCTCCTTTGTTAATCATCCTCTCAACTATATCTTTGAAGACATAGCAATCTTTGATAGGGTGACTAACGATTTGGTGATAAGGACAATACTTTGGATCATTTGTCCTTCCAACTTCATTTGGCCTTTTTGACTCTGGAAGTGTAAGAAGCTTAGACGACATCAACTCATCAAAAATCCCTTGGACATCATCATCGTCAAAAGGATATTTCTTTTGCTTCCTTTCCTCAAGAGTGAGTCTTTTAATGGCATCTTTACCTTTTCCTATATCTTGATTTTGGGAATTATTTCCTGTGAAGATTTTATTTCCGGGTTTAATAAAGGTTGCCATAGACTCTCCCTTTTTAAAGGGTCTTTTTCCATCATCTCTTTTAAGTTCATTTGCCTGAGGACGATAGGTTTTTGCATCACGCCGAGCCAATTGTCGTTCAACATTGCAAGCCTTTGAAACTAAGGCATCAAAAGAACGAGGCTCAGCACTACCAACATGCACTGCTAACTCAGGAATTAAGTTATTAGTACACATCTGGACACATGCCTCTTCACTTAGCTTTTCTGGGCATTGAAGTCTCAAGCTTCGCCATCTGGCGATAAAATCATTTGCAAGCTCATTTGACCTTTGAAAGGTATTAGCAAGATCCATAATGGATACCTTTGCCTTAGAGCTCACAAATTGAGCTAGGAATGCTCTTTGTAAATCATCCCATGTGTGGATTGATTCCGGTTGAAGTTGAGTGTACCAAGTAAATGCCGATCCCTTTAAAGATTGGACAAATTGTCGGATCAACAAAGCATCACTCAATGCGGTCTCACCACATGCTGAGTAAAAATGAGCCAAATGCTCGTGTGGTGATCCATGCATTCCATCAAACTTATCAAAAGTTGGTCTTTGATAACCGGGAGGGAATGGTACTGAATCATATTGGATCGGATATGGCTTTCTATACCCGAGTACTGGAGGGTTTTGTGACACTTGGAATTCTCGGATTCCTTGGGCAATCATTTCCCTAATCTCTTGTGGGGAAACAAATGAGCTACCACCAGGACTTTCATCGTTTGTCCTTATTGGCTCATGTCTACTAGCATTAGCTTGGTTCTCAATTTGAGCCATAAGTGTAGCTATTTGAGCTTCTCTTGCGGCTAATGACCTTTGCAAGTCTTGAAGTTGTTCCTCAACACTTGTTGTTCCAGTCATGAACACTTGCATGTTCTCAGATTCATCTTGGGTTACAACTCTCGTTGCTCCTTCCTTTGTAATAACATGTGGAAATTCCTCCTCTTGGAATAGAGAAGATAAATCTCCATACAAAGGAGAACTTGAGCTTTCTTCTGATTCTTGTTGTGGACTTGGTGGTTGTGAGGTTACTTGAGCATAAGTCGTTGACTTAGCTTTTGATCTTGTAACTGGACCATCACAAGACACAACTTGAGCCTCTTGTGAGACTGAGCTTTTAGAAACACGAAAACTTCTTTCTCTCTTTTGAGTTTTAGAAGTTTCTTCAATCACTTCATTCTCATTTGAATGTTTCTTAGCCCGTGAAGGTTTGTTGATTTTAAGCTTTGGAGCTTTTGGTTGATTACCCTCCTCGGAATAAGAAGTCATGTAGACTTGCTCAAATTTGTCCAATGTAATAGGAATTGACCCTACAAGAATTTGCCTTGCGGTAGTCATTGAAAAATTATCCATTGCATGCTTTGAGTTTAAAAGCTCTTTTGCAGCTTCACAAAGGATTGTGTTGGCTTGTTTTAGAGCCGATGAGGAAGCTAGTTTACGAAGCGGTCCAGTGTTACGACGGGAACCATTCTTGCGTCCCCTCCTTCTTCGAGACTTGTTCACCTTCTTAAGGCTGTTTTCGGCAGGAATACCAATAGGCACACCATTCTTCTTGATGATATGAATGATTGACCTTGGGGCAACCCTAGCGGAAGGCTTTGTGCCATTAAAGCTAGGAGAATTGTCATGTCCAACTTTGACATAAGCAGGTTTCCCATTGTTGAACTTGTTGTTGGGCTTTATGCCCCCATGTCCCGAAAGAGCCATGGACGACTTCGGAGTTGCATATTCCTCTAAACCTTGAAGACTCTTGAAAGAGTTCTTCAAAGGGATTTCAGCATGGATTGCATTGGGAGCAATGTCAAAGACAACCTCAAATGACTTGCGGCGGAGCCATCGTCCTCCTTGGATGACAAAGGTAGCCGGGAGTTCATTAAAGTTCACAATTGCCCTTGATGCCATTTCCTTGCAATCAAATAAGATCAAACATTAGTATATGTATAACTTAGAGATGAAAAGAAAGAAAAGGTCCCACTGGGCGTGCCAAAAATATGTTGAGTAAAAATGTACACAAATTTACAAAACGCCTTTTTCTGTTTTATTCGAATACAAATTTACAAAACACATTTTATTTTTTTTATTTGAGTTCGACCCTCTCTTTTTGACCTTTTGATTCTAAGTTATATAAATACCGATGTTTGGTTTGTTTTGGTGATTTGGGCTGCACCCGTTTTTGGACGGGTTGCCTACGTACCTCGTTAAAGAGGATCAAGCCTTACGTAGTTCCGTGCGGTGTTTTCATGCATCAGAGAATCAAAGTCCAAACCCACCTTCTAGGAAGGGTTGCCTAGTCGATGATTCAACTATCATTTGCATGGTATTTATATCTCGATCATGCATCATAAGATTAAATTAAACCCACCTTCTAGGAAGGGTTGCTTAATTCATCCCGCTATCACGCGCATGATCAAGATTAGTGAGAGGTTATTTTATTTTATTTTATTTTAAAACTTGTGACTGAATCTGGTTTATAATTTACCAAATTTCCTACGTATCCTTTATTAGGAATCAAGTCGTACGTAGTTCTTAAAGGGATAAATTTAGAATTTAATTTTATGACTTTCATTTGATATAAAAGTCAAAAATATATTTTGCGATTAAATTTAATATGTATCCTTTTATATTAAAAGAATATTTAAAATTTAACTTTATGACTTTCATTTCATATAAAAGTCAAAAATATATATTTTACGATTGAATTTAATACATATTTATTTGTATCAAATTTCCTACGTATCCGTAAAAATAAACGGAATCAAATCATACGTAGTTCTTTTAAACCAAGTTAAATTTTACTTGAGTATTTGTTTGACTTTATATTTCAAAAGTTAATTTAATTTGTGCGATTGAACTCGATAATTTATAAATCGAGTTTCCTACGTAGTCTTTTTATTTTTAAGACATCAAATCACTCGTAGTTCATAAATGGTATATTAAACCCAACGTGTTATATTGGTTTACTTTATATAGGAGTAAACTCAAGTATACTTACTAGTAGACCACTTTATGTTATGCTAGACAAATTTGTACTTGTCTTGAACACTTGTAGTACATGCCTGCTACATGTATTATGTACAATTTTGCATGCCATGCGTAGGTATATACCTTTGGATTGGTGGTTGTACCTTGTAAGACTTAGCAAAATCATATTTTCAAGCCCTTTTCATTTTTTAATAGTCTTAATTAGTTTATAGTGAATGAAATAGGTTTGTAATCAAATCACCATATGTACTCAAGCAAACCAATTAAGACGTATTGAGATGAAATTCTTAAAACACACGTTACGTAGGTCGTAGACTGTAATTGTCATCATATACACTTTTTGCAATCACTTTCCCTTGTAGCATATAAACGACTACAATTCAAACGTTTACAACCCATTTTTATGTATATTTGGAGAATAAAGCCTCATGCAGAGAATGATTGTTTTGTTTAATAAAACCCATTTTGACATAAAAAAGCTACCTTATTTAATTTATTTTCTTTTTGTTTGATTTTTATCAAACTCTTCACAAACTTTTGGTGTCATGGGTTATTTTTTAATTCCCTTTTCTTTAGGTTCATAACTATTTCGAGCTGGATGGAGTTAAATCAACTTCTACCAAAAAATTATCATGGGCCTTTAACCTCAGTAAAACTGATTTAGCTGACTAATGATGATTTGATTATAATTAGGGTCGGAACTGCCATTTCCATGATGATTTTGGACCGAGATAAGCCAACACCTATACATTTTTTAATTTAGAGCATCAACCCACCTCATATACCCATAGAAAATACATTTTGATCCAAAATGGGTTTACTGTAGTGGTCAAAAGTAAATAACTTTCGAACCCGCTACGGGTTTAATGTAGCGGTCGAAAGTGATTACTTTCGGATCCGCTACGGGTTTATTGTAGTGATCGAAAGTGATTACTTTCGGACCCGCTACGGGTTTAATCTAGCGGTGGAAAGTGATTACTTTCGGACCCGCTACGGGTTTGATGGAGCGGTGGAAAATGATTACTTTCGGACCTGCTACGGGTTGAATGGAGCGGTCGAAAGTAATTACTTTCGGATCCGCTACGGGTTTAATGGAGCGGTCGAAAGTAATTACTTTCGGATCCGCTACGGGTTTATTGTAGTGGTAAAAAAATATATACTTTCAATCCAACTACAATGATCAACAA
Source organism: Fagopyrum homotropicum (assembly GCA_033239125.1). Taxonomy (NCBI): domain Eukaryota; kingdom Viridiplantae; phylum Streptophyta; class Magnoliopsida; order Caryophyllales; family Polygonaceae; genus Fagopyrum; species Fagopyrum homotropicum. Next base: position 108,352,136 of record BSWB01000007.1, read on the forward strand.
TTCTGGATAGGACTTCATGTCGATTCTTTCACGTGAAAGTAAGAGTATCGGTCGTGACTTGGTAGCTTGTGGCGCTTTAGAACAATGAAGCCCAATAATATGTTCACTTCCCAACAACCCTTTAGAACTTTTAGGATCACTAAATATATATGAGAAAACAGTTGTTAATGATTTCTTAAGATGAAATGCTACTCTGCTACAATTACTAATACATTTGAAAACGGCTAATAATTGCATACAGAGAGCCAAAAATCAATTTGAAAGCGTATACATCATTCCCATTGATTTTAAAAGAAAAGATAATTTCAAGCTTTTTAACAACAAAATGGGTATAAATTGAGTTTAAAATGCTTTTGTAATTGAAGTAGGGGAATACTGCAAACTTCAAATGAGATAGATCTTTGGACCAGAAGAAGTAGCGGAAAAGCAAATACTCAAGTAACTTAAGCACACCATGAAATCAGGTCCTACCACAAGATTGGATCGAATATAGAAGATGATGTTTGATCTTCTATCCTGCGCTTCCGTTTGTAAATCGTGTTCTCTCTCTTTGTGAAACTTTCAATTCGACGTTTATCTTTTTGAAGATCGTTTTTTTTTTTTTGCAGCAAAAGTTTCCTCCCCTCTTTTTTTTAAAGACTATTTTTATGTCTTCTATTTATAGTCAAAGAAGGTGGAGTTAAGAAAGTAACTCCCTGCAACTTCCATGATCTTGCACCACCTTCTATTTTACTCCTTTTCCTTGATTTTTTTATTTATTTATTTTTAGTAGAACCGCCCACTACGTGCACTTCTTTGGACTAATTTATTTCTTCATTTTTTTTTGAAATCATTCCAAGATTGCAGCAATTGGCATTTTGGGCTTCTCCATTTTATGATTCCATGTAACAAGAGGCCCGATTGAATTTGTCTAATATTTATTAGACTTAGGCTCAAATTAAAAATAAATAAATCATGTTATCAAACATGAGTACTTTAGAGAAATTAATCACATGTATAAAATGTAATTAAATTAAATATTTTACATGAAGTAATGTAACCAATACGTGAAATATCCACAATCAAGGTATTGTGACATTTTTTTGATTTGTTGATGATTTATTTATACGCTTACAATATTAGACATTTATTAACAGTTTGTGTAGATTTAGAGTTGAGGGCAAAGTTAGTGATGGCTCAAGTAATACAACTTTTGTAATATTTGATAAAGTTGTTCAAATGATCCTCCAAAAGTCAGTGACATCTACTTTGAATAGTAAGAAAAAGGTAATAAACTATATTATCAAAGTTTTATTTCTTTATTTATATTATATTTTTATTTTACACTCTTTAACAATCATAACCACATTCCCTTATAGGATGGAGACGAGGATGCTAATTCAATACCAGAAGATTTACATGTTCTTATCGAAAATTAATATTTGTTCTACGGGGATGTCAAAAGTTTTAACTTTGACAAAAGCTCTAGCTACACTATGTCGAAGATGAGCAATGATCCTACTCTAATTTCAGAATTTTTATCAATACCAAAAGAATCACTAGTAAGTTTCGGTCCTTATAACTTATAATACACAAGTCGATATTTTATCACTTTATATTTATTAATTTAGCGTATTTATGTGTATATATGTATGTTTATTGATAGATTGATGTCCAACCATCAACTTTGGATGACCACATAATAGAAAGCTCAATTGACGAACGTACGGCTATCAAACGATTAAGAAGCGATGATAAAGAGGAAGAAGGTGTTGCTGATGAATCCCCAAGTCCAATATCAAGCAAAAGAATTGCCACAAACTAGATATTGTATCATAAATTATTTGGTTTATATAACAATATTTATATTATTTCTTTGATTTTATCGTCATGATTTTCCGTTTGTAATTTGTAATCTTATGTTTAATTTTCATTAATAGTATTAATTACATTACATATTCTGAAACACTTCCATTTCTAGGGGTTATTTGTTTTTTTTTTTGAAAAAAAATCATGAAACGCTTCCATTCAAATGAGATTTAATGTGGGAACTGTTCGCTCCAAAAGGTGTGTGCAAGCTTTAATATTTATACCAAGAATAATTGCAAATAGCGAACCCGCAGTGTACGGATCGATGTAATAAAAGCAAGAATTTCAGGGTCGAACACAAGGACTATGGTGAAACAAAGATCGGTAATTCAGGTTGTCAATAACAAACACGCAACAAAGCAAAGTTATCAAAGATGATGTAATAATCGGGTAAAGGAAATGCAGATTCTAGAGATTAAAGCATCCAATTGTGGTTCCGACTCAAGATCTCAAAAGATAACGTGGACAAAGCTGAGGTTTGCAAAGGGAAGATGTTCCTAAGGTGGAAATAGATCACCGGGTAAGTCTCACTACTCACTATCCCAAACCAAAGATCCTTTTACCGGGTAAGTCTCAAGGTACTAAGGAAAGGAACTATAATCTCAAACCAACACACCACCCAAGGGAATAGAATCAACCTTTACCGGGTAAGTCTCAGGGTAACTCTCAAAGATGGGATGAAGGCACACTCAAACCCCAATAAAGGACCTTTATTACCTACACTCATGATCTTGAGTATACAAACAAAGGAATCACCGGGTAAGTCTCATCCCAGGATTGCGTTGAACCAGGAAAGGTATAACAAGGATAGGATTTGGCAAACAAAAACCTCAACTCAGATAAGGATCGGGATAAGGCTCGCCTCGCTCAGTTATATCCCATCCCGACCGAGATGTTCTATGACTGACCGAGGTGTTCGTCGGTTAAGGTAAAGTGTTCGCCTCGAAGCGTGTGTGCAAATAAGCTTTAAATTTATAAAACTAGAATCAAGCAAGCGAACCCGCAGTGTACGGATCGGCGTAGTAAAGCAAGAATTCCAGAGTGTCGAACTCAGGGATTTGGGGGGAACAAATTCAGTTCGCAAATTGTCAAGCAAGTAAATGTAATAAGCTTTGAAAATATTGGGAAAATAGCAACCCTAAAGATCTAGGTATCTAATTGTGGCAATCGATTCAAGATATACTAAAGAACTAAGGACAGAGTTAAGAGTTGCAAAGATATGCTAAGGTAAAGTAATGTACGGTGAAGTTCCAAGGCTTTATATGACTTATCTAGAAATACTCTCTATAAATGTTGTTGAGGCTTCAGTATAGAAAGGATCTAAAGACAAGAATTAATCTCAAATACTCAAACTTGTAACCCAAGGATCAAAACTAACTAAAACGATTAAGGTTGTGACACTCGAAATCGAAATAGAGGGTGATGAGTCTCACTACTACCTAGAAAAGGGCAAGCCAAGACTAGATTAAAGCTAATCTTTAACCTTGGATCAAAGTAAAAGCAAAGTTCGTAAACTAGGGTAAATCACGGGCAGATCTTGAGTTCCACGGCCGTGGAAGATCAAGAACAGACCGTGATCTTGGTTCGTCGACGAGATCTCTCTAACTCTCAGGGTCCAATCAATTTACGATCGATCTATCATCATCTAAGCCACAACTATCAACTCTTCACCTTAGAATTGCTAAAGGGTTTTAGCCAATAACCATTGTCATGATATCAAAAATCAATTTAAGAAGAATGAAAGATGAAAACCCTCAAAAACTCAAATATAACTCAAAGTCAATCTCAAATCCAAAACACAAATTGGAATATTCAATGGATTCGGAATATAACAGAAAACCTCACAAGATCTAAGGCAAGTATGAAGAACGGGATGTCAATCCGTCTTCAATATCAAAACCTAAGAAAGGGCGCAACTTCTGCCACACTCGATCTTCGGAAATTCAAATTGCCGGCGCTTCCGCAACGTTCCTCGCGAAACCCTAAGGTTAACTCTCCCAAAGCGAGGTTGTCCAAAGCCTAAAGCGAGCCCTCAAAAACTCTCTCCTCCCGCCTTTTTATAAGACGGGGAAAAATAACTGTCCCGGCCCATCACGTAAATGATGTGGCAATAATTGGTTCGTCAAAAGATCGCCTAAATCACGGTCTCAAGGAATTCCACGACCGTGGTTTAGGGCGTGGAATTGGGTTACGGTGTCTCTCATCTTCCACGACTGTACTTTAGGCCGTGTAACTCTCTGGAATGCTCTACGCTCATGATGCCAAGATCCACGGCCGTGGTTTAGGGCGTGGACTCTTCTACGACCGTATTTTAGGGCGTGGAAGTGTTAATTGCTTGTGGTTTCCTTTGTGTCGTGTCATTCTCCAACTTAGGAACTTCTTTGGCTTCCTTGGTGTACTCCTAATCCATGGATATGCTCAAATCATCTCTTATCTCTCTCAAATGGTCCGGTTTCAGCTCTTATTCACCTATAATCAACACGAAGCTAATGTAGACCTCCATATCGAGAATATAGATAAACAAGCTACCAAATGCTTCAATGCCTTATCCATGAACACTATAATGAATGAAAAACAACTAGAATAAGTGTCTAAAATATCGCAATATTTCATGCTAACAAAATACTCCATACTTGCCACTTGCTTGTCCCCAAGCAAGGTCTTTTAAAGCTTAGAACACAAGTTAGGATGAAATATGCATGCAAACTCAAAAACAAAACATCTTTTAGGTAAGTGTGCTTCTAGTCAATAGATCATTCTCAAACCTTGCTTCATTCACTCTTGAAACGCTTATATACATAACCAAAGAATGTAAAGCAAAGAAACATCATGAATTGGTTAAACTTCAATGTAAACATCATAACCTTCAACCATTATCAAAATCAAGCATAAGAAACTTCAATTTAGATCACCAAATCAAATAACATTCTTTTGATCTTAAGGACTTCCAAGTAAGGTTTAGAATGCGGAAGGGAGGGAAACTTATAAAGGATGTGGTGCATGAATCCGGGAAAGTGGGCAACTACCTCTTTTTCTTTTTATTTTGATTTACAACACCATCAACTTTGAGCTTTGCTCTCTTCTTTTCACATCATTTTTCGACTTTACTTTTGGAGTTATGGACAGCGGTGCACAAAAACCAAAGCCTAGGAGATTGGCGTTTCTCAATTTCGAGATGCCTCAAACCCTTGATGCACATACCATAATCCGTTAGGAATATCGCTCAATCCGACTTTGGCAAGACACAAACACCCGGCTATGTGAATGGTGCCGAGTTACTCATCGTCATGATTGACTTCCCCAAACCTATTATTTCTATTCTTTGAATGCAAACAATTGCTTTCATGGCCCTCCCACATCAAACATGCCAAAACATAACTCCTCCAAATTCCCGGATAGGTAAGGGAGGCAATTATTTCATTGATGGGTTAAATGAACAAAGAAAGGAGAAAGAAAGATCGAATTGCCTTAATCATTTCATAAAGAAGTAAAAGAACTCATCATATGATTTCAACTTCGATTTCTCAATATGATTTAGATAAAACTCTTCACATTATGAAACTTGCAAGAAAGGATAATCAACACATTCAATTCCTTTTCAATTCATTATTCGTCTAGGCATACAATTGTCATCTAAAGCTCAATCTGCAAGTAGTAATTATCATAGAAATCATCTCAACTCTTAGAAGCACAAAACCTTTTAGAATTTTTCACATTTTTATGGGTTTTTCAAAAGCTTTTTCATGCAATGCAATAATGAAACGTGTGACAATGAAATGAAACATGCAAAGTGTTCTCGAATCAAGGCAAGCAAAGTGAGTAGATTTATTACAAATGATAGTCACACCCCACCCCATACTTGAGACAAACATTGTCCCTAATGTTCAAAAAGAAATAAAGAAAAGAAAGAAAAGAAAAATGAACTCACTAGAAGGCGGTGGAGCGGCTGAAACTGTCAATCATAAAACCTCGTTACTGCGGTGGAGGCGGCGGTGGAAACGGGAAGAAGCTGGAGTCGAAGTTTCGCCCAAACTGCTGGCGGTAAATGTCCCACATCATCCTATCGTGCTCATCAGCTCGTACGTCCCTAGCATCCTGGCGGATCTCCAAATTACCGACCCTCCTGGAAAGGTCGGTAGCCCACTCCGGCAGCTGCTCATACCACTCCGGTGCTTGGCTGTACCATGTAGGTGCGTCTTGTGAGGCCGGTGCTGCTGGTGGCTGTGAATACCATGGTGGCAGAGCTCCCATCCACTCCGGCTGTGATCCATACCAAGTGGGAGGAGTATCTATCCATGTAGGTCTCTCGCTCACACTAGCGCGGCGAGAAGAAGAAGCGTCGGAAGGTCTAGAAGGGCGGAGAGACTGCCTAGGTAGGTCCGGGAAGGTGTCCGGCTGATCCGGAAAGGTACCAAAACCCTGCTCATCATCTCCTCCTGTATCCTCATCAATATCAGCAGCTGGAATCTCATCGGGAATGTAAGGAGGTGTTGCTAGCCTATTCGCATGCATAGCAGCGAATGTCTCCTTCCAATTATGGCATCCGGCCATAATGGAATACTCGGGAAGCCACAGAATGCCTCTACTTCCTCTATCCTCCCATGGCATAGCAGCAGTAGGTGGACCTCGGTGCCTAGGAAAGATCAAACCTTTAGTCATAAGGCTCTTGAGACCCAAAGGTCTCGCCGTTATCCTAGTGCAAGCGGAGCAGTCAATCCCAAGCTGCGTAGCTATGTGGGTCACTATCCCACCATATCCAATGTTCCCGACCCTCTTGTTCTTAAGCTTGCTAATGGTGGAGGCTAAGAGGGTGGCACAGTCGGCGGGTCTACCATGTAGCTGGCGTAGAGGAGAAACAACTCATCGGTCTTAATATTTTGCGGGGTCTCGGTCCTAGGGAATAGGCACTCGGAGAGGACCCTATGAGCTATCTTCAAGGCTAAGTGGTAGATGAGCTTAACCTTGGTATCAGCTGGTTGCCAGCGGTCCTCGCTAGTGTAAATCATAACAATCTCCTCCCAAAAATCCTTAGCGTATACACCGCTAGGAAAACGACCATTGAAGGTCTCATGGAACCCAAAGAAGGCTCCGAACTGCTAGATGGAGAACTCATAGTCCATCTCCATCAATCTAAAGGACACTATCCTATCTATATGGCTATGCTCGAAGGATATAACAAACTCCCTCGTAATCTCCTCATAAGCATCCGCTCTAATAGCGGAGAAAACAATCAATCCGGCTCTATCCAAGAGCCATGTCAAATCATTAACCACATTAAGTGGCTCTAACTCCTCTAGCAAGAGGTATCTTGGTCCAATGATCGGTCTTTCCTCGATCTTTTCTAAGGCATCAAGGTAGTTAGGGGGAATGGTGGGGATTCTAGGGCGTGGAGGTGATGGTTCACTAGGAGGGTTATGAGAAGAGGAGGAACTATCACCCTTTCTCTTCTTTTTATTTCCTGCACTTCGTGTAAACATTTTCTCCAAACACAGAAAAAACCACGGTCTGTTCTAAGCTTTCCATGGCCGTGGACGTTCCAAAGACCGTGATTCGTCTAAGAAATTCTCAAATCTCAATCAAATCAACAGCAAACTCAGCAGAACCTGTCCTAGACTAATTCCAATCTCAATCCTATGCAAATATTTTAAGTTCTTGCGAAAAATTAACCCAAATTGACAAAGGAGAGAAGAATAGTAAAAACCTAGGTTTTTGGATTTTTGAATCCAAATTCCGCTTTCTTGATGGATTGTTCGCTTGTTTTGTCGATTGGATCTTGTAGAGGAATGAATTTGCTCCACTTTTGCACCAAGAATCGTTCGAAACGATTACCGAATGAATATTTGCGAGTGGGGGAAGGTTTTCGGAGTTTAGGGCGTGGAAAGAGGGGTTTTGTGGTGTTTTTGTGAAGGAAGGTGGTTTATATAGTGGCCGTAAAATTTTTTGAAAATCACGGTCACTCGGGGGTTTCCACGGCCATCGAATTGTACGGAACCGTGGTTTTTGGTGATTTTTTCTCAGATTTTGAAAAATTACGGTCACTGTAGCATCCACGACCATGGTTTAGGGCGTGGGACTCTCTGTAATGTGCCAAAATCCGAGTTTCGTCAATTTCCTCCAACTTTTTCCTTTCTATTGCTTATTCCCTTGATCCTACATCCAAAAACATAACATACCGGAAGGTATCGAGGGCAAAACAAAACAAAAAACGTCTAAACTAATCTAATCTAAGAATAACAAACAAAAGCGTAAGTGCAATACCTTGGGTTGCCTCCCAAGAAGCGCTTGTTTAAGGTCCGTAGCTAGACCGTTCTTGCACCTATTCGAGTGCGGTAGGCGCAAACTCCTCAGCTTGGAGTTCCGGTAAGTACTTCTTGAGTCATTGACCGTTCACCTTGAAGCTTTCGCCCTTTTCACCACATACTTCAACTGCACCATGGGGAAAAACATGTTTGATTAGATAAGGTCCGGTCCGGTCCAACGAGATTTAAGCTTACCTGGAAAGAGCCGAAGTCTCGAATTGAAGAGGAGAACTTGATCTCCTTCTTTGAGGTCCTTTGGAATGATATGCTTATCATGCCAACGCTTCGCTCTTTCTTTGTAGATCTTGGCGTTTTCGTAGGCGTTTAAGCGAAGTTCTTCAAGCTCGTTAAGGTCTAAGAGGCGCTTCTCGCCCGCTTCTTTTATGCTGAAGTTCAACCACTTTATCGCCCAATACGCCTTATGTTCCAGCTCTACCGGTAAGTGACAAGACTTCCCATATACAAGGTTGTATGATGTCGTTCCTATGGGAGTCTTATATGCAGTCCGGTATGCCCACAATGTGTCATCTAGCTTCAAAGACTAATCCTTCCTTGTCTTCGAAACTGTTTTCTCTAGGATCCTTTAATCTCCCGGTTTGAAATCTCCACTTGTCCACTCGTTTGTGGATGGTAAGGGGTGGCGATCTTGTGAGTCACCCCATACTTAGCTAGTAGAGCTTCGAATTGTCGGACAATGAAGTGAGAGCCTCCATCACTAATAATAGTCCGTGGTGTCCCAAATCGTGGGAAAATAGTCTTGTTAAAGAACTTAACCACAACCATGTCATCATTAGTGGGAGAGGAAATTGCTTCAACCTATCTCGAAACATAATCTACAGCTAAAAGTATGTATTGGTTTCCACAAGAGGATGAGAAAGGTCCCATGAAGTCTACTCCCCAAACGTCAAAGATCTCTACCTCTTGAATGTTGTTAAGAGGCATTTCGTTCCTCCTAGATATATTCCCTGTTTTTTGACAAGCATCGCAGCAGGAAACAAAGGTTTGCACATCTTTAAATAAAGTAGGCCAAAAGAATCCAGATTGCAATACCTTATCGCTAGTCTTGTTCGAGCTAGCGTGTCCTCCACAAGGTAGTGAATGACAATGACGGATGACACTTTGCATCTCGTCTTCCGGTACACATCGTCGAATGATACCGTCGGGACCTCTCTTAAAGAGGAGAGGTTCGTTCCAAAAGTATTCTCGGACATCCTTAAAGAACTTCTTCCTTTGTGCATAGGATAGTTCGGGTGGTAATTCCTGGCAAACCAAATAGTTAACAAAATCAGCAAACCATGGTTCATTACCTTTACTAATCTTGTCGATGCACTCCTCTATGATGTGTAAATGCTCGTCCGGAAAGGAGTCATCTATGGGTAGATTGTCGTCCTCTAGATGTGGTAGACGACTCAAATGATCCGCAACAGAATTTTCCGAACCCTTCTTGTCGCGGATCTCTAGATCGAATTCTTGTAGGAGAAGAATCCATCTAATTAGCCTTGGTTTCGCATCCTTCTTTGCAAGTAGATACCGGATCGCAGCATGATCCGTGTATACAATCACCTTTTCACCTACAAGATAAGAACGAAACTTTTCAAATGCATATACAATAGCTAGAAATTCTTTTTCGGTAGTGGCGTAGTTAAGTTGCGCTTCATCTAGTGTCTTGCTAGCATGGGTTAGTCCTTCCTTCTTTTGCCCAAGCACAACTCCTATAACTACGTCACTTGCATCACACATAACTTCGAATGGAAGATTCCAATCCGGAGGTTGAATGATCGGGGCTGAGATTAGAGCTTCCCGAATCTTATGAAACACATCTAAGCACTCCTGCGAGAAATAAAAAATTGCATCCTTCATCAATAAATTAGTAAGCGGTTTTGATATCTTAGAGAAATCCTTTATAAAACGTCTATAAAATCCAGCATGTCCTAGAAAGCTTCTTATCCCCTTCACCGAAGATGGAGGAGGGAGCTTTTCTATAGTCTCTATCTTAGCTTTATCTACTTCAATCCCTCTACTAGAGATCAAGTGTCCTAATACAATGCCTTCTTTCACCATAAATTGACACTTCTCCCAATTAAGAACTAGGTTAGTGTATTCACACCTTTGTAGCACAAGAGAAAGGTTAGAAAGACAATTATCGAAAGAGGAACCATAAACAGAAAAGTCATCCATGAAAACCTCCATGATCTCCTCTATGTACTCCGAGAAGATAGCCATCATGCACCTTTGAAAGGTAGTTGGGGCGTTGCAAAGCTGAACGACATTCTCCTATAAGCAAACGTACCCCACGGGCACATGAATGTGGTCTTCTCTTGATCGTCCGGATGTATCGGGATCTGGAAGAAACCACTATAACCGTCAAGATAACAGAAATGTGAGTGTTGTGCTAACCTCTCAAGCATTTGATCGATGAATAGTAATGGGAAGTGATCCTTCCTTGTCGCGTTGTTTAGCTTGCGGTAATCTATGCACATCCTCCATCCTGTCACGGTTCGTGTAGGAATGATCTCATTGTTCTTGTTGGTGATGACCGTCATTCCTCCCTTCTTTGGAATAACCTGTACGGGACTCACCCACTTGCTATCGGAGATAGGGTAGATGATACCTGCATCAAGTAGCTTAAGAATCTCCTTCTTGACAACCTCCTTCATGGTCGGATTTAACCGCCTTTGAGGTTGTCGCGAAGTTCTAAAATCTTCTTCCATTAGGATCTTATGCATGCATAGTGAAGGTTTGATTCCTACTAGATCCTCTATAGTGTAGCCTAAAGCTTTCCTATGTTTCTTAAGAACAATCATAAGCTTACTATGTTCATCTTCACTTAGATCGGAACTAACAATTACCGGAAAGGTAGAATTAGATCCTAGAAATGCGTACCTTAGATGTGCGAGAAGTGGCTTCAATTCCACCACTATTGGAGTCTCTAATGGCTCTTGAGGAGTGTCCAATGCTTCCTTAGAAGTTTCTAATGGTATAGAAGTTGTTGGAGAAGAATCAAGAGAAGTGGTAGAAAGAACGTAATTGTCCTCAGATTTCCCAAAAATTACGGCACCTCTGTTTCCTCCACGACCGTGGTTTAGGGCGTGGAAGTCAATTACGGAACCTCTGTTGGTTCCACGGCCGTGGTTTCGGCCATGTAACTTACTAGAGTCCTCTGAATAGCTAATTATGGTCATGTTGGTGGGAACCACGGCCGTGGAATAACACGACTGGCAGTGATTCCTCACGTTTTCTGACCCATCGTAAAGTTTTTTTGAATTCTTCTTCATACACTTCCTTTTGCTCCTCTAAAGCTTCAATTTCCTCATTGCATTCTTCCTCTTCTCCTATGTTCGTAATGCTCATAGTAATCACATTTTGCAAAGGATCTTTGAAGAGAATCGAACTTACTTCCTCTCTAGATAGCTCTTCGTCATGGATGTTAAATATGTCCTCTTCAAGAGCTGGTTCTTTCATCAAAGTGGAAAGAATGAACTCTACCTTTTCCTCTCCTATGTCGAAGGTGAGTCTAGCATTCTTGCAATCCACCATACAACCGGATGTTGCAAGAAACGGTCTTCTGAGTATGATCGGGACCGGACTATCTGCAGGAATGTCAAGCACAACAAAATCTATTGGAATATAGAACTTACCAAGCTTGACCGGGACATCTTCAACTATACCGACGGGACGAGTTATGGATCGATCCGCCATATATAACGTCATCTTCACCGGTTTAGGTTCGCCTAAACCGATCTTCCTGCATAAGGCAAGCGGAATGATGCTAACGCTTGCTCCTAAATCACATAATGCATCATATGTGACATCTCCTACTCCTATTGGAACACAAAATGACCCCGGATCCTTCAGCTTTGGGGGCATCTTTTCCTTCATTGTCTTGATGAGATCTGACGAATCCGAACTCATCTTGACTTCTCCAAAGTCTTCTAGTTTTCTCTTGTTAGAGAGGATTTCCTTTAAGAACTTTCCATAAGCTGGCATACCAACAATTGCATCAATGAAAGGTATATTAATATGCAGTTTGCTCATGAGTTTAATGAACTTACCGAATTGCTTGTCTAGACGCGCTCTTGCTCTAGATTGCGGAAACGGTAGGGGAGGTTTGTAAGCTGGAGGAGGAATGTAGATGTCTTCCTTCTCCTTCCTCTTTTCCATCTCCTTTTCGACGGAAACTTCCACAAATTTAGGCTGCGGGTTGGTGGTTGTTGCTCCGCTCCTAGTTGTGATATCCATCACCCTTCCCTTTGGATTATCTTCCGTCTTTCCTGGAAGTTTTCCTTGATTTCTAGGAACTTCCTCAGCATTGCTAAAGATTTGGTTTTCTAAAACCTTTTGGGCTTTATCAACCTTAGTGATGTGATTCTCCAATCCTTGAAGCTTTCCCAAGATTGTTTCCAACATGAGATCAGGCTTCTCTTTCCCCGAAGTGCTTCCACTATTAGATGTTTGCCCCTGACTTTTCAAAGGAATGGAAGAAGAAGATGGTGGAGTTTGTGGCAAGCGATTCAAGATATACTAAAGAACTAAGGACAGAGTTAAGAGTTGCAAAGGTATGCTAAGGTAAAGCAATGTACGGTGAAGTTCCAAGGCTTTATATGACTTATCTAGAAATACTCTCTATAAAGGTTGTTGAGGCTTCAGTATAGAAATGATCTAAAGACAAGAATTAATCTCAAATACCTAAACTTGTAACCCAAGGATCAAAACTAACTAAAACGATTAAGGTTGTGACACTCGAAATCGAAATAGAGGGTGATGAGTCTCACTACTACCTAGAAAAGGGCAAGCCAAGACTAGATTAAAGCTAATCTTTAACCTTGGATCAAAGTAAAAGCAAAGTTCGTAAACTAGGGTAAATCACGGGCAGATTTTGAGTTCCACGGCCGTGGAAGCTCAAGAACAAACCGTGATCTTGGTTTGTCGACGAGATCTCTCTAACTCTCAAGGTCCAATCAATTTACGATCGATCTATCATCATCTAAGCCACAACTATCGACCCTTCACCTTAGAATTGCTAAAGGGTTTTAGCCAATAACCATTGTCATGATATCAAAAATCAATTTAAGAAGAATGAAAGATGAAAACCCTCGAAAACTCAAATATAACTCAAAGTCAATCTCAAATCCAAAACACAAATTGGAATATTCAATGGATTCAGAATATAACAGAAAACCTCACAAGATCTAAGGCAAGTATGAAGAACGGGATGTCAATCCGTCTTCAATATCAAAACCTAAAAAAGGGCGCAACTTCTGCCACTTTCGATCTTCGGAAATTCTAATTGCCGGTGCTTCCGCAATGTTCCTCGCGAAACCCTAAGGTTAACTCTCCCAAAGCGAGGTTGTCCAAAGCCTAAAGCGAGCCCTCAAAAACTCTCTCCTCCTGCCTTTTTATAAGACGGGGAAAAATAACCGTCCCGGCCCATCACGTAAATGATGTGGAAATAATTGGTTCGTCAAAAGATCGCCTAAATCACGGTCTCAAGGAATTCCACGACCGTGGTTTAGGGCGTGGAATTGGGTTACAGTGTCTCTCATCTTCCACGACCGTACTTTAGGCCGTGTAACTCTCTGGAATGCTCCACGCTCATGATGCCAAGATCCACGGCCGTGGTTTAGGGCGTGGACTCTTCTACGGCCGTATTTTAGGGCGTGGAAGTGTTAATTGCTTGTGGTTTCCTTTGTGTCGTGCCATTCTCCAACTTAGCAACTTCTTTGGCTTCCTTGGTGTACTCCTAATCCATGAATATGCTCAAATCCTCTCTTATCTCTCTCAAATGGTCCGGTTTCAGCTCTTAGTCACCTATAATCAACACGAAGCTAATGTAGACCTCCATATCGAGAATATAGATAAACAAGCTAACAAATGCTTCAATGCCTTATCCATGAACACTATAATGAATGAAAAACAACTAGAATAAGTGCCTAGAATATCGCAATATTTCATGCTAACATAAAGGCTCGAGCTTTCAGGGTCCACTGGGTAAAGGTTCATTCTTTCATCGTCTTTCCCACAACTTTTAGCCAATCACCCTATAATCTCATAAAGAACTTAGCAAAAAATCATCATGATAACAATAACCAAATATATAAGAAAAGAATCAATATTCAAACAAGAAAACGTTAACACAAAGGTCTCAATAACTGAATCAAACAAACAAACAATCAGCGTTCCTCAATCACAATCAAACCAAACTAAGAAAATGTTACAACTTCCTTCAAACTTCCTTCAAACTAGATTCCTTCTTTCCTTGATCTTCAACCTTCAAAACTTCCTTCCAAACTTCCGTTAACTCTAGAGAACTACTGCTCCTCTAATCCAGAAATTCCGAGATAATTTAACCTTCAAAAATCAACCTCTTTATATAGGAGAATCACCTTCCTAAGATAAGATATATCTTAAAAGGAAATTTCCATCTATAAAATATCTTCCAATCTTCCAAAATATATCAGCCTAAAGATATGCTTCCTTCCAGAAATCCATCCAAAAATATGTGATGTTCACTTTTCAAAAATAGAAGATCTCAGCCAAAGATAAAGATCTCGTGTCCCGTCATCACTTCGCCTCGGTCCAAACGCTCCTGAAGATCACCTCGGTCGAGGTGACACTATAGCCAACTGAGGTGAGTCTCAACTGAGAGTGAATCTCTCTAATTTGGTCCAAAATCAATCTTCTAAATTATTCCCATGCTTCTTGAGCTCTTCTTATAACTCCTCAATGCTCCAGAATGTAGCTCCAATGACTCCTTAGCTTCCTTAGCTCCATTTTCGTCCAAAACGCGCCATTTTTCCTACAATTACAACGAAACTAGGTGTAGACCTCGATTTCCGCAAAGGTAGACAAAACAACAATATAATCAAAGAATATACATCCATACATGCAGATTTATGAAGATAAAAACGTCTAAACTAATCCCAAAATATAGACTATAATACATGCTATCAAACACTAAGTTCCTTGCACGTATGGCTCGTGATGTGCTAGCCGTCCCGGTCAGTACCGTTTCATCTAAATCTGCATTCAGTACCGAAGGACGTACTCTCGATGACTATAGAAGTTCCTTAAATCCCAAGGTATGGACCGTTGGTTAGTTGCTTATAAGTAATAATATGTTGTATTATGTTTTAACTTTTCTTAATTATTATCTTCTTATAATAGACAGTTGAAGGTCTTATTTGTGCACAAGATTGACTACTTGCAAAAATTAGGTCTACCTATAAAATAAATAATGCCACTATTGATGAGGAAAATATAGAGGATGAAGAGGAATAGATGATGAAGATGTATCATGGTAATACTTAACTTTTAAACATTTATTTTCACTTAGTTATAATATTGTATAAAATGTTATATTACTTATATGGCATTATGGCAATCTTTGCTTATTGTTTTCATGTGTATAGAGTTGGAAGATTTAAACTCGTTAGTTGGCATTGAAAAGAACCTATTATTGTTTGAAAAGTCAAGTAAAAAGGTATGTTGCCATAACTATTTGTCTTTTTGGATTTGCTTGTTGTCTTCATGAATCAATGGTCTTATTTGCTTGTTGTCTTGTTCAATTTGTTGATAGGTGGGGAATCATGGAGTTGGAGTTTTAGTGCATGATGGAGTATGGAAGAATCATGTCTTATATTGGTCTTTTTGGATGTTGGCATGTTGCCATTGGTCGTTTTGGATGTTGGCATGTTGCCATTGATCTTTTTGGATGTTTACATGTACTCTATATAACTATGCTTATTATTTTGGAACCAAACATCAACCAAACCGCAAACCAAACCGCAAAACCACAAACCAAACCGCAAACCAAACCGAAAACCGCAAACCGAACCGAAAAACCGCAAACCGAACCGCAAAACCGCAACTGAACCGCAAAACCGTAATCAAACCGCAAATTGCGGTTCAAACCGCAACCGAACTGCAACCATGCGGTTTAAACCGAAAACCGAACCGCAATTTTGCGGTCCACGTTTTTTAGGATTGCGGTTCGGTTCGGTTCGTTTTGGTTTGAGGTTTTTCGGTTTTGAACTGATGCTCAGCCTAGTTTGTCCTTTCTTTCATCTTATTCAAATATACTCACACAATATCATATTTCTTCTACTTCAGGTTCTAAGAAACTACTTCTTCGGCTTCTCAAATTTTCGTTCCATCCTCTGTATGATTTAATCAAAGGTAAGTATGTTGCTTTTTCTTTGTACTCAGTAAATAAATTGATCATTGTTTAGTGTAATCAATAATCTATTTTAGCCCACCAATTTATGTGTACTTCCAAACTTCAACAAACTTTGTAAATGCTTTTAATTTTTTGTTACAGGTTATGGGTCTAACTAATATCGATGATATTTCTCTTCAGGAACACAAAGAAGATTTGTGGAGTACGAAAATGATGAAATTATAGTATGTGTCATTCGTTCATGGAAGGAACATTTATCATGTGGAAGATATGAATATTGCGTCATTCTACTTAATGAAAAGGTAATATGGCCAATCAAAATTTTAAAAGTTATAATCTTTTTATACCAATTATGTAACTCTTTTCTTCACATATTGATCAGGGTTCCAGAATTACGGCTAAAGTAGAAGGAAAGTTCTCTTTCAGTCAGTATCCAATAATTCTAAAAGAAGGGATGTCGTTGTCAGATCGAAATACGTAGGGCTGAGCAGGTCGCGGTTCGGTTCACCAAACCGCATTTTGCGGTTTGGACCGCAACCGAACCGCACTCAATTGGTTCGGTTTGCGGTCCGGCATTTTGCGTTTTGCGGTTCGGTTCGTCAACCGAACCGCAAACCGCAAAGCGTTTGATTAAAAAAAATAAATATAGCAGCTCTTTTTTCTTTCACATTAGGGAAACGCGATTTAGGGCTGAAGAGTGAAGACTGAACTTCTTCGACTCGTTCGCCTCCTCCGGACCAACAACCGAGTCGCCTCCTCCGGACCTCTGCCTCGGTTGCCGGTCAGCCCAACCGGCCAACATCCGAGTTGCTAGTCCGACCCAGTCGCCCAATTCCAGTCTCCAGTGTTCCACTTCCACCCATTCGCCATCCTCCGAGCCATTCGCCAGTCACCCATGCCCTAGGCAGGCACTCCGACGCCTCATTCGTCCAATGACTCCAGTCCGACCCAGTCGCCTGACTCGCCTCCTCCACCCCATTTGTCCAGGCAGTCCTACCCATTCGTCCAGGTAGTCCGACCCACTCCTCCGCCCCATTCTCTTCTCAATTGCTGAAGTGAACACTGAACACAAACTGTGCTAATGTGCTTACCCTTATTTGATTTGATGATGCTTGATGTTGCTCTCTCTTCTGAGTCTTCTCTTCTCTACTGCTTACCCTTATTTGATGCTTAATTGTGTGCAAGTCCGACCCACTCTTTGATTTGATGATGCTTGATGTTGCTCTCTCTTCTCTACTATTTACCCTTATTTGATGCTTAATTGTGTGCAAGTCCGACCCACTCTCTCTATGTGTGTTGTGCTTACCCTTGTGTTAACTTCTGTTCTGTTGCTTTGCTTGTGAGCTTGGTAAGGGTTTGTAAAATAGTTTTTGGGTGGTAAATTGAATGTTGACATCAAAATGTTGGTGTAGCAACCAACTGACCTTAGCTCTGCTGTAGTTTGTAGAACATAAGTATTTATGTGACTGTCACAAATGTGTATTTTATCTGATTCTTTGATTGTTGACTACTCATGTTGTTTTTGAATAGATGTCGAGTTCCCAAGTACAAAGAGGAAGGAAGAAATCTACCGCCAAAAGAATTCGATTATCTTCTCCAACCGCTTCTGCTTCGGATACATCAACAAATTCTTATCATCCTGATGATGAGAATGAAGATGTGACGTTTCCTCCGTCAACGAACCTACCACCACCGAGTACCACACCAACTCCATCGGCACCAAGTTCCGTTGCACCAACTCCAAGTGATGTCAATAGAGTTTACATTGACGTAATTAAGAGGAAAAAGGGAAAAGGGCTGTTTTGGGATCACTACAAACAATACCGTGATGAGAATCAAAAGTTAAGGGCCGAGTGCATCCATTGTGGCAAGACATTTGCAGCTGAACAAAGGACTAATGGCACATCAAATCTGACCGGTCATCTTGGGAGATGTGTAGAAAATCCGGCCAACAAAAGTAAAGGTACCCAATCTAAAATTGTCTTGGAAGAAATTGTTGAAAGTGGACAATGTAAAGTAAAGAGTTGGGTGCTAAATCAAGCTGATTCTAGAAAGTCTTTGGCTGAAATGATTATTCTTGATGAATTGCCTTTTAGGCAAGTGGAAAAATGTGGTTTTAAAAGATTTGTTGCTACTACTTGTCCTACTTTTAAAGTACCTTCGCGTCACACTGTTTTTAGAGATTGTTTTGAAGTGTACTTGAATGAAAAGGTTGCATTGCATGGTTGGTTGAAGAAGAATTGCCAAAGAGTTAGTTTGACTACTGACACATGAACTTCAGTTCAAAGAATTAACTACATGGTTGTAACTGCTCATTTTATTGATAATGAATGGAATTTGCAGAGAAGGATATTGAATTTTTGTCAGATAACTAGTCATAGGGGTGAATCACTTGCTAGAGGGATTGATGATTGTTTGAGAGCATGGAGTTTAGATGCTAAGTTGTTTACCATCACTGTTGATAATGCTAGTTCTAATGATGTGATGTGTGATACCTTGAAAGCAATGACTGTAGCAAATGGATCATGTATTTATAGTGCACATAACATGCATATGATATGTGTAGCTCACATTGGTAATTTGATTGTGAATGATGGTTTGAAGTTGCATATGACTTGTGTTGAAAAAGTGAGATCCATTGTCCGGTATGTAAGGTACTCTCCTGCTAGACTACATGTGTTTAGAGAAGAAGCTAAAAGGTTGAAAATTGAATGTAAAAGGAAGATAGTCCTTGACGTAGCTACTAGATGGAACTCCACTTATTTGATGCTTGATGTTGCTTTGAAATACAAGTTTGTTTTTGACCGGATTGATACTCCTAGAGGAGGTAATGATGCTTGCTTAGGGGCTATTACTACAGATGAGTGGAAGAAGATTGAGCTTCTTGTGAAGTTTTTAGCTGAGTTTTATAAGTGCACTAAAGATGTGTCAGGATCATCTTATGTGACGATCAATAATGATTTCTACCACATTGGTCACCTCATCGATGTGTTGAATCAGTTGATGAGTAGTGATGATATTGATTGTAGTTCAATGGTCATTCAGATGAAGGTAAAATGTGATAAGTATTGGGGCAGTTTGGAGAAGATGAATATGTTGATCTTTATTGCTATTATTCTGAATCCGACACAGAAGTTCCTTATGGTGGAAAAGGGTCTTGGAGCTATACATGGGGTGGAAAAAGGTAAAGAATTATCACAACAAGTCAAGGACTACACTTCTAGATTGTTTGAGCAGTATAAGGTTTTGTATATGACTCAGCGTTCTCAAGACTCGGGTACTCAAGTTTTATCAAGTTCTAATTTACATGGAGGGGGAGGTAAATTACTTCCTTTAACTTTTAAACTTATATTATTATTACTTATTATATTCTTATGACTACATGAAGACAATGAGTTTATTACCCCAGGTAATACGTTTTTTGAAAAACTATTTGGACAACTTGATGATGATTGCGGTTCTGATGGTGAATTTGCTACATCTGAGCTTGATGCATATTTGATTGAGCCGAGGACTTCAGGTAAGATGACTGATCTATTAGGGTGGTGGAGAGTGAATGTAGGAAGATATCCTATCCTTGCACGTATGGCTCGTGATGTGCTAGCCGTCCCGGTCAGTACCGTTTCATCTGAATCTGCATTCAATACCGGAGGACGTACTCTCGATGACTATACAAGTTCCTTAAATCCCAAGGTATGGACCGTTGGTTAGTTGCTTATAAGTAATAATATGTTGTATTATGTTTCAACTTTACTTAATTATAATCTTCTTATAATAGACAGTTGAAGGTCTTATTTGTGCACAAGATTGGCTACTTGTAAAAATTAGGTCTACCTCTAATATAAATAATGCCACTATTGATGAGGAAAATATGGAAGATGAAGAGGAAGAGATGATGAAGATGTATCATGGTAATACTTGACTTTTAAACATTCATTTTCACTTAGTTATAATATTGTATAAAATGTTATATTACTTATATTGATTATGGCAATCTTTGTTTTGCTTATTATTTTCATGTGTATAGATTTGGAAGATTTAAACTCGTTACTTGAAATTGAAAAGGGACCTATTATTATTTGAAAAGTCAAGTGAAAAGGTAAGTTGCCATAACTATTTACCTTTTTGGATTTGCTTGTTGTCTTCGACTCTTCATTGATCAATGGTCTTATTTTGCTTGTTGTCTTGTTCAATTTGTTGATAGGTGATTAGGTGGTGAACCATGAGTTGGAGTTTTAGTGCACGATGGAGTATGAAAGAATCATGTTTTATTTTGGTCGTTTTGGATGTTGACATGTTGCCATTGATCGTTTTGGATGTTGGCATGTTGCCATTGGTCGTTTTGGATGTTGGCATGTTGACATTGGTCGTTTTCGATGTTTACATATACTCTATATTACTATGTTTATTATTTTGGAACCAAACAGCAACCAAACAACAACCAAACCGCAAAACCGCAAACCAAACCGCAAACCAAACCGCAAACCAAACCGCAAAGCCGCAAACCAAACCGCAAACCAAACCGCAAAACCGTAACAAAACCGAAAATTGCGGTTCATTTGCGGTTCGAACCGCAACCGAACCGCAACCGTGCGGTTCAAACCGCAAACCGAACCGCAAATTTGCGGTTCTGTTTGCGGTCCATGTTTTTCAGGTTTGCGGTTTGCGGTTCGGTTGCAGTTCGGTTTGCGGTTTGCGGTTTTGGACCGATGGTCAGCCCTAGAAATACGTTTTGGTACCACGAGACCATGCTCCTAGAACTGATTCATACGATTATGTACTTCTGCTAAAGGAACAAACCAACATTTGTGTCTATCTCGAGGGAATAAAATTCCTCCTTATGGATTTAAATTCTAATTTTTTGATAATATACTTCAAAATAAAACCAGCGGAAACATCTTAATAGGTATGTAATATACTAATTCAACGTGACTTTCTAATTAATTTCTTAAATTGATATATGTTTTTTTTTTTTTTAAAAATCACAAAGCCTCATATATTAGCCAGATCCATCAACAACAAAGAGTTCAAATGTTCAAGAAAGCTATCAATCTGACTGAACAAAACAAAAGACAAAGGTAAAAGAGAGGCCATCCAATGTGCAGGTTTATTGTTCAGACGCCCAGTAAAACTCCAAACGTAGGTCTCCATGGGATTGGCACACAGCTTAACCAAAGACAAGATATCCCCCAAATTTCCCTTAACCACAACATCGCTTGAGAATAAAGAGACTAAAGGTTGTGCATCTGTTTCACAAATAATGTTGCTCCATCCATACTCGATTAATTGTCAAGTCAATCGCTTAAAGAATCGCAAGCCCCTCCGCCAAAGACACATAGTAGTCGTTAGAGATCCGTTTTGATGCTGCAAGGAGAGTCACTCCCAACGCGTTCCTGGCCACAAAACCAACACCACATCGGCTACCCTTCGTAACAACGACATCACAGTTCAACTTCACCACTCCCGCCCGAGGGCAATTCCATCTACCCCATCCAAACTAAGTAGACATACCCCTCACAATACATACACCATCACTCCATGGTTTATCCATGTTTCCTCAAATTTCATCCAATATCGGCCCTTCAGAAAGCGATTTACCATCGAAAATCCATAAATTACGTTTCCTCTAGATCCACCACGTCACAATCATCCAATAAAGAAGTTCCCTTTGATACTGTCCCTACAACACTTCTGTAACACCCCAAATCTGATAGACTCGGGATGCTACGGGCTAGGACCTCACAATGGGTCCTGACCCTTAGCCTGACAACAACTTCACCGGACCTTACAACACGGCACAAATAAAAGCCAAATGAAAAGATTTTAATGCATGATGAGTATCGGAAATACAACTTTAAAACATAATCCCAGCCGAGTTCTCAAAATAAACAACAAGACGACATCTGAAATAGTAATAATAAAAGATAACTGATCCCGTCCTATAATGTACGGAACCCCGGCTGCTCACTACCGCCGGATCACTCAACCGCCTCTCTAACCTGCAAAGTATCTACAAGCGGTATAAAACCGTTAGCTAAACATTCTATGCATTAGAATAAAGGTAAAGGCACATAAACACATAATGAACACATTCAACATGCAACACTCAAGTCAATTTATTATCTTTGTTTAAGTCATATCCTTTACTAATGATACTTATTTTGTGACACGAGGGATTTCCAAACCTCGCCTCCGTCTCCATTTACTAGCAAGGAATGATAGTAATGCATCTGACCGTCTACCTGCCTGGTCTAGTCGTAGAGAACCTCCTAGCTCTTGCAAGAGCTAGACAGTGATGTCACCACCCGTTATCATACACTTGGGCCAATTACGTAATATATAGGTCATCCTATTCTAGTTTCGTTGTTTAACATGACTAACACACTCCACCAAAACAAAATACGCTAATATGAAGAAGTCAGCTAAGTAAGTCCGTTGACTTACTAGTCCCAACGCGAAACCCGATCGAACTCTCTCAACCTCCCGTGAGAAAACATGCAACGCCTGTTCAACACAAGGCACGCTGATCAAACACCACTCTAGTCAACTAGAAGTCCTTACACTTCTAGGTTCAACATCCTCTCAAGAACAACAACACTCTAGTCAACTAGAAGTCCTTAGACTTCTAGGCTTAATATCCTCTCAAGAACAACATCATTCTAGTCAACTAAAAGTCCTTAGACTTCTAGGCTCAACATCCTCACATGAACAACATCACTCTAGTCAACTAGAAGTCCTTAGACTTCTAGGTTCAACATCCTCACAAGAACATAAACACATAAGATAGATTGACGCTTAAAATCTAACACAATTCTTCTAAACCAAACTATACTTCTACCCAACTTCGGAACATCCTAAATATGGATTAAACCAACGGATCGTTCTCAACTTTTACCACATGCTCGTGTGTATATCCATAAACAACATATCCAAAAATAAAGTCCAACAGAGGTTAATAACCCTTCCAAATCTACCTCACAAAACTGCATCCCAAGCAGTTTTTCTAACACTTAAAATATTTCAGCAACCATCTTGAAAACTGCTTACAACCTCGACTTATAAAAATCATAACTACTAAACCTCTCGATGAAATCCTCTCAAATTTTGATATATTCAACCATGCAATCTTAAATATAACATATCCAAAATTCAAGTCTAACCAAGGAATATAACCCAATCAAATCTGTTCCACAAAACTGCATCCCAATTAGTTTTTTTTTCTCAAACTTAGAATATTCAGCACTGTTCTAAAAATTGCATGAGGAACCAACTTTTGAGAATCATATCTCCTAAACTAAAACTCGGAATACTCTCAAATTTCAGTATGTTATACTTTATAATACCAACTGTAACATATCCGAAATTCAGCAACAAAGGAGGAGTCTAACTTACCCAAGTCTAGACCCGACCCTGCGGCTGTTGTCCAGAAACGTCGCCTCTTGAGTCCTTCGATTGCACAACCGCCTTCTTAAGGTCTCCTTTGATGCTATGGACGTCCTCTAGCTTCCAACACAAGGTCTTAGCCTTCCTTCAAGGTCTAGACACATCATCACACAAGCAAGAACAAGAAGAGGCTATTGAGTGTGAATCCATGGAGATCTTCCAATCAAGAGTTATGGAGAAGAGGAAAGGAGAAGAAGGAAGAGGAAGGAAGGAGAAACTTACCCTAGCACGTCTCTGTAGTCCTAGCTTCACGTGGTAACCTCAAAGGTTGATGGAGCAAGAATGGAGGATGAAAATGGAGGTGATGATTTGGAAGAAGAGAGAAAAACAAAGTAACGTGAAAAAGAAATGAGAGAGGAAGAGATGGGCTGCATAAAAGAGTGGGATAACCAAAAGACGCCAGCCATGAAACTCCCACTCATTAATAGGACGAAGCTTAATGGTGAAAATGTGAATGGTTGGGCGAGAAGATACTGAATTCTCGCAATAGCATGTCACCGCCCCCGCGGGACGTCCAAGCCGCGGTCGTGGGCCTTCTAAGCCGCAAGGCCGGTAGCCGTTGCTCAAGACTTCTAACGTCTCTCATAAATGGAACCAAAAATTCCGGACATTACAACTTCCATAGCCCATTGACGCACATCCCTTGCATTGTGACCAGCCTTGGCTATCTCCGTATACTCCTCCTTCCAGATTTTCTTGATCCCTTTACAACAAAGAAGAAGATGCATATGAGATTCCTCCAATCCGCACACATCACAACAAGCTTCTTCAGACACTCTTCATTGGACTAGATTAATCAGACAAGGAAAAACTTCCATACAAGCTATCCAAGCCAAGAATTTCATAGAAGGAGGCACCTTAGTAGTCCAAAACTTCTTCCAGAAACTTTTAAGTTCCAACGACGAAGAGCAATTGCCAAAACTAGAACTCAAATTCCTGATATTCATTGCCTAGTGATAATCCGAGTTTACAAAATACGCTCTATTCTTTGTGTGATACCACTAATAGCCATCTTTAATCTCATGAGAGATCAGTTGGATCTTCATAATTTCCCGAGCATCACACGGGAGGAATAGACTGCAAATGACCTCCCCACGCCAAGAGCCATTATTCTAGTCAATAAGATCAATAACACGCTGCTCAGGGTTAACGCCAACACGGATGAGCACAGGTTTAAAAGTGTAAGATCTAGGAACTCATACATCCCTCCAAACCATAATATTAGAGTCATTGCCAACCGAACTACAGATCCCAGCTTTAAGAACGCATCTCCCCTTCAAAAATACTTCTCCACGTGTAACTCGGCCTATGCCCGACGTTTAGCCAAAAGAAACGATGAGTGAGCGTAGTACCTAACCTTAAGCAGTTTGTCAATAAGAGAATCCGGTTCCATCAATGTTCTCCACCCTTGTTTTCCAAGAAGAGCCAAATTGAACGCTTTCAAGTCAGCCAAAGCCCACCATCCTCCTTAGCAACACACATTTGTTTCCACGACATCCAATGAATCTTCTTTATACAGTCAGTGCTTAGCCACCAGAATTTGTTCATGAGGGTTTCAATATCGTTGCAAACATCCCCGGGCATCTCAAAACATGACATAGTATATTGAGGGATCGCTTGTACCAACGCTTTCAACAAAACCTCATTTCCCGCTCTACTTATAATGGACTCCTTCCTTATCTTGAGTTTCTTCCAAACTCTCTCCTTCACATTTGCAAATATTGCCTTCTTTGATCTGCCTAACATGGTAGGAAGCCCCAAGTATTTTTCATGAGCTTCGACTCCTTAATTCCTATAAGGTCTTTCAATTCCATCCTTCAAGTTTGAACGACATTCTTACTAAAATATAGCTCTGACTTTGCAAGTTTGACTTATTGTCCCGATGCGACTTCATACTCATGAAGGATATGTCTAATTTTGGTGCACTATTCAACAGAAGCCTTAACAAAGATAATACTATCATTAGCAAAGAACAAGACAATAATGAAGCCCTAGAAGAGGACCCTCGATTTTATAAAAACTCGAGGTAAGAAGACTTGAGACCCCCAACTAGGAACAACGCAAGTTGCAAATGTCCACTTAGGTCGAGTTCACTCAGAATACTCAATCAAAGAAACCAAAAACTCAAGCTATGTGTAAATATCTAAAGGCATTGGAAAAACTCGAGGCATAAGCTCTTCAACCCGACCTAAGGGTACACAAAACTCGACCCAAGCTACCCGATGTGAACCACTTTTGCAACTAACTCACACTTGATGTGTGAGTTTGTTATGATGATTCTGGGGGGGGGGGGACACGAATTTTACCCTATAAATAGAGGGCACAAATGCTTGTATTTGATATATTATCCAAGGAACAAAACAATTCTCTCTTTGTAAGCAAGTTTGCCGATTAGCAATGAAACAATTGAAGTTTTCTTGAAGTTCTTCACAAATCTCTTCTCTACATCCATTTTCAATCTTGTTTTGCCCAAAACTTTGGATTTGTAAGTCTGTTTTAGTCCATTCTTCTTCCTACATTTCTTTTTTTTTTCAATCTAGTTTGTCACCATGGTATTCATTTCATTTGTTTTTGTTATTGATTTTTGGTCATGAGTGAGTAGTCACCTTGCTAGGATTTGGGGGTGATAATTCCAAATCATGCTAGAATTGTGTTGATCTATGTTGTGTTTATGAAAATATGGGGAATCAAATGCATCGATTAGTAGTATATAGAAGGTTCTTAATTTATTTGAATGTTCATCCGGACTTGATCTTATTTTGAATATCGGATGCTAGATTAGTTATAATATAGATTATTCAGTTAGCACATTGTATATTTTCACGCATGAATGAGTATTTTGATGAATTAATCATCTTACATGAGACCTATAAGTTATTCTAAGGCGATTGTGTAATGTTTAATATCTATGATGCTTGAATAATGCTAGCTAGGTGTTCGCTCCAAACGGTGTGTGCAAGCTTTAAATTTATAACCCTAGATGTAAGCTTAAAACAAGGATGCGAACCCGCAGTATACGGGTCAATCGTAGTAAAAATCAAGGAATTCCAGGGGTCGATCACAGGGACTTAGTGAAACAAAGTCCAATCACGGTATACTTATGTGTAAATACTAACCACAAGAGGTGATCAAAATAATCAAAGATGATAAAGAAGTCAATAAAGCAAACATGCAATTCTAGGGATTAAAGCATCTAGTTGTGGTTCCAACTCAAGATCTAAAGATAAGCGGACAAAGCTGAGGTTTTTGCATGGGGAAGGTGTTACTAAAGTGGAATAGATCACCGGGTAAGTCTCACTACTCACTAATCCAAAACCGTAACTCCTATTACCGGGTAAGTCTCAAGGAATTAAGATAAAGAACTATAACCTCAAACTAACACACCATCTAAGGGGATAGAATCAACCTTTACCGGGTAAGTCTCAGGCTAACTTACAAAGATGGGATGAAAGCACACTCAAACCCCAATAAAGGATAAACCTTTATTACCTACACTTATGATCGTTGGTACACAAACAAAGGAATTACCGGGTAAGTCTCATCCTAAGCTTGCATTGAACCAGGAAAGGTGTAATAAGAATAGGATTTGGCAAACTCTAACACTTAACTCTCAGTTTCGGATCAGATAAGTCACCTCGGTCAGAAGAATTCCACCCCGGCCGAGATGTTCATCGACTGAGCGAGATGCTTAGGGTTAAGGTTAAAGACTCGAACTTTCAGGGTCCTACTGTGATTAAGATCATTCTATCATTATTTTTCCCACAACCTTCAGCCAATCACCCTAGAATCACACAAGGAAATTAGCCACTCATCATCATGAAAGCAATAATCAAATATATGGGAAGAAGGTGAATATTTGAACAAGAAGAATTTAATGAAAAGACTTCAATAACTAAATCAAATATCACAACAAAAGCGTTTCTTGGATATAAATCCAACAAAGGAAGACAACAAGGAAGGGAATCTAAGATAATCTTACTAAAACTCTTCAAAAAGCTATAAAAGCTACAATCTTCCTTCTTCAACCTTCAAAAAGGTTCTTCAAATCTCCCAACTGGAGTATGGCTGCTGTGGTGTAAACACGATCTTGCGCTGATAGCGGATATGCAGGATGTTGGATTTGTGGAAATCCAACCCTTTTTATAGGAAAATAACCCTCCAAAGATAAGATATCTTAGAAAGATCTCTTCCCATAAAAATAGGTAAAATATAAGATCTAGTATATCTTCTTCCTTCCAGGAGCCAAGCCAAAAAATATAAGATCTCTTTCCAAAGATAAAAGATTTCAGCCAAGAATAAAATATTCTTGCCGCGTCCCAGGTGTTCGCCTCGGTCGAGTCGACTTCTCTGGATCACCTCGGTCGAGGTGAATCTGTGGTCAACCGAGGTGAGTCACAACTGAATGTGAAATCTCTCAAATCTGGTCCAAAGTGAATCTCAAATCCATGGTTATGCTTCCTGGATGGTTCTTTATGTCCCTGGATGTAGCTCCAATGACTCCATAGCTCCTTTTGCTCCTTTTTGATGCAAAACGTGCCATTTTACCTACGATTACAACAAAACTAGGTGTAGACCTCGATTCTCGCAAAGGTAGATGAAATGGTAATATAATCACATAATATACATACAAACATGCAGATTATGAAAGATAAAACGTCCAAACAAACCCCAAAATATAGACTATAATTCATGCTATCAAAATACCCCATACTTAGCCCTTGCTTGTCCCCAAGCAAGTTCCGCATATAGAAGACAAGATAGAATGGATTAGTAGTCAAGAAAATCAATGAAAAGTCTTTCAAAACGTTTTTATGGTGTGCTACAATCATAGATCACTCTAAGAGAATACTTCATGGAATTTAAAATCAAAATATGATCAAAACATTTTATAAATATAGAAAAGTTGTTCATCTTTGCATAAAATCATAGAATGCATAATAAATCATAATTATCAAAATTAATCATGTATAATCCAGTTTAAACCACTAAGTCAATCAACAAGCTCAAGGTCTCAAGGGCTTCCCAAAAGAAAGGTCAAGAAACGTGTAGGGTAGGGATGTATGTAAGGTAATGTGGTGCTAGAATCCGGGAAAAGGATAAACTTCACTTTCACTTTGACTTGCAACATCTTCCACCCATAAGCTTTGCTTATCTCACACCTTTTCTTTTACTTTACTTTTTGGGATGCATGGACAGAGGTGCACAATAACCGAAGCCTGGGAAATCAGCAATCATCAATTTCTTGAGATGCATCAAACCCTTGATGCACATACCATGACCCGTTAGGAATATCGCTCAATCCGACTTTGGCAAGACACAAACACCCGGCTATGTGAATGTTGCCGAGTTACTCATCTTTATGATTGACTTCCCCAAACCTATTATTTCTTTCTAACACTTTCACTTCCAGCCAACTTCTCAATTTTAACTTCACTTGCTTTCACCACTTCGCTTGCTTCCAAATTCCCGGATAGGTAAAGGGAGGCAAAATGTATATGAGGGGCTAAGCATGATCAAGAAGAAGAAGAGAGAAGAATGAATTGCCTTGGTCTTTCCAGGAAGAAAGTGAGAGAACTTATCTTGCGGTGTCAACCTTCAAATTCAACATAATTTGGATAAAAACAAAGTATTAAACATGCCAATAATTTCAAACAAAGCATTTAACAACTTAAACATATTATAAAACCTTTCAAACACATAAAGAATTTCAAAACCAGTCAGTAAACAAGATCTTCACTGAGATCATATCCAGATAAGAAGCACAAAAATCGTTTCGAAAACTCTCAGTTAACCCACCTCGGTCGAGGTGTTCTTAGGTCAACCGAGGTGAAATACCTCGTTCGGCCAGAACTGCCCCGGTCGAGGTCAAAATTTTTTTTTTTTTTTAAACCATTTTTTTTCAGTTTCGACGTTTTTCTCAATCTAATAACCTGTAAGTATGCATGTAGTCCCAAATAAACACAAAAATGCAAAAGTGAAGCATAAATATAGATAAATATCCGGTCAAATAGAGTCATACATCAAATGGCAAATAATACATCACATAAACACCCCATACTTAGAACACACTGTCCCAGTGGGTCAAAATAAGTCTAAAGGATAAAAGTACTTACCGGATAATAAGCTGAACTGCATAAAAATAAGAAAGAAAATCCTGCAGCTCTCAGTAGTTACGATCCGGTGGTGGTGGTGGTACGTACGGATACTGGGACGGGTCGAATGGATAGCCCATGACGTGCTCAAACTGAATCTGGGCCATCATGTGCTGGTAATGCTGCCGCTCCTGCATCTCGCGGATATCCAGTGATAAAGCAGCATATGAATCAATAACCTGATCCGTCAGTTCGTCGATCTGCCTGTGAGCCTCTGAATCTCTGTGTCGGCGTGTCCTACGCCTAGCAGGTCTCACTGGAGAAGTAGCAGGTGCAGGCTCAGTATCCTCATCATTCAGATCTATAACTGGTGGTGCGCTCGTCCCTGCAGTATCTGTCCCTGTATCCATCGGGACTCCACCCTCTCCGTCATCAATCGTCTCCTCATCATCTGCCTCCTCCTCAGCTGGGGCAGCTGCTGCCTCTCTGTAATCCTCCATCAGTGGAGCCCAAACGGTCTGCCAATAGTGAGGGTCAAAAATAGTGAACTGGGCAGACCACCTGATCCCTTGTGGTGCAGTCAACTCCCACGGCATAGCCACGTACGGTGTAGTCAGACCTCGGGGAACCAGAATCCGTCGAGTAATCATCTCCTGTAGCCCAAGCGGCTTGGCAGCCGCCACCATCGTGCAAGCGCTGAGATCCATGTCCTGATAACTAGCTATGTGGGTGACAATCCCTCCGCAGCAGATGTCTCCCTTCGCCTTGGCCTTGATCTTGTGCAGATCCTCTGCCAACATCAAGCCAAAATCCGGGATACCCCCAGTAACCATGCAGTACAAACTGAAAAGCTCTCCCTGTCGGATCTTCTAGGGCGTCTCAGTACGCGCCAGAAGTGTCTCACTGAAGATCCGGTGGGCTAACCTAAAGGCTAAATGGAAGATGACCTTCTCCTTGGAATCTCCAGGGCGCCATCTGTCTGCGTGCTCAACCACGTGAGCAATCTGTCCCCAAAACTCCCTAGCTACAGATCGGGACGGGAAGTCAACAGCGGTGGGCTCAGGAAAGCCAAAAATATCTCTCCAGTACTCTAGTGGCACTATGAAGTTCCGGTTCATCAACCGGTACTTCACAGATCTCTTTGTGGGGAGGTAGGTGAAGGAGCTAACGAACTCTAAGGTCGGCTCCAAATAGGCTGGGGCTCGGATCTCAGTAAACTGATCCAGCCCAACTGTAGAAATCATCCTCCTAAGGTCTCCGTCTACCTGGAGGCAATCAAAAGCAGACACGTCCAGGAAGCGTGGTGCAATCACTGGACGGCCAGAAATACGGTCGTAATCGACCTAGTGTCGCTCATGGATCACCGGTCGATATGGTCGGGAAGAAGAGGAAGAAGGGGAAGGTGAGGATCTATCCCTAAGGACAAGGCGTCGGTCAGAACTCATTTTCAATTCAGTCACTGTCAGGTCACCTCGGTCAACTGACAACACTCAAGAATCACCTCGGCTGAGGCACAGCTCGACTGGACCGAGGCGGAAAACTAGGTTCTAATTCCTTCTGAAAATTCAGTTCTTTTCCCCCGAAATCACTACAATTGCTTCCTATGGGGTACTTAAGCCTTTCCTTAGCAAATGCAAGGGCAACCAAAGCCCAAATCGAAGCGAAAAAGCGAGGTAGGGTTTCGGTTCTATTTTTACCTCGTTCGGCCGAACCGGTTTGATTCTCTTGCAGATCGATGTTGCACTGGGATCCTCTGAGTCTCAATCGCAGTTTGGAGACAGAAATCGTCGAAAACGAGCGAGAATCGGAGAAACGAGGAGAAACTGTCGCCGCGGTCGAGGAAGTGTGAGATGGAAGAGAGAGAAAATAAATCCCCCTTTTATACCCTTTCTGGAACTGCTGTCACCTCGGTCGAGATGGTCTCGACTGGACCGAGGTGGTACGGACCGAGGTGGTTCTTCAGAAAACCCTAGTCGCCTCGGTTGCTCAAGAATCATCTCGGTCGAGGTGCTTTGATAGCAACCGAGATGCCTCAGTCAAACTCCGTCTTCTCAAATTCTCGAACTTTTGTCCTTCCAGTTATGCTCCCTCCTTAGATATCTCCTGTTATTTGTCTAGAATGCCAAAAACAAAACAAAGCAAAGCAAAAGCAAAAACTATCTAAGCTAGACTAGAAAAAGGGAAAAGAAAGCAATACCTTGGGTTGCCTCCCAAGAAGCGCTTGGTTTAAGGTCGCTAGCTGGACCATTCTCCATAGAATTACTCAATGTACCGGAATTCGTCTAGACTTCCTGCACTTCAATGGGACATTCCTCGTGTCCCATCCTTTCCTTGATCGAGAAAACAGTTTCTCGAGAATCATAGCAGCTTCCCCATCTATATCTTGGGGATGGTACAGGGTCCTGAGCATGCGAGGGACCCCATACTTGAACAAGAGACTCTTCATCGCCTTAGCGGTGTAGTGCTTGCCAACTCCACTCCTCATGATCCGAGGAGCTTCTTCTTCCAACAATTTCAAGGAAGACTTCATCTTGATCTTTGGAGGTTCTTTCGGAAGAGACCTCCAACTTTCCGGTGCTTTCCTGAAAAATTCAGAAATTTTAATAGGGAATTCGAATGAAGTAAGAGAACTTACCTTGTAAAGTTCTCCCAAGCTCGGATCAGGTTTCATGTTAGGTTGATAACCAACACATGAAATCTCTCTCAACTCAGTTGATCTTTCTTCCACCTTGGTCACAATCTCAGAAATTTGACCAAGGTTCTTTGCATCTTCTGCTTCCAGTTTTGTAGATTCTTCCATCTCGGCCGAGATCTTTTCCACTTCGACCGAGGTCTCAACAGTCAGATCGAGACCTTCCATATCCTCCTCTTCCTCAGAAGTTTCAGGAGAAATTTTTTGTTCGACTGGGGGAATGCTTGGAACGTGCAACACTTCCTTATGCTCCTCTTGCGGCCTAGCATAGGATAGGGTGCTTTCCTTGAGTTCCGCCACCCTCTTCATCATCTTCTCCAATCTTGATTTGAGAGAATCTTCAAGAGGCTGCTCATAAGTGTTTCTAGGGATGTTCTTCTCATCCCATATCGCAAGTTCACGTTGAATGGTCTCTTCTCTTTCCCATTCATTGTTGAACCAATAGAAGGAGTACTTCTCCTCCAAGTATTCATAATCGTCCGCCCTAGCATTTTGTCTTGCTATCCAGGCTGGATCAAATGTAGCCATCAGAAATCCTGAAAACTACAAAACTCATAGAAAGAGTAGTTAGTAGCAACAGGGGCTAGCGCCCCGAAAGCAAACCGCAACCGGCTCGGTCTAGACCAAGTCCCCGGCAACGGCGCCAAAAACTTGTTCGCTCCAAACGGTGTGTGCAAGCTTTAAATTTATAACCCTAGATGTAAGCTTAAAACAAGGATGCGAACCCGCAGTGTACGGGTCAATCGTAGTAAAAAGCAAGGAATTTCAGGGGTCGATCACAGGGACTTAGTGAAACAAAGTCCAATCACGGTATGCTTATGTGTAAATACTAACCACAAGAGGTGATCAAAACAATCAAAGATGATAAAGAAGTCAATAAAGCAGACATGCAATTCTAGGGATTAAAGCATCTAGTTGTGGTTCCAACTCAAGATCTAAAGATAAGCGGACAAAGCTGAGGTTTTTACATGGGGAAGGTGTTACTAAAGTGGAATAGATCACCGAGTAAGTCTCACTACTCACTAATCCAAAACCGTAACTCCTATTACCGGGTAAGTCTCAAGGAATTAAGATAAAGAACTATAACCTCAAACTAACACACCATCTAAGGAGATAGAATCAACCTTTACCGGGTAAGTCTCAGGCTAACTCACAAAGATGGGATGAAAGCACACTCAAACCCCAATAAGGGATAAACCTTTATTACCTACACTTATGATCGTTGGTACACAAACAAAGGAATTACCGGGTAAGTCTCATCCTAAGCTTGCATTGAACCAGGAAAGGTGTAATAAGAATAGGATTTGGCAAACTCTAACACTTAACTCTCAGTTTCGGATCAGATAAGTCACCTCGGTCAGAAGAATTCCACCCCGGCCGAGATGTTCATCGACTGAGCGAGATGCTTAGGGTTAAGGTTAAAGACTCGAACTTTCAGGGTCCTACTGTGATTAAGATCATTCTAT
Source organism: Fagopyrum homotropicum (assembly GCA_033239125.1). Lineage (NCBI taxonomy): Eukaryota > Viridiplantae > Streptophyta > Magnoliopsida > Caryophyllales > Polygonaceae > Fagopyrum > Fagopyrum homotropicum. The sequence goes on from BSWB01000007.1 coordinate 108,386,152, forward strand.
CATTGTTTTTCCCACAACCTTCAGCCAATCACCCTAGAATCACACAAGGAAATTAGCCACTCATCATCATGAAAGCAATAATCAAATATGTGGGAAGAAGGTAAATATTTGAACAAGAAGAATTTAATGAAAAGACTTCAATAACTGAATCAAATATCACAACAAAAGCGTTCCTTGGATATAAATCCAACAAAGGAAGACAACAAGGAAGGGAATCTAAGATAATCTTACTAAAACCCTTCAAAAAGCTATAAAAGCTACAATCTTCCTTCTTCAACCTTCAAAAAGGTTCTTCAAATCTCCCAACTGGAGTATGGATGCTGTGGTGTAAACACGATCTTGCGCTGATAGCGGATATGCAGGATGTTGGATTTGTGGAAATCCAATCCTTTTTATAGGAAAATAACCCTCCAAAGATAAGATATCTTAGAAATATCTCTTCCCATAAAAATAGGTAAAATATAAGATCTAGTATATCTTCTTCCTTCCAGGAGCCAAGCCCAAAAATATAAGATCTCTTTCCAAAGATAAAAGATCTCAGCCAAGAATAAAATATTCTCGCCGCGTCCCAGGTGTTCGCCTCGGTCGAGTCGACTTCTCTGGATCACCTCGGTCGAGGTGAATCTGTGGTCAACCGAGGTGAGTCACAACTGAATGTGAAATCTCTCAAATCTGGTCCAAAGTGAATCTCAAATCCATGGTTATGCTTCCTGGATGGTTCTTTATGTCCCTGGATGTAGCTCCAATGACTCCATAGCTCCTTTTGCTCCTTTTTGATGCAAAACGTGCCATTTTACCTACGATTACAACAAAACTAGGTGTAGACCTCGATTCTCGCAAAGGTAGATGAAATGGTAATATAATCACATAATATACATACAAACATGCAGATTATGAAAGATAAAACGTCCAAACAAACCCCAAAATATAGACTATAATTCATGCTATCACTAGGGCCGTGAGAATGACTAAGCACATTTCTCTTGTGAATGTCCAACTATAGCTATGTCAAATTATGTAAGCAAATTGCAATCACTATGTGATGCTTGCATAGTTCAATAAAGTCATAAGTTGTAGAGAAGCTTATCAACTAATGAGTAAATAACAAATACCTATATCATGCTACATTAGTATTTGCGACTTAAACTCTCCTATTTTATGAAGCATAACATGATTATATATGTACCTAGATATGGTTTGGAGGAACATCCCCAATTCCTAGTGTTTTTCCATTAATATTTGATAGTTGATATTTTTTACTTGTTACCCAAAAACCCCAAGCATCTTGATCACTTAATTACCCCTTTTCCCCTTTATTTTACACATTCTTGCTTTACTAGTTGGATTTGAGACAAAGTTGGGATATACACTCTCTTGAGATTTAGACCTTGGTGTTACATCATTTACTTATACTGACACGGCCGTATACTTGCGGTAATATGTGATTAGTGTGTGTCCATCCACGCCACATCAATGATTATAGTACATAATCTTGTTGGTTGATGGTTTTTTTAGGATTCAATTCCACAATTCTTGAGTTTTTTAAAATAAATTAGATAATGGTTGGTGCTTTGCAGAGATTGTCGAGTATTTTTGCCACTTTATTTTTGTAGCTAACTAAACTAATTTGAATTTTATTGTAAAGGGTTTTGGTTTTGAACTAGAAGTAGAATTTTGATTGTCTAAATTAAAAAAACCATATCATTGTTTTACAAAGAATTGCGAAGCTCGGTGAAGATTGTATCTTGTAAACATGTTCCAAAGCGTAGCACTTAGATTCATGTCGAGCCTTATTGAACCAACAAACCTTTGGTCGAACCATCGTCATCTTTTGTTGTTCAACATGAGATGTTGTGGGGTTAGAATGTATTACAAGTCGCCTTTGAGATTCTTCGTGAAGGAGGAAATGAGAAGATAATGTTGGTTTTATTGTATGGCATATGACCTTCTTCATGAAAGATGGAAAAAAAAGTCGATCTTCAAATGTTCATAGGGAGGCCAAAGGTATGCTGCTTTTTTTTACCAAGTGCGCCTTATGAGGCATATAAGATCAGATCCTTATTTTCCGTGCGCATTACAAACGTAATTAATTAATTTTTGATAAGTAAGTCAAAGGCATGTATATGGCTTATGGCATTCTTTAATGAAGAACCGATGAAAAGAAAGAACAAAGATTAAAAAACGTACATCATATGCAAATTTTCTTACCCTTCTTCAAATTCGTGAATCTAGATTATTTGTGAAGGAGTTCCTAAAGAGTTAGGTCAACTATTGAGATGGTGTACAAACACAAGTGTCTACCTTTCACCCACAAATTCGTAGCAAAAAAATAGAAGAAGTCGGAAGTGGCCAAACAGATTCCGGTTTCAAGATCTTCAAAGCTTGAGATCTATAATTTCTTGAAAGATAATTTCAGCAACTTTAATTTATTTGGTTAGTTTGCTGAATTTTTGTTGATACTTTCTATTGTTGTTTGAATTCTAAAATTGGGACTTTGTTTAGTGAAAGCAAGTTAGTTACTCTCCTTCATCCTTTGCTGAATTTACGTCTTTTAATCTCATTCAAGCATATTATTTTTTCTTTTCTAAATTCGAGTATAACTAATTTTCTCATATTTAAGGATTGATTGAATTTAATAATGTGTTATTTTATGGTTTTATATACGACATGTTGAGTTTCAATTCAAGTGACTATTGTTTCACCCTAGTGAGCTTAATCGAGATTAATCTTAACCACATGAAGAGTTTGCTCATTTTGTATGCATACATTGAGAAGTGGTGTTTGCCTTAGGAATGAAAACATACTATTTTTTTGCGGTAGCGTGCTAGTTCTATTAGACAAACTAGGATGTAACCTGGTTTAGGGAGTGATGAGTATATTTATGATTTATCTTGTGGATCTCTGGATGTCATAGGTCTATAGGTGTCATTCTTGATTTTCTACAAGAGCATGATTAGTCGCGTTTATTTTTCTTGTTCTAAGTCCCCAAAGGGTTTGACCTATGTCATAGCAATTGCGAGAGTGTCTATAGGTGTTTGATAGACACATTCTCTGCGCATTGAAACTAGAGGTGATATTAGACAATTTCCTACATTTGATGTTGATTGAACTCGGGATGCTCATATTCTTAGTCATTGTTTGATATATTATTGTGGTGATACTTGTTCCTTATTTATCTGTCATACATCTTATTTGACTATGAAATTTATTAAAATTGGTTACTTGACATTAAAACACAAACAACAATATTCTTAAACCCTTACTATTTATAGGCTTAGCCAAATTATACTAAAGTTGAAAGTAATACAGACATAGTCTTTGTTATTCGGCACTCAAATTGTATTAATTAAAATATATTTTAATTGGTTACTTGAAGGATTACCATATGAGAGTCCACGTTAACACTTCATGACCTTTGAGAATATAATGGACAATATGAAGTATCATGATGCTTCTCCCAATGCCATGCGGGTGTAAACATTCAAAAAAAAATCTCGAGGCAAGGTTGCTACATGGTTTCAAACACTATCAAAAGGTTTTATTCATAAATTGGCACATCTCACTATTGCTTTCTTAAGTATTTTCCTCCCCATATGACAATTGAGATCATAGACGTAGTTTCTCATTTTTTTAAAAGGAAGAAGGTGAACATCCATTTGTTTGGGACGATGCATGGAGCTTCTCAATTATTGTCTTATCGTGGCTTCTCCAAACAAGATTTGCTTTAATTTTTTCTATAGTAGTATGGATGATACTACTAGATATTTGGTTGAAATTTCTACTACCCATGAGTTCATTGGGATGACTGAAGATGAAACATGAGTTTATAATATGAAAGTTGTAAAACATAAAGGAAAGTATTCCAAAAAAAGCAAAGAAGAAATGGGTTAATAATATCCGGGACAATGTGATAACGGGATTGACACATTAGATGTTGATGTCAAAACACTTATACATTAGTTAGTAAAGGTCAAGGAGTGAAGAACATGATAATGATGACTGTCAATTCCAAGAGTGAAGTAAAATCCCAATTTTGTAGAGGTGTAGATCATGAGATATCCTCTTTTTAGGTTTTCGATGCACATATGCTTGTTCATAAGAATACCAAGGGAGTTAATTGTGGCAATAACTAGTTCTGGTGAAATAACAAGCCTATGTATGATTCCGATTCTCGAACCTACAATCCAGAATGAGGAATCACCTCAATCTATGTTAAGCCAACAACAACCCGGTGACACTTTCTAATCTCAACCACCTAAGAAGTTTGATTCTCCAAATTCAAAATTACCAAAAAATCTTGCCTAAAGGTAATTATTAGCAACCTTTACTTTTGTCTACACCAAATTTACCAAACAAAACACTAATCAAATTGATGTTGGAACAATTTGTGATGGGACAACAAGATCTACAAGATATAGTCGGTGGATTATGTACTACATTTGATACTCTTGTCATGAGTCATAAAATGCTAGAGAATCAAGTCGCTCAACAAGCCAATCGTCTTCAAGGACAACATCCCGAATCAACCAAGTGTAGCTAGAGGACATTAGCTCTCCATGCAAGACTTCTAAGCAAACTAACAAATAAACAAGAAAGAGAGGTTTTTGGATATTAATGATATGCTTCGAACACAATCCTAGCACCTATATTTATACTAATCTAGGTGGTAAATATCAGCTAAAGGACAACCTAAACCGTCACCTTAAATGTCATAAAGTGAAGGTTATAAACTGTCGAGTTTATTGTAGTTGTTGACCACCAGCGGGCACAGAATAGTGAAATTCAACACAAACATTTCATATTCAAAGGGACCACGACCGCAACTTGGATGACCGCGGGGTGTGGTCTTTCTTCAGCTCTTGAAACAATTGCGGCTCTTCACTTTTTGTCTTGAAGCACGGGAGCGGCTAGGTGAGTGCCGTGGGTGTAGGATAATGAAGAGTGAAATTTAACACAAAGGTTTCATATTCAAAGGGACCACAACCGCGGGATGGGGTCCTTCTTCAGCTCTTGAAATAGTTGTGACTCTTCACTTTTGGTCTTGAAGCACGGGAGCGGCTAGGTGAGTGCCGCGGGTATGGGATAATGAAGAGTGAACATCTTTAGAAAATAAGGTCGCGGGGCGAGGATTCAAAGCTTTGCCAAGGCAAAGTTTTGAGGCTGCGGGGGCAGGGTGTCACCGCGGGCGCGGCCCAATGCCGCCGCGGTCGCGGTAACAAGAAGCGTTGGGCGTTGGCTTGGCTGCGGGGGCGTAGTGTCACCACGGGGGCGGTTCTTCAACAAAAACTTCATCTTTGACTTCTCTTCATTTACTCTCTTCCTCAAATCTTTGTTAAATCCTTAGATTTCTTCAATGTTGGCTCCTTTAGCTAGATTCACAAAGATAACACCAAAGTACAGACAATTGACTCTAAAAACATGCTTAGACTATATCTTTAAGACAACGATTCCAGCACCTATCATGCTACATTAGTATTTGTAACTTAATATTCTCATCATTGATTAAACACAACATAACCAGTCATGCTACTAGTTATGGTTTGGAGGAATATTCTCAATTCCTAGTGCTTTCCCTTATTGATATTTGATCCTTGTTACTTGTTACCCCTCAAACCAAAGCATTGTTCACTTGATTACCCCCTTTCCTTTCCTTTTACACACTCTTGTTTTACTAGTTGGACTTGAGACAAAGTTGAGATATACATTGTCTCTTGGGATTTTAACCTAGATGCAACATCATGTACTTAATTGACACGGCCGTAAACTTGCGGTACTATGTGTTTTTTTGATATTCCCTCTAACCCCGTCATAGAACCGATAAGAGTGCTCTTACTAACACTGGTATCAATATTAACTACCTTAGAGCTAATATAAATTTGAGTGATATTATTAACCAAAACATGCCCATTCACAATAACATTCTTCATCACCTTTGGATTTTCAACAAGAGAGCTTAAAACATGTAACATGCAACATTCAAGTCATTATCAAGATCATATAAGCGTGCTTCATTGTACGAGAGAATATCATGAGTATCATGGAAAATCTCGGTGTTTATACCTTGAGGTTCAAGCTCGGACAAGATAGACTCAACCATATCAAGTGCCACCGCATTCTGTTGGCCCTCATCTAACATTTCAATGACAAAATCAATGATTTCAATAGTAACCACATCAATAGCATTTCCCTCTTGGTTTTCCACGGTAGTCTCGATTCCTTTAACTTAAGCTTCTCCAACAAGGACTTATGATAGCGACGAGAGCTTCTCTACTCCTTCCAAACTTTCGGTTCCAAACATTTTTGTACACATGAACCTTATAAGGGTTACGAATTAAGGCAAGAGAATTAGTGTTCTTACCTTGTCTAGTAGAATGCTTCACATGCCCAATATTAATTTGTGACAGTATGTTATCGGCTTTCTCATTCACAGGCGCAATGTTGTCGGACATGTTTTTTGGTCAGATAGTCACATGTGCATCACTTGTTATATTCACGAGCGGGTTGAGGATTTGAATTTACATCATTCCCCTTGTCCAGGTTCATGCTCTCACTTGGCTGATCTTTAACGTGATTCTTGACCAAGAATAAGGAAGACATGTCCTTGTTTTCAGTCTTCCCATTTCTCGGTTTTAGATCCATTGATGAGTGATGACATGATTTATGAAACTAGTTTAGGCACTCATTTAGGTAGTTTTCCGTTCCATTCGTGCATGTTTACGCATTAGTTCGTGACGTTTACGCTTAATTCATGCATATTGTCGAAATAGACGTCTACACGAGCTTTTGTCGGTTTTGTAGGTGTTTTGGGGACCTTTGAGACATTATTGATCATATCCGAGGTTTGCGCCTCATGATGGTCCGGATTTATGGTTCCAAATGACTCATGCTTGGAGGAAAGAAGAAGGCAAGGACCCTAGTTGACGCAAGGAATGGTATAACTCATGTTGAAGTGGTGTTTAAGGCTGTTTTAGAGCCATCTCGGTCCAAGGCTCACCCATCTCGGCCGAGATGCTCCCCTGGACCAACCGAGATGCTCCTTTGGACCATCACGACACATGGCACCACCTCTCTTGGTCCGACCCTTGCTTTTGTGGAAGTACTTAAGTGATGTTGTATGTTGTTTTTGGCATCTTTTGGATCCTTCTTCCACATCTTTGACCTATCTTCTCCAACACGTTATCTCTTGGATTGTAGCTCTCCTCCAAGCACTCTTGTGGGTGTTCTTAGAAGAGATTAGTGTAGATTTTTTTATTTTGTAGTGAGATTTGAGTGGTTTTGAGTGAGGAAGCTTGTAAGATCATCTTGGAGCTGCCTTTGAAGCCTTGTAAGATTGTGGTAACTTCTATTTCAGCTTGTTAATGTCTTTTCTTGGGTTTTATCTTCATTTTCTAGTCATGACTTGCAAGCATGCTTTTATGGTGAAGATTGATCTTGATATGTATGTTATTGGCTGAATAGATGTGATTCTAGGGTGAAGGAATGATTGTTATGCCTTGGACTATGATTGTATGGACTTGTATGTTAACTTAGGATGGATTTATGTTCGAAACCCTATCTCAGTCCATGATCTCGGCCTGTTCTTCATACCATTTCGGCCGAGATGACTATGATCCACCCGAGATTGTGAGTTGTTGTTCTATTGTTGATGTATCTTCATGTTAGGATGTAGATGTGTTGAAATCCTAGTGTTTGTTGAGCCTAATATAGCCTAGGGTGACCTTTGCTAGCAACCTATTTGAGGAAAGAGACTTACCCGAGGATTTCCTCTCTTAGATATAGATGATGACAAACTCTAGGTAGTAGTGAGCCTTAACAGCCACTATTGGATTGAGTGTGCTAGGATCATTGCCTAAGACTTACCTTTCCCGAGACTTACCCGGTAAGGAGGAGTTTGACCCTTAGGTGGTGGCCGGTTTGTGTAGAATTCCCGTCCTTAGGTTCCTTGAGACTTACCCGATCATAGGATCTTAGGTTCGAGACTAGTGGAGCATGAGACTTACCCGGTAATTGCTCCCATTAGAGAAACACCCAACTCCAAACAACCACAACTCACCTTTGATGTTTTGATTGCATGAGTCCATTGCCATAACCGGAATTCCGAATCTCTAGAATCCACACTTCTTACCTCTTATCTCCAATCTTTGTGTTTGTGTTGCATATAATTTGTGATCCTTGCTTGATCATGTTCGCTCCAAATGGTGTGTGCAAGCTTTAAATTTATAACCGAGGAAATATGCTTAAAACAAGGATGCGAACCCGCAGTGTACGGGTCAATTATAGTAAAAAGCAAGAATTCCAGGGGTCGATCACAGGGACTTAGGTGAAACCTATGCAAGTATAAGTAGTCTATGTAATTACTAACCACAAAAGCGATTAAAAGCAATCAAAGATGATAAAAAGTCAATTAAAGGAATAAGCAATTCTAGGGATTAAAGCATCTAGTTGTGGTTCCAACTCAAGATCTAAAGATAAGCGGACAAAGCTGAGATTTTGCAAAGGGAAGGTGTTACTAAAGCGGAATAGATCACCGGGTAAGTCTCAATACTCACAATCCCAAGCCAAAGAACCTATTACCACGTAAGTATCAAGGTACTAAGGAAAGGAATTATAATCTCAAACCAACACACCAACTAAGGGAATAAAATCAACCTTTACCGGGTAAGTCTCAGGCTAACTCACAAAGATGGGATGAAGGCACACTCAAATCCCAATAAAAGATAAACCTTTATTACCTACACTTGTGATCATGGGTAAACAAACAAAGGAATTACCAGGTAAGTCTCATCCTAAGCTTGCATTAAACCAGGAAATGTGTAATAAGAATAGGATTTGGCAAACTCTAACACTTAACTCTCAGTTTCGGATCAAAAAGGCCACCTCGGTCAGACAAATTCCACCCCGGCCGAGATGTTCATCGACTGAGCGAGATGTTCTAAGGTTAAGGATAAAGACTCGAGCTTTCAGGGTCCTACTAGAATTTAAGATTATTCTATCATTGTTTTTCCCACAACCTTCAGCCAATCACCTAGATCACACAAAGAAATTAGCCACTCATCATCATGAAAACAATAATCAAATATATGTGAAGAAAGTGAATATTTGAACACAAAAACCTTAAGAACAAGGCTTCAATAACTGAATCAAATATCACAAATATAAGCGTTCCTTGGATAACAAATCCAACAAGACAATCAACAAAAGGGAATCTAAGAAAGTCTTACAAATCCCCTTAAAAAGCTATGACAATCTATCAATCCTTCCTAGATTGATCTTCAATCTTCCTCCCTTCCTTCAAAACTCCGGAAAAATCCCTTAATTGTTGGATGCTATTAGCCCTCTAAGCATGTATAAGCATGGTTGAACTTGTGGAAAATCCAACCCTTTATATAGGAGAATTATCTTCCAAAGATAAAATATCTTAAAAAGATAATTTCCTAATAAAAATATATCCATATCTCTAAAATAGATCTCTAAAATATATGATCTTCCTTCCAGAAATCCAGCCCAAAAATATAAGATATCTCCTTCCAAAAATAAAAGATCTCAGCCAAATAAAATATATCTCGCCGCGTCAGAGTATTCACCTCGGTCGAGACGCTTCCTTAGATCACCTCGGTCGAGATGGTACTGTAGTCAACCGAGGTGACTCTAAACTGAATGTGAAATCTCTCAAATCTGGTCCAAAATAAATCTTTAGTTCAATTCCATGCTTCCTGGCTTCTTCCTTAAACTCCTGAATGTAGCTCCAATGACTCCTTAGCTCCTTTAGCTCCATTTTGATGTAAAATGTGCCATTTTACCTATGATTACAACGAAACTTGGTGTAGACCTCGATTCCCGCAAAGGTAGATGAATGACAATATAATCACATAATATACATTCAAACATGTAGATTATTGAAGATAAAATGTCTAAACAGTTCCCAAAATATAGACTATAATTCATGCTATCAAATCACCCAAAACCAACCAAAAAAATGTGTTTTTTATTTCTTTTTCCTTGTCTTGTCTTAGTTTAGATTTACACTATCTTTGATCATTGAGTTGCTTAATTTCACCTCAGTCCTTGTGTTCGACCTCGGAATACTTTCCTTTATACAAAATGATCCGTACACTGCTGGTTTCGCTAGGTAGTTTAGGATTTTTATTTGAGTTTATAAATGTAAAGCTTTTTGTGCTACTAATCCTAGAGCTAACAATGAGTGCATCGGGCTTTCTTTGCTGGTCATGTTTGTCTCAATGTCACCGGGTTTTTTCCGCACCTTTGCAATGGGGGATCCCACCGCTGTGAAATCTTTGAGGACATGATTCGTTGATCTTTCAAACTTTGAAGAGAGCGTATGATTTTATGTGACTTTACTCTAGGAATTTTGTAATTTTATGTAAACCAATAGTTGTAGACCTTAGCTCTACTTGTATATCTTAGAACATCACCCTCCAGTGACCTTCCTTCAATTGTTTGAGATGGTTCGAGTGAAGCCAAGATACTTAAGAACCAGCAGCCACACCTAATTCATAGATCCAAAACTCATAGACATACTTTCCACCTACAAGAATGTAGGACAATGAGGACAATCCAAACTAAGTTTTATCATAGATCAATCCATAATGTGTTTAGATATTGTTTGCTTGATAATAATGCTGAAAGTTCACCAATGAAATCTCATGAGGACACCGCTATATCTCCTGAATTACATGCTCATGTAAAGGTAAATTTATAGAAAAGTATAAATAGCATAATCAAGCCCATTGAGAGTGCATATATGTAACATCCGGAATATTTATTCCAGTTGTTAAGCGGCTTATCGATCTTCCCGCAGGCTCAGCTCAGTTTTCCCGCACGGATGATGTGCTAAGTTACGGATTTTTACCTCGTTTCCGTTCCGACCCTTCGTTTGGGTGAGTGACCCTTCGTTTTGGGCGTTTGACCCCTCGTTCTCTTAGAGATGGGGCTGATTGACCTTTGCTTTTTCCCTAGGGATGCAACCCTCTCTCTCCTCTCATTTTCTTCTCACATGTTTCCCTCTCTCTTTCCTCTTCCTTCTCTTCTCTTGGCATCTTCTTCCATGGTGGAGCTTCTTCCTCTCCTCCTTGCTTGTGTGAGTTGTTCACCCATGATATCTAGTGTACTACAGATCCGGATTGGTAAGGATAAGCCTTTCTCTCATTCTTCCCTTCTTCATCTTCTTCTTCCTTGAGCTTCAATGGTGGAAGTCATGGTTTCTTAGCTTTCTTCCTCTTTGTGTTGCATGTGCTCGGATCTAGCTTAGATCATGTGTGTTGATGATGTTGAGTGTGGTGATCATTCTGGATTGGAGCAAGCCCACCTTGAGTGGCCGGGAACATCAAGAACCAATCGAAGAGCTCGTTTGGGATCGCCCTCTGGAGCTCGAACGCACCCGCGGTTGGACAGTGCCACGGGGCGGTCACTGCACTAAGCCGCAGGGGCGGCCTAGTGAGCCGCAGGGTTAGCCATCGGCTCAGTTAGCCTCCCCTTGTTGCCTTCTTCTCCTCTTCGCGGTTGTGCTTCCTTCCTTCCGTGCTCGCGTCTTTTCCCTAGTGAGTATCCTCCCTTGAGCTTGTTTTCATAGCTTATCCTAGAGTGTATACATGTTAGAAGCATTCTAGGTTTGGACCTAGGATAGTTGGGAATGCCATGTAGTGGCTTGTGGACCTTAGGCGAGTTTGTGAGGTTGTTGGAAGGATCTAAGGGTTTATGGTTGTATGTTTCCGAGTTGGTTCATGGGATGAGGGTATGGCTGCCTTGTGAGGCTTATGAGGGTTAAGTTGTGAGTTTATGGTTCTGAGATTGTGGGCTAGGATGTGCATATCCTAGCATAGTGTTGTTACCTTTGAGATTGTCGAGACTAGGCATGTTATCCTAGTATGTGTATGGGTTATGATCTTGCGAGATCATCGCTTATGAGAGTGGTATTTATTTGTGCATTTTTATGATCAGGCGATGAGTACCTTTCTACGGGAAGCGAGAGCGGTACTGGTTGGTTTAAGTCTCAGGACTTACTTAGCTCGTATTCTTTGTATTAGCATCGATGTGTGATTGATTATGTGTGTGTGTGTGCGTTTAAATATGTTCATAATAACGAAACCGGAACTAAGACGACCTTGTGTGATTTGTATATTGGCCCAAGTGTATGATAACGAGCGGTAACCACTTATCCAATCCAAAATGGGGTGAGTGGGAGACGCCTTGTGACCAGTCCAACGGGTGATGTTGATTTGCATCAAGTACAAACCCATCTGGTGAAAGGGGACAAGGGCGAGATCGTTATGAATCTCGTGTTACATCATAAATGGTTAGTAATGGAAATGACGTAATTGGAAAGATAATAAACCGGCTTGTGTGTGGTGGAGCATGATGGGTGTTTATGTTGATGATATCATGAAATATGATGTTATTTTAGGCACATGTTTTGGTTGTTTTTCCCCTTCTTTTGTGTATATGGATATGAATTTGAAGCATTTATGAGCACATTGATAGCATGAATTATAGTCTATATTTTGGGGTTAGTTTAGACGTTTTAACTTCATAAATCTGCATGTTTGGATGTACTTTTTATGGTTATATTGTTATTTCATCTACCTTTATGGGAATCGAGGTCTACACCTAGTTTCGTTGTAATTGTAGGTAAAAGGGAACATTTTGGATCGAAATAGAGCTAAAGGAGCTAAGGAGTCATTGGAGCTACATTCTGGAGCTTAAGGAAGACCTCAGGAAGCATGGAAATGATTAAGAAGATTAACTTTGGACCAGATTCGAGAGATTTCACATTCAGTTGAGATTCACCTCGGTCAGCTACAGTATCACCTAGACCGAGGTATCACCTAGACCGAGGTGTCACCTAGACCGAGGTGTCACCTAGACCGAGGTGTTCTTCAGTGTCACCTTCACCTCGGTCAACTACAGTGTCACCGTCACCTCGGTCAGCTACAGTACCACCTCAACCGAGGTGATCTTGAGAAGCGTCCCGACCGAGGAGAATAACCTGTCGCCAGCGAGATCCATATTTTTGGATGAGATCTTTTATTTTTGGAAATAAGATATCTTATATTTTTGGGCTGGATTTCTGGAAGGAAGATATTATTTTTGGGAGATCTATTTTAGAGATATGGATATATTTTATAGGAAATCATCTTTTTAAGATATTATTATCTTTGGAAGATAATTCTCCTATATAAAGGGTTGGATTTTCTACAATTCAACCATCTTCGGATCACTGATTTTCTGAGGATTTTTTGGAGAGAGTTTTGAAGGAAGGTTGAAGGAAGTTTTGAAGGTTGAAGTTCAAGGAAGTAAGGAATCAAGTTGAAGTTGGCTTTTGAAAGAGTTTATAAGATCTTCTTAGTTTGACTTTTGGTTTTGTTGTCTTTACTGATTATGATTGAGGAACGCATACTATTTGTTTGCTTGATTGATTGTTTGAGTTATTGAGATCTTTGTGTTTATGTTCTCTTGTTTGAATATTGATTCCTTTTCCATATATTTGATTATTGTTATCATGATGATTGTTGGCTAAGTTTTTTGTGCGATTCTACGGTGATTGGCTGAAAGTTGCGGGAAAGACGATGATAGAATGATCTTAACCCCAGTGGACCCTGAAAGCTCGAGCCTTTACCTTAACCGACGAACACCTCGGTCAGCTGTGGAACATCTCGACCGAGATGGTATATAAACTGAACGAGGTGAACTTTTCCTGATTCTTATCTAAGTTAAGAGTTCCAATTTGCCAAATCCTATCCTTGTTATACCCTTTCCTGGTTCAACGCAAGCCTAGGATGAGACTTACCCAGTGATTCCTTTATTTGTTTACCCAATATCATGAGTGTAGGTAATAAAGGTTTATCCTTTATTGGGGTTTGAGTGTTTCTTCATCCCATCTTTGTGAGTTTGCCTGAGACTTACCCGGTAAAGGTTGATTTTATTCCCTTAGTTGGTGTGTTGGTTTGAGATTATAGTTTTGTTCCTTAGTACCTTGAGACTTACCCGGTAATCCGTTTCCACCTTAGAAACACCTTCCCTTTGCAAACCTCAGCTTTGTCCACGTTATCCTTTGAGATCTTTAGTCGGAACCACAACTGGATGCTTTAATCCCTAGAATCCGCATTTCCCTTTACTTGACTTTTACATCATCTTTGATTGCTTTAATTGCTTTTGGTTAATTTCAATACTTGACAACCGATTATGTGCTTTGTTTCACCTAAGTCCCTATGATCGACCCCTGGAATTCTTGCTTTTATTACAATTGACCCGTACACTGCGGGTTCGCATCCTTGTTTTAAGCATATTTCTTGGGATATAAATTTAAAGCTTGCACACACCGTTTGGAGCGAACAAGTTTTTGGCGCCGTTGCCGGGGACTTGGTCTAGACCAAGCCGGTTTCGGTTGTCTTTTGGGGCTATTGCCCTTGTTGCATTTGACTACTCTTTCTATGAGTTTTGTAGTTTTCAGGATTTTCAATGGCTACATTTGATCCAGCCTGGATAACAAGACAAAGTGTTAGGGCGGACCATTATGAATACTTGGAAGAGAAATACTCCTTCTATTGGTTTGACAATGAAAGGGAAAGAGAAGAGGCCATTAAGAAAGAGCTTGCGATATGGGATGAGCTGAATATCCCTAGAAAGATTTATGAGCAACCACTTGAAGATTCGCTTGAATCAAAATGGAAGAAGATGATGAAAAAGTTGGAGGAGCTCAAGGAAAGCACCCTATCCTATGCTAAGCCGAAAGAGGAGCATAAGGAAGTACTGCAAGTTTCAAGCATTCCTCCAATCGAACCGGAAGTTTCTCCTGAAGCTTTTGAGGAAGAGGAAGATATGGAAGATCTCGATCCAACTGTAGAGAGATCGGCCGAGGTTGAAGAAAATTCAGCTGAGTTGGGAAAGATTTCATGTGTGGATTATCATCCTAACATGAAACTTGTCCCAATATTTGAAGAACTTTATAAGGTACTTGCTCCTACTCCCTTTAAAGTTCTAGATTTCTTCAGGGATGCACCGAAGAGTTGGAGGTCTCTTCCGAAAGAACCTCCTAAGATCAAGATCAAGCCTCCCTTGAATTTGCTGAAAGAAGATACTCCTTGGGCTGAAAGTAGAGGAGTTAACAAGCACTTCACCGCTAAGGCAACGAAGTGTTATTTGTTCAAGTATGGGGTCACTCACATGACAAAGACCTTGTACTATCCCCAAGCTAGAGATGGGGGAGCTAAGTGGATTCTCGAGAAGTTGATTTCCCGATCCAAGAAAGGATGGGATGCAAAACTGATTAATGTCCCACTGAAGCATAGAAAGACCGGTAGGATTCTGGTGAGAACTAAACCATACAAGCTTGTACGTGGGAGATCCTACCATTTGCCGGTGAAATTAGGAAACGGAACTTCTTGGAAGAATTTTATGATGGATGTGATGAGCACTCCAAGATATTCAAGGTACATTGAGTAAATCCACGAGGAAAGGTCCAGCTAGCGACCTTAAATCAAGCGCTTCTTGGGAGGCAACCCAAGGTATTGCTTTCTTTTCCCTTTTCTAGCTTGGTTTAGATAGTTTGCTTCGTTTGTTTTTGCATCCTCCTAGACAGAAACCAGGTACTATCTAAGAAGGAATTACAACTCAGGAGCTACATGGAAGGACTGATGTTCGAGAAGTTGAGAAAATGGAGCTTGACTGAGATACATCTCGGATGCTTTCAGAACGCCTCGACCGAGATGTTATTCGCCAACCGAGATGGTCATATCTGGGAGATGTTTCTTATTTTATCATGCAATTCAGCTAGGTCCAGTGAGTATTCTGATTTCCTTAGATTCATATTTGACCCATTGGGACAATGTGTCCCAAGCATGGGGTATTTGGATGTATTTATGTGACCTTATGTGTATGCTTGGATGACTCTACCGGATATTATTGTTTTATCTTGCTCTATATGCTTATCTGTCATTACATGCATACATACAAGTTTTTGTTTGAAAAAAACGTCGAAAACTGGTTTACGAAAAAAATTTTTTGACCTTGACCGGGATGATTCTGGCCAAACGAGGTAAAGCACCTCGGATGACTTAGAACACCTCGACCGAGGCGGTTTAACTGAGAGATTTTTCGAAACGTTTTGTGCTTCTTTTCTGGATATGAACTCAGTGATAATTTTGTTTGCAGATTGGTTTTGAATCTTTATATGATTGAAAGGTTTTATGATATGTTTAAGTTGCAAAATGCTTTGTTTAAAGTTTCAGCATGTTAAATATTTTGTTTTTATCTATGTTGAATTTGATGGTTGACACCACATGATGAGTTCTCTCACTTTCTTCCTGGGATGATTAAAGCAATTCATTCTCTTCTCTTCTTCTTCTTGATCATGCTTAGCCCCTCATATACATATTTGCCTCCCTTTACCTATCCGGGAATTTGGAAGCAAGCAAGTGAAAAGCAAGTGAAAGAAAAGTTGAGATGTTGGCTGGAAGTTAGAAAGAAACAAATAGGTTTGGGGAAGTCAATCATGATGATGAGTAACTCGGCACCATTCACATAGTCGGGTGTTTGTGTCTTGCCAAAGTCGGATTGAGCGATATTCTTAACGGGTCATGGTGTGTGCATCAAGGGTTTGAGACATCTCGAGAAATTGATAATTGCTGATCTCCTAGGCTTCGATTATTGTGCACCTTTGTCCATGCATCCCAAAAAGTAAAAAAGTAAAATAAGCAAAGCTTATTGGTGGAAGATGTTGAAGTCCAAAGGAAGTGAAGTAAAGATCCTTTTCCCGGATTCTAGCACCACATTCCCTATATGCATCCCACCCTCACACGTTTCTTGACCTCTTTTGAAAACCCTTGAGACATCGAGCTTGTTGATTGACTTGGTGGTTTAAACTGGATTATACATGATTAATTTCGATAATTATGATTTATTATGCATTTTATGATTTTATGCAAAGATGAACAACTTTCCTATATTTATAAAATGTTTTGATCATGTTTTGATTTTAAATACCATGAAGCATTCTCTTAGAGTGATCTATGAGTGGAGCACACCACCAAAAATGTTTTGAAATACTTTTCATTGATCTTTATGACTTATAATCCATTCTATCTTGTACTCAAGATTAGGGACTTGCTTGGGGACAAGTAAGGGACAAGTATAGGGTATTTTGATAGCATGAATTATAGTCTATATTTTGGGGCTACTTTAGACGTTTTAACTTCATAAATCTGCATCTTTAGATGTACTTTTTGTGATTATATTGTTATATCATCTACCTTTACGGGAATCGAGGTCTACACCTAGTTTCATTGTAATTGTAGGTAAAAGGGAACGTTTTGGATCGAAATAGAGCTAAAGGAGCTAAGGAGTCATTGGAGCTACATTCTGGAGCTTAAGAAAGACCTCACGAAGCATGGATATGATTAAGAAGATTAACTTTGGACCAGATTCGAGAGATTTTACATTCAGTTGAGATTCACCTCGGTCAGCTTCAGTGTCACCTAGACCGAGGTATCACCTAGACCGAGGTGTCACCTAGACCGAGGTATCACCTAGACCGAGGTGTCACCTAGACCGAGGTGTCACCTAGACCGAGGTGTTCTTCAGTGTCACCTTTACCTCGGTCAACTACAGTGTCACCTTCACCTCGGTCAGCTACAGTACCACCTCGACCGAGGTGATCTTGAGGAGCGTCCCGACCGAGGCGAACAACCTGCCGCCGGCGAGATCCTTATTTTTGGATGAGATCTTTTATTTTTGGAAATAAGATATCTTATATCTTTGGGCTGGATTTCTGGAAGGAAGATATTATTTTTGGGAGACCTATTTTAGAGATTTGGATATATTTTATAAGAAATTATCTTTTTAAGATATTATTATCTTTGGAAGATAATTCTCCTATATAAAGGGTTGGATTTTCTACAATTCAACCATCTTCGGATCACTGATTTTCTGAGGATTTTTTGGAGAGAGTTTTGAAGGAAGATTGAAGGAAGTTTTGAAGGTTGAAGTTCAAGGAAGTAAGGAATCAAGTTGAAGTTGGCTTTTGAAAGAGTTTGTAAGATCTTCTTAGTTTGGCTTTTGGTTTTGTTATCTTAACTGATTGTGACTGAGGAACGCATACTATTTGTTTGCTTGATTGATTGTTTGAGTTATTGAGATCTTTGTGTTTAAGTTCTCTTGTTTGAATGTTGATTCCTTTTCCATATATTTGATTATTGTTATCATGATGATTGTTGGCTAAGTTTCTTCTACGATTCTAGGGTGATTGGCTGAAAGTTGTGGGAAAGACGATGATAGAATGATCTTAACCCCAGTGGACCCTAAAAGCTTGAGCCTTTACCTTAACAGACGAACACCTCGGTCAGGTGTGGAACATCTCGACCGAGATGGTACATAAACTGAACGAGGTAAACTTTTCCTGATTCTTATCTAAGTTAAGAGTTCTAGTTTGCCAAATCCTATCCTTGTTATTGATAGCATGAATTATAGTCTATATTTTGGGGTTTGTTTGGACGTTTTATCTTCAATATTCTGCATGTTTGTATGTATAATATGTGATTATATTACCATTTCATCTACCTTTACGGGAATCGAGGTCTACACCTAGTTTTGTTGTAATTGTAGGTAAAATGGCACGTTTTGCATCAAAAGGGAGCAAAAGGAGCTATGGAGTCATTGGAGCTACATTCAAGAACATAAGAAAACATCTAGGAAGCATAACCATGGATTTAAGATTCACTTTGGACCAGATTTGAGAGATTTCACATTCAGTTGTGATTCACCTCGGTTGACTACAGAGTCACCTCGACCGAGGTGATCCAGAGGAGTCGACTCGACCGAAGCGAACACCTGGGACACGGCGAGAATATTTTATTCTTGGCTGAGATCTTTTATCTTTGGAAAGAGATCTTATATTTTTGGGCTTGGCTCCTGGAAGGAAGAAGATATGCTAGATCATATATTTTACCTATTTTTATGGGAAGAGATCTTTTTAAGATATCTTATCTTTGGAGAGTAATTTTCCTATAAAAAGGGTCGGATTTCCCACAAATCCGACATCCGCTATCACCTCGCTTACACCTAATACACCGCAGCAGTCATACTCTAGTTGGAAGATTTGAAGAACCTTTTTGAAGGTTGAAGGAAGAAAGTCTATAGCTTTTCTAGCTTTTGAAGGGTTTTTGTAAGATTATCTTAGATTCCCTTCCTTGTTGTTTGTCTTGTTGGATTTCTATCCAAGAAACGCTTTGTTGTTTGATAATTGATTCAGTTATTGAAGCCTTTCTCTTAAGGTTTTCTTGTTCAATTATTCTCTTTCTTCCCATATACTTGATTAATACTTTCATGATGATGAGTGGCTAATCTCTTTGTGTGATTCTAGGGTGATTGGATGAAGGTTGTGGGAAAAACAATGATAGAATGATCTTAATCACAGTAGGACCCTAAAAGTTCGAGTCTTTAACCTTAACCCTAAGCATCTCGCTCAGTCGATGAACATCTCGGCCGGGGTGGAATTTGGCTGACCGAGGTGACTTATCTGATCCGAAACTGAGAGTTAAGTGTTAAAGTTTGCCAAATCCTATTCTTATTACACCTTTCCTGGTCCAATGCAAGCCTAGGATGAGACTTACCCGGTAAATCCTTAGTTTGTTTACCTAAGATCATAAGTGTAGGTAATAAAGGTTTATCCTTTATTGGGGTTTGAGTGTGCTTTCATCCCATCTTTGTGAGTTAGCCTGAGACTTACCCGGTAAAGGTTGATTCTATTCCCTTAGATGAAGTGTTAGTTTGAGGTTATAGTTCTTTATCTTAATTTCTTCAGACTTACCCGGTAATAGGAGTTACAGTTTGGGATTAGTGAGTAGTGAGACTTACCCGGTGATCTATTCACACTTTAGTAACACCTTCCCTTTGCAAAATCTCAGCTTTGTCTGCTTATCTTTAGATCTTGAGTTAGAACCACAACTAGATGCTTTAATCCCTAGAATTGCATATTTCCTTTATTGACTTTTATCATCTTTGATTGTTTTAATTGCTTTGTGGTTAGTGATCGCTAAAGCTTACCGTAATTGGACTTTGTTTCACTAAGTCCCTGCGATCGACCCCTGGAATTCCTTGCCTTTTACTACGATTGACCCGTACACTGCGGGTTCGCATCCTTGTTTTAAGCTTATGTCTAGGGTTATAAATTTAAAGCTTGCACACACCGTTTGGAGCGAACAAGTTTTTGGCGCCGTTGCCGGAGACTTGGTCTAGACTGAGCCGGTTACGGTTTGCTCTTGGGGCATTTGCCCCCGTGTCTACTAACCACTCTACTTGAGTGACTTTTGCAGGTTCTTTCTTAGGTTTATGCAAAGAACCCGCACTAGGAAGGAAACCGTTCCTTACAATCCCGAACCAGAAAAGACATACAAATGACGCTTACGAGAAGCGAAGATGGCCAACCAAGACAATCGCGATCTTGAGGCCGAGTTGAAAGAGGCGCTAGAGCAGCTACGCCTCAGCAGAGAAGAGCTAAGGCAAGAGAAAGAAGAAACTCGCACCAGGACTGAGGCGATCGAAGCAGATATGGCAGCCTTACGAGACCAATATCAACTTCGACCGAGGGAAGATCCAGTTCCCGATGCTGGACCGATGCAGGTCCCAGTCGTTGACCCTCGACCGAGGCAGGTTCCAGTACCTGACTCCGCGGCCGAGGTACTTCCACCTCGGATGCCAGTCCGAGGCGCTCTTTTTGCAGGAATCCCGCAAACCCTAGATCAAAGGATGGACCCTAACCAACAACTGAGGCGTCCAGGAGTTAACCTAGGAGATCCAACGGACCATGACTACGAACTTCGACCGCAAGTTCTATCCATAATTCGCCAATGCCAGTTCGGAGGGCTAGAGAAGGAATCACCGCATCAACATCTTCAAAACTATGAGATCTTGATGGAGACCTTGAGACCCTCAAGGATTGAAAATAACAACTACAAGCTAAGACCTTTTTACTTTTCTTTAAAAGATAGAGCTCTTACTTGGTATCAATCTCTTCCTCTAGGAAAAATCAGCACATGGGAGGAGATGACTACGGAATTCTTGACCAAATTCTTTCCCCCCTCAAAGACCGGGGAAATGAGAGGGAAGATCAATGCTTTCATTATGAAGGAGAAGGAGAGCTTGTCCAATTCATGGGAGAGGTTCAAGGACATTCTTTTGGATTGCCCACATCATGGGATTCCAAAGATAGAGTTATTGGAGATATACTTCAAGGGACTAGACGGAAGCACCCAGTTCAACCTCCAACTACTCTCCGCCGGTACCTTTACGGACATGGCGATAGACGAAGCTTGGGACTTCATCGAGAAGCAAGCTTTGCATATGGAGAAGTACACCCATCAAGGAGCTGAAGGTGGAGTTAAAAGAGTTAACTTCCAAGAAACTCAACCCAACAACAATCAACTCACGTCTTTGAAGAATGACGTGAAGCAATTGAAGGAACTGTTGGTTGCTCAAACCAAGAAGGAAGATCAAGGACAAAGGAACAACAACAATGGATACCGTAACAACAACAACGGTTCTCGGAACAACAACTACAACAACAACAATAGAGGATCCAATAGCAACAATTGGAGGGCGAACAACCAAAATTCTGGTAACAATTATTCTAACTCCAATTCTAACGATTTCTCTAATCCTTTCCTCTCTTCCCCTTCTTCTTCTTCTACTCCATTAAAGAGCCAGGGGAAAGAATCAAGTTCGTCTCAGCCGGAGAAGAAAGACACAGTGCTGGAGGCTATCTTGATCAAGCTTAGCGCTATGGAGACTTCTATGACTTCATTTTCAAAGGCCCAAAAGGCCTTTGAACAACAACTTGCTAGTAGGGCGAATGAAGCGCCAAGAGATCCAGGGAAGCTTCCAGCAAGGACGGAAAGTAACCCTAAGGGCCAGATCATGGCCATAACTACGAGGAGTGGACTGAAAACCGCAGATCCAGTGCCTCGGTCGGTGCCAATACTGACGAAGACCACCTCGGTCCAGGTGCAATCGAAGAACACTTCGGCCGAGATGCCAACCGAGGTGGAGCCACAGAAAGCGGAAGGGAAAACTGAAGTTTATGTTCCACCTCCTGCATACAAACCACCACTTCCATTCCCCCAGTCAAGAGCCAAAGCACATCTAGACAAGCACTTTGGTAAGTTCCTTGACTTGATGAATAAACTACACATTAACATTCCTTTTCTTGATGCTATTCTAGGAATGCCCGCCTATGGGAAGTTCTTGAAGGAGATCCTATCAAGGAAGAGGAAACTGGAAGATTTTGGTGAAGTAAGGATGACATCTAAATCCTCGAAGCTTATTCAAATCATGAAGGAGAAGATGCCACCCAAATTGAGAGATCCCGGCTCATTTTGCATTCCCATTCAAGTTGGGGATGTCACTTGTGAAGCCCTTTGTGATCTAGAAGCCAGCGTGAGCATCATTCCGCTGGAACTATGTGTGAAGATCGGACTTGGAGAGCCCAAGCCGGTCAAGATTCGATTATACATGGCGGATCGCTCCATCATCCATCCCGTGGGCATTTTGGAAGACGTTCCGGTCAAGTTAGGTAACTTCTATTTGCCAATAGACTTTGTTGTACTTGACATTCCCGCAGATTATCCTGTTCCTATTATTCTCGGGAGGCCATTTCTAGCAACTTCGGGTTGCAATGTGGATTGTAAGAACGCCAAGTTGAAATTCAACATTGGTGGCGATGAGGTGTAGTTCGCATTACTTGCAGCCATGAAAGGAGAGCAGCTTAGTGATGATATCTTCAACATCTACGATGAAGAAGAATCAAGGGAATTGGTGAGCTCTATCCTTATTAACGATCCACTTGAAAGAGTTATTAGTTTCAGTTTAATGGAGGAAAGTATAGATGCTTCTTGTGATGCAGATATACGGAGCTTAAAAGCACTGGAAGAAGATCCAGGAGCTAAGATTGAGAAACTAATCCAGGAGACGAAGATCTCCAGTTTTGGTTCCACTTGCAGTACCTCGACCGAGGCACTATTTGGACTAAGCGAGGCGACTGTAGAACATCTCGGTCAACGCCTCTGCGCCTCGACCGAGGTCGATGGCGAGATGATTTCAACTGAGACTTCCGAAAGCCCAATTTCTGGATCTACTCCACTGGAAGGAGGAAGCAAGGATCTCCCTCAGAAAGCGCTCCCAGTAGTGGAGCTTAAACAAATCCCAAATCACTTGAGGTATGTCTTTCTTGGACCGGATTCTACTTATCCCGTTATTGTTAGCGCTTCCCTCTTCGAATCTGAATTGTCTAAACTAATGCATGTCCTGAGAAAGCATCAAAAGGCTTTAGGTTATACTATAGATGATCTTATTGGCATTAAGTCATCTTTCTGCATGCATAGAATTCTAATGGAGGATGATCATAAGACTTCACGGGAACCTCAAAGACGGTTAAATCCGATCATGAAAGAGGTTGTGAAGAAGGAAATTCTTAAGTTGTTGGATGCAGGTATCATATATCCTATCTCGGACAGCAAATGGGTTAGCCCGGTGCATGTAGTTCCGAAGAAAGGAAGGATGACCGTTGTGACGAATAAGAACAACGAGTTAATCCCAACCAGGACCGTCACGGGCTGGAGGGTTTGCGTTGATTATAGGAAGCTGAACACGGCCACTCGGAAGGACCATTTTCCGCTTCCCTTCATTGATCAAATGCTCGAACGGTTGGCCCAGCATTCACACTTCTGCTATTTAGATGGCTACAGTGGATTCTTCCAGATTCCTATCCATCCGGATGATCAGGAGAAGACCACATTCACTTGTCCATGGGGGACATTTGCTTATAGGAGGATGCCATTTGGATTATGCAATGCACCCGCTACCTTCCAGCGATGCATGATGGCTATCTTTTCCGAGTATATAGAGGAGATCATGGAGGTATTTATGGATGATTTTTCAGTCTATGGTTCCTCTTTTGATGATTGCCTATCTAACCTTTCTCTAGTGCTGAAAAGATATGAAGACACTAATCTTGTTCTGAATTGGGAAAAGTGTCATTTTATGGTTAATGAAGGCATTGTACTAGGACACCTCGTTTCTAATCGAGGCATTGAAGTCGATCGCGCTAAGATCGAGACTATTGAGAAACTCCCTCCCCCTTGTTCTGTTAAAGGTGTGAGGAGTTTTCTCGGGCATGCAGGTTTCTACAGGAGATTCATCAAGGACTTCTCCAAGATTTCTAAACCTCTAACTAACCTCTTGAATAAAGATGTTGTTTTTGAGTTTTCGCAGGAGTGTCTTGATGCTTTTTACAGGATTAAGGAAGCGTTGATCTCCGCTCCCATTATCCAACCTCCGGATTGGACCTTGCCCTTTGAGATCATGTGTGATGCTAGTGATGTAGCCGTAGGAGCGGTGCTTGGACAGAAGAAAGATGGCCGGACCACCGCCATTTACTATGCTAGCAAGACGCTAGATGTAGCACAACGCAACTACGCTACCACCGAGAAGGAGTTATTGGCGGTTGTATATGCTTTCGAGAAGTTTCGTTCCTAGTTAGTAGGGGCGAAAGTCATTGTCTACACCGACCATGCAGCCATCCGTTACTTGCTGGCTAAGAAAGATGCCAAGCCACGCCTTATTCGATGGATTCTCTTACTTCAAGAGTTTGACTTAGAGATCCGCGATAAGAAGGGATCCGAGAATTCTGTTGCGGATCACCTCATCCGGCTACCTACATCTTCACGCGAGAAGGACGACCCACCCATAGACGATTCATTCCCCGATGAGCACTTACACTTGTTGGAGCGTTTGATAGACTTACTTACTTCACCCCACGATGGAGTTGAAGTATGGGGTGAGGACACCTCCCATCACGTTTGAGACGCATTATGGTCCAAGTAGCGACCTTAAACTAAGCGCTTCTTGGGAGGCAACCCAAGGTATTGCTTTCTTTTCCCTTTTTCTAGTCTAGCTTAGATAGTTTTGCTTTTGCTTTGCTTTGTTTTTGTTTTTGGCGTCCTAGACAGACAACAGGTGACATCTAAGGAAGGAGTACAAACCAGGAGCATAACTGGAAGGACAAAAGTTCGAAAATTTGAGAAGACGAAGTTTGACTGAGGCACATCTCGGTTGCTGTCAGAGCACCTCGACCGAGATGATTCTTGAGCAACCGAGGCAACAAGGGTTTCTGAAGAACCACCTCGGTCCGTACCACCTTGGTCCAGTCGAGACCACCTCGACCGAGGTGACAGCAGTTCCAGAAAGGGTATAAAAGGGGGATTAATTTTCTCTCTCTTCTATTTTACCCTCCCTCGACCGCGGCGCTCCCTTTCACCTCGCTCTCCGATTCTTGCTCGTTTTCGAAGATTTTCGCTTCCAAACTACGGTTAAAGCGTAGAGGATCCCAATGCAAACGCCGATCTGCGAAGAAATCGAACCGCAACGGCCGAACGAGGTAAAATAGAACAAAACCCTAACCTCGCTGATTTTGCTTCGATTTGGGCCTGGATTGCCCCACATTTGTTGAAGAACAGATTAAGTACCCCATAGGAACCAGTTGTAGTGATTTTGGGGGAAAAGAACTGGATTTTTGAGGAAATACATCGCACAGTTTTTCGCCTCGGTCCAGTCGGTCTGTGCCTCGGCCGAGGTGTTCTTCAGTATTGTCAAACCGACCGAGGTGATCTGACAAAGAGCGTTTGAAAATGAGTTTTGATCGACGTCTTGCCATTAGGGATAAATCCTCCCCTTCCCCTTCTTCCTCTTCTTCCAGACCCTATCGACCGGTGAACCACGAGCGACACCGAGTCGATTACGATCGTATAGTAGCCCGTCCAGTGATAGCACCTCGCTTACTGGACGTGTCAGCCTTTGACTGTCTCCATGTGGATGGAGACCTTAGACGTATGATATCGACGGTAGGATTGGATCAGTTTATTGAGATCCGCATACCTGCCTATCTGGAGCCCACCTTAGAGTTTATTAGCTCCTTCACCTACCTCCCCACAGAGCGTTCTGTGAAGTACCGGTTGATGAACCGGAACTTCATAGTTCCATTAGAGTACTGGAGGGACATTTTTGGTTTCCCAGCCCCGACTCCTATAGATTTCCCTTCCCGGACCGTAGCTAGAGAATTTTGGGGACAGATTGCTCACGTGGTTGAGCACGCAGACAGGTGGCGCCTTGGAGACTCCAGGGAGAAGGTTATTTTTCACTTAGCTTTTAGGTTAGCTCACCGTATCTTCAGTGAGACGCTTTTGGCGCGTACTGAGATGCCCCAGAAGGTCCGACAGGGGGAGCTTTTTAGCCTATACTGCATGGTGACTGGAGGGATCCCCGACTTTGGCTTGATGTTGGCAGAGGACCTGCACAAGATCAAGGCCAAGGCGAAGGGGGACATCTGCTGCGGAGGGATTGTGACCCACATCGCCAGCTATCAGGATATGGATCTCAGCGCTTGCACTATGGTGGCGGTTGCCAAGCCGCTAGGGCTGCAGGAGATGATTACTCGGCGGATTCTGGTTCCCCGAGGACTGACTACACCATATATGGCTATGCCATGGGAGCTGACTGCACCGCAAGGGATCAGGTGGTCAGCCCAGTTTATAGTTTATGACCCTCATTACTGGCAGACCGCTTGTGCCCCACTGATAGAGGATTATAGAGAGGTAGCAGCTGCACCAGCTGAGGAGGAGGAGGTAGATGAGGAGACTGCTGATGACAGGGATGATGGAGTTCCGATGGATACAGGGACGGATATAGCCGGGATGAGTGCGCCAGTTATTGATCTTGATGATGATGATGATACTGAGCCTGCACCAGCCACATCTCCAGGGAGACCTGCTAGGCGTAGGGCACGCCGACACAGAGACCTAGAGGCTCACCGTCGGATCGATGATCTGACAGATCAGATGATTGATTCTTATGCCGCTCTATCACTGGATATCCGTGAGATGCAGGAGCGATAGCATCACCAGAACATGATGGCCCAGATCCAGTTTGAGCACATCATGGGCTACCCGTTCGACCCGTCTCAGTATCCATATGTGCCACCACCACCACCACCGGATCGTGACTATTGAGAGCTGCAGGATTTTCTTTCTTATTTTTATGCAGTTCAGCTTTATGTCCGGTGAGTATTTTATTTCCTTAGACTTATTTCGACCCACTGGGACAGTGTGTCCCAAGTATGGGGTATTTATGTATTATTTGACTCATGGATGTATGACTTGACCTTCTATGATATTTATGCTTCATTTTGCTTCTATGTGTTTATCTGAGACTGCATGCATACATACAGGTTATTTGATTGAGAAAAACGTCGAAACTGGAAAAAAAACTAGTTTTAAAATTTTTTTTGACCTCGACCGGGGCAATTCTGGCCAAACAAGGTGTTTCACCTCGGTTGACCTAAGAACACCTCGACCGAGGTGGGTTAACTGAGAGTTTTTGAAACGATTTTTGTGCTTCTTATCTGGATATGATCTCAGTGAAGATCTTGCTTACTTACTGTTTTTTGAAATCTTTATGTGCTTGAAAGGTTTTATAATATGTTTAAGTTGCTAAATGCTTTGTTTGAATTTTTTTGGCATGTTTAATACTTTGTTTTTATCCAAATTATGTTGAATATTGAAGGTTGACACCGCAAGATAAGTTCTCTCACTTTCTTCCTGGAAAGACCAAGGCAATTCATTCTTCTTTCTTCTTCTTCTTGATCATGCTTAGCCCCTCATATACATTTTTGCCTCCCTTTACCTATCCGGGAATTTGGAAGCAAGCGAAGTGGTGAAAGCAAGTGAAGTAAAAGTTGAGAAGTTGATGATTGCTGATTTCCTAGGAATTTGTGTCTTGCCAAAGTCGGATTGAGCGATATTCCTAACGGGTCATGGTATGTGCATCAAGGGTTTGATGCATCTCAAGAAATTGATGATTGCTGATTTCCTAGGCTTCGGTTATTGTGCACCTCTGTCCATGCATCCCAAAAAGTAAAGTAAAAAGAAAAAGTGTGAAATAAGCAAAGCTTATTGGTGGAAGATGTTGAAAGTCAAAGTGAAAGTGAAGTATATCCTTTTCCCGGATTCGAGCACCACATTACCTTACATACATCCCTACCCTACACGTTTTTTGACCTTTCTTTTGGGAAGCCCTTGAGACCTCGAGCTTGTTGATTGACTTAGTGGTTTAAACTGGATTATGCATGATTAATTTTGATAATTATGACTTATTATGCATTCCATAATTTTATGCAAAGATGAACAACTTTCTTATATTTATAAAATGTTTTGCTTGGGGACAAGCAAGGGCTAAGTATGGGGTATTTTGATAGCATGAATTATAGTCTATATTTTGGGGTTTGTTTGGACGTTTTATCTTCAATATTCTGCATGTTTGTATGTATAATATGTGATTATATTACCATTTCATCTACCTTTGCGGGAATCGAGTTCTACACCTAGTTTTGTTGTAATCGTAGTTAAAATGGCACGTTTTGCATCAAAAGGGAGCAAAAGGAGCTATGGAGTCATTGGAGCTACATTCAAGAACATAAGAAAACATCCATGAAGCATAGCCATGGATTAAAGATTCACTTTGGACCAGATTTGAGAGATTTCACATTCAGTTGTGATTCACCTCGGTTGACTACAGAGTCACCTCGACCGAGGTGATCCAGAGGAGTCGACTCGACCGAGACGAACACCTGGGACGTGGCGAGAATATTTTATTCTTGGCTGAGATCTTTAACTTTGGAAAGAGATCTTATATTTTTGGGCTTGGCTCCTGGAAGGAAGAAGATATGCTAGATCATATATTTTACCTATTTTTATGGGAAGAGATCTTTCTAAGATATCTTATCTTTGGAGAGTAATTTTCCTATAAAAAGGGTCGGATTTCCCACAAATCCGACATCCGCTATCACCTCGCTTACACCTAATACACCGCAGCAGCCATACTCCAGTTGGGAGATTTGAAGAATCTTTTTGAAGGTTGAAGGAAGAAAGTCTATAGCTTTTCTAGCTTTTGAAGGGTTTTTGTAAGATCATCTTAGATTCCCTTCCTTATTGTTTGTCTTGTTGGATTTCTATCCAAGGAACGCTTTGTTGTTTGATAATTGATTCAGTTATTGAAACCTTTCTCTTAAGGTTTTCTTGTTCAATTATTCTCTTTCTTCCCATACACTTGATTAATACTTTCATGCTGATGAGCGGCTAATCTCTTTGTGTGATTCTAGGGTGATTGGATGAAGGTTATGGGAAAAACAATGATAGAATGATCTTAATCACAGTAGGACCCTAAAAGTTCGAGTCTTTAACCTTAACCCTAAGCATCTCGCTCAGTCGATGAACATCTCGGCCGGGGTGGAATTTGGCTGACCGAGGTGACTTATCTGATCCGAAAGTGAGAGTTAAGTGTTAGAGTTTGCCAAATCCTATTCTTATTACACCTTTCCTGGTCCAATGCAAGCCTAGGATGAGACTTACCCGGTAATTCCTTAGTTTGTTTACCTAAGATCATAAGTGTAGGTAATAAAGGTTTATCCTTTATTGGGGTTTGAGTGTGCTTTCATCCCATCTTTATGAGTTAGCCTGAGACTTACCCGGTAAAGGTTGATTCTATTCCCTTAGATGGAGTGTTAGTTTGAGGTTATAGTTCTTTATCTTAATTCCTTGAGACTTACCCGGTAATAGGAGTTACGGTTTGGGATTAGTGAGTAGTGAGACTTACCCGGTGATCTATTCACACTTTAGTAACACCTTCCCTTTGCAAAATCTCAGCTTTGTCTGCTTATCTTTAGATCTTGAGTTGGAACCACAACTAGATGCTTTAATCCCTAGAATTGCATATTTCCTTTATTGACTTTTATCATCTTTGATTGTTTTAATTGCTTTGTGGTTAGTGATCGCTAAAGCTTACCGTAATTGGACTTTATTTCACTAAGTCCCTGTGATCGACCCCTGAAATTCCTTGCTTTTTACTACGATTGACCCGTACACTGCGGGTTCGCATCCTTGTTTTAAGCTTACGTCTAGGGTTATAAATTTAAAGCTTGCACACACCATTTGGAGCGAACAGTTATACCCTTTCCTGGTTCAAACGCAAGCCTAGGATGAGACTTACCCGGTGATTCCTTTGTTTGTTTACCCAAGATCATGAGTGTAGGTAATATAGGTTTATCCTTTATTGGGGTTTGAGTGTGCCTTCATCCCATCTTTGTGAGTTAGCCTGAGACTTACCCGGTAAAGGTTGATTCTATTCCCTTAGTTGGTGTGTTGGTTTGAGATTATAGTTCCTTTCCTTAGTACCTTGAGACTTACCCGATGATAGGTTCTTTGGTTTTGGATAGTGAGTGGTGAGACATACCCGTAATCCGTTTCCACCTTAGAAACACCTTCCCTTTGCAAACACCAGCTTTGTCACGTTATCCTTTGAGATCTTGAGTCGGAACCACAACTGGATGCTTTAATCCCTAGAATCCCGCATTTTCCTTTACTTGACTTTTACATCATCTTTGATTGCTTTAATTGCTTTTGGTTAATTTGCAATACTGACAACCGATTTTGTGCTTTATTTCACCTAAGTCCCTGTGATCGACCCTTGGAATCCTTGCTTTTATTACAATTGACCCGTACACTGCGGGTTCGTATCCTTGTTTTAAGCATATTTCTTGGATACAAAATTTAAAGCTTGCATATACCGTTTGGAGCGAACACACATTCACCTATTATGTTGGTATAGAGATCTACACAAGCTTTGTTGTGATTGTAGGTGAATCAAGGCTTGGATTGGAGCATAAATGGAGTATGTGTGAGTGATTGATCATGCTAGAAATCAAGAGGATGCATTGGAATAGCTAAGGAAGGAGTATGAGTAGAAAGCTTTGGGAAACAAGAGATTTTATGCATGTTTTAGGTATTCCCACGGTCAAGTACAAGGAACCACGGCCGT